>JAUCBN010000039.1:2680000-3407745 GCA_035048815.1 Abelmoschus esculentus
CGAGTCTTCTAGCACAAGTAGTTAAAAACACCAATAATACTAACAGAGTGATTGAACGATCAATACTAAAAAATGAAGATTCTATTCTAAAACAGATACTAATATAATCGTTATTAGCTAATTCAAAACAAAACAAAACAAAACAAATCTAAGGCGTTTGTGAGATGTACTATTTGTATAAAAAAGTTGTAATTATAATAAAAAGATTTGAATAGTTAGAAATGCACAGTACAGGGACCATTTTCAAAATTTGTCCCTTATAATTTTCCAAGAAATTAAAAATAAATAAAAGTAGGAAACAAAAGGGCAACCTCATTATTGTTTGCCGCTAAATCTGGCCCTTAATTTCTCGCTCTATACTCGCACTCTAAATTTTGGCCCCATTATCACAAAACATGACTCCTCAAAGTTCTTATTTTTCATTTCTTTTTCTCTCTTTTACCCTTAACCCACTCTTCTCTTCTATCTTCTAGTTGTAATTTTCTTGTTCCAATCCACTTCCATTATTACCATTTTTGTTCGTTTATAATTTTTCGTCATTTCCTGGATTTCTGCTCATTTTTTTTTTATAATTATTGCTTGAATTTTCGTGGTTATTGTCTTCTCGGTCCGTTTCATTCACAGATTCCCAGCTCGTTCAGCTGCCTTGTGCTGTTTAGAATCCGAAAAGCATAAAGCTGAGCTTCTCTCCTTTTTGGGTGTTCTTTTACTAGCAGAAAGATGGATTTGGTTCAAGAAAAGAACCGATTGGAAATTTTGGTTAATGAAATTTGTAAGTAGCTTTGTTTGTGATTGTTCAATGTTCGAATCTTTTGCTGTGTAATTACACTGAGTGTGGAGATAAGCAGAAAGACGATGAGTTGTTTCCCTTGCTGTAATCTTCCTTCTAAAGATTCAAGGATCGACATTGACAATGGAAGTCGAACGACTTCACGCCATTCCGCTGATTCTTCAGGTTCCTTTTCCATTTCCCTTTTTTCTCATTCTTTTTTTCCCAGTACAAGTTTGCTAACCTGTTAACTTGTTCTTCGTTTTTGTGTCCAGTTTCCTGCGCCTCGAGAAGAAAGGCAATTCTAGACGGTAATGCTAAGGATTCTAACACCAAATTTCTCAGAAAGTTTTGTTTTTTCTCAGTGGATTTGATTATTAGTTTGTTTGAAATTTTGTATCAGAGCATAAGAAAGCAAATGATCAGGGAAATGGTTCCAAAGGAAATGCGGCGCGTAGTTTCACATTCCGAGAGTTAGCAATAGCTACAAAGAATTTCAGAGAAACCAATTTGCTTGGGGAAGGAGGATTTGGAAGGGTTTTCAAAGGTCGATTGGAAACAGGGGAGGTAAAGTTGCTGTTTTTCTTTTCAAATTTATGATTCTGTTTGGCATATTTCAAGAATGTGTTGTTTAGTTGGATCATTTATGTTTTCGTATCCGAACAGATTGTTGCGGTGAAACAACTTAATCACGATGGTCTTCAGGGCTATCAGGAATTCATTGTTGAGGTTCTTATGCTGAGCCTATTACACCATGTTAATTTGGTCACCTTGATTGGCTATTGTACGGCCGGGGATCAGAGGCTCTTGGTCTACGAATACATGCCGATGGGCAGTTTGCAAGATCATCTTTTTGGTAATTTATATTATTCCTAGAATTCGATTGAATAGGACATTCTTACACTTCTACATCATCTATTGTTCGTCGAGATTTTTCTTAGTGTCACTCCTTGTGTTTGTAGGCCTTTAGCTAGTGTCTGCTCTACTTTAATAATACAGAACTCTAGCTCTCATGTGAGGTTTTTCTGTTGTTTTTGGAGCTATGTGTGGAGAAATTCTCTTTCGAATTAGCTAATACTGTTTGTTTTGCTGTTCGTTTCTTTAATTTGTGGGCGTTTTGTTTAAAGCTGCCATAATTTGTTCAGGCATTTTATCATTTTGTTCCATGATTTTTCCTCTTATTACATGAATTAAAGGCAAGTAATGTTGATGTTCATCTCGAAGCAAGAGTGCATAACATCCAAATCTTGTAGAATAGTCTTAGAATTTGTGCTTTTCATGGCTGATGAACGGTGCCTTTTTGCTTGTTGTGGAGTGTTCATACTGATAATGCAAATGTTTACAAAATTCGGCCCAAGCGAGATGTATTTTACCTTCTCTTTTCACCTGGATGCTTGGTCTTTTAACTACCTTTATTCGTATGATTTCATGTAGCTTTAGTTCAGACCGTTTTAATGAGTAAAGAGACTGTTGTAGATGCCTGTGGAAGCAATAATCATTATTGCTATTGTTGTTGTTTCCTCATATGCCCTTGGTTAAATTTGTTTCTGCAGATTTAGAACCAGGACGAGAGCCTCTGAGTTGGAATAATCGTATAAAGATAGCCGTAGGTGCTGCTCGAGGAATCGAATATCTACATTGCAAGGCCAATCCACCTGTCATCTATCGTGACTTGAAATCTGCTAATATTTTGCTTGATAAAGATTTCAACCCAAAACTCTCCGATTTCGGCTTAGCAAAGTTGGGACCCGTGGGTGACAAAACTCATGTTTCAACCAGGGTGATGGGAACATACGGATATTGTGCTCCAGAGTATGCCATGAGTGGGAAATTAACTCTTAAATCCGACATATATTGTTTCGGTGTGGTGCTATTGGAGTTGATAACCGGACGAAAGGCAATAGATACCACTAAGAAGCATGGAGAGCAGAACTTAGTTTCATGGGTAAATTAGCCTTCGGTTTATTTATTTATGTTCTTTCTCCCACGCCGGCCATTGTGACCTCGGCTTTGCTCTGCTAATTGTTGTCCTTTCTTTTTCTTTGTTTTCTCACTATTAATTTATTCTTTTCATGTGGCAGTCCCAACCGTATTTAAAAGACCAGAAGAAGTTTAGCCTTTTGGTTGATCCTCTAATCCGGGGATGTTATCCTCGGCGTTGCTTGAACTATGCAATTGCAATTACTGCCATGTGTCTCAACGAGGAAGCCAACTTCCGTCCATTTATCGGTGATATCGTAGTCGCACTTGAATACTTGGCTTCTCAGAGTCAGAATTGGACCCTGGAATTACAGAATGCCGAGGTCTGCAATAGCTCACAGCCCTCACTGATACAAACGGAGAAAGGAACCCCTCGCCAATCTAATTCCAGAAGAGGTTCAACCGCCATTTGAAGTATTCAATAAGAACTATCAAGAAACGTTGATCAAGTAAGCTGCAACTCATTAATGATCTCTTTGTATTCCTTTCCATATAAACCGATATAGGTTTGTCACCTCTTCAAGCTGTGCGTGGTCGAGAACTCGATAGACATCGACGGGTGAGTACATATGCGAGTGTATATCTGTATTTGGTTATGAAAGGGTTCGGCATTTCTTTGATGAAAATATGGTACTTGGAAGTGCCGAACCTATAAGTTATAGGATTGCATTGTGTGGGAAGCAACATCAACGGTTGTCAGCTTTGTTTAGAACACTCTCATTGAATGCACAAAAGATTTCTCTGTACGGGCATGAGCTCTGTTTTCTGCTTTCTTTTGACTTCCCTTTCATTTTTTTTATTTGTAAATGGAAAAATTATATAGTACATATTGTGAGGGTATATATATATATATGTATGAAGTTTCCGACATTGAGAGATGTATCAGTGTTTGTCGTATTCTTACAGACCCCCAGAGTTTATGGCTTAGAAGGCAAAAATAGAAAAGCACCTATCTAGAGGGAAAGGGAAGTATTTCTGCTAATGAGTTTTAAACTCATAATTAAGAAAAAAATATGTTAATTGAGAATTTTAACCCTTACTCTAGAGTCTAGACATCGTTGATTATAAATTAATGTGATGAGTAGACTTAGTAAATTTGATCTGAGAATCTAACATTGAATTGAGACCCGAAATTAATTTAAATGTAATGATACTTGAAATCCAAATTGAATTGATCCGAATTCTAATTGAACTGAAAATAGACCTGAACCGATTTATGATTGAACTGAATAGATCCGAATTGATTTTCAATCGAACATAATGGATCTAAGTTGAAGACAACCCAAAATTTAAAAAATATATATTAAAATAAATAAAGAAAAATAGGATGTGAATTGTCATTCAGTTCACTAGAAACTAATATACATATTCTACAGAGTGATATATAGTGTGTAAACCCTAACTCGACCTAAAAACATGACAGGAACCAATCAATATCTTTCTAACCCAATATAAAATCAATCGAACCGAAATAATTAAATCGATAATAATTGAACCAAAACTCAACCGAATCAAAAAAATCAATCAACTTGATCTGATACCTGAATTTGAACCAAATTAAACTTATTATAATTAAAATCGAAATAAACCGAACAAAATTCAAACCGAATAATCCCTTTACTACCTCTATATTCATGATATGAGCATTGAGTACTTCCCTCTAGTAGTAGGCAAAGTTGGGCCCAAAAAATTGTCAATTCCAATGTACAACAAAAGTTATACGTCCCACAGGCCACAGGCTAGTGACTTTAGCAGCATTTTATTTATATAGCCATATCCTAATTCCCCATGGCCCATGCATTTCTGTCTGTCCACATTGGGTAAATGAAGAAAGGAACAAGAAGTATATTTTTGTTAGTATAAAACCCCAAAGTCAATCTAATCTACTTCGATTACTGTTTAGGATTTGGACCGTTGTCTTGTCTTTGGATGGTTTGTCGGTTGAATCTGTTGATGCTCCAAATCCTTAACGATTAGTATACCAAACTCCAAACCCCAAAAGCAGCAGCAGCAAATCCTGCTCAGTGCCTTAGAGTCATACTAAAAAGAACCTGCCGTGAAGTGTCCATGATGATGCATGGCATGCAAAACAAAAGCTAACAATTGTGGATTAGATTAATACCCAGTTGATTTCAAACCAAAGGATGATCAAAAGAGGGTGAGGGGGGTTAGGGAATATGATGCCACATCATGCACGCTCACCAGGACCGACAACATTTCCTTTTTAGTTACAATATAAATGTATGCGATGTGATTGGAAAACTATGTATGCATGTATGTATGTATGAATGAACGTTGAAATATTGATGGTTTTTCTGATGTGGACCTGGTGTTGGCTCCATACCCGGGAAACACCGGGCGGCGCATTCCGCACTCATCATGACATTATCATCAAAACATCGATGCCCTAATCCCTCATAGTATTAGTAATAGTATTAAATTGTGGTTGCGGCCTCCGTTGCGATCGCGGTGTCGTGATTGTAGATACTACAGACGTTATATAATATGTAACAGTTGATGCGTTCGTGATTTGATTTTAAAAATTCACAATTTTTAAAAAATATTGTTTATATGTATATTTTACAACATTGATAATTTTATGTAGGATAATAATGTATTTAATTAGTAAAAATGAGAACTTTGAGATAATTTATTAATTTCGTTATTATTTATAGTTAGAATATACAATTATGAACTTAGAAATGAATCATGAAAGTTTTTTATTTATAGAGATTTATATTTTGAATCATTTTTGATGTTTAATTGTGATGATGCGGCGTTGCGGCGCAATATATGACATATTGCAGGGTTACGTAATATTTTCGTAATATAAAAATCATTATGCGGTTCATTCATTGCGTTGCGTTTAAAATACGTCGTAGTGACCTTGAAAAACGTTACGATGCGACCGTTATACTGTGTTATACTGTGTTGCGGCCACATTTTAATACTATAATTTAGTATATTCTCACGCCTTTGCCGGAAAACTTGAAAACTGTGTTTAGTGTTTATAGTACAGAGTTTTCCACCTAGAAAACAAGAACAGAAGTTACCACAGAAACAAATGATTTCATATTATATGAAAATGAATATGATCCTTTTTAACTCATTTTTTTATATATAATAATTAATTATATATTTAAAGGCAACTACCAGATCCTTCTACGTTTGCTTTTGGAACTGTCATGATATTTCATGAAACATAGAGCATCTTTTATCAGACAATATGCATCATTGTTATTCATCTAAACGTTTATTATTCAAATAACTCTTTTTCTTTTCTTTTAATTTTAAAACTTCTAAATGATGAGCCTAAAAAAACATGATGACATTTACATACTCAACGGGTGTTTTTAGACTTTTAGTACACAGCCAATATAATACAGATTCTACTTGGAAACCTCTGAAACATATTTCATGTAAGGGGAAAAATCCAGAAATAATTTGGGATTAATTCGAAGCTAATTAGCTTTGGCTTTCTAATCATTCTATAATATTTATGTTCTGCTCATTTCATGGGATAAAATCAAAATATGTGAATTGTTAAAATCTCAAGGGGGTCCATTTTCTAGGCATGGTTCAACTTTCAAAGTAACACAGAAGGCATAGGCGGGCATTGATTAAGTGATTATCAAGTGTGCTGCAGCAAAGGAGCTGAACGCTTGAAAGAGAAGAAAGACTGCGCCTAGTGCTCTTGAGAGCCTGCTTCCTAATCAGTCATAACATGCAACCGAGATGGCTGTTGCAAGTAGGGGGAGTGTAGCTTTCATGGGCGGGCCACGTCAACAGGGATGGACGGATAGCAACGACGGATCTAAAAATATTTTAAAAATACACATAATATAAGTATATAACCCTCTAAAAATTTTAAACCCTTATATATATTTATCGAAAATTTAATTTTATACTCTCTAAACTCTTGAAATTTTACACCCCTACATCTAATATAACCCCGGATAACCAGCACAACAACCGTTACGCACAGATAACGCAACGCAATTGACGTCCCGAGTGGGGAACTTAGGTTCGACCTTGGGGAAAGGTCCAAAATAAAGAAGATAATTTCGTACACGAATCCCCCTGGCAGCTCAAACTTTCCCCTGTGAGGAAGGACATAATCTTCTGTATTTAATTGGTGAGGGAATCTGCTTTTATGTTTGAGTTGTGAGGCAGGCAAGGGAGGAGTTGCCTCTCCCGGTGTCCATGTGGCATGTGGTGTGGCTAAAATCCTGCATGATCGAGGCGTGGCGCCGAGGGTCATGATTTCAGTCAGATGAATAGCCATCATAACTACGAATGGGGCCTTGCTTCGAAACTAGACATATTTGACTAGCATAAGATAACGGCATTATAAATTTTATGTAATTTTATATAGTAAAAATTAAAATGATACGGTTGTATAAATTTAATTTTTAAATAATATTAATTATAACTTTGAAAAATGTAATTACTCTCTTTTAATAATTAAAACTGTTCTTGAAGGTATCCATTTTCATTTGATGAGGGTGAGAACTGAGAATAGAGGGAAGGGATATAACTACATTCAATTCAGCATGATCTACCAATTATAATTTGTCCAAAAACATTATAATGAATAAATTATTTATAGTGCTAGTATTCAAATCAGAGATTATTAAAAATAAATTAAAATCTGAAATTTTTGAGTACTACAATAATATTATCAATCGAATTTAATAAAATTATTTTTTAATCTTTATAGTTCACAGTTTCCATTGTGAATTATAAGTTGTAGATGGATAGATCCTCTATCTATTTTTTATATTTTTATTTATGTTTTATACTAAAAATTAAATTTTAATATTTTTAATATTAAGATATAAAAATACCTAGAATGGATGAATAATTTTTATTCCGTCTAAACCAGGGATGCTAACCATGCGGTCCCATGTCTCGAATCTCCCTTTCCCGTGGTTGTAACTATCATTACTCCCACTCCCCCGTCTCCCCAGCAGCTCAATTACTCACACAGTAACAAGTCTCTTAAATACGATAGATTATATTATAGGTTAGGTTTATCACGTCAACCGTAATCTTTAACTAATAAAAATTAATTATTTTATTACTAATCAGCCATGTCATTTATATAATTTCAGAAATTATATTTTTAAAATGGTATAAAAAGATGAGTGAAAATTCATTGGTTAAAAAAAGAGTTGAAAGATAATGATAAAGTGGATAGTTATAATTAGATGGGACCACGTGATGAACCGGATCCATGATATAATCTCCTTAAATACAGGCTAATGATACTAAAATATCGACCTGAAGAAAAAAAAGTCAATAACATAATTTTATTTTTCAAGGTTTGAATGAATGAAAAATTAGATCTATGGGTTGGGGTGTGCAACTTTTAAGGTTTTAATGTTTTAATATTAATTTAAAAAGATTTATAATAAAAATTGAGGTGTCAATTGACTTCATTTAATTTTGAGATATATATATTAAAAAATAATATAAAATTTTAAAATTTTATATAAAAATATTAAAATTGACCCAATTTAATACGTTAAGGAATAAGGTCAATATTAGTTATTATAATGGTATGAAAATTCTCTATATCTCACACTCTATATTAATCACGTTATATAAAAATTCTGAATCTATCGCTAAAAAATAAATTTTAAGATTATTTTTCTTAATGTTAAAAAATGAAAAAAGTATTTTTTTTTTCAAATTTAATACAAATATTTACTGATGTATTGTGACTACTCTGAGTCAATACTTCCTGTGGACTGCCCCTCAGTGTTTAAGTTGTCTACATTGAATGAGCTTTTGACTTGTGGTTTCTCATTTGTCTGTCCCTACCCAACCTACTCCACTGCCAATTTAGTCTGAAATAATTACGATACGAAGGTGATGAAGTAATGAGGAAGACAGAATTATTTCATCACCTTCGTAGAATATCGTTTTTGGTTTGTTAAATAATTAAAAATATGGACATTATATTATTTTATATCAATTTAAAATAATTATCAACTATAAACTTTTAATTCATTGTTTGTTTTTTATTTCTAAAAATAAGTCCAAATTAATTTGATGGATAAATTTTTTAACATAATTTTTTCATATACATAATAACTCAAACATAAAATTTTATTTAAATAATACTAAATTATTTATTATTTAAATTTATTTTTATTGGTTATAATTATTATTTTAATAGAATAATTTCTATTAACTCGCCTTTATTCTTTAAAAATTCAATATTTTTATGTCTAGAAGCTATTAATCCCTTACAACTTTTGTCCTTCTGCCTACATATTATTAATAATGTTTTGTCGTGTGAAACTCACTTGGATAGTGTCTGGCCAAAATGTGGGTGGAGTAGATGAGTTGGACAAAGGGTCGCAAGTTTACAAAAACTGTTACATTCTTTCTAGAAGTATATAGTATATAGTAGGATTTGAATGTAATTAAATAAATAAAATTTGTTTATTTATTATCCATCCCTTCGTATGTTTTATTAACAATTTTATATCATATATATTAATAATACATATACAAAATCAGATGAATTCTATTTTCAATAAAAATTGTGTCGTTTTCATCCACCCACCTCTGCACTCAATCCGAAGCATCCATTCCTATTTCCTTTCCACTTCGATTCGAAGGTGTGTGAAAATGCGAAGGCTTGGAACCGATGATTGTGTCAGTGGAGTCTCGTCTCGTATGGCATTTCACACATACTTAGGGTCAGCCAGTTCACACAAGGGGTCCAATTACATTTCATAAAATAAATCACTCATCATCATTGCTAATAATTTAACAATACGACACAAACCACTTTATTTTAATAGTTAAGAAAATAATTATTGCTTCTGAAAATTACAATTTTAGATATTAATTTTATAGTATAATACGCGGTAAATGATTCAGATATATATAAATGTAAAGTTAAGTTAGTCTTATTTTTGAAAAATATGGCAATGAAGTATTTTCAATAAATATATTTAAATTATTTAGTTTTTAGTATTATTTTTCAGTATAATTATTTATGTTCTCACATTAAAAAAATAAATTTAATCCGATTTTTTTTTTAATTTTAACAATCTAAAATTTTTAAAATTTTGCAAACACAATTAAAGGTTTAGAAAATTTTAGAATTTTAAGATTATTTTATAAAAATGAGAATTTTTTATATTTGAAAAGTTATCTTTTTAAGAAATTATTTAATTTTTAATAAATAAATAAATATATCACATGTTAAATGACTAATATTTTTAATAATCTTTAACAATTATATACCTAAAATTATAATAAACTAAAATTTAAATATTAAAAATCACAATAACATAAATTTTAAATATATATTTTCTTAAAAAAATTAAAACCTTTAAAATTCACAAAATTCTTCAACACTTTTTATATATATATTTAAGCCATAATCGAAAGATTTTAGTCACTTTCCCAGACGAGAGAGCCAAACTAAACCCCACAAATCCCAGCAAACTGAAAGCAAGGGTGGTATCGTAAATACAGCGTACACATCTTAGTCGTGCCAGGAATTTTGTTTTGTTTTGTTTTTTCTTTTCTTTTTTGTTGGTGAAGGATTTAAATTAAATTCTTCAGGGAAAGCGTAAAAACTGGCAGCTGTATCTTTGGCTCCAAAGTAACTATAAATACCGTTTTTCCTTGTACACTCCCTTTCCTGCAGTCCCTCGGCGAAACGGCTTCAGCTCTTTCTCTCTCTTCTTAAACCAGCACAGTTCAACAAAAGGCTTTCTGCAGTAAAACAGAATGGATTCCTCTCGCCGGAGAACGGACCTTTCTTGTGGATTCATTTCATTCGTTTCCTTGTTTCAGGTTAGCGTTTCCGTCGCTTTCATCCTCTGCTTCTACTTGTCTAAATTCCAATTTTACTCTTCTTTTTTTTTTTGCTTCTATTTTTGTTTGATTATGACTTCTCAAGGCGTTTACTCTTTCTTTTTGTTTTGAAGGATAGACGTGTCGGTTTTTTTTTTCTATCTTTTTTCGCGGCTTGAACTCTAAGAGATCTACGATTTCTGATTCTGTTCTTATTTTCGGTCAAAGTTCGTCAAATGTTTTATTTGATCAACTTCTTCTTTCTCTTCATTTTCAAAAATGAAATCGAGGCTTGAAATGTAGAATTCAAATTATATTTTAGAAACTGAATCTTAAAAGTGTGGTTTTGGTCGAAGTTTCATAAAAAGTGGACAAAAATTCAAAATCGCATTTAATTCTTAGCCAAAGAAGTCATGTGCAGATCCATTTGCTTGATTCTGGCATTTCATTTTAACGGAAGTTTTTGCTAAAAACGAAAAAAATAAAAATGGATTGTCCTTGTTAATTTCAGCTGAATTTGCAGTTTTGTTTTGGTGTGCAGATTTTTTTAATTATACAAGTAGTCGTTGCACAGACGAGCAATAATGAACTAAGGTAAGACTTATTCGTGCTATCTCTGCTAAAAAAATCCAATACAGATCAAAATTATTGTTCCGAGTTATCATTTCTATGCGAGTTAGGTATGCACGTTTCTAGTGCCTTTTCCCCCTCCTGTAAATAATAACCCCGACAATTAGTGGTTAAATTGCGCATTCTGAAAATCTATACACACGCTAATTTACTTTAGTTTGACAGAAAATTTTAATTGGTAAATTACTATTAATTACTAATTGTTTACCCCTCTCTGTTTTTATGTTTGTTATGTCTAGACAGAGACATGGTGAAGGATATTGTGCAATGTATGGCATTTGCGGAGCCCGAAGTGATGGAAAAGTGGTGAACTGTGCTTCCGGTTCTCCAGCAGTAAAGGTAAGCTACTTATAATTGTCTCACATAAATTTTGTACTAACCATGGTCAATAGTAATTATATCAGCAGGTCCTTACAGTCTCGTATTATATGAACTTTATTCCACAAGCCAATTAGCACAAATTCTTTTTTTTTTTTTTATTCCGATGAACTTTGGAGAAACTCGATTACAAAATATAACTCTAATTATTTGATGTTTGCATCATATTTTGTTTCTCAGCCTGATGAGCTACTTTCATCAAAGATTCAAAGTTTGTGCCCAACAATCACCGGAAATGTTTGTTGTACAGAAGCTCAATTTGATACACTACGGAGTCAAGTCCAGCAAGTAAGAGTGATTGGTCAATTCAACTTTACTGTTGCCGCTATACTGACTTGCATTATCGGAGAGCATGGATGATTACGGCTTTTGCTTATGTGGTTTTTGATGTTATTAGATTTTTATTTGGCACAAGGAACTTTTATACTTACAGTTCCATTTATTTCTACCCGTGCCTTTCCAGTTTTATCAGAAGCATAATATTTGCTTCTTACCTGGAAGCCCTATAACTATTTTAAGCGATGAATTTCATTCGAACATCATGATTTTTATATCAGCTTGGTTCAATTGGAGGTAGTCGATTGCATGCTCCTAAACATCATCTTTTTATAACATGATTTATTTCCATTTTATATTATTGCAGGCAATTCCTTTCCTTGTAGGCTGTCCGGCATGCTTGAGAAACTTTTTGAATCTGTTCTGTGAGCTCTCATGCTCTCCGAATCAAAGTTTGTTCATCAATGTGACTTCTGTGTCCCAGGTTCGGAATCCCGACTATCCCACTATGATCACATTCTAAGACAACTCAATATCTTGTCATTTAATTGTGGATTTGTGTCTGCCTTCTAAAAACATGGCAATGTTATTGACCAATATGAACTTGGGAATGATCATTTTTCCTTTTCAAACGATAACATAAGCAACATCTTATGTAAGCTGATATAAACAGATGGTTGTGCACTTCTTTAGTGGCCACAAATTTTATATCAAAGATGATTACTTGATATGTCTCTTACTTTGCAGATCAAAAATAACTCGGCTGTGAATGGAATTGATTTCTACATAACTGATGATTTTGGTGAGGGATTGTACGAATCTTGCAAGGATGTCAAGTTTGGTACCATGAATACTCGTGCTATGGAATTTATTGGCGCTGGTGCAAAAAATTTTAAAGGTGTGTTGTTAGTTATAAGTTTTGTATTTTTAGACTTGTGAATCGTGTCTCAATCTCATTACCTGCCTGATTGGTTCTGGCAGAGTGGTTTGCTTTCATCGGTAGGCGAGCACCAAATAACTTGCCAGGTTCACCATATGCCATTCAATTCCTGCCATCTGTTCCTGAATCATCTGGGATGAAACCTATGAATGTATCCACTTATTCATGTAGAGATGTTTCACTGGGCTGTTCTTGTGGTGACTGCCCATCATCTCCTGTCTGTTCTAATACAGCGATATCTACTTCCAATAATGGTGATAAATGTTCAGTTCGAATTGGATCTCTTAAGGTGAGAGATTTTTGTTTCTTTATTTAAAAGAAAACAATTTTTACAAATGAGAATTCCCAAATTAATATGAAAGTACAGTTAGTTGGTTTCCTAATCTGAGCTAAAATCCACTTCTTTTCTTCTTCTAATTTGGCATTAATGTTCAAAATCTACAGGCCAAATGTGTTGATTTAGCTTTAGCAATTCTCTATGTTGTATTGGTTTCTATGTTTTTCGGATGGGGCTTGTTCCATCGGACAAGAAAAAGAAGCCGGTCTTTTCGAATGAAACCATTTTTGGATACAGCAAATGGTGGTGAATCTCATTCGCTTCGTAGGCAAAAAGCTGAGAACCTCCCCATGCAGGTCCTCTTTTTTTCCCTTCCTTTGTGCTGGTTTTCTTCTATCTCATTCTGTATCACGCTTGATATTCTAGTTTAGTTGCATTTATGCGTGGCTTAAAAGTTAGAACTTTATGAAATTGTAATTCTTATTTGACAACCTTTCTATTTTGAACTTTCTTCTTCTTCATACAAGTGTAGTTATGCTTTTCCTACTAAATGATTTGTCACATGCTTTTCTTTGTGCTTCATGTTTGATATCAGAAGCTAGAAGATGCTAATCAAAGTATCACAGCAGTTCGACTTTCTTTTGTGCAAGGATACATGTCAAACTTTTACAGGTTAACTCTCTCTGTGTACAAGGTTTACATCACTTGAGCAATGGTCAAGTCTTTGATTTTTTTCTAACCTACTTATCTTCAGGAAATATGGACTATGGGTTGCTAGACATCCAATCCTTGTTTTGAGTTTGTCAGTGGGAATGGTTCTTCTACTTTGCTTGGGCCTAGTCCGTTTCAAGGTAGAAACACGACCAGAGAAGGTAATACTTGATTGATGGAGAGCTTGTTGTATCTTTATATAAACTGAATCTCTCTAGAGTTGTGCTTCATTGCTAATAATAATAGACTATAAATAATTATCTATGGTCAATCATTTTTGTTTCCGTACAAAGATAGTAATTATGGTTACTTTGGTATAAAGTGCATTCTCGCAGTTTACAATATTTTTTTGTAATTTCAGATATTATAAACATCCAAAATTCATAGTTGATCCATCGACAATCATCCCAGTCTTCTGTTTTCTTGCATGATATATAAGTTAAATGATATGCTTCATAATGTTGGGATGCATTCTCCCAATCTCCTGCTAATCTATAGAACTTAGCTCTAGAGATACTAGTGCAACTATTATTTTCATTCTTTTGCAACACATTCTCTATATTGAATCCCCTGACGAGGCATTTGTTATTGTTCTGTTCTATTCTCAAATATAGCGTCTTCTATGTTGTTTTGAATGTATGTGTATAGTTACATGCTTCTTTCATTACATTTTCTTTATCTGAAGATCTGTTACCAATACAATGTCAGCTATGGGTAGGACCTGGGAGTAAAGCTGCAGAAGAGAAACGTTTTTTTGACAGCAACTTAGCTCCTTTTTATAGAATTGAGCAGGTTTTTCCCTATTTCACTCTGTTTTTTCTCTTATTTGCCACTTTATCTGGTTTCCTTCTTGTTGATTTCTGGTAAGAGGGCGGATATTATAGAATTATTCTGAGGTCAATACCTGCTAAGTATTTTTTCTTGTTATATTACATGCCTTAACAATTTTCAAATTATTATATTTTTACATCCTTTTTTTGGGAGTAAAATATTCCTCCTAATTCTCTTTTCGGGGTGTATGTCCTTGAGGGTTCTACCATCTCTCTGCAGTATAATTTCCAAATTTATATAATTCCTCTTAATCTTTTCCTCTCTCGTTTTCATATTTATTTAAATCATTGGTATTTATATAATTCTCTTACTTATAGTGACGTTTATTCATGACCTTCTGTTCTCTAATGATATATAATATAAGAACTATTAGTTTAAATTCCTCTTCATTGGATTGAGCAATATTTAATAGTCCTCATTTCCCATTTTTTTAATCTTTTCCTCCTTTTCTTATTTATTTTAATCAGCTTTGATTATATAATTCTCTTCCTTGTAGGAATATTTTCTCACATTCTTTTCTTTTCTAATGAGATATTATATGAGAACCGGTGGTTTAACTCTTTTTATTGGATTGAACATTGTTTTCTTTTTTGTGTAAATAGTGTACGTGTCTTACCATATTACTTTTGAATAACTAATGTTACCTATGTTTTTCAGTTAATATTAGCTACAATTCCAGATCCCTTGGATGGTAAATCTCCCAGCATTGTGACTGAGGAAAACATTAAGTTATTATTTGAAATTCAAAATAAGGTATAGGTTCTACTTCAATTTATCAGGTTGGAATTTGGATTATCATATACCCAGTGTAATTTGATTTTTAATCTTTTGCACATTTACATTCTCCTAGAAAGGTCTTATACACTTTTAGTTTACTTAACAGATTGATGGAATCCGGGGAAATTATTCTGGCTCCATGATATCTTTGACGGATATTTGCATGAAGCCGATGGGGCAGGATTGTGCCACACAAAGTGTTATACAGGTAGCATGCTCGTCTTGTGCCTGCATATGAGTGAAGCATATAGAATCTCAGCATAAACTGAAATGTAAATGTGTGCAAGTGGAACTGATGAATTGTTTATCATCATAAACTGTTCAATCTCAGCAGAAAAGCAATATTCTTCATATTTCTCCATAAGGACAAATTAGTTGATCTTTTGTAAGCATGTTCTAGTATTAGTTTTTTATGTAATATCTTAATAGTTTGTTAGTTATGATAATCTATGCTTCTTAGCCTGGTTTTCTGCTTTTCCACCATCTGCATGTGTTGTGACACTCTTGCTATATTTTTGACTTATCTCTGAAATAGATCATTGTCTGTCAGTTCTTTTGTATTTTATATTTCACCACTGACTAATTATTAAATTTCTAGATCACCTTACAAGTTCTCCTTTCTAATCCTCTTTCTTTGTATTTTTTATTTTACATGTTTTCCTGATAGTATTTCAATATGGATCCAAGTTACGATGCTGATGATCGACTGGAGCACATGAACTATTGTTTTCAGGTATATCCTAATACATCCTTGTTTATTTGGTTTAAAGGTAATTGCTTTCTTCACATTTCTACTTATTGACCAGCCTCTATTCTAAGGGATGTTCAAGTTATATATTTTGAAGATTCTTTTCTTGTTTTCTCTCACACTTCTATCTTTCATTATCTTTTTGGCACCTGAGTTGACCTTTAATGTTTTCTCGTTATTTATTCTTTCAGCATTATACCTCTGCAGAATCATGTATGAGTGCTTTTAAAGCACCGGTAGACCCTAGCACTGTATTGGGAGGTTTCTCTGGGAGCAACTATTCTGAGGTATTAGTTTTACTTTTCTGAGCTGCCAATGCAGTCAGATCGTTGAATGTATGATCTTTAACGTATAAAATTGGATGCCGTAACCTAAATTCATCTTTATCATACAGGCTTCCGCATTTATAGTAACTTATCCGGTAAACAATGCTGTGGACAAAGAAGGGAATGAAACTCAAAAGGCAGTGGCTTGGGAGAAGGCCTTTGTTCAGTTAGCAAAGGTGTGGAACTTGTACTTGCATCATATCATTATTGTTTATTGTCTTCCAATTTCCTTGTCTTGGCATTTTTCGGATAAGTGAGTTTCACATACAATGCCATGTTATGGAACAGGATGAGTTGTTGCCTATGGTTCAATCTAAAAATTTGTCATTTTCATTTTCTTCGGAGAGCTCCATCGAGGAGGAGTTGAAAAGAGAAAGCACTGCAGATGTCATAACCATATTGGTAAGTGTTTCTTTGTTATGGCTTGAGAATATGATACTCGAGTTCTAGATATAGAAACCTATCCTTTGTAACTTATGGAAGTTTTAAGAGGCCTGCCATCAACCTTCTCTTAAAATAAAATCTTTAGTTTTGTAAATGT
Source organism: Abelmoschus esculentus (assembly GCA_035048815.1). Lineage (NCBI taxonomy): Eukaryota > Viridiplantae > Streptophyta > Magnoliopsida > Malvales > Malvaceae > Abelmoschus > Abelmoschus esculentus. The sequence continues at coordinate 2,697,009 of JAUCBN010000039.1, forward strand.
GATTTTCTTATTGTAATTTTCTCAGACTGCTTTCTTCTGCCTGGCACCTAATTTTATTGCAGATAAGCTATCTCGTGATGTTTGCATACATATCTCTGACCTTGGGTGATACACCTCAATTATCTTCGTTTTACATTTCATCTAAGGTATCTAATTTGCGATTCTTCTTTCTGGAAAATAATATTCTGTGTTTTGAAGTATCTGTTCTCTTTTTGGGTGTGTTTTCCCGGATTCTCACCTAGTAGCTTAAGCTTTTCTGCGGAGATGTTCTGTAGCATTCGTATTGAAATTTTGTTATATTATTAGAAATCCAACCATTTGAATGAATTTTCCTAGACCCCTTTTATATTCTATTTCTAATTTACAAAAATTATTTTAAATGACCTTTGTTCCTAAACAAAGTGTGGTTATTCATGCTTTCAGGGATCTATATCTAATAAATGAGATCCTCTTGGATTTGTAAATTTCCAGCTCATTCTTTATTGGTTGACTTAAGGTTATGCTTGGATGGAGCAATAAATAAATGTCCCCTCAATTCTAGGACTGCCATTGTTAGTTAACAAGATAAAAAATGATTAACTGTTAGGGCTGTGGCTGAAACATTTTCTGATATCTTCTATGATGTGTACTGTATGATTGATTGAATTCCAGGTATTGCTTGGCCTTTCTGGTGTTGTGCTTGTCATGCTCTCAGTTCTTGGATCAGTAGGATTTTTCAGTGCTATTGGAGTAAAATCTACCTTAATCATAATGGAAGTTATTCCTTTTCTTGTTCTTGCAGTAAGTGCCCTCCTCCTTTGGTATATTTCAAATTCATATGATGTTGTTGCTAAGTTTGCAACTATCATGTGCTTGACATGGAGGATGTATATTAAAATCACGTCAAGCATTTTGTCTGTGAAGTTCCATCTCTCCAATGCCTATTGTGTCGTGGCTCGCCTTCTAAACTCTTTATCTTGCAACAGGTTGGGGTGGACAACATGTGCATACTGGTGCATGCTGTTAAGAGGCAACCTTTGGATTCAACTCTAGAAGGAAGGATAAGCAATGCACTCATGGAAGTGGGGCCATCCATAACCCTTGCTAGTCTATCTGAGGTTTTTGTGTTTGCAGTTGGAAGTTTCATTCCTATGCCAGCATGCCGAGTGTTCTCCATGTTTGCAGGTCTATATATTTGTCCATTTCATAGTGATATACGTTGATTTTTTTTTCTTTTTACGTCAGTTATGTCAGTTATGTCATCCTCCTCACATACATGCTTTCTATTGCAGCACTGGCTGTATTGTTGGATTTTCTCCTGCAGGTCACTGCTTTTGTTTCTCTGATAGTTTTTGACTTTTTGCGAGCCGAGGGTAGAAGGGTTGATTGTTTTCCATGTATAAAAACATCATCGACATATGCTGAATCTGAGAAAGGTATACTTGGTGGAGTTGTATAATTAATGAATCATGTAGAAATTGTTTTGATATTTTGATTCTTTGAACGAACATTAGAATAGAACTAGTTTTCAAGTTATTTAATACTTTGAACCCTTTATCTTTCATTGTGAAGCTGTCATGAAGTTTTACTAGAGTTTTTTTTTTTTATGAACTTTAGGTATTGGTGGGAGAAAACCAGGGCTATTGGCTCGATATATGAAGGTAATTATTTCTACTTTAGAACTTAAGTAACAAGGTGAATTTACTTTTTTCTTGAAACAAGCTTCATTTGTTTTTCTTATCAGTTTGTTTCATGTTCACTTTCAGGAGGTACATGCTCCCATTCTCAGTCTTTGGGGAGTGAAAATTATAGTCGTTTCTGCTTTTGTTGCTTTTTCATTGGCTAGCATTGTAAGTTGCTTTAACTTTGCGAAGCTGATCTATTCTATTCCTTTAGCCTATGACTTGAAGTAAACATCTTATGCTTGCAAATTTGACAGGCATTGTCCACCAGAATCGAGCCTGGTTTGGAACAAAAGATTGTTCTTCCCCAAGACTCGTACCTTCAGGTTCAGTTTTTGGCTTCCTTTTTCCTGAATGGAGAAACTAATCACATGATATCCATTTTTTATCCTTGAGTCATTGCTGCATTCTATTCCACAGGGCTATTTCAATAATGTTTCTGAATATCTTAGAATTGGACCGCCTCTCTATTTTGTCGTGAAGAACTATAATTATAGGTATTTCCATATTATTTCTAGTTTCTCTTTTTCAGTTTACTACATGGTACCGACTTCTGTGTGCTTTAAAGGATGTTTACAGTTTACCTGGTCCAAAGCTTGAAGAGACATATTGGTCGTATTTTATTCTTTCATCATCTCCTACGAACATGATGAATCTAGCATATAAAATTTTAAATACCACAAATGACGAATCTTAGTATTGGCTCTTTTAAAAGCTTATATTTTTCTTGTCTCAAATATATTGGGAATAATTATAAACACCTGAACACAAACATGATGCAAGTTACTTTCTTCTGATATGAAAAAGGAAACAACTAATGTCGGAAAACTGCCATTCTAGGTCGATTCTATTAGACCTCCATGTGAATATTCTTCTATGCATTTTCCATAAACAGAAGATGCTATCATTTAAGAAGTGCTTGCTTTCCAAGAAGCATGTGAAGCTTCTATGCTCATCAAGAAAAAAAAGATGGGAGTTATCCAATTTTTCATCTAATTGGTTTTGTTGATAAATATGCTTTTTGAACTGATGTTTTTCTATCCTCAGTTCAGAATCAGTAGATACGAATAAGTTGTGCTCCATCAGCCAATGTAACTCAGACTCTCTTTTAAACGAGGTAAAATTGTTTAGTAGATTCTCTCTTGGGTGTTCTTTCATGGTATTAGATTTATGTTTAGGAAATCACTCTCTTCTATTTAGTTTGGAGCATGTTTATGTTTTTAAGATTGCTTATCAACACACCTTTGCCTCGTGTTGTTGTCATATTTCATTCTATATGACAGCCTTATCTTGTTTCCTTTGTAGATAGCTAGAGCATCCTTGACACCAGAATCTAGCTATATTGCTAAGCCAGCTGCTTCTTGGCTTGATGATTTTCTTGTATGGTTATCTCCGGAAGCATTTGGTTGCTGTCGGAAATTTACTAATGGGAGTTATTGTCCTCCTGACGATCAGGTTATGATCCTATTGTTCTTGCAATTTGTTAGATTTAATATAACTCCTGTGATATGCCGGAAGTTTTTCATTTTCCAATAATAAGGTGTCCCAAAATATGTTATTAAATAGCTTGGACTGACTTCATCTGCTGGGCCTGATTTGTATTTCGCTTGTGAAAAGAAATTCACTTGAACCTCAAATTACATGTTTCTTTAAAACAATATACTGCTATAATAGGTTAAAGGAAATTTGGTTCTAAAATTGTATCTAATTTCAAGGCCGGAGGTTTAATAGCTTTACAACTAAGCATTTTTTTTGGGTAATGGTGCCTCCATATTTGAGTGAAATAACTGGATGTCTCTATTTTCCATCTTCAAACTTAGCTATGCTTAGTAGTTGTCATTTCTAAGAAGATATCAATGGGTTCACTATCCTGTATCTAATATTATGCTGTAATTATGTTTTTGAAAGCTTGGTTTATGGTATAATTGTATAAATTTGAGTTCACTGAAATTAAATATTCTTTCTTCCAGCCTCCTTGTTGCTCTGCCAATGACGCTACTTGCGGGTTGAGTGAAGTGTGCAAAGACTGCACCACGGTAATCGACACTCTTATATTTCACTTGATATTTTGGTATTACACTAGTATTTTGTCAACATGAAATTAATCAATTCTTGTGACTAACAATTATTTGATGTTTCAGTGCTTCCGTCACTCCGATTTACGTAATGATCGGCCCTCTACAGCCCAGTTTAGGGAGAAACTTCCATGGTTCCTTGAGGCTTTGCCTTCTGCTGATTGTTCGAAAGGTGGACATGGTGCTTACACTAGCAGTGTGGAACTCCAAGGTTTGTTAGAATAAGTCTTTAATTCGCTTGCCTATTTTACTTTGAGATAGAATCCGAAAATAATGTGTATTCGTATTTGAATATGATAATGACTAGTTTCATTACCTTTTCAGGATATGAAAGTGGCATCATTAAGGCATCATCATTCCGTACCTACCATACACCTCTCAATAAGCAGGTAAAAATAGTACTCAGTGCGACAATTTTTGTTATTTTTTTCTTCTCTTTCTTATTTTCATATGGCAGCAGCACCATTAATTGGTTTTCAATTGTTTTAGATTGATTATGTTAACTCATTGAGGGCTGCTCGACAATTTGCTTCAAGGGTGTCTGATTCTTTAAATGTAAGATATCAATCATAACTGCCTGCCTTAAATTATTTAGTTCATTTATTTTACTTCAGTAAAAACATGTTTTTTTCTACATAATTGGGTATTGTTGTCCTCATTCATTCTCCTACACCATCATTGCATGGGAACTTATTGGGCTTCTCATGCAAATAATCTTTTGTTTTGAATATATTTGCATGCTAGTTATGGGATAATATCTGTTCAACTGATCTGTTCTGGTGCAGATGGAAATCTTCCCATATTCTGTGTTTTATATGTTCTTTGAGCAATACCTTGATATATGGAAGATGGCTCTCATCAACCTTGCAATTGCGATTGGTTAGTAATTTGCACAAACCTACTCAAAGTGTCATAAGTTATTAATACACTGTTTCCCTGAAATTATTTATTTTTAAGGTGTTTCTGGCACACATTATTGATTCAAAAGTAATTACGAAAACCTAAGAGTATAATGAACGATATCTGCTGATGTTATTTAATCTTGTTCTGCAACTTTTGTGTTACCTAAATTTATATTTGTATTTGAATATTTAGTAGCATTATTACAATTGCTTGTCATTTTGTAGTTATTTCTAACAGTTGATTGTTTTTTCTTCTGTTTGATTGCTTTCAGGTGCGGTATTTATTGTTTGTTTAGTTATTACATGCAGGTTAGCTTCCTAATTCTGCCCCTTGATTTAGAGTGAAGTCTTTATCGGTCTGGTTTTGTAAAAGCAGAATAGAACTGATGGATTCAACCATTTAAAATCAGCATAAAGTCATAGTTAACCTTTGGAGAGATTGAATTATAATTTTTTCTTTATGAGACTTATTAGTTTCTTGACATTTTCCCACCAAATATAGTTTGTGGACCTCAGCGATCATAATGCTGGTGTTGGCAATGATTCTCGTTGATCTTATGGTAATCTATTCTCTGCCGTCACCATAATATTTTTTTCCTGGAACTGATTTTACTTTGGTTTTCTATTTACACCTGTTATACCCTCTTACGAAATTAAAACTCTTCAGGGTGTGATGGCCATTCTCGGAATTCAACTCAATGCGGTCTCCGTTGTTAATCTTGTTATGTCAGTTGGCATTGCTGTTGAGTTCTGCGTGCATATAACACATGCATTTTCGGTTAGTATCATCCAACTTTTCGTTTACTCTCTGTTTAACCCCCCCCCCCTATTTTGCTTTTAATCTAAATAGACTAAATTACAAGTTCTTCGTGTAGGTAAGTAGCGGGAATAGAGATGAAAGGGTAAAGGAAGCTCTGGGTACAATGGGAGCTTCTGTCTTCAGGTACGTTTCCTTCTCTTATAAGCACCATCCACCCCCCATTCCGTTCCGGAATGATAAATGAATAAAGCAACACCATGTTTGAGCCATCTATTCTTTCTTAATTATTTCAGTGGAATCACTTTGACAAAGCTAGTAGGGGTGCTGGTTCTTTGCTTCTCAAAGACTGAAGTTTTTGTGGTACCTATTCCTTGATTGACTTCAGACTCATGGGACCATTCATTCCCTTGTAATTTTTAATCCTTTACCCTCTTCTCTTGTATATTGTAGGTCTATTACTTCCAGATGTACCTAGCGTTAGTCCTTCTAGGTTTCTTACACGGGCTTGTATTTTTACCGGTAAGTCCGTTTTATTTATGGGAAGTAAATGAAATGATGTAGAAAGGCCATATAGTTGGCAAAGTGAAAGCATTGACCAAATGTTTTATTTTTACTCAGGTGGTGTTGAGCATGTTTGGTCCACCATCGAGATGTATACAAGTTGAGAAGCAAGACGAGCGGCCTTCGGTTTCGTCGCAACCTTGATGCGATGATCTCCTTGTGTGGCGAGTTTGTGATTCAATTTGTCTGATATACAAACTCCATGTACAACCATAGCCAAGCTCCCCCGTCCTCTCCCCTCCCAACATGTAAAGCTTTGTTTATAGAAGGGAGGAAGAGAGTAATAGTCAAACCATATTTGTCTTTTGTTGTCCATATTTTAATGTATCTGAATCATCTACTCTAAATAGTTGCAAAATACTTGGGAGAGAAATTCTTATTTTAGTAGATGAATGGATGTCTATTCGAGTTTGCCCTTATCCACACCCATCCTGTGTTTTTCGTTATGCAAAGATAAAAAAAATAACGTTTTGGTGAAACGCTTCCGCTTGGCATTTGCTATTTGGGGAAATAATAGTGATTTTTACAAAGTAAAAATATTTTGATATACAAGATTCTACCTTTTAGTTTTATGGTTTAAGAGTTTAAGAATTTGAGGTTAATATTTAGAATTTAGGGTATAAAGTTTAGGGTTTAATTTTTTAAGATTTAGGTTAAAAATTTAAGATTTATATTTTATATTATAAATATACATTTTTATATAAAATTAATTTTACGATTTATATAGGAAATTTTTTTTTCCTTAAAAAACATGTATATTAGTTAATATTCTCCTTCAAGAGCATAGTTGGACCGTGACAAGTACCACCAAAAATATTTGTCCAACAAAACCAAATCAAAACAATAGAAGGGATCAGTTGTTTATCACCAAAAAGAGTGAACTATAATCATTAAAACCGAGTAATGTTTTATTGACAGACTGCACACAATATATCCAATCACATATTTTATAATATAATTAAAGGTATCTAAAAAAATAAAATTAATTAAATAAATAATTTAATATTGTTTAAATATATTTTGAGTTTGAATTTATATATAATTTTTTTTTACAATTCACTTATTAAAATTAAGTGAAAATTTTAAGAACTGAAAAAAAATCAAAACTGTTAAAAAAATATCCTCTTTATTACCCTTACTAGTATTCTTTTTGACATGGCAGCTTCTGCTGCTCTGGTCATGACTAAAATATACAGCAAATCTCATTCTGAGAAACAAGGGAACAGAAAAACAAAACAGATATATTGCTTTAAGGTGACTTCCATGGTACTAAACTTTCAAACTTAAAAACACCTTTGGCTGTGCATATCAACTTCACTTCTTACCCAAATGTTGTCACAAATAGTTTCTCCAATTTTAATGAACTCCAACAGAAGTTCTGAAAGTGTTGCCGTCACCGAGGAGCATTAAGGCCTCTGCTCTCCGAAACGGAGTAGTAATGCTACGGATACGGCGAGACAAAAGCCAACTCTGAACCAAAGAGAATGCATTCCTATAATACTAGATGATAATTACCACTCTAGATCTTCATTAAGGACCAGCACCCGAAAACTGGTCCAAATGGTGATGAGAAACTTGCAAGGAGAGTTTAATTGTGTTGCCCTGTGACGATCCGCATACATCGATGCACTCTATCAAATCTTCGTCACATGTTAATAACACCCACTCGGAATCATCATCCATGTACTTTAGATCAAATCTAGTTATATCGTCTATATTAAACCGCCTCGAAATTTCATGCAATAAATCTTTAAACCGCCATTTGCTCGGCATGCGGAATCGAATCTTCTCATCTCCACATGTGACCTTTACCCTTTGAGCTTCTAAATCTCGAAAAACTTGTCCGGCTGTCTTTGATATAGGTTGAATACCGTCATGGTTAACTTGTTCCTTAAGGGATACAAGGCTCTGGGATCTTGGGAACAGCTTTGGTTCTTCTTGATTTAAGGCATGCAACTCAACATCACTTTTCACCTGTTTCAGCTCACCGTTCCCGGAACTATCTCCTATTATAAGCTCTTCGTTACTGGACGTGTTAAATTTTGAAGGCTGATGTGTTCCACTCGAAAAGCATTGACTTGAACTGGAACTCTGACTACACGAGGAGGAAGGTGAGTTTGAAGTAGCAACTTGGGACAGGAAATTACCACCCTCAGGCTGTATGTTTATTTGCTTTGGCTTATCATTCAGCGGAGAGGTTGATAATGCACCGTTTCCTAACAATTTTGGCGATGCCAACTCCGGAAAATTTGCATAGAAGTTACTGATATGAAAAGCACCAGAGGCACCTTGTACCGAGTCGATGACATGTTGGAGTTTCTGCAAGGAGTGTCCAACTTTCTTGATTTTTCGAGATGGCCAGCGTTTTATCCCATGTTGCCTACAGATTCTTTTCAAGGTTGTGGGACACACTGAAATTTGAAGGAAAACAGGAAAAGTCGTTAAATTATAAGGATACTTTCTGAAACACACTCGGCCAACAATCCGAATAAATTTTAGCTTCACAGAATAACACTTACCACCAAGGCTTTTTGCTGCATCTTTAAGGCTTCCGGCAAAATATTGGCGGAGAACTTGTAAAGTGATTGATTTTTCTGCCTTGCTACGCCTCTTCTCTCCTGTTTTTCCCATGGCCACACTCAAAAAGCTAATCTCATTAAAAGAGGAATCTCCGTATTCGACACTTTCTCTTAGGCTAATATGTTCTTGATGCGGGTTCACATCGGATAATTTCTCATCCGTCATCACCCTTGGCTTTTCGTTTTCAAGTACCAAGGCAGTGTCACAACTCTGCTGGACCTTCGTGAGGCAAGACGGACTTTCTTGAGAAAACTTCTGTGAACAAAATGTGTACTGCTCTTTCGATAACTCTTCTCTAATAGGCATGCCATCCGAAGGGGATACAACTTCGCTAACTGCCAAATTAGTTTCTTCCTCTAGCTCCTTATCTGTTACGACTCGTAGAGTACGGCATACTTGCTGTATAATGATGGATAGTGAATTAAGCATCTTCCTTTGTCCCTCAGTGTCTCTGCAGTGCGCAGGTAAGAAGAACTCCAAGACAAAGTCTGCTTTACCGGTGTGAATGCATCTGAAACGTATTGCCACAGCAGCATGCAACTTAAACATCATTGCATGGTGAGCAAGAGGATATTCAGTCTTCTTAAAGGAAGTTATGTCGGGCCAGAAGCATGGCTGGTTAGTCACAAATGCTCTCCCGACGACACCCTGACCTTTTAACAAGTGATGTTCAGAGCAAGCCTCGTGAAAACCCCGGATACTAGGATCAGCAACGCAGCAAGCATCGTCCACTGTAGACACACAATGAACATAGTTCTCAGTAGAATGCCGGCAACCCTCTTTACCTTGCTGGATGCAAGAAACCCAAGCCTGAGCTAGGGGTAATCTGTGTGTCTCGCAAGCACACCTTAAAAGCTCTTTGATCTCGGGTAAAGCAGCTTGGTAGCAATTATTGTAAGCCTGATAAAACGCAAGTCTAATCCGTAAGAACTATGTTCTAGTTAGAACACTTAACAATTAACCTTATTCCGTAACCGTGACAACTTACCTTTATGTTCTGAGTGCTGGAAGCTATGGAACTCCTAAGGTTGACGGCCTGTGTGCAAAGAAAAACAAGATAAGGAGCACTTTCAGGGCTTTCTTTCGTAACATTTTCCGGCAATTATGAATGACGGATTAATGAAAAGAGTAATAAACAAATAGAAGCTTTCATTTCTTTCTTTCGTAAAGATGGGAAGTGCATTTGTGAGGGATTCTAACAGCATCCGAATTCCGATGCAACACTGCAGCATGGATAATATTACTTGTGTAATAACCAAAGAGGTAATAAACAGTTCGATTCGAGACAAGCACTAAAAACTCGATAAGTTTTCATGCAGAAGAAAGAGTTGTTCAAGAATTTCATCGTTAATCACATGAATAAGATTGATTGCTTGTTGCAGTAATTATTCACCATCACTTGTAGCAAAGCTAAATTAATATTCATCAACAATTTCCCAGTATTAACATAAAATTTGTTGAACAATAACAATACATAACAGAATATAAATAAAAGGTAAAGGGAAAAGGACCTCTAATGCTTTGCAAACACTTTCGAGCTCGGGTCGAATCTTGATTTTCTCGGTCGTCATCACAACTTCAATAACGCCCAAGCAAGTTCCACTACCTTGCTCGAAAACAGGCAGGGCAAAGGTTCCACGAACGTCGTGTTGTTGAGCATCACCCACTCTTGGATATTCGTCGCTTTTAAAGAATCGAACATCAGGAGTCCACTCAGGAACCTTAGTCAAGAAAACTCGACCAGGCAATCCTGCCATGTCCTTGGAATCCTCATCCGCCGGAAAATGATATTTGGCAGAGATGTTTCTATAACTGGCAAGCTTTTGGCTGTTCGTACCAAGCGAAAAGGGTTGCTCACTAGTAGTTAGAAAACGTCTACCACCTTTATTTACAGGCAACCACAGTTGTACAAGGACATCATTTTCTTTCGCAGAAGCTTTAATATAACCAAGTGCTAGAATTAACCTCTGCATAACAGAGGTGACTGGACCAGGATTAGTTCTCGGACCAATCCACAATCTTCGGCTCGACTCAGAACCGTCGGTTATACCATCACCATGCAGACTGTGACTTTGGTTAAACTGACTGACCAAACTTTCACCTTCAGCACCATTCATATGTGAATTTCCGACCAACAATGATCTTTGACTCTCTCCTTGGTTATGCATTTGAGAGAGGCCACCCCCTGAATCGCCACCATTAGACTCCGAAGTCGGCCATGTAAACAAAGGATCAAAGAAATGATTCGAAAAGGATAAACTAGGATTAACAAAATCAGATCCCGGAGCTGTTTCCAACCAACATCCATCTAACAACAATTCATCCATGTAGTCAAAGTCCATTGCCGAATCCGGTGGTCCGCCCAACATGGTGACCGGCGAGAAAATGGCATCCTCCATTGCACAAAGACACCCCTTGGGATGGCCTAATATTCAACTATAAATTCAACAATAAAAACTTGTAAGAGCAATTCCAAGTCTTCACCAGATAATCTGTTGATAAATAGATTGACCAAATATGAGACAGATCAAAAACTTGTAGGAATACCAACTTAGGGAAAAGATAATAAGAACAAAGAAATTTCCTAAAACTTGAAACAGAAAAAGATTAAGACAAAAAAAGATGAGGAATAATCAATGTGGTCAACTCAAAAAACACATATCAGCAGCCAAAAAAAAGACTGAGAATCAACCAAAGGGATAAATCCCAATTTGAGGAGCACCATATTTCATGACACAACTCAGAAAAAAAAAAAGAGAACAAAAGAACCCACTTTTTCCCACATATTATTCCCAGCTGGTCAGCTGATATATCCTCAGCACTTTTGATTTAAGCTTATGGACTAATATAACCCAGAACATTAACCATTAAAAGCAAGGGATTTACAGATTTTTCTTAAAATAAAAGCAAAAAAAAAGACAAAAGAAAGCAACTCACGATGTTGTGTAGGTAGTATGTGGAGATTCTTGAAGATACCGCAAATCTCAAATGGATACTCACACCTCCATATCATACAAATCTTTATATTTATTTATTTGTCTTGAAAGTTGAAATAGTAGCTCAAAATGGAGGACCTGTCTGAATAAGCAGGAACAAGAAACGTGGATCAGCAAACAAAGGGTAGAAGAAAGATCTCATAAACAGACTGTCTCCGTTCTAAACTCCCCAGGATTATAGCTGTAGGAAAACAAAAAAAAAAGGAACTTTAAGAGTGAAATGATTCTGGATTTATTGAGAGAGAAGAATTGAGGATTCTGCCACTACCATTGACTGATCAAAATTCTGTCCTTTGGGCCTTAAGATTCTCGATGTAAAGTCAACTTTTTTGAAGCCCACCGGTGAAGAAGAACAGCACCACCACCAACAACTAATGACTAATCTGCTTTGCTGATGTTATCATACTTTGATTAAATAAATGAGTAGTGGAATCAAATTTGTTTTCTTTTTCCTTCAAGTGGTAAAAAATTTGAAAAAAAGTTGCTTTCTAGTGTGTACCACACTACCACTTGAGAGAGAAAGTCCTTTGAGATGCTCTCATCGTCACCAGCTTCCTTCTCTGCATTAATTTATTTCCAGAAACATAAAAAATTCTCTTTCCTTTTCTTCTTCATTTCCATTTCCATTTCCATTTATAATAGTATAAAATAGTAATATTCACAAAACAACTGGTGCACAGTGGGTGGCCGAGGCTACTCCAACCCGGTGAGTCAGACTCGGAGAAGTTAAAAAAATGGTTAAAAATCTCAGTTTTAACACTGTGTTCATCTTTCACTTAAAAGGGTGATTGAATTGAATGGTTTTTAAGGGTTTTGGACCATTTTGTTTTTGTTTTTGACCAAATCTTATCTACCCTCCTTTTCATTTTTCATTACATATATAGGAATAGGAGTTATGGCATCCACACAGACACTGGTGAAGGCGGGGCTAAGACCCTTTCCCATCAACTTGACAATCACGAAACGTTATTATCGCACCCTTTTTCTTTTTTCCATTCTCGTTTTCATTGCTTTGTTTTTTTTCTCCTGAAAACTGTTTAGGAATTCTGTCTTTTTGTGTTATTATGGAATAAAACCTTTAACTTTTGGGTGTTCTTTATATTTTATATTTTAAAAAATAAATTTAGAGTTTGATCTTAGAGTTTTAAGTCGAGGTTTTAGAATTATAATTCAGAAAATTATGAGTATAATATAATTTGAAGGCGTTAAAATTTAAAATTTATTTTTTTTTGTGTTGAAACATAAAAAAAATAATAAGGCATTTACCTGTTTATTATATATGTACAATATTAAAAAATTAAATTTTATATTTTATCCTTAAATTATTAATCCTAAATCTTATATTTTAAAAATCAAACTATAGACAACAATCTCTAAAATACGTGGTTAAAGTTTTCAATTAATACACTCTCTTTTTAGATTACAGGTTTAAGACTTAAGAATAACAAAATTTATTTTTTTTCCTTTATCTTATTCTATAATCATTGTTTTAAGTAGTCCGGATAAAATAAACAGAAATTTATTATAAACAGATAGTGATATATTATTTACTATTATTTAAAAATATTAGATAAATTATATAAATAATCATTGTTTTAGTTGTAGAATGTTTTTTTCCAGTTTTCTATTAAAAAGTTATAAAATAATTTTTTAATTAAAAATATATATCTTATGTCACTAAAATTTATTATTAATATCGTTATAATTAATACAAATTAACATAATAATATATTTAATTTTTTGTTTTTACACATTTAATTATTCGTTTTATCAATTTAATCTTTTTATTTAACCCTTCAATCTAATACTCTCTCTCTGCTCCAACTATCCTCCGTCTAGCTTTTGTTTTGTTCAATAACTCTTCTATCTTCTTGTTTAAACAGGCACGAGATTAGCTGGAACCAAATATAAGATTTAAAGTGTTAGAGCATGAGGTTTAAATTTTAAATTTTACCATTTAAATATAAAAATTTATAATTAAAATATAATTCATTAAAGATTCCTATAATTAAATTAAATTACCCCTCTCTGTCCTTACCCTTTCCCTCCCCACTAAGATATTTATTTTTGTTCTTACAAATAATTTTTTGAGGTTGTAAATCCAATCCACGCAATCTTTCATTAGTGTATGACTTTGGAGTTAAGAATGGTTTTATGTGAAAATAATCTGATGTTTGAACTTAGTGCAGCCCTGGGGATGATTTGTTTACAAAAAGGAAGAGATTATAATCATTTATTTATTAATAGGATTACTATGGATGATCACATCAGCTAAGGCCAATCTTAAACTCTAGGGATTTAGGCTTTAGTCAACATAATTTTTAATCGTAAAAAAAATTCATCGCATATCTTAATTTATATTATTTTATCTTATTTATAAGATTTAATATCAAACGTAATTATTTATCGGATCAGTGTTGAAAAATATGTTGCAAATGATACTGGGAACATCTTAATTTCATTGAACGTCTTGAAAAATAAATTCAGACAAAAAATGAAATAACTAAAATTATTTATCGAAAAAATCATTAATTTCCTCAAAGACATCAGCAGTGTACTTAAAACATTTTTTTAACAATATAGATTTTGTTATTTAGGTCTTTTATTTAGTATTTTTAGAACATTTTCGGTTGATGAAATGTATTATAAGTAATTGTTCCATGGATTAGCGATAGGAATTTTTTTTTAATTTTTTTTTTAAAATTTAATATTTATTTTAGAATTAAATGTTTACAATTTTAAAATTTAATATTTAAAATAATATGATTAAAAATTTAAGTATTAAAAATTTAAAAATTATGATTAAGATTTAAAATTTATAAATTAATACTTAAATTTTTAATCATATTATTTTAAACCTAAACAATATCACCTTTTTGATCTTAAATTTTAATTTCTAATGATAAAACTTAAATTTAAATAACTATTGTATAACATTTGAAAAATAATTTTGATAAATCAAAAGTTTAACGATAACTATATAATTTTTTAAAAAAAATATTTTAACATAATTTAATGATATTCGTATATTTTACCCTATAATTTATTAATCTAACCAAGTAATCTAGGCCTAGGCCTAGGCTATGCTAGGGCCTAGGCTAGGCTGTCTTTTTCTATTGTCTAAACTCTAAAGTAGCATATAGGCTATAACCCTACTTTAGTTACGGCAACTTAACTAACTAACCATCCTCGGTTAGTTATATTTTAAAGGTCCACTAACCACACGGATCTTGCCTAGGTTGTTTCCCTTTTGTTTTTAAAAGCACGAGTCTCGAAGTTCAGTAACTAAAAAAATATCCACCCCATTAGCAGTATTTGTCAGATGTTATGATCCTATCCCTATCCAGTTCCTGTATGAATCCATCCAGGTTTCATGGTAGCTATGAAATGCAGCAGTGGTGCAAATACATACATATAAAGCTGCTGCGTTTATTAATTTAATCAGGAACTTAAGCAAAAAACTTACAGTGCGGGAAACTTTATTTCAGTACTACAAGTATGGTTATGGCATACAGATCTAAAGGATCCACAATAAGTATTATGCTTTTCCAGACAGCCCTTGTTTTCAGCAACTTCAAAGTAACCATGTTTTTTAAATGTTTGGTCTCACATTGAGGCGAGATGCTAACTTCTGACCCAATGAATTATCAGCCTGTATCAGAGATAATGCTAGTCATGGATCAGCAAGCTAATTTAAAACAATGAGACCAGTAATGCTTGCATGGAGACATGTAACTTGAGAAGCATAGACTGGAATGAGTGTTTTATTACCTGAGACCAGTATGAGATCCATATGTTGCGGATTTCATGAGTTACGCGTGGATCAGACAAGGTATCAACCCAGCGGCGGATGAAACGTTCTTGCCTGGTTGCAGCAAGACAAAGCAGGAAAAAAATAAAAGAAATTGAGATCAGAGGTCGTATATATTTATTTTTAAGTTTATTAATAGCAGAGAACTCAATTATACCTGTCTGGTGCCCAGGAGCGGTATCTCTCTCCAGGTTGTTTGAAATTGTTCTCCTTGGCAATGATGCACTGTGACCACGAAGGCTTTGTTAGTACATTACTTTCATAAACGAAAGATATAACAATGATGTTCTTTTCGCAGCTTGCTTACAGGAAGGTGGGGACTGGGGAATTAATAAATCTTTTCAAAGCTACTTTTGCAATTTTCATATCAAAATTTAACAGTCAGAATCAAGGCAATGATTATGTTGAATGGTACTGCTCAAAACCAAACTTACAGTACAGGCCAACACACTTGAACAAACATGAACTACATTGCTAAACTTAGTTGAAATTACTAACATTATTTTGAAAATAAGACACAAGGAAGTACAGGAATTGACCTTCTCACGCCTTCCGGTGAGAACAGGAGGAGGGACAGGGAACTTCTCAGCATGACGAACAGGATCGTACCTTGAAGGGAAGTAATTTACCTGAAAAACAGCCCCACAACTGATCAGAATTATGGAATGACTTAAATAGTGAGCATTAAAATTTATGCTGCTATTTAAAACAAGCATATATATATATATATATATATAATTCAACACATTTAGACATATAGCAGTTCATTATTGTGCTAGGAGAAATTAATGGAAAAGAGCATAGTACCTCCTCATCCCTGTGCATGAAATTCATAAAACCTTCATGGTGATTGTTGTGATGAAGACACTTTGGAGCATTGGCTGGGAGCTGCAGATAGTTTGGTCCAAGCCTGTGCCTCTGGGTGTCAGAGTAGGAGAAGATGCGAGTCTGGAGCAACTTATCATCCGAGTAGTAGATTCCAGGAACCACAATGCCAGGGCAAAATGCAAGCTGTTCATTTTCTGCAAAGAAGTTGTCAATGTTTTTGTTCAAAACCAAGCGACCAACAGGCTGTAGGGGTATGATGTCCTCAGGCCATGTCTTGGTCACATCAAGAGGGTCAAAGTCAAATTTGTCTTCATGGTCAGGATCTATTGTCTGGATGAAGAACTTCCACTCCGGATAGTTGCCAGCAGCAATTGAGTCATAGAGATCCTGGGTGGCATGGCTGTGATTAGCTCCTCCAACCTTGATGGCCTCTTCTTCCAGCAGGCATTTGACCCCACAAGTTGGCTTCCAGTGGAATTTCACATAGTGTGCTTTCCCAGCCTTGTTAATCAGACTGTATGTGTTTACACCAGAACCTTCCATGTGTCTGTAATCTTGCGGAACACCCAGATCATCAAAGAGGAAAGTAAACATATGCAAGCTTTCAGGATGGTGCGAGAAGAAATCAACAATTCTCCAGTGCTCCTGAATGTGAGACTTAGGGTTGGGCTTAAGAGCATGGACCATATCAGGGAATTTCATTCCATCACGAATAAAGAAGACTGGAAAATTGTTTCCCACAAGATCAAAATTACCCTGGAACAAGAACAGATCAATACATTGGCAAATAAATAACATTTGAAAAACGTAACACATAATAGACACAGGAACTCCCACACACACATACATATCTACAAAGCATGTCTTATCTAATGACCAAAGTTACAAAGCCCTCACTCATGCGTGCAAGCGAGAAACATACACAAGAAAAGCATGTTTAGCTAATAACCAAAGTTACAATCCCTCGCACACACACAAATTTACACATTCAAAGAGTGTTTTAGCTAATAACCAAAATTACAAACTCTAAAGTTCTTTGCACACACATAAACATCCAAGGCATGTTTTGACTAATAACCAAAATTACAACCCTCTAAAATTCTATTTCCTTCAAAAATTACAATGCACCAAGCGAGATCAGTGACAAAAATGAGGTAGCAGGTGAATTCTTACCTCCCGGGTGTAAAACTTCACTGCAAAACCACGCGGATCCCTCAGGGTTTCAGGGCTTCCACGCTCATGAGTGACAGTTGAGAAACGTACAATAACAGGGGTTTGAACTCCAGGAGCTCGTAGAAAATCTGCACAGGTAAGGTGAGAAATGTCATGGGTGACCTCAAAGAAACCCTTTGCACTGGCTCCCCTGGCATGAACAACCCGTTCTGGAATTCGCTCCCTGTCAAAGTTGGCAAGCTTTTCCACCAGATGATAGTCCTCAAGGAGGATCGGACCTGTCCAATAGAACGGTGGGATCCAATTAGTCAACTTGTGTTTAAAAGACAAAACAATCTTCAAAAAAAAGTTTCAACAGACTTCAAGTTATACAATTTGATTGACACAAGACACCAATTGCAAACCCCAGGTCCCCACACAGCCACCACCAAAATAAAAAAATAAAAATAAAAAGTTTTATTGTTATGGTAACCATATGATCAAATACGAACAACATAAGCACACCAAAACAACAAGGAAGCTAAATATGACAATTTAACCCCCAAAATGATGGTGCCTGATAAACTGACAGTCAATAGCTCTTGAATTTCATCATAGTAATATGGTGTGTGTGGAGGGGGGGGGGGGGGGTTAAAAGATCATATACCTCTGGGTCCAACAGTGAGTGATGAATTGTTATTCCAAACAGGAGCCCCAGAATTGGTTGTCCAGAATGGGGAGTTAAAAGCACTTGAAGGACGATGCTGTATCATCCAATTTAGAATACCAAAATAAAAAACGAACGATTATTCACAAAGTACATGCAATTGCGTAGAAAAATGAAATACTGCGAAAATGCAGAAAGAAAAAACAACTAGATTAATTATAATGGGGGAAATCAATACAATCAAAGATGGAGCACAACATCCTATTCGATTTGATTTTAAAAAAATCAATACAATCAGAGAAAAAAGAGCAATTGATTCATAATCATAATAAAATGGAGGAGAAGTAAACCTGGTAGGGATCCATGACTGACAGAAGGAAGTGGCGACGAAGACGAAAGGGAAGGCAGTGTGTCGATAACGCAAACAAAGCGTTGCTGTTTGGTGATTATTTATAGGGGAACGTGGCTCGCGTTTCTATTACCGTATCTGCCTCAGTTTTATCCGAACATGCAATGATTACCAATTATGGGGAAATTATTTAATTTTTTATATTATTTTTAGGAATAAATTTTTATTTTTTTACCAAATAAGTAGAGAATAGATGATTATAAAATATATTATAAATAAATTAATAACATGAAAAATAAACAAATAACTGAATTTTAATTAGGGGTATAAACAAACAGAGCTTGAACAGACAAGGGTATGTTCGTGTTTGTTTATTTATTTTTGAAGATGTTTAAACTTTGTTCATGTTCGTTTAAATTTTTAATGATATGTTCGAGCTCGGTTCGTTTATTTTTTGTCGTGTTCAGGCTTGGTTCGTTTAACGTTCACGAACGTATTCGTTTATATATTCGATAATTTGTTCGTTTAACGTTCGTGAACATTTTCATTTATATGTTCGTTATTATATTGAGGTTCCAATATGGTTTATATACTTTGAATTTAGAGCTATTAAAGAACATAAACAAGCTTATAAATGAGTATATAAACTAACATAAACAAGCCTATAAACAATCTTATACACGAACATAAACAAGTTTGTTTGTGAACATAAACGAGCCAAACGCAATTATGTTCGTGTTCGTTCGTTTATTAATCGAACATAAAATATTTGTTCATACTCGTTTATTTAATTTAATAAACGAACATTATACGAACGGTTCACGAATAACTCGTCGAATGCTTTTACGTCCTAATTTTAATAAAAAATACGGATAATATAATAAAAAATCTACACTACACAAAATAGTTTCTCTGAATCTCGATATTTAAAATATCTCACCAAAATTCAACTGTGTTATACCATTTTGACAACCATGACCTATATTTTAATTAAAATAAAAAAAATATAAATAATGTTTTAATTTTTTTTTGAATGTATTATTTTTAAGAATAATTATTTAATATATTATTTAAAATTCTCTCTAAATAACTTTAACCCATCGTTATATAAAATTTTACCGTAAAAATAATATTATAATGTTGGAGTTGATCTCTTTGCACTAATTTTATTTTTTTGAATATTATTTTTGACATCAAAATAGTATTATAATGTTGGCGAAGATTAAAAATACTCTAAAATAAATAAAAATATATCAGTCAAAACAGGAAGAAAAAAATAATCGTTAGAGATTAACGAGTGGCTGTTAATAGAAAAATTAAAATTTTATTTTAGAAGATAGAGAAAGACGAGAACATTTAGAGAAAAAAACAATTTTATTTTTTTTATTAAAGAGATAGTTTCGCTTTTGTTAAATTGAGATAGTTAACTTGTATAATTTAAATTTGAATTTTATTATGTTATTATTATTTTGATAATTTTAAGAAAAAATTTAAATAAAAAACAAGATTTAATGTTTGAAGAGGTAAAAAAATATCGTAAGAAATAGGAGAAACCAAAAACTCACCCGATAATATAGACGGTATGAAGTGTAGGAGAAGGTGAGGTCTGTGATGGAGAAATTATATCATAGGTTATTTTCGTTACATCATTAATGAGATCAACTAATCATATATAGTTATTTAATTAATTTTTTATTTTATTTTTTATCAAATAAATCTTTATTTGGTAAATTCTAATTTCAAATTTAATTTACAATATATGTTAATTAAGATTTCATAAATAATGAATTAAATATGATAAATTAAAAAAAATAATTAAATAGATATATTTGATTTGTTGGTCTCATAAATAATATAATGAGAATGACCATGATCAGATGGTGGAGAGATTACATCATGAACCATTTACACCACGTCATTCGTGATCAATGTAATCATGTTCATTCATTTTAAGTAATTACCTAACAAGTAATAATTATCCACTCACTTATTACAACTAAGAAAAAGATGATGATTTACCTTAAAAAATATAAAATAGATGGATCTGATTAATTAAAATTACGAATGACGTGGTGAAAATGATTCGCAATATAATTTCTCCCAACGGTGATATTAGTAAGGGTGAGTATTCAATCGAGTCGAGTTGAGTTAAAAAATTCCGAGTTATTCGAGTTGACGAGTCATATTTTACAACTCAAACTTTATTTGAAATTTTTTCGGTTCGAGTCGAGTTAAAAAAATTCGAGTCGAATCGAGTCAAGTTTTCGAGCTCCTATAAATATTTAATTATAATTATCTATCATGTTAGATTTCAATTTAAAGACTTTCTCTAATAATATAAGATATGTGTATATACATATTTTTTCATATGTAGCGATATTTCTTTATATTTTTATATATCAATGTATATATATCATAAAAAATTGATAGACTCGTTTCAAACTTAAAAATTAATCTTTTAATTACAAAAAATTTTAAGTTATTCGAATTTACATTTTACAACTCGAACTTTATTTGAAATTTTTTGGAGTCAAGTCTATAAAATTTTGAGTTGAGTCAAAACGAGTCGAGTATTTTCACCTCAAATCAAACCGAGTTATTTTTTTTTAGTCGAGCTGAGTTTTACGCATCCAGATATTAATTAGTTTTTCGGCGGGACGTGCGAGAAAATGTTTTTTTAATAAAAATAATAGTATATGACAAGGACAGCAAATTATGTTTTTTTTACCATATCAGCAAATTTCCTTTGTTTTTATCATATCAGCAACTTATGGTTCCTTCTCCAAGAGATTTGGATTTTTGATACACCCAATTCGTAACATAGAGCAGGAGGTGAATTGGACCAATCATATTACGACACGTCTCAATTATACTCATTCAAACGTGTGCCCTCTATATCTTTACAAATTACAATTACAACTTTCATACACGATATTTAAATTTTAGATCGTAATATAAAATATTATATATTTTAATAATATTTTTTTATTTTGATTTAAATAATCAATACACATTATTTTAAAATGATATCTATATTAATCTAAAATATTATATATTTTTTAACTTTAAATTACACTGTCATTTTATAGATTTTCCTCTATAATTTAACAAAACCACGTTCCAAAACATGGAAAATTGATGATTATGAATAAAATATAAAAATTCAAATTTGTGTGAAAAAAAAAACGAAAATCTTTTTTAATTATAACTTCATCAACTACATAAATTCAGAAAATAAATATTATTTTATATCTAGTAAGACGTTTAAGTAGTGATAATATATGAGAAATGAACAATAAAAAATTAAAAATATTAACGAGCTATCATATACAAATGTCTAATCATATGAGTCTGTAATATTAACGAGCTATCATATACAAATTCATGAGGGATGACCAAAGATTGGGATTTCCCCGACTCTGAAGTGATGCTTCTTTCTTTAGCAAGTTTCCTTAAGGCTATGGTTTCTATCTTCAAGTCCTCAGAGGTATGTGGATCTAACTTTTTGGTTAGCCTGTCTACTAGGGTTATATTAGCATTCCTTTGAAATCATCAGTTTCTGAGGATGCTGCCATCAGTTTCCTTAAGGCTATGGTTTCTATCTTCTTGTGTATCTGTCCGCTTTTTGGCAACTTATGTAAAGTCCATTGGCTCTTATATTCTTCTGAAATCACCATGAAAGTTTTGTTCTTCCCATGTTAAAAGTCTAGTCTTGTTATTTCTTGTTTTGTTGGTGTAGGGATTGCTCAGGAATGATGGTTATTTTCTATCAAAGGCAGGGACAGGGAAACTTACAGGCATACGCCGCAAAGTACTGTGCATCTAAGTATGGTTGTGCTGCAAAACTGAGCCTGAAACTTCAAGTCCGACCACCAGGACCTGGCAGGGATGGGATGCAACCGAGCAACACTATAGTTTTCCCCCTGGTTTATGAACATTTTGGTGTTGGGTTTCCTAATACAAGTATTAGAGTCCAAGCAATAATGCAGGCATAGAAATCAGAACTGAAAACAGAAGTGATCTTGTTCAGAATGCTTTTGTGAACTAAAAATGTCAATAATAGAATTTTGGTATTTCAATTCGAACTCTTCTCAAGCGGATCCTTTTACACAATGAAAATAGTGGATCCTTTTACATCAAATATGAATAGTACAAGTTTGGTTACTAAAAGGCAATTCTCAAGTGGCTTATGGATGAGATTGTAAAGCCCTTCATGAGATAAAGTTACCTACGAATAGATGGCGCACCTCTGCCGGCTGTTGTGCCACGGCCAGCAGCTTGAGCCTGCAAAACAAAGAAGATTGAAGTTAAAGATCAAGAAATGATACAGACAGAAGTTAAGGGTATCTAAACAAAACATGTGTTACATCCGTATCGCAGGATGAACTTACTTTAGCTCGCATTGCAACAGCTCTACCTCTGCCAACTCCAAGCGATGAGCTCTTACCCTTCATGAAGTTACAAAATGATGTCAGAAATGTTATATCAAGTGTATAATGTTGGAAAACAGTAAACTTGCAAGTAAATGTACCTTGATTTTAGCATCCAGACGTTTGAACATAGGAGCATTCTTCAACATATCCGGTATGACCATGAACCTGTCACAGTATGTTTTCCTTTTAACAGTCATAAAAACACACTACAACCCTCAAATACCAACTATGAAACCCATTTAAAACAAAGGTACAAGGCGAAACTCGAAAGGGGAGAGAAAGAGACAGATAGACAGACAGAATACCTGACTTTACTGCCTCGAATGAAAACATGCTCAAGCTGTGAAACCTTTCCATCCTGAAACCAAGACAAAGCAATCATCCAAAGCAGTTGCAAAACCGAGAGGGAAGGCGAAAAGAGGCTTGAGCCAAAGGGAATGAGAACATGTTTTTAAAATGGTTTATGCACTTCTGAAAATGGGAATGAGAAAAACATGCACTGATTCATTTCTCTCAAAACTGACATTTGTAGGATATGATTTCAGTTCCAAATTTGATAGAAATGGATAGAACAACACAAAAACAGACTGGAATGACACAACCACCACTACTCGAAACCGAAAGACAGTGCAATATAGCAGCAAGTGATTGCCGTGTTATATCATCAAATTCGAGCATTAATCTCAAGTTTAGATTTCAATGCCTACATCTAACATCAAATGTTCATAGCATTTTAAGGTTTATCACTAACAGAGCAAAACCCTAAACCCAGAATTCATCAGATCGGAATAAACATAAACGAATCAAACCCATTATAAAGAAGCTAAAAATAGGGAAAGATAAAGTGAGGTACTTTAGCAGTGAAGGTAATGTTCTCGAGCTGGCAATTCCAGTTATCCTCGCACTCGATCATGCTTCCTCTGTAAAGCTCTCCACTTTTTAGCTCCACCGTCACGATATGACCCGACGACTCGTGTAGTAGCTTCACCGGTATGCCCAGACTCCGACTCATTGTTTATCGCTAGCCTGATTTGCTTCGGTGAAAATCGCAAAACCCTAGTGATGAGACTCGATTACTTCCCATTTCTACTCCCAACCCCGGTTTTGGATTCCGGCCCAAAATTGGACGGTCTATAAGCCCCATTGACTTTGTCCTGCTTGATGTGCCTTCTAATTAAGCCCAATTTAATCAAAGCAAGGAATTATCGAAAAACTATCAATTAATTAATAATAAATAATTTAAAATAATATAATAAATTTATATAATAATGCAATGATATAGTATTATCGTATAATTAAATATATTAGTTAAAAATTATTTTATAATTTTATATAAAAATATTTCTTTATTTATCGTGTTATTAAATTATTCTAATTATTTACGTCAATTTTTAATAACTTTTATTTATAGAATAATCATTTTAATTTAAAATAAAAATATTAAAAATTAAATTATTAAAAATATAGGGATTAAAATGATTATTTCGCAGAATATCGCAAATGATGAAGGTGTATTTTTGATACAAACGAAAAATAAGAGACAAGCCTGTTCCGTCCAGTCCACCACCCGCCGAGTCAGCGTTATTCTCCTGATATTATCGGCGATGGGTGGTTTGTTTCTTCTCCTCTCGTATCTCCTCTCCGTTTGTGCTTCTTTGCTAACTCCTTCTATTGCTATCGCTGACGCCGATGCTGATCTCACTCAACCTTCTTCTACTCCCATCAACCGGGATCTTTACCATTCCAGGCATGATTTTCTCTCTTTCTTCAGTATTATTACATTTTTAATTTAGATAAAAAGATTTGTAAAATTTGTTACGTCGTTCGATTTATCATGAAAAATATTGCATCGTCGAATTTTTGCCCGTTGGATGATCAATCTTAGTATTCGAGCTTGAAGTAGGGAGATCTCTGCAAATTTGAGCATGGAATGGATAAGCTTGAAAATGCAGCTAACAATGTGAAATCTTAGTAGATTCGAGTAGAGTGATCTCTATGAAAATGCGTTCGTGATGATTCACGTAGGGTGATTTACTGATTTCTTTAACAAAATGTGTTGTTCTTGATGCCTACTTATCTTGTTTTAGTGAATTGACTGTCTGATCTTTTTTAAGCAGCGATTCGAAGCCTTAAACCTCCAGCTAAGGTAAAATAGGTTTGCCCAGGCTATGTTTAGGGAATTACATGATACCCTCGCCGTTTTGAGATTAATTTGGTCTTGTGGAATCTGCAATAATACAATTGAATTTCGGATTTTGACCTTTCTTCCATACTTTTTTAAGTTGATTGGTTTTCTAGATCTAGAGACATGAGAACAATGTAGTTATTCTAGTTTAGATTGTTGAAATGGTTTGAAGAATCTAGCTCAGAAACCAAACATATATTTAGTTATGCTTTTCAATCCTTGTTTAAAAAGTGCCATTGAACTTTGTAGTTCAGAATTTTGTTATCTCGTTTCTTGTTTTAATTTACTTTTATACTGTTCTGCAGTGGTGCTTTGATTGAACAAATAAAGTCTTTGGTGCATCGACACCCTGACAAACTCACTGTAGGTGAACTTCATCTTTATATATTTTGAAACAATTTTTGTGTGAGAATTTGGTTTTATATTATTCATACCATAAACAGTTGGAAACAATTAGGGCTGGAAACAAAGGCTACAAGTCAGAGATAACTGTTGTTACTTATTGCCATAGTAGGACAGACAGTGATGACAGATCCAAGTTCCGGATCCTTCTTGTAAGTTCCTGCATAATCATATTTTGGTAGTGTTTTGTATGGCAAGAATAATTGATGTTTTTGTAGTTATTAAAGATTGTAACAGATTGAATCCTCTGCTTAAATTTTTGTATACAATCAATGTATATGCTAACCATTTTCTTATCTGGTATGTAATTAATATATGATCTCAGATTAGTAATTGCTGGTGTTCTTGACAGATTATTCATTGTCTTCCAGAGTTTTGGGCAGCATGGATGGGAGCTTATTACTTCTGAACTGGCATTGCGGATCTTGTCAATCTTAAGTGAAGAACAGTTTCTACCGAAAATGGACCCAGCTTCCTTAAATGTTACCCTTGAGAATGTTGTCATAAAGGTAACTTTCATTTACTTGCAAGTGCTTTCCTGGCTTTTGTTGGGCTTCTGTATAGTGAGATGACTTGTTTTTGAAATTTTAGTTTACTTTAACTTCAACTACGAGCTTGCTACAGGAGGAAGTATGAATAAGATGTTTTTACCTAATACGAGCATGTGATGCTAGATTTCTTGAGAGATACAATATACAGACAATTTATAACTTGAGTGCTAACATCCAATGATATTGCAGATAGTGCCAATGGAGAATCTGAATGGTCAGAAGCTTGTTGAAGCAGGAAATCTTTGTGAAAGGAGGAATGGTAATTCAATTTTATCTCAATGATATAAAATATCTATGATCTTGTGATAAGATGTTGAAAATTTTAAATTGGGTTTCTTTGGCAGGGAGAGGAGTTGAACTTAATAGGAATTGGAGTGTAGATTGGGGAAAGAAGGAGAAGGTTCATCATGTCTCCCTTTTCTTCATGCAATTCCTCTTTGATATAGTTCTTACTACTGTTTCATGTTTAAGTTTCATCTCCATTTACATGATGAGGTTTTCATTCAAATATTTTGTTCTTATATAGGACTATCCATATGAAGAGAATCCTGGAACTGCTCCTTTTAGTGAGCCTGAGACCCAAATCATGCGGAAACTTGCCATATCATTTGATCCCCACATATGGATTAATGTCCACTCTGGAATGGAGGTGAGTGATCATGAAGCCCATGTTAACAGTTCTTCGTTTTTACTTCAAGTATTGATTTTTCCTTTGTGCAACCCTTAAGCTATTATCATCTATGCTTGCAGCATAAAGTACCTCTTTTTGGATATTGAAACCTCTAGAATATATTTAGATTCACTAAAAGGAATGTTTCTTTTACCTATTGTGAAGAGGAATCAATCCTGTCAGTTCAGTATGCATCCATATATGACAAAACCAAAAATTAATGTCTAATCCTGTATAAAATATTGCTTTATGTTTTTTTGTACTTTGCATTTCTCTTAGAAGTAGGACAGGCACATATGACCCACTTCTGTTTTTCATTTAATTTGTGTAGGCACTATTTATGCCATATGACCACAAAAACAGAACCCCGGACGGTTTGCCTTCACAACAAATGAGATTGTTGCTCGAAGAGCTGAATAATGTTCATTGCCACAATCGTTGCATGATTGGTTCTGGTGGAGGCTCTGTCGGGTTTGTATTCTTATACTTGAAGCAACGATGATAGTTATACTAAGAGCATAATATCTACATAAAATACTCCAAGAATGTGAGATAGGATCAGTTTACAATATAACTTTTGGCATTGGCAATTAATCATTTTACAGCTTCATTATCTCTCTTAGCTGTCCTCTAAAAGTAGTATGTAATATATATATATATATATATATATATATATATATATTTTTTTTTTCTCTCTCTTTGAGGGTGGGGTGGGGTTACCAGTTGGCTGAACCCGTCATACCAGTGGAACCACAGTGGCCACCAATCCAACCTCCTATCTAGTTTCAAACATTGTTAAAAGTAAAAAAAACGTCAGTGTTTATGTTTTAGTTGTCTTTCTTTCACTCTCTCACCCCTAATATATGAAGTTATGAACGCTACTGATTTCAGGTATCTGGCACATGGAACAGCAACGGATTACATGTATGATGTTGTAAGAGTTCCCATGTCATTCACCTTTGAGGTATTTGAATTGCAAACCTTCTTTCCACAGAATAAGTAAATAAAGCGAGTTTAACTCTTTAATGACAATACTTGCACGTTGGGTGGCAGATCTATGGAGATAGTACGGTCACAATAAAAGACTGCTTTAAAATGTTCAATCCAGTTGACCGTACCACCTTTAAGGTATGTTAACTTGCCTCTGAAATAGGAAACAATGATTTAACCAGTTGGTTTATCAGTAACAACTAAACAAAGATTTTGTTTGGGTTTCCAGAGAGTTCTCAATGACTGGGCTAGTGCTTTTTTCACAATATTTAAGCTTGAACGTCAGCTTGATGTCCAATCCAAGGCTTCTGTACCTAAGTTGGACAAATGGATATCCATCGACGACTATTTCGATGGTTACTTAATGGGAAAGAGAAACAGATACGGGAAGAAGATGGAGGTTCTCGAGGTCGGAATGCAGGAAATAAGAACGTATTTCAGACTTTTCTTGCTGTCCTCTGTATTGTTATTGTTCATGTTCTGCTCTCGAATTTCCAAACCCGGCAGACAAATTGTTTCAGCCATTCCTCTTTGAACTTTTACATAGAATAGGAACTCAGCCTCAGGGATAACATTCTTTTGATAAAGTACTCTTTGATTAGAGGCCTCTTTTTTTGTCTGTTGATTACATTCTTCTTAGGTAATGTAGCTATTATTTTTGCCATTTTCAGGTGTATCAAAGCTAACTCTTGCGTATTTTGCTGCAATTAAAAAATCAATTGTTTTGATTCGATTAATTTTTAAAAATAAAGTTTGACTTGTAAAATAAAAAATTGAATAACTCAAAATTTTTAATAACTAGTAAGTTTGAGTCGAGTTTTTTAATGGACCATAAAAATAGTAATTAAATTAAAAAAGTTAATAAGTTTACAAAGTAAATTTTATAAAAAAGAAATTAAGATTTAAGGTTACAGATAAAATATAAATGCTTTAAAGTGAGAATAAATTCATAAATAATTTAATTTTTAATTTTTATATATATAATAACAAAGATAAAGGAAAATTTGGCACGGACAATATCATTTCCACTCCTTTAGAAGTTTTGTCCTTTAATGTTATATAATCATATTATATATTATTAAAATAATATATATAAATAACTTTATATATTTTTCAATATTTATATTATATTTTTATATTGTATAAATTACTTAATATCCAAAAAGGAAGAAAATAACATATTACAAACTTGCAAATGAGTCTCGGTTTCAAACATTTATCAAAAAAAATAGTCTTGGTTGTTTTTTAATTTAGTTCAGTGTTGTCGATGCAACGTCAAGAGTACGTGAAATTAAATATATACAGATATTTAATATATATTTTAAAAAGTTTAAATATTTATTTTTTTTTTATTTATAGGTGGAGAATAATAATAATAATAATTTACACATTGTATAAAAAAACTTGCAAACGAGTTAAATTGTGCCTTTCGAATATCAAACTGCCTTTAAAACTTTGATGGTAGCCCAATCCAGCACGAGCCTAGAATATGATTGATTTTTCTTTTCTTTATTGCTCTTCCGGTTTCTAAGGCCTCGGCCTAACTAGTCCGGACCGACCCGGATCGCGATGCTTCATTCCTTGTGCAGCCATGATTTTGGGGCAGACTGCAATACTTCGATTTCCTGCAATCGTTGGATTCACAAGAATACCCAGCAAGGTAATGGATGATAGCATGCTTGTAACAGATGTCTAGAAACCATTGTGATTGAATTTGATATTTTTTTACTTGTAACAGTTGAGTATTTAAACTTTTGGAAGAACCATTTGCAACAATGTACCATGATTATCATAAGTTTTGAATAATATAGAAGCCATGCACAAAATTTCCATGTTTTCTCCTACAGAAAATCACTCTGAATTAACCCTCAGCTTCTCCACATGAATAATAACTTGTTAATGTGCTCCAAAATTGGTATCGAGTATAAGCAGTTGATTACCAGCATCTAAATATCTTCTCCTGGAGGCAACTCTGCAAGCTTTGGAGGAGTGCCGAGGACTCTTTCCATATCGAATCGGACTTCAATGTTCCGAATGCTGTATCCAACCACCATGAGCCAATAAAGAAGCTTGGCGAGTTCCGGGGCACTCGTCTCAGTTACACTTGTCTGTAAACACAAAACATGGGTAAGTTAGAGGAGGAGGAAGAATTCAGATTGGTTTCTTCATACGAATGAAAATTTAAACCATGATGCCAAAATCATCAAAGTAGTGTAACTGTAACCTTCATTTGGTCGGGATCCGAAACCGCTAAAAGACGCTTGATGAATGCATTCATTGCAAACACAACATCCTCTCCGGCACTACTTGTCAACTCCTGCAAAGCATGGAATTTGAGTTAATACAGTTCATTGATATGTAATGCTTATTCAGTAAGTTCTTCATGATTATAATGCAAACAAAACTATAGAATCAACTGCCAACAAGAACCGAAGCAATCAAACTATAAATAGCTTTATTTCACCTTCAAATTTTGTGGCTCAAGAGATTTGAGATATTCTAACAGTTCATTTGGACCATTTGCAGAATTTCTGCCGACTTGACGATTTAGTTCCTCAATCTCTGCTTCTAGTAACTCAATGTACTTTTTAGCATCTATTTTCTCCGGGCCAGAAACATTATTCCACCTGATAACTTCACCGGACACATTCTTTTGAGTACCAGGTGCATAATCCGGAACATCCTGTGAAGATGAAGCCCTTTAGCAGTTAGCACCATTGAAAAATACTTGGACCATTACGAGTTTATTAAAATAGATGGCATTGCCATTAAACAATTCGGTCAACAATACATGGTGAAAACTAAATAGACACCAAACATTTTACAAATTACAAGCAATACAAAAAAACGAGTCTCGAGTTGTTGATCCCTTCAAACTAAGCTATACTATGTAACAACCCTCAGGTTAACTTACATTAACATCAAACTGAGCAAAATCTCTCTCTGGAGTAAGAGACAGCAAAGATAACTTGATATGATTTGATGACTTAAAGAATTGAAATAAATCACATGTATGTTCTGTATAGACACAAATGACACAAGCAGTTATATCACTGAAACGAAGTACACCGTGCTATGCCATCCAACTATAATATGTTTCTCACACCTATCAGTATGAGATTTCTCTCTGCGAGAACTCAAGATGATGCAATGTGAGAGCAATTACTTTTTGGTAATGGATTCAGTGGCAAATCAATAGCAGCGCTCTCGTGAAAACATCTACGATCTGGGTTTCTTTCAAGATGCAAAAGGAGAGAAACACATACCTTTTTCTCTTGCACCTCGGGGAGGGCAGCCTGCTCTAAACTTTGTTGCAATTCCAATCGGGATTGTGCATTCTTAAACATATATCCAGTCATCATAACACTATACATGAGCTGTGCAAGATTTTCAGCAACCTAAAGGAAGAGCAAAGAAATCCAAATGATTGTCTTCGTCTGAACCAACAATAGTCAAGTTCAATATAACACTAATAACAATAATCAAAATATACACACACACACAAAAAAAAACATACATTGTACATTCTGAAACATAGTATTCAGTAATCATAACACTATATGCAAGTTGTGCAAGATTTTCAGCAACCTAAAGTAAAATCAAAGATCCAAATGACTGATGGAGAGGAAGGTCTGTGTTAAGGAATACAGGTATAGGTACTGTTGTATAGGTGTTTGTATTTCTGTTACTCTGTGGAATGAGTGTAGCTTAGGCTTATGTGCTACACCATTCTTTATCACCTGTGTAAGTCTGGTAAATAACGGTTAGGAAGTTAGGGATAAAAAGGGTTCTATGCTAATAACATAACTGTTTAAAAGAACACAAAACACAAGTTGATAAAAAAAAAACTAATCCTAAAAGCAAAATAATAAAACATAATGAAAATATAAACAAAGAACATATATCATGCATTCATAATTCATAACACTCTAAAGTGAAATTAAATTAAAGAGCTCCCAATCTCAATGATTGTCTAAACCAACAATCCTATAGTTCACTAACACTAAGAAAAAAAAAATAGTCAAAACCCGAAACAAGGAACATCCATTATCATGATATGCTTACAGTGGTGACCGTCACAGCAAAGAATTGCGGGGGCAGTGTTCCAATCATGTTCGTCACAGTTTGCCGCATTGCCTCAACAACCTGGGGAAAAAATTCTTCCAATTCTCAGTTCCATTTCATTTCCAGAGCCTAACAAATTCTAATCCTAGGCAGAAAAAAAAACCCGGAAACCTGTTGAGGGGCTCGTTTCACGAACAATTCCATGAACTCCGGCTGCACATTTTTCACATACTCCAGTAGAATGTCTCGCCTGGTCTTCGGCTGCTGATTTCTCTTTATATAAAAAAGCAAGGGAACACTTAAAACCCCACATTAGAAGAAAACCCATGAAAGGTAGAAGAAGAGAAAGATACCAGACTGCCATTAGGAAGCTTGGAATCACCGTTTGGCTTAGACCCATCACCGCTCTTGGAAGAATCATAAGCTTTAATTCTCAAACCCAATCCCGTATTGCTTTCAATCTTCCGTGGGAATTGAATCGAGGGAAGGGATTGTTTAGTGTTGTTATACGATGAGAAGAGAGTGACAGAAGATTGCAATACAAAAGAAGAGTTTTTTACTGTCATGGAATTCATCTTAGCTCCTACAAATCAAAGAAGATGAAGTTGAATTTGTTCTGTGTTTGTTTATGGTGTGGACATTAAACACGACGATGAAGTGAAAGCGGTAAGCTTTTTGGCACGGCAGTTCCGAAAGATGAGGGTTTGTTGCTTGGTCTGAAATCGAAAGGTTAAACTATACTCAAAGTCATTGAATTGTATGTTTTATAACAATTAGTACACTTTTCTTCTAAAAATTACAAAACAGTCACTAAAATTAAAAGGTTTGTATATTAAAATATTATTTTAGGATAGTTCGATTCAGAGACATGTTTGTTCGTTTTTTAAATGAATATTAATTTTTTATTTATATTTATTTAACTTAATAAACGAACGATTCACAAATAATTTATCGAACTCGTTGATCATTTACGCTCTTATATTTACGGTTAATTTCATTTGAATTGTTATTTAAAACGTATATAGTTTAATATTATTTAAAATGACACTTATAATATTTTTTTCAATGTAAATTCTTTGAAATTTCTCTTTTAAAATGCATAATGGAACATTTAAATTTATTATTTTTTAATGTAGTACTTGATGGGATAAACAACAGGTTTTCTTCTCCATGGACATCACAGAGTGGTTCGAGTGCAATTTATCATCCTTGTGCCATGTAGTCATTAGCCAAGGTGACTGGGATCGTATGTTTGGTTTGGTTAAATTTATCATTATATTTAAAATATATTACTTAAATATATAAATTGAATATATAATCAGAGACGAGTTAAAAGACTTAAGATCTAATAGTATCCCTCACCCTTAAAGTGGTAAAAAAATTATTTTAATACCTTTAATTTTAAAACTTTTAAGTTTAAATAATGATAAATAATATTATGACTCTCGTAAATTATAGTTTTAATTTAATTTTAATAATTATAAATTATATTTAAAATCCTTAAAATTTCTATATTAATCCTAATCACCTCATAAAAAATTCTAACTACCTGCATATAAAACTAAGTTTTCAAGTAATTTTTTTTTTCATTTTTAGTTATCCAAGTTTAGTTGTGGATAAATCCCACATGTTGGGAAGAATATTTAAAACGTGACGAATTCCGGTTGGTAGCTTTTGTTGAAGCATGAAGATGCCTTCTAATCATCGTCTCCATAGCGACATGCACGTGGTCTGAGTCAATACGATTAAATGATAAGAACCAGTCGTTAACTCTTTTCATTTTAGGGTTAATGAAATAATTTCCTGGGAAAATAATAAAAATATGTAATAAACAGACAAATCAAAATTCCAACTCCCAACTTCCATTCCAATTATTACAGGGATTGAAAACACCTTCTTTTTTTTTTTTTTTAAGTTCATGAACCTGATTAATTTCACATTCTTCTTATGGCTGATGAGATTATTTCAACATAATTGAGAGCAAGTAAGGGACCACAACTTCATTAAATCTTTGGCTCTATCTCTCTAATAATTTGGTTTTGCAGGCTGACCAAACACATCCAAGTTTGTGAGCTAAGATCTGCTGTCAATGGCGGTGACGGTGGCGCTGGCGGTAGAGAATCCAAATTTTGTATTTTAAAGCAAGTTGAAGAAAACCCTATAGTTTGCAGCATTATCTTGATGCAAAACTAAGGATGAAGGAATGATTGTTTTCAATTATATATTTAGTTAAAAGTATTTAAATATATATTTTTAAAATTATTTCATATATAATATTGAGAATCCTTTCTAGAAATAAGAAAAAATATTAAAGATTATAACTGACATTTATAATTATAATGGTAAGTAAAATATATAGTTTAAACACTTTTCTATAACTCAAAAGATATAAAACAATGGACTTAAGTATATGGTGAGAGCGTTTTTCTTTTTTATTATTATTATTAAAATTATAGAGAGATTATTAATATTAGTTGGAATATTTAAGTATTTGCATATTCAAATTTATCTATTTTTTTATTTATACCTTACCCTTAAATTTATTTTTTGTCTTTGTTTTCAAGTAATTAGTAAAATAAATCACAAAATAAAATAAAAATAAACTGTGAAATGTTTCTTCCACAATAATATCTAAAAAGTTTAGTAATTCATTGATATTATTTAGCATTAATCTTGAGGCTAAACTAACGATCAAGGAATGATGATTTTCAAGTATTGATTTTGTTAAAAAATATTTAAAATTTATATTTTAATATTTTTAATACATTGATGTAATTATATGAAAATATATTTTTTAAAAATACAATATCAAAATAATATTTTAAAATAAATATTTTCTTTTTAAAAGTAAAATATTTTTTTTAAAGTTATCATATAAATATAATATTAAAATGAATATATTATTTCATTTTATATCTTATGAAACTATATTTCTTTGGTACGTGCATACCCTACCCTTCCTTTTCCAGATTTTGTCGCCAATAATTCAGAATTGAAGAGCAGGAGATAACACGTTGTAATGTCTACCTGCCTGCCACGTGCGAAGCAGAAAAAAACTTTTCCCATACCTAAGTATTTTAAGCTAAGGTAATAATTTAACTTGGTCTCTCTATTATCATATCTTTACTCTTCTAAAATAAATATATTTGGTTGGTTTATTCTTTCAAAAACTTTAGATTATAATTTTTTAAAATTTATTGGGACCTAATAAAATTTTAATATAGAATTAACAATCGATTAAGATATAAGATATTATTTATTTTTAAAATAAGATTAAGAGTTTAAATTATAATACTATAAAAAAAAATACTAGCTCCATTTGGAAGACCAAAATTTACAAAAAAATCAATGTTCGTATGTACACCATAAGAGAACTTCTCTGCAAACACTTCTGGACACTAATTTTTCACAAATTTAATTAATTTCTACAGGAGATAAACATAACAAGTAAATGACATGTCTGATTCTGTGCTTGAATTTTGTTCGTAACCCATATTTTTCTTCCTATTCGGTGAGAGTATTGAGCAGTGAAACCCTAGTTTTTATCAAACTACGGAAAGCTTTTTCGCTGCCACTCTCGACATCAGCCATGCACCGCTCCAGCTCCTGCATTCTGGTCAAAACCATCCTTAATTCATCGTCTGCTTTTTTTCTCAAACCTCGCATGTTGGTTTCACCGATTTGTTGGAACTCTGTAATACTTTCTTCAACCCTCACTTTCTTGGCCTTTTTAGACAGCGTTATACTCGTCCAAGACGATTTTCTCGAGCCAAATGAGATCGAAATCCCATTGAAAAGCGCCACTGAAACTAAAACAGTCACTTCGACAACGTCAACAATGACACCGGTCAGCTCGGTGTCTGCAATAGACACGAAAGTTGATCCGGAGAACGAGTGCGGCCTTAAGCATCGAATTGTCGACACGAGTTTAGTGATCTCTTTAGCCATCTTCTTGCGATTTTTCAAGTACACGGCGATCCTTGAATCGTCTTTCCTCCTCAGAGCCACCCTCGCCGCGAGTTGTTCTTCTTTGAGTGCGAGGAACGAGGATTGGAAGATCCCGTAAACATCGACGAAACGCAAGAAATCCTCGAGGATCTTCTCGACCCATTCACGCTTATGTCTCAACAGTTCACGCGTCTGGGGGAGCTGAAGAAGGTCATGCAGGGAACAATGCACGTCCTTTAAACGATCCAACCCATCACAAAGCCAAGCCGAGGTTCTATTTTGGGGATTCCAAGACCATGTTTTTAGCTCCGTGATTTCATCTCCTAGTTGGGAGATCAAGGGGTGTGATCTACACGGAAGAGAGATGGATCTAGTGTGGTGAGAAATGGGTGGTTTGGATGGACGGTTTAGGGCTTTGTTTGGGAAAGAAAGTGAACGCCTGAAAACGCCAACCATCTCTTTCGATTGATTCGTTTGTACTTTGGGTCTCTTCGTTTTAGAGTTCTGTGCTTTGAGATGGAGCTGTAAGGTGTCTATATAAAGGAAGAACAAGTAAACACACGAGGCCGATGGCGATGGGATGGATTAGACGGGGGACTGGATCCGCGAATAACTATAAGGTGTTGGAGCCTGGAGGCATTAAAAATAAGCAGCCATGTGGGTTTAGGGTTTGAAAACCGAGGCGCTTATGGGTTCCATTTCCTGTGGAGAGGAGACACCACGTGGGTTCGACACTCTGGCACATCAATCAATAAAGTATAGCCTATAATGTACCATCAAGTTTTGTTTTTTTTTAAATAAATGTTATAATACGATCTCAAACCAGAATTTAACCTCGTAATGTTTGACAAAACCACCGTGATATTAGCCGGACCCAAAACCGAGCTTGAATCGATGATAATATGAATATAAATCGATCTAAATTCAACTTGAATTAAATTATTAATTTAACTCGATATCACTTAAACCTGACCTAAAACTTATCCTAATACATGATTTTATATCCTACTATCTAGAGTACTCATGCTTATTTATTAGCTGATAGTTGCTTTGTAAGCAAATGTTTTCCCCACTGATTAATAATATGGTTCGCTGATGATTAGCATAAAAAATGGTATGGACAAACCATGGGGAATATGCCAGAACTGCTCTCGGTTCCGTTGTTTCCAACGGACCAATCGTAGAAAACAGTCTCTAGGGGCTTTAGCTGTCACCATTAATTATAAGGAAAAATATATAAATAATATCTTACCTATTATTATTATTATTATTAGAAATCAAATAACGTGATAACCTATTTTCGTGAAAAATATATAAAATTTATTATTACCTATTTGATTTTACATCCTATTTTCCCCATTGCTGGAATACGAAGATTATGACTCTTGTGTCGAGATAATATACTGTTTCACTCGGTACATGGGAAATGGAAGAAATGTACACAGAGCTCTTGGGAAAATGTGAAAATCATTAATTAATTAATTAGAACAAATAACTAAATCATTTAACAAAATAAATGTGAAAATCATTAATTAATTAATTAATTAGAACAAATAATTAAAATGTGAAAATCGTTTGCCTTGCTTAACAGATGAAAAAAAAATCAGACCTTTTATTATTGTAAATTATTATTTTTTAAATATCAAGTCCACAAATTTATTGCGTTTATGTTTTTAAGTTCTAAAATTTAATTAATTTATATATTTTTTTGATATTATTAATCGTTAAATTTAAGAATTAGACTTAAGTTAATTAGTGTAATATGTGTTATGGTTTTATTATTTGGCATTTTAGATTATATATTTTTTATTTTAAGGGTTTAAAAATTTTAAACAATCTATAAAAGAAAATAATTTTTAATAGTCTAAGATTAATTATAAAATAATATATGTTCATACAAATTTTTATCTTTTTGAAAATATACACGTCTTATAAATAAAGTAATTTGAACTTGAATCTCTTAAGACGAACATCATCCTTTTTTTCATTGGAATCAATCGATGGGTTCAAGAAAATAATTTTCTAAAAATCTATAATTATCGTACAATAAAACTATAATGTGTCATGTGATAACAATATCTCAAAAAATAATAATGATAAAAATACTTAAATTAATTAAATTTATCAATATAAAAGACTTTATACTTGATGTGAAAAAATCTTAAACTTATTTTTTTTAATAAAGGACTTTAAACACCTCTCAAGTCAAAATAAAATAGAATAGAATAAAAATAAATATTGATTTCTATAAAATACCAGAAAATACATAAGATTTCAAAAGTGGTTTATAAAAATATTTGTGTCAGTTTGAGCCACTTGTAGATATTGTTTTCTGGTTCTGGTGATTGAAAAACATACAACCGATAGCAGCAGACTGGAATTCCACAGACACCTTGGTTGGCAACCAGAACCAGACATGACAGATAACGTTCTGAACAACTTGCCTTTAACTGCTCTGCTCAACTAGACATGAGCTGATAGACCAATAACCAAGTTTTTGAGACAATCCCGATTCCCGACCCAATAACCAAGTTTTGGGCGCCATCGCTGCCATTTCACCGAGCTGATAGGCCTGGTTTAGGCCCCAACTACAAACAATCACCTTTCCCATGGCAACCATTTTTTAAGTACAAACATCTCGTGTAATAAAACTTTTTGGATTAGCATCAAACAGCATAATCATTTTATTCCATTTGTTGCTTATCATTGCAAGGTTGAATTTTAAAAATCACTCCACAAATCAGACAAACTATATTTAACAAAAAGAGTAGACAAAGTATGGTGATAACTTTATTTAGAGAGAGATTTTTAAAATGGAAAAAAGTCGTTAGGATCCCTAACTATCCATTTAACATTTTAAGATACTAATGAAAAAACAAGTTATATTCATTTTAAGATACTCGAGTTTAATTATAATGTTTGTAAAGTGTGTATACATATCGAAAGACTAAAAATATTTATAAATACATAATACTTTATCATCATCTTTAATCAATGCCATATTTCAGCCGTTGGATGTAAGAATGAATGCACCTGAAATTTTTGGCTACTAACAATAAGAGAAGTCCGAGGATTGGGGTCCCCGTGGAGGGTAGACGTCCTACGCCTACAATCATGAGATAGTAATGGCATGAATCATGACAAATTGAAAGAGTAGTTTTTATTTTTTTTAATTATAAATATTTGATTTATAGATTGATTATTTATATTAAATTTTATAGAGACTTTATATGGACGATCCTCTTAATTTATTTTTCTTTATTTTTAAAATTAAAATTTATTTTTTTAATTTTATTTAAAAAATAATATCTTATCTTATTAAACTAACTGATTATCGGTAAAAGATATTATCTTTAAATACGTTGTTTATACATGTTTACGTGGTCAACAACAGCAAAAAGCTAGCCTTTCCTACGTATTAGTTTTTTGTTACAAGCTGAGTATGGAAAATAAGGACCATATCCCTTTTACTTATGTCCACGCATTTCCCACCTAACCGTTTCAACCATGTCTATGACCCTATAATATAGTTGGACCGACCTAAACTTGTAGTAAAAAGAGAGGCAATGATGAGACAAATGAGACAAAGATTTTGCTGAGATGGAAATCCACCAATCTCCATTTGAGTTGCCAGATTCAAATGGTCATCATGGACATGTCGATTGTTTCCAAGTTAAATGCTAGGGTTAATATAGTTTGGCATAAATAATTGGATTTAAAGTTTAATTGGTATCTAATTTGTAAATACAATTTAATTTTTTTTCTCTCGATATATTGATTTAAAGTTGTACAAATAAAATTTTTATGTCTATAATGATATCTACTTCTACGTTCTTACTAAAAAGTTTTAAAAAATAAACTCTAAATCTTAATCCTGATTTTCACATATTAAACCCTAAATCATACACACTAACCCTAATTCTATAAATCTAATCATATTCCTTAATCATAAACCTTAAACCAAATATTTTAAAATGAAAACACCAATGGAAGTACAATAAAAAACAAATATTTAAAATTTAATCCATATATTTTAGATATCTTTGTATTCAACTTGAAATGATTTCTAATGCTAAAACTGATTATTAAACTGACGATAGAATCTAATTGATAAAATAATAATATTTCAGGGGTTCAATTAAAACATTTCAAACTTTTAAAACCAAATTAAAATCTAAGCCATAGTTTAAGACTCCAATGTGAAATTCACCCTTTTCTCATCTTTCTTTGGCATCCGAACGTTGAAACCTTTGTTGTCTTTAATTTCAGGTTCTGCACCAGAATCATTCCCCCATGCCATGGCAGGTGACGAGAATTTACCTAGATGGGTTAAAAGTTAAACCCCATTCGAGTTTGGAAGGATTCTGCAAACTGACCCACTTTGGGTTCAACCCATGGTAAAAAGCAGTAAAAGTTAAATATTTTATTTCAGTCATCATGCTGCTGCAGTAACAAAACTTATCTGCCTGATTTCCCTTTATCTGTTGTTTTCAAAAATGAAATTAATGGTAGCTTTTGCTTGGTCAAGATCATCATTATGAAATTAAAATGAGCTTTACTTTTATGTAGGATTGAAGACGTTGCACAGAAATGGAGATAATGCAGCTTTGTTGGTGGCGTATTTAAGACTTCAGGACTCGACTCATTTTCATTGTAACTTTATATTCGGGTTTAGTTCGAATCATGTAAATTATTGTCGTAATGATCGAATGATTTTGATAATAAAAAAGAAGACTATTTTTTAAAAGATTTAGATTCGTACAATATCGTTGTGAAGTGTGTTGTTAATATTTTTAAAACAAATACTACATTGTATTAACGTGATAATATAAGATTAAATGAATTTAAAAAAATTAGATCACGAATTATACATACACGTCTGAGAAGAAAACATAAAAAATGTCTTAAAATATGTAAATAGAGATATTATATATTTTATCAGATATATCTTTTGGAAGGACAGTAATAACCCCTTGACAAATAATATTAGAACGATACTTTAACTGTTCGATTTCACGTTGGTAAACAAAACAAACAATCGTTACAATGACCCATCATGAGTGTAGATGACTTGTAACGAGGATGTCACGAGATTAAACGAAGAGAATATCACGTCAGAAAAGATACAAAAAAATTATTCTCATATACATTCTATCGACGATGAGCTTATAACATCGAATCACTAATTATCAAAAATCCATTTAAAATGGAAATTTATAAAAGTATGAGGATCACAAGTGCAAAAAAGAAAAAGAAAATATCAAAGAGACGTTAATCCCCCATCCCCGCCACCTTTTCGCTTTGTATAAATCCCAGTCAACTGGTTCCATTTTTGTTTAAATTTCATTTTTATTTTCGGATTTCGTGATTCTTATTATTCACGAACGTTGCATCTTAAACGCACCGCAAAATTGGAGAAACATAACGCCTCAGCCTATTCCGTTATTAATTTTGCTCTCAGAGTCATAGAGCTGTCACTTTTTACTGGATTTATAAGTAATTGATTTGAGTGATAGAAAATTAGAAATCTTGATTTGCTTGATTTTGATCCGTTTATCTGGGTATTTTTTGACGTGCAGGGCGTTTCCGTTCATGGGCTGCGCCGCCTCAAAACTCGACCAGCTCCCGGCGGTCTCTTTGTGTCGGGACCGCTGTCACTTCCTTGACGGCGCTCTCAAGCAAAGCTACGCCCTTGCAGATGCACACGTCGCTTACATGCAGTCGCTCAAGACTTTGGGTCCCATCCTCCGGCATTTCTTTGATCAGAGTCTCAAATCTACGTCCAGCGATGGCTCCGCCGTGAAACAAGATTCTCCGCTTTCCTCGCCGGGTCATTCTCTCTCGAGTTCGAACTCGGATTCGCATATTCAGTTCGATACTGATTTGGAAGAGGAAGAGGAAGAGACGGTTAAAGATTTTGGTAGCTCTTTTCACCAAATAAATACTACAAGCTATCATAATTATCAACCCAACAGGTACCAAAACAGCGAATTCATCGGTTCAGGCTGGAAAACACCGCCGCCTCCAGCTCCGAGGAGCGCCGCTTGGGATTATTTGAATTTTTTTGACGAGCTTTACGAGAGATACGAGTTGCCTTATTCTTCCAGCAAAGCAACGAAAAACAAAGAAGAATCTCATGATCTTGAAGCATGCCCAGTAAAGCAAATTCACGGAGATGAAAAACCCAGAGCAAATCATGGAAAAGAAAAAAAAGAAGAAAATCAGAGCGGAAAAGCTGTTTCATTAAAGAACGATGAGGCACCCGAGAGTAAGAAGAAAGTAGATTCACCCACTGAGTTAAATGAACCGAGAAATCAAAGCGAAAAACAAAAACAAACTGTTTCTTCGGTAATGGAAGAATTACAAGCTCTGTTTGAGAAAGCTTCGGAATCTGGAAACGAAGTTTTGAAAATGCTCGACACCGGAAAATTTCGTTACCATCACAAAAGATCTGTTTATCAAGGTAAGATGTTTTTAAAATTCCCTTCAAATTAACAATGGGTTTGTCCTTTCAATTACATAGTTTTGATGGTTAATAATGCTGCAGGTTCAACGAAGATATTCCATATGGTTACTTCGAATTCATCGGAAACAGAGTCGTTACTGTCGAAAGAGAAGATAAGTTCTATGGAGAATGATGAGATTATTAGTTCACAGAATCTATCTTCAATTCTGAGGAAACTGTGTATGTGGGAGACGAAACTCTATGATGAAGTCCGGGTATGGGTCAAATTGCTTTTGAAATTCACTTTACCCTTTTAACTTTTCCTTTTTGTTCATCTTGGTGAGCTGAAAAGGTGAATAACTACTGGTAAATACGAGGGCTAAAGTTTATATTCTTAAT
Organism: Abelmoschus esculentus; assembly: GCA_035048815.1. NCBI lineage: Eukaryota > Viridiplantae > Streptophyta > Magnoliopsida > Malvales > Malvaceae > Abelmoschus > Abelmoschus esculentus. Next base: position 2,739,439 of record JAUCBN010000039.1, read on the forward strand.
GTTATATGTACACTTTAAAAAGCATAGTTTTTCAGGTTATCATTTCATTTATTGGAAACAGCTATGCCCATGTGACTTGAATGGTTAGAATTTAGAACTCAACCCAGTATGTGTATTGTGGAAAATTCAAAACTTATGCAATCAGCTCCTATAGCATGGTCTGAAATTTGAACTGAAACCATTATCTTTTATTTGTATAGGTTGTTGTAATAGCAACGGTACCAGTTGAGTTAAGACTTGATCGTTTGTCTCCGAAAATTGGAATTATTCATCAAGACTGGATAGAAACATATTATCATGAACATACAGACTGATATCTTTTTGAAGATTTCTTCCATCTTCTTGACTTGTTTTACACAAGGAATAGTTTTAATGATCATGGTGTGCCTTGTTTACTTGTATTTTTGAAGGGCGAGGAAAAGCTGCGTATACTTTATGCAAAGACGTGTAGGCAGATGAAAGGCTTGAATCAGAAAGGTGCAAATGCTCGAAGAGTCGACTCCACTAGATCGTCGATGAGGGCCATAGCTACTAAGATGAGAGTTGCAGTTCAAGTTATCGACAAGGTAGCTATTACTATAAATAAGTTGATGGATGAAGAATTATGGCCGGAGGTCAATGAACTGATTCAAAGGTACATTTTCAATCTAGTGAACATTACTTTGTTTTACATGATTATGTTCTGCAATTCTCAAAAAAACAATGCAAACTTCAAATTTCTTGTTTTAGATTGTTTGAAATGTGGAAGGTAATGCTAGAATGCCATAGCTGTCAATGCCAGAAGGTTATGGAAGCCAAATGTTTTGATTTCATTGCCCTGAATGAAAAGCTCACTGATGCTCATCTTGAAGTGGCAATGAGACTAAAGCTTGAGCTTCAAAATTGGAGTCTTAGCTTCTCTAGTTGGATTGAAGCTCAGAGGGGCTTTGTCAAAGCTTTGAATGGTTGGCTTCGAAAATGTATCGTAGATGAACATGAGGAAACAGTAGATGGTGTATCGCCTTTTTCTCCTGGTAGAGGCAGAGCGCCCCTTGTGTTTGTGATTCTTAACAAGTGGTCAGAAGCCATGGATAAAGATAAACTGTCGGAGAAGGAAGTGGCTGAAGCAGTACATGGACTTGTAGTGAGCGTAAACCGAGTGGTGGAACAGCATACTGCAGATATGCAGCAAAGGATTATTGCTGATAAGGATATGGAAAGGAAAGTAAAGATGTTGGAAAAAGAGGGGCAAAGGATGCAGAAGTTAATGCAAGCTCGAGCAAAGAAGATGATGCGGTGGGCTAGGGAAGAAAGCGATGTCCTTCTACCAAGAGGTACCACACATCGCAGTGATATTATGGATGCTAGTAGTTTGCCATACGGTATGAAGCAGATTTTCATGGCAATGGAGAAGCTTGCTACCCATTCCAAGCAAGCTTATGAAGAACTACATAACTGCATACAAGAGAAGAAGGATCCTCAAGATAACCCCTAAAGTCCTCACCCATTCATATGGACGACCAGCTTCTAAATTGCGTAGTTTATCAGTTGAAACAGTTATTTGATCGTGGTTTTGACATGGGATCACGAGACCTGGTTTACCCTGGTGCATGTCTCTGAAAACTACTGGAGATGATTCTTGGCTATTTCGCTTTCCCTTGCTGAAAGTGAACCAACTCACTCATGATCATGGTCGGTAAGCATCTGTCTACCCCATCATTTGTCGTTTTGATTAAGATGAAGTTTGATTATATTTTGTCTCGGAGTTTACCAATGTGCTTTTGCAAGGTAGCCGTTTTCCCTATCAATTGCACTGTAGTATATTAACCAGCGTATTGTTCATTTGTTATTCTTTATTAGTATTCAACCTTCCATAGTTTATTGTTAGGTGGTACTGTTCATCTAATGTAAGATCTCTTCACTATGTTCTCTGTTATTATTCAATAAAATTTTATATTCATGTTTTTAAACAGAACAGTCTGAAGTAATTTTCATTTTATTTGTGGTAAAGAAGTGTTGAATTTTAGTTCAGTGCACCATTGTTGGCTTGTTACATCGTAGAAGAAATAAGTTTGAATATATTTAAACCCATACTATCCTAACTTACAAATAGAAAAAGATATAGATAGTTTACTCATCCAATAAAAAGTTATAGAACTGTCAGTCTTCCATTTCCAATTTTCATTGCTACATAATAGATTTCCTTAATTACAGGAAAAAAAGGTATGAGATTTTCTTTTCAACATATGAAAGCATACACAGATCAATTTGAACATTTGATAGTCAGTGTAGTACAAGGGCTCAATGGAGACTGAAACCTGTATAATATACAATCTAAGAAACATAGAGCTCAGCTTTCCCATCAATGAAGAGGCTCATGAACTCTTCTCCATCAACAGTTTCTTTCTCTATCAGAAGTTGTGCAAGCTTGTGCAGAATGTCAATGTGGGTTGTAATTATCTGCTTTGCCCTGCTGTATGCAGTCTCCACTAGATCCCTTACCTCTGCATCCACCACATCCGCGGTTGCCATGGAGTAGTCTTTTTGCGATGACATCTGCGAATGGGATTTACGATTCAGATAAAGTAATGATAATAAGAAAAACAACCCACAGAAGCTTGGAAACGGCAGGTAACAAAGACATCACCTGTTGACCTAAGAAAGGATTGCCACCACCTCCACCAATGGCAACTTGTCCAATCTTTTTGCTGAATCCAAATCTTTCAACCATCTGCCTTGCCACTCGCGAGACTTGCATAAAGTCATTCGATGCTCCTGTTGTCACATTTTCCTCGCCGAAAATTACTTCTTCGGCAATCCTGCACAAGTACTGAGAAAGCTCTTAGAATAAGGTCATGAGACGAACTGAATAGAAAGATGCAGGTGCCACCATATGCTACAGAAATTCCTCCTTCGATATAGGATTTTGTTACATATATGGATCTTAGCTAACCATCCTATCTCATCCAACACCAAAAAGGGTTTAAGATTAAGGTTGGGCATTTACCTCACACCAATTGTTTAAAACGAAGATAAAAGTTGAGAAACTGACCTTCCACCAAGGGCGACAGCCATCTGGTTCTCTAAGTAGCTTCGGCTGTAGAGACCGGATTCAAGCCTCTCTTCACTTGGAGCAAAAAAGGTAAGTCCACCAGCTTGACCACGAGGAATGATAGAAATCTTGGCTACGGGATCATATTCAGGCATAAGTGCACCAACTAAAGCATGACCGGCCTCTGTGTATCAAAGTGCATACAGAGAGTCAAATACCCAGGATCAAATATAGGCAAAGCAATAACCACGGAACAAATGCACACCATGATAGGCAACCAATTTCTTCTTCTCATCAGAGACAACAGCATTTTTCTTCTCAGGTCCAGCAATGATCCTCTCCAGAGCATCAGATATTTCATCTTTGCTTATCTCCTTAAGCTCACGTCTGGCCGCAAGAATGGCAGCTTCGTTCATCAGGTTCTGCAAATCAGCTCCGGTGAAACCTGGGGTCCTCCTCGCTATCTTTTCAAAGTCAACATCCTTTGCAAGTGCTTTTCCTCTAGAGTGCACCTACAGAAAAAAAAAATGGATCAGGTGACAGTCAATGAAAGTATCGAAGATGAGCAACTCAACAATGAAGTTGAAGACAACAGCAGAATCGGAAAAAATCAAGGTAGGACAAGTTAATACCGTCCCAAGCTGCAATAAAATACTGGAAAGCTTAACAGGAACAAAGGGCTAAGCAAAGCCTGACAATGAATTTGCAAGCTAATGATAAACTATTTCACTATCTTTCTATTGGAAAAGAATTTCAACTTCATTATGCCATTACAACTCTTAACATTGTTCTTCCTAGTGCAAGAATAAAATTTACTCAATATGCCAAATGCATTTAAACAATCAAGAAAGCAGCGGGCTAATATAAATGGCTAACCTGCAGAATCTTCACTCTACCAGCGACATCAGGCCTATCAACTGTAACCTGTCGGTCAAACCTACCAGGCCTCAACAAAGCCGCATCAAGAACATCCGGTCTGTTAGTAGCTGCCAAAACAATGACACCGGAATTGCCCGAAAACCCATCCATCTCAGTCAACAGCTGATTGATTGTTTGCTCTCTCTCATCATTTCCACCTCCAAGACCAGCACCTCTTTGTCTCCCAACAGCATCAATCTCATCAATGAACACAATGCACGGCGCCTTGGATTTCGCCTTATCGAATAAATCCCTTACTCTTGACGCACCTACACCGACGAACAACTCAACAAACTCCGAAGCAGCGCATGAGAAAAAGGGTACCCCTGCTTCTCCCGCTACAGCTCTCGCCAATAGAGTCTTTCCGGTACCGGGAGGGCCAACTAATAAACACCCTTTCGGGATTTTAGCTCCTAATGCTGTGTACTTGTCCGGGTTCTTCAAGAAATCCACAACCTCTTGGAGTTCCAATTTTGCCTGGTCAGCTCCAGCGACATCAGCAAAGGTAACACCAGTCTCCGGCACTTCCTGGAACTTGGATTTGGATCGTCCAAAATCCATGGGACCCCCAAGCCCGCCGGGGCCACCTGGACCACCTTGTGCCCGACGGAAGAGGAAGAACAATCCGGCGAAAGCGAGGACAGGGAAGAGCAAATTTCCAATAAAATTAAAAAGCCCATTACCTGAATCGCCCTCAGATACCGAAATATCCACGCCGTTCATCGCTAAGATGTCGATGAGGTCAGGGTCATTGGGGACAATCACGGTCGCTCTACGACCATCAACCGCGGTGAGTTGGAGGGCAGAACCGTCTTTGCTGAACCTCACCCTCTCCACTTTCCCCTTCTTGACCGCGTTCAAGAACTCGCTGTACCTCCATTGGCTACCTTCCGGAAGATCCGAAGCTTGAGATTGAGGCTTGGGAGCAGTCAAGAGGAGATTTTGAGAAAAGGGTGACTGGTTCGCCGGGCTCGACTTCATCGACTGGGCTTCTATCACCGGTGGAGGTGTCGGCGGCGCGTTATCAACGGCAAGTGCTTGTGGGGCCACGGAAGAAAACAGTAAGGCAGCTAGAGTGGCATGAGATTGAAGGGCTTTAGCATTCTGTTTGGAGTTGGGTTTCTTGTTGTGGATCGATTGAGTTACTAGGAATTTTCTCGAGGTTTTTGGCGTTGGGGGAGATAGTAAAAGTTGGGTTCCGAAGAACATAGAAGAGATCACTGAGTTCGCCATTGAATGCAAAATCGAGAGCTGAACAACTATAGGGTTGTGTTACTACGGCTAGAGTTATGTACTACGGTCTGGTTTGGGCATTAATAGTCTTTTGTTATGAAACCCGAATCGAAGAAATCAAATGGTGTGGTTGAGTAGATTTTTGGGTTTCTCATTCGGGGAGGCGTAAGAGAGTTGGATTAAGCAACGCCGTGGACTTGGGTGTTGCTGGGTTGTGGCTACGTGTTCACCGTATTATCCACCCGTTTCAAATATCTGCTTAGGGGTCGTAAATAATTCGAGTTGAGCTCTTTAAAAAATTAAGTTAAAGGTTGAGTTTGAGTCAATTATTTGAATTTTTAGAGTAATTTAGATTTTATATCATTAAACTTAACATTTATTTTCATTTACATCATAAACCTTTAATTTAGTAAAGTTATATCATTCAACTTTTATTATTTATAAATTAAGTCATTTATATTAGTATCACTAGATATCCATAATGAAAAAAATTGAAATTGATATTTTTATTTAATATATTTTTCATATATCATCAATAAATGATATTTAATTAGTAATTTAGTTTTTAAAAAAATTATAAGAAGTTTTTTATTTTTCTTTTAAACTTATTTAAACGAAATAAAAAATTTGCACATAAATAAAATTGTCAATTAAACATTATTTAATAGTGATATGTAAAAAATATATTAAGTAATAGTATTAACTTATGTTTCTTTGTTAAAATTATTTAATTGTGTTAGTATAAATGATTTAGTTTATTAATAATAAAAGTTGAATGATGTAATTTGATTAAATTGAAGGTTTGTGATGTAAATGAAAGTGGATGTTAAGTTCAGTGATTTGAAATGTAAATTACCCGAATTTTTATAAGTTGAACTTAAATAATTCGTGATTTATTTTGTCTTATTTATAACTTTAACTAAAAAATAGTATATTATATTTTTAGTATCTTATCAATTTTTTGAAGGGTAAACTACATAAATAGTTTCCCGATTATATTCTAATTATCTTTTGCATCATTTGATTATCATAAGTTACAAACTAGTCTTACAACTTAAAAATTATAATAAATTGGTTCAACACTGTTAAAAAATTAACGGTTGATGATGTAACAATTAATATAAATTGATATAATTATATTAATTACCCTCAAGTTCTATATTTATTTTAGATTGAATAATTTTAAAAATTAACCCATATAATTTTAATAATCTATCAATTTAGTCTCATTTCACCCAACCCTTCTATACTTATTTTATACCATCAATTTCATTAATTCCGTATATTTATCTGTAAACCTTATAATTATCAGTTAAAATTATTCTATACGCTTATAAATAAATACCTACATTATCTGTTCAAAGTATATTGTACAATTCTCAGTAGTATCATTCACCACGAAGATTACAATCTCTTGTTCCTCCTTTCAATCTTGGCCGCATCGGTTGATGGTGTAAGCTTTGTAGCAAAGCCATGGATGTTGGGTTTCTTTCATATGGAAAAACTTTGGTTCAGACAAGAAGGAAATTCGTATGGCTAGAGAAAAAAGACAACTATTCATGGAAAAAGCTTCGGATGGGAGGAGAAAACTTGTTGTCAAGAGCTAAATATGGCAGAGATGTCGTTATTGGAGTATCGGAGAAATGAGATTAAATCGATAGATTATTAAAATTATATGGATTAAATTTTTAGATTTATAGTCAAATTAAAATAAGTGTAAAATTTAAAGACTAATTATGTAATTATATCAATTTATATTAACAGTCACGTCATCAGCCGTTAATTTTTGGACGGTGTTGGACCAATTTATTAAGTCATTGAATCAATTAGTAAATTGTGATAATCAATAAATATAACAGATAATTAAAGTATAGTCGAAAGACAATTTATATACTTTACCCTTTTTTGAATTAGGTATTGGTATCGAGTATAAACCAAAATGAAGGCCATGAGAATTATCAAAAATCAGAAAATAAATACTAAAAGAAATGGGAATTCTATGGCCTACACGTCAAACGTGGCCTTTCGAGGATTGTTAAGCCGACATCATTTTATTTACCAATTTTCAGACCCTTCATCACTCCCTGTCAGCAATGATGGCAAAATCAACAGTAAAGATAAGAAATCAAGAAATATGGAGTACATTAACATTATTATGGGTTTGCCAATCCCCCACCACTACCAGTCATGTTAAACCACAAGTACAGTAGCTAAAAGAGATTGAAACAAGAGGTGATCTGCAGCTAACAGGCATGGAAAAAGCTGCACTTCTTCTGGTTTGTCTTTCCTGTTGTTTTCCTTACAAAACAGAGTCAAGCATGTTGGCACTTGACAATGAAATCAACAGTCCCCACTTCCCTCCACTTGACATTTTCAATCCACAACTGAGTTAACAATTTACAACCACAGAACAAGTCTGCCTAATTTCTTTTGAAAAATACTTACAATGGCAGAGAGGAGTAGTGGAGTGGAGTGGACACTTTGTCCTAGTCTGTCTAATTTCAACAAGCAATCTCAGTTTGCAAAGATGAATTCAGCTCCAACTGTTCTGGTTCAGCCTCCCACATTGCCTTAGCAACAACTCCATCGTGTATCAGAACGTATTCTTCAAGTTTCTGGACGAGTTCGGTTGCGGTCGGAGCGGAGACCACGATGTGACGTTGAGATGGCTTAATGAAGCCATCATCCACGGCTTTGTCTAAGAAGGTAAGCAGATAGTTATAGTAGCCATCCACGTTAATTAAACCAACCTGATGTCAGTACATGAAACATAAAAACAGCTTAAAAGTAAAATAATGGTAATGGATTCAAGATGATGAAATGAGACATGAAATGTGTTTTTTTTACAGGTTTGTCGTGGATTCCAAGCTGGGCCCATGTTACGACTTCTAATAACTCTTCCAGTGTTCCATATCCACCTGATATTCATTCAGAAAACCAAACCATTAAAAATCTATAATTTGAATAGGCAAATAGGCATGATTCATGTATAGCTTTAATAATTTAATCGTGTACGACAGAAACTTACCTGGTAAAGCGATGAAACAGTCTGAATGGCGTGCCATTTCGGCTTTCCTTTGGTGCATGTCCGCAACTGGTTTGACCTCTCCGATTGTTTCCCCTGTTATCTGCTTAAACCGAAACAAAAACACATTCAGTTCGTGTCCGAAAAGGGGGATTCAGAGTAAGAAACAGGAGGGATTGTAGACACTAGACAGACCTCTTTGCTCATCAGAGTCTTGGGGATAATTCTGTTGATAAAAAGCCAAAAGAAAAATCAATCCTTTAAACTAAAACATGTGGTAAAACAGGTTTGTTTTTACCCTAAAACATGTCCTCCACCGCGGTGAACCTCCTGAGAAACCAAACCCATTAACCCGACACTTCCTCCCCCATAAACAAGGTCCAATCTCCTGGAGACCTGCAGATCAAAACCCAGTACAGGAAGCTTAGTTTTTTAAGTTAACAAGGCATTGTAGATGGATATAATTACCAGTTCTTTTCCTAGCTGGAGAGCAGCATCACGGTAACAGTTTCTTTTTCCGGAGCTGCTTCCACAGAAAACGCAAACCCTTTTGAACCTGCTTATCCTGGAATTCTCTGGTTTCTTCTCCTCCATATCTCCTTTGCGTTTCTGTTTGATTGATTTAACTGAAGAAAGCTCAGCAGCTAGTTCCAAAGATTCTTGGGGAAGGACCCAATACCAAAAGGACAATGGAACTATACCATTTATAGCAGCTTCCCCACAAGTTGCAGTGGCTTGAAATGGTTGCGATAATCATTTTTGTTTACGCTTGGAATCCTGTCCTGCCACGTGTCTCGAGTGTCTTGCTTTACCAAATTTCTCCGACAGGACAGGATAGTCCTTTTTTCTTCCCGGTTCTCATCCATTGGGAACAACTCAAAAACACCCTTTCAACAAACACTAATTCGAACTGACTTAGGAAACCTGACGAAATTATAATCAGTTAGTTGATATTTTGTTAATAGTCAGTTCGTGGTAATTAATTATTTTTCATTACTTGTATATCAACCCATATACATATGAATTATAATCATACCAATAAAATCTCCGGTCAAATTAAAACTGTTGAACACTCCCAAACATTTTCAATCATCGCAGTCACATTTTTATCGTCAACTTTGGATATGAGAAACGTGAAGATTTTATGTTATATTTAAATAATAATACTTTGAAAATAATAATTAAAAAATCGAATTAATGTTACAAACAAGCACTTGGAGGACGAAAAAAGTCCAGTGGAATGACGACAGGAGTGAAATTAGAGTTACATTTGTTGATTATTTTATATTGAAGTTTGAGATTAATTAGAATAAATATCGTACATCTCTTAATCGTATATTTATTTTAAATTAATGAGTTTAAGACTAGAGTTTAAAGTTTGAGGTTAGTGATTATGGTTAAAGTTTAGAGAATTAGGGTTAAAATATATTTTTTAAGGTGTATGCTTTATATTTTATTCAGATTTATAAAATTTTTTCAATAAAAAACATAAAAAAACACGATTAAGATGTATGAGATTTTTATTTCCTTACTTTCTAGGCTCAAACGTCATAGTGAATTATTGATCTGTACAACGTTGCCACACGTGCAAAAGATAAGATACGCTTGGGTATCCGTGCGCAAGTTCCCATAGGAGCGAATCTAAAATTTAGCCTTACTTACATAACCTACTTTCGGTTAAAACTTGATAATAATAATAATAATAATAATAATAATAATAATAATAATAATAATAATAATAATACATTCGGTTAAAATTATTTACTTTATGGATTACTTTACATTTTTATCATTTCAAATTACATTCAAATTATTTTTGAAAAGAAATATATTTTTTTAATATTTTATTCTAATAAAATTTTAATAATTTTCCTTATTTTTGAATTTAAAATAATTTTTTAATATCTTTTAAAATTAAAAAATTTGTATAACGTTTTAAATATTAAACCTTTATACTTTAAACCCACAGTATTTAAAATTAAAAAAATATATAGGTTTTTAATTTAAACAATATTTTGTTGCCGCCTAACCCTATACATCCTTAACAACCCTATATATTGTTGCTCAATTCGTTTAACATTTACGGATATATTTTTTAGCAGTTCATAAACACGATTATTTATATTTTTTTTAATATATCTGTTTAATATTCGTGAATATATTCATTTATAATTTTAAATTTTTTTAACTAAACAAACATATAAAATAAATAAATTACTATTTATATAACTAATCAAATCAAAAATATTAAATCTCATACACAACACTAACAAATAGAGCTTATAATATGATTTAACCAACACACAACCCACTTCTGATTTGGTCTCAAATACCGGTCTTGAACCAAACTGATGGTCCAATACAAGGGTTCATCCCTTAATCACAACTCATAAAAATTTCCAGAATACTCACTGGCGGTGGCTAAATCCTCGAGAACAACCAGAAAAGCATACGGTACTGCTAGTTTGCATCTTTTACAATGGGAGAGTCGTCGTCTTAATGCATGGCGCATGCAGAAGCATGTGCTTATAAGTTAGATAGATCTGCTGGAAACTATGGTTTTGTATTTTTTCTAAATATATGAAGAACCTTCATGAAACTTTCTTGGAAATTCCCCCACGGCCGGGAGTGTTGAAATCTTGACATATTATCAGTTATCAGATTTCATGTTGCCTTCTCACAGAACATAACTGCAACACACTTGATGACAAGAAAGAAGAAAACATAAAACATTATTACATACAATTAATTTAGTATAATCATTGTTTAATCCCCTTGTCCCAACATCTCGTCTCTTCTGCCTTGTGAGAAATTAGCACAACCTGGCATAATCCCTGGCGCATGCAAGTTTTTTATTCTATACCAGTCGATGTCATGTTATCACCTTAATATTAAACATCTTATGTTATTTTGACTCGAATATATATTTAACGTGAGTATAATATTTTTATTTTTATATTTAAGATATTATATCTTCTATCGTACCTATCCAAATATACGTATAAGCTAAAGAAACGTTTTCGCTGGCATATGCGGAAGGTTCCTGCAGGCAAATTTGGTACCTTAGCTGTTACCAATTGTCCCACGCCCGTACTCTATAGGAGACTTCGTACGCCTTTTCCCACGGATCTCAGATCTAGTTTAAGATTAGTTGTCCTTCATAGGATCAATATAAAGCCAGGTTCAAGTGCTGATTAGCCTTCCACAGCCCCATCATCAGCCTGAATCCCTATCCGAAGATATCGATTATCCGATAATTGTTCGTTAATTCATTCGTTTTCGACAATGGCAAGTCTGAATTTCAATGCACTCAGGGACTTACACAACTCTGCTAATGATCTCCTTCACTCGCCGATAATCAAGCGAGCACTGGTTCACCAGGGTCAAGAGAAATGGGTTCATCAAGTATCCGAATCGTCTCTAAGGATGTTGGAAGTATGCGGCATTTCCCGAGACATTCTTCTGCTCGTCAAGGAACACGTCCAGGACCTTCAATTCACTCTGCGTCGAGTGAGCACCGACGAGTCCGATATCGAAACCAAGATGGCAGTTTACATCCGGTACTCGAAGAAGCTAAAGAAAGAGACTCTCAAGTGTTTGCAAGCACTAAAAGGGATGAAAAACAAGCCTGTAGCGAACGACATCGTAACGCCCATCGACGATAACCTGTCGATGGTTGTCGATGTGCTACGAGAAGTGAGAGTGACAGCCATATCCGTGGTGGAGTCACTTCTTTCCCTCATTTCGATCCCGTGGCTGGAGAGAAAATCGTGTAAAGGGTATTTCGGATCGAAGTTCATTCGATCGAATTTCCAGAGAATTTATGATATAAGCGATGAAATGGCTGTTCATAGCGCGAATAAACGATTGCAGGCAGTTGAAATAACGATTGAGGATCTTGAAGCAGAGCTAGAGTGCATGTTTCGACGTTTGATTCAGACTAGAGTTCTACTTCTTAACATACTTACCAACTAATCAACATACAATAATTACATTTTTTCTTTAATTTTCTTTTCATTTGGCAAATGATTAGTTGTTAATTGTTATGCTAATTAAATCTGGATAGGCTGATGTAGTGATTGAATAACCAAAAGCTGATGTATTCTTTGTTTCTTTTCAATAAGACAAAGCAGTCCTAATTATTGGTATTTTAAGATTATTATTTGTAACTCAAAGCCTAAAGGATAAAAGAAAATTAATTAGATAGTTAAAAAAGTTGATATTTTTACGTATCAATAAGAAATGTGTATTTTTTTACCCTCTAATAATAATAATGTCGTGTTAAGCTAAGTAGGTGTGTTTAAATTAATAAGGATACTATCTGCTAATTTGGTCCTAAACATGGGTGGTTCAGTGTTCCCTATAACACGCATGCCAGGGGGAAGGGTTGATCTTGCCCGACAAAAAATATTTAATTTTTTTGGTGTCTGTTTTTATTCTATAATATTGAAAATTTAGATCTTAAGTTTTAATTTTAAATTTTTTAAATTCTAACTTTAAACACTTAATCTTAAACTATAGTACTAAACCTTAATACAAAAATAATATTTTTGTTATTTTGTGATAGAATGTATTTATGTATATTTTTATTTGATGAACTCATTTAATTAAAAGTATCTCAAAATTGATTAAATTTATGAAATTTCTAAACATGAATGATTAAATTTGTTAAATTTTTTCGAATTATGACTAAATTGATAGAATATATAATTTTTGGAACTAACTTAATATAATATGTTTAATTTATGTACCAATTTAGGGTTCACCCATCCATAACACCGACCATCAAAGTCCAATTAATCAGAATCGTTCATCTTAATTTTTTAAAGATGAATCATCACCTCTCTTACATGTAATTAGTGGTTGGATAATTATTATGTAGTTATTTAAAAATGAATGGTTCTGATTGTTTGGATCATATATATGACGTGGTAAACAGGGTTCACCTAATAATCTCTCTCCATCCGGGTCCCGCCAGGGATAAAACCCTCAAAATCTTTACCTATAACATGAGAGATTATATCATAGGCCTGGCTCACCACGTCAGCCGTAGTCCCTGACTAATAAAAATCACCAATTCCACCACTAATCAGTCATATAATTAATATAATTTCTAGAAATTATATTTTTAAAATGACATAGAAAATATGAATGGAGATCCATTGGTTGAAAAAAATTAAATTGAAGATTAATGGTAAAATAGATGGTTATAATTGGATAAGACTATAACTGACATGATAAGTCGGACACATCATATAATTTCTGTATATCTATTAACGGCTTAACGCTCTGAGAATACTACAAAAGCCCAGTTTCTCTTCTCTCCGAACCTATCCATTTCAATTTGTAGCCAACTTTGTATTCAGTGATCCATAAATTCTTCAAAATACATTAATACCAAGCTTTGATCTCATTGGTTTTGGTTTAGTTTCCGGTTGATCAGAAAATGACGGAGGGAAGGTGGTGGAGTTCGAGAGCAAGGTTGGTGGCGATATCATGTAGCAGTGGAGATCAAGGACCGAGGGATGTTTGATTTCTTGGGGAAGAAAGAAGAGGAGCAGCAGCCTAAACCTCAAGAGGAAGCCATAGACACTGAGTTCGAGAAAGTTAAGATAGAATATTAATTAATGGCAGAGGAAGAACACAAAGAAGGCGAGAAGAAGCACAGTCTCCTCGAGAAGCTTCACCGATCCGGAAGCAGCAGCTCTAGCTCTGTAAGTAATTTTCACATTTCTTAATGTTCATATTTAAGTTCATAAAGTTTCCGATAGTTTCAGAAATTATAGCATGATATATGTTGTGTAAATGTACAGTCTAGCGACGAGGAAGAAGGTGAAGGCGAAGAGAAGAAGAAGAAGAAAGACAAGACAGGACTGAAGGAAAAGATTGAGGAGAAAATTAGTGGGGGAAAAGAAAGCAGATGAGTCCAGTCCCGGTGGAGAAGTCCGACGAGCACCAAGAGACACCGGAAAAAGAAGGGTTTCATCGACCAGTTATATAGACTCATCCTTATTTAATGTCAGTAAATGATATTTAATATTTTTAAAGTTTAAATGTTTTAAACTATTGTTTAATAAAAATATTTAATATTTATATTATTATACTTTTTAAGTATTCATCATTAAAAAATATTTAAAAATACTAAATAATTAATATTTAATCCATGATAATAATTTAATTTTTTAAGTTTATAAAATAAATTTTAAAATTTAATCTTTAAATCGTCATATTTTTATAGTTGATTGCAATTTTTAAATTCAATATTTTAATTATTATATTTAATCGATAAATTTTCTCAATATAACATCGTCAAAAATGATGAACGATATAATAATCAATGTGAACGATAAATGCAATGTTACATTATTCGCTATTTTTAATGATATTGTGTTAAGAAAAATGATTAGATAAGTTTAACGATAAAAAATAAACTTAAAAATGTTGACCAATAACGATTTAACTTTTAAGTTTGAGAAATTTAAAAATTTCAAAAATTACTCTATAAAATTTTAAAAATTTTAACATTATTTTAAAAAAAAATTAAAAACAAATAAATATTTTTTTTATTTTTTTAAAAAATAAACTTATTACATATTAGATTTAATTGATTAATAAATTTTTTAACGATAATTAATTATAATATACTTAAATTTTATAAGTGTTAAAATTTAGATATTTGTTTTTATTAAAAAATTATACTTTAAACACTTATATTTATATTAAACCTTAATTAAAGTAAAAAAGCTAATTTCTCAGTTTTAAAATACAAAATCCAATCTCTAAATGAAATTTTGATAACCAAAAAATTATTTGAATAGAGGTAAAGAACGGGGGTGAGTATGCAAACGAGTCAAGTCGAGTCAAAAAATTTTGAGTTATTCGAGTTGAAGAGTCATATTTTACAACTCAAAATTTATTTAAAATTTTTTCTGTTCGAGTTGAGTTTAAGAAATTCGAGTTGAGTTTTCGAGTTCCTATAAATATCTATTTGTAATTATTTATCATATTATATACAACTTGATTTCAATTTAAACGACTTTCTCCAATCATATAATATATATTTTTTCATATATAGTAATATTTCTTTATATTTTATATATATATCATAAAAAGTTGAGAGACTATCTCAAACTTAAAAATAAATCATTTAATTACTAAAAAATTTGAGTTATTCGAATTTTCATTTTACAACTCAAACTTTTTTTGAAATTTTTTCGAGTCAAATCTATAAAATTTCAAGTCGAATTAAAACAAACTAAATATTTTCGCCTCGAGTCGAGTTTTGCTCGTAAAATCATCAACTAAACAGTACAAACTTATCCACCAAGGTACAAAGAGTTAACTCCTCTCATTCTTGGTCCCCAATTGATAAATCCAATGGGTCATATCATATACAAAGAGTATATGATTATTTCCCCGGCAGATGATGTTTGGATTCAGACAACTGTACAAGCATAGAGATAATGTTGCAAATTCATAAACATGACCACAATATAAGGGCACAATGCACACAAGTAAAAGCCCTCGTATTATTAGAAAAAGCAATGTAGCGAATCTCAACCACTCATGTCTCCATCCAGATTACACATCGGATGCACTGTCCTCCAAGAAGCAATTCAAAGGCTTGGTTGATGTCTGCAAACTTCACCTCATGAGTCACAAATTCCTTCACAGCCAGTTCCTGTAACAAATAAAATCAGCATGACAGGACACTTGGTAGCACTCAAAGTCAGGAACAGAACAAGGATGGAACTAACTACGATTGAAACCTTAAAAAGTAATAAACCATGAAGTTTTGGGAGGGATAAGGGATTAATTCCAATGGTTTCAAAACTATTAGGGACATAACCTGTCAAATTTACCTTGTCCATGTAACGTTTTATCAGAAGTGGGAGGTCAGATTTAGCTTTGACACCTCCATACAAGCAACCGGTGAGGATTTTCTTAGAATGGAGAACATCAAAAGAGCTCAAGTTCAACTGTGCACCTGGCTTGTCCACTCCAAGAACAATAGTCTTTCCCCAACCCTGCAGTTAGTTGAATTTGACAGATATGAAATGGATCATAATCTGGGAATATATACTCTTGCAAAATGGTTAAATGTATGTTTTTATGGAAAAGAAAAGAGAACCTTTCGGCAGCTTGCAAAGGCTTCTTCTACCAAGGATGATATTCCGACACATTCGAAGCAGTAATCCGCACCTCCTCCGGTCATCTCCAGGACTACCTGATCAAGTTTTGAAAGGAAAGAAAAAAAAATCCAAAAGTTTGTGAATTAAGCAGTTAGTCATGAAACATACTTGTTCCTCAAAATCTGCTTCTTAGTTGCACATTTATCTCAAAAAAATGGTTCACAAAAGATTTCTGCTCCATCAAAACTGCTCGAAACAAACCGAAAATTTATGTGTAAGGCATAAGCAACAAGAAGAGGAAGACCTGGCTTAGAGATCTGTCTCCACATTCTTTTGAATTGATAAACTCAGTGACTCCAAATTTTTTAGCTGCATATATGAGAAAGAAGAAACATCAACAAAAAGACACACGAAACAAGCCTTTGTTATCATGTACAACCATCTCAATTTGAAGACCAATTTCATGAACATATGAATACTCACCAACTTCAAATTTATCTGGGTTCACATCCACTCCTATTATTCTATTTGCACCACACAATTTTGCTCCCTTTGCAACCTAGAAAGCAAAGCAAACTGTGAGTTAGTATTTCAAACTTGAAAACATATATGGATATCGGATTGCGAGTGAAACTTCAGCTCGAGATTATACCGCTAGCCCGATCGATCCCAGCCCGAAGATGACAACTGTTGATCCTGCTTCAACATTTGCTGTTTTGCAAGCAGCACCAACCCCTTTAAAACAAAGAAAACAATTAATGATGTAGTACTCTCTCTGGTCAGTTTTTTTATCAAGCACTTTGCAAACAAAAGATTTTTTACCTGTAGCTACACAACAGCCAAAGAGGCAAGCCTCATTTGGAGGGATTGAAGGATCAATCTTAACAACATTACAAACATCGACGACTGTGTACTCGGAGAAACTCGAAACGAATAGGAAATGATATAAAGTCTCCCCCTTAAGGTCAGTGAATCTGCTGGTCTCGTATCTAGGCATCCATGGATGGAGCTTGAACGGGAGTTTTGAACACAAATTGCTATGTTTCGAACGGCAATCATCACACTCTCCACATTCCGACATGAAGGTTGGAATCACAACATCCCCTGCAGCTACCTCGTTTACATTCTCACCCACACTCTCCACCACACTAAAACAACGAAAATGAATTTGCTCTAAATCATAAAAAGTGGCGAAATTTAAGTCAACGTTCTGATCCGGTGCTAAGAAATAGCACGAAAAATGAAGAATACAAACGAAAAAGAAAGGTCAACGAAGAACACGAACTCACCCGACCGCCTCGTGCCCCAGAATTCTAGGGAAACAAGCAGGAGGTCCCTTCAATTTCCAGAAAGTGATGTCGCTGTGACATAGAGACGTGCAGATGATTCGAATTCGAACCTCGAACGGACTCGGAGGAGCCACCATGATTTCCTCTATCACTAAAGGCTCCCCTGCTTCACGACTAACTGCAGCTGAAACCACATAGAAACACTCGGTATACTGCTCCAAGTAAACCAAACAAGAAGAATAACAAAAACTGGGAAAGGTTGGTATACTATTTACCTTTGCATCGAATTGGTTTCCCAGCGGTTTCGCTGTAGAATTTGTCGTCATCCATAGTCAGGTTGTTATCGCCGGAGTAAGGATCAGAGACTGGAACTGGCTATTTGTATAGGATGAAGAATAAGAACAGCTCGAAATGAGCCAAAATCTTGCCGATTCCAACTAAGTGACTATTTTGACGTCAACTTGTATGATTGAGACATCTGGTGATCTTGATTATTACCTTTTTGGAGATGTTTTTGATGTTGATAACCCAACAACTTGACTATTAATCTCGTAAACGACAACTAAAAATGAGTCTTTTAGAACAAAACGCCAGAAGTCATTGAATTATATATAAGCCAGTAAAGGCGGTGGAACTGAGTCACCACTCGGCACCCATACAATAAAGATTTCAGTTTTCCAGCCTTTTAAAACTAAAGCTGTTGCCTGTTAAGAGTGGATTAAGCTTGATGATGCCAACGCCATTGTCGCAGATCTTGAATTCATTTTTTTAAAATAAATTGAGAAGGAAAAAATATTAAATAAGTAAATATTTTAAAATGGGTCAAATATTAGAGTTTCTAGAAGTTGAATTCATTTTTTAAAAAATGGAAAGCTGCATCGCAAGGATTTTATCATATTTAAAAAGTCATAATCGAGAGTTAGAATTTTATATTTTATTTTTTAATTTTAATAAAAATTATTCTTGTGATCCATGTTTATTTTATTTTTATGATATGTTTTTTTTATTAATTTTTTATAATTTATTTTATTTATCGTTTAATATAATTTTTATATACTTTAATTATTGTTTAACCGTCTATTCTGACTTTTAAATATGATGTGATCGAGACGTTCGTAAACTACCCTATTTTCAATGACTTGCTTAATAAGCAAAATATTTATGGATATATTATTTAATATATGAGAACTACATTTGCAAGCAAGGAAAGGAAAAATAAATGAGAACTAATATAATCATAGAATTAAATAGTAATAATAAATATAATAAACGTATTAGATTAATTGATCTAAAAAAATTGTTAGATTTAATGATTAATATTGATTAAACAATTTAATTGATAAATTCAAAATTTTAATTGATTTTTCTAAAATTTAATAACTTTTTATGCTATTAAATCAATATAAAATAATAAGTATGCTAAAATATTTAATAATAATAAATAGTCTATTGTATACAATTGTTTCTTCTAAAAATATTGTTATTAATTTAAAGATATTTATGTTGTTTCATATCGTGTGAATTTAAATTTTAATATTTATCTTTAAAATTTTTAAAAAATAAAAATATTTTACTTTTTAATGCCTTTATTTATACTTTAGTACTAATAAAATAAATTTAAATTTCATAATTAAAGGAATCGCATCTTAGTTTGGTGCAACATCTCTTTCTCCTCCAGATAGATCCAACACACATGGACATTGTTTCTGGAGTTGAAACTTTGTAGGGTCTTTTGTAATGAAAAAAATATATTCATCTGATTCTTTAGTGTGTCTATATCTTAATATTAAATTTTTAAATTTTATCTTTTATTCTTAAATTTTAAATTTTAAAAATATATTGTATAATTTTTTAAATTTTAAATATTAATTTTAAACATAAATCTTAATCATAAATCTAATATTTTAGGGTGGGTATAAATCAAGGGCTTGAACATGTTCAATAGGTTAGACCGAACAAGGTCCAAAAATAAATCTTAAATCTCCAATCTAGGGGTGTTCAAAACCGGTCCAATGGGTACCCAACGACCCATTTAATTCATAATACAAGTTTAAAAGATAAAAAAAGATATTGAAACATAGTAATAATATAGTATTGACATTAAATTAATCGGGCCACTGGGTACTCATTGAGCCGGTTTTGAACACCCCTACTCTAATCTCAAATTCGATCACTTTCAACGATATTAATTATATTTTTAACGATAAAATAAAATATTTTTTTATCATTGAGCGATCCATGTATCATTTATTATTTAATCAGATATCCATTTGACCAAAATAAGATTTAAATACCTAACCGAAAAAAGATAAATTTATATACTTATTTGATTGCTAAACTATTATGAATTAAAAATTCTATTTCAATAAATTAAACAAAATCCCCTAAAATTTTGAACAGTCCTAAATTTCAAGGCCTATTCATCCATGGGCTGTATTGTACATTAAGGCTCGAATGGAAGCCCGGGTTGGAAACAAAGGGGTCCCACTACAACATGGAATTGGATCATTAATTTAGGGGTGTTTATCGTCGAGTACCCATTTTTAAGTAAAAAAATCTTAGCATCAATAATATATACCATGAGTGAGACCAAGTCATTTAACATTGATACATACACTCCACTCACAATCATCCTCAAACGCATATAAATAAAACTCGATTCACTTAACATCGGTAACCTCAAATCTCTCAACTTATCTATCATAGTTAGGGATGAGCACGGGTCGGATTTTCGGCCCACCCGCACCCGACCCGAAAAATCACACCCGCCACCCGACCCGGGTTCAGGGTGAAAAAAATCCGACCCGACCCGAGCCGAATCATTAAAAAAAATAAAATTTTAGGGACTAAATTATAAAAAAAATAAAATTTAAGGATCTAATTGTAAAATTATTTAATTTTAGTGACCTAATTGTAAAAAAATAATTTTAGTGATCTAATTGTATAAAATATATATAAAGAGGGATCATTATTGCAAATATCCCTAAAATATATATGGGAAAATTACACTATTAGTCTCGGATCGGATTTTTTTCACCCTAAACCCAAACCCGACCCGAGACCTCCCTTAAAAAAAAACCCGACCCGAACCCAAATTTTTCACAAAAAATCCGACCCGATCGGACCGAGTCGGATCGAAACCCGTCGGGTTCGGGTTTCGTACCCATCCCTAATCATAGTGTTACAACAAAATCTTAGAGATCCGGATCCCATCAGGCAAGTACTCGTAAGACACGAAACATCATTACAAACAATTACTCAATGGTCATTAACAAAATATGGATTACATTCAATGTTAAGTGAAAGTATTTTATTTTCTTTATAATCCAAAAAAGAAAATGAAAGTAGAATATATTTTTTTTTGAATAATAATTTCTCAGTGAACACATAAATAGAATCCTAATTTTCCCATCAAAACAAGCTACTCAATCCAACATAAACCCAACATCTTGGCCATGAATCCATATCGGTCAGCAGTTTCATCAATCTGTACAGAACAAAAAGCCAAAGGCCAATGTCATATGCTCTACCAATGAAGACAACATGAATTGATGAAAATATCTTTTAAGGATGATGATTTAACCTCAATCTGTGCTAGAACTTGTTAGTTAAGAAAGAAACCAAACTAAAAGCATACCATTTTCTGTGTTGGACGTCCAGCTCCATGTCCGGCCTTACATTCGATGCGGCCGATAATTGGGTTGGTCTGGGGGCTCTTCTCTAAGCTTGTGCACAAAACATATTGCAGTGTCTGATAAAATAAGAAAACACAAAGTTTCAATGGACGATATGTTTGGGAGCTTCTACGTTTGTGATATGTAGATGAGTGAAATATATTAGAAATGATGATTCAAGGACTCACTGCCAAAAATTTTAACGAGTGTAATGGCACGACTCGATCGTCGTGATCAGCAGTCAATAGCATAGTAGCTGGGTACTGCAATGACTGATCAGGATGCTGTTCCCATGGCCTTCGGACATTATGTAGCGGCGAGTACCTTGCAAAAGAATAAGATGAATTGGAAATCATGTTAGTAAATAATCAACTTGTGTTTGAGATTTGATTTCAGGTCAGCTGAATTTTATGCTTTGTTTACAATAGAAATTCACTCACTTGATTAGCCAGTGAAACTCTTCCTCTTTTTCGGAACATCCATAGTCCGACGTCCATGCATGGCCTTTCAAACAGAATCTTGTTTAACATATATATAACAATAAAACAAGTACTGCGTAGTGCTAATAGACACAAAGCAAACTAACCAATGGTGAACTTGTGAAATCTCAGCATGTCCATCACACCAACATGAGCCAAAGCACAACCGAAAAGATCCGGCCTCTGTCAAAAAAAAGCTCAATAATGAATGCTGTAAGATAATGATACAGGGATTCAAAAGGGAAAAATTTTAATTGCAAATTTCAGTGAACCTGGTTAATGCAAGCCCCAACAAGAAGCCCACCATTGCTCCCACCTTCAATACACAACTTTTCAGACCGAGTATAGCCGGCAGATATAAGAAACTCAGCAACAGAAATAAAGTCATCAAAGCAATTTTGCTTCCTGGAAAGAGCACCAGATTTATGCCATTCCTCTCCATATTCTCCTCCACCACGAATGTTGGCGACACAGTAAATGGCACCCAGATGCCTTGTAAGTACAATACGACTCACACTGAATGTTGGTGTGAGACTAATGTTAAATCCACCATATCCATACAGTAAACAAGGGTGTGATCCATCCAAATTAGTGTTCTTCCTACCCACAATGAATGTTGGGATCTTGGTACCATCCTTACTTGTTACAAATACCTGAAACGGAAACAGACGAATAAGATAACGTACTGAATGCATTCCATTGGAAGTTTGATGTAACCAAATTGGTAAAAGAATGACCTGATTGACTTCAAACTCTGAGCGGTCAAATCCAGGCACATTAATTTCACGGAATGTGTTCATCTCTGGTACTTCAGTGCCTAGATTGCACTGATATACAATACCCGGAGTAAGAAAGCTGGTAAAACCAATAAAAGCCTCACTGTCCTCCCTCCGTGCCGAAATCCCATAAACAGTCCCAATGTCAATTGGCAACTGATGCAGCACTGATCCTGTTTTCAAATCCCTTACTTGCAGCACATACTTCACATCACTCAGGTAACTGACAATCATTTGATTAACGTTTACAGCATAAGCTGATTCAAGCACATCTTTCTCAGCCTCTGGGATGACATCAAACCAGTTACTTGGTTCCTTCAGGTCTACTCGGACCACTTTATATTTGGGGGCATCTTTATTTGTAAGGAAAGTAAAAACTGTGTCATCATTAGCAATAGCACCATATTGTGCATCAAATGTATCTATTAACTTAACAAACGGAAGAGGACCGTTCTTTTTCCTGAAACCCTCAAGACCTTCATCAAGCGAGGACATATCACAGTAGTATAGTTTATTGACAGGGTCACAACTCTCCCCAATAGTTAGGAGAAGATACTGCACAAGAAAATTTAAAAGCATTGCGATTTAACTCTTCAGAAACATGAAAATACAGTGAAATTAAGTTAAAACAAGTTGCTTAATTTAGATTGACTTTCAAGATAATACATTCCCATTTTGCAAACATGACATCCGTTTACCTTTCCGTCATCTGTGACACTACCTCCAACAAAGTGCTTAGGATTTTGAGGATCTTTCCAGCATAGAATATCTTCAGATTGATCCGTACCGAGAAAATGATAGTATAGCTCTTGATTAAGGTTAGAATCAGTCTCTGTTCCGGCATCTACATTTTCTCCCTCTCTACATGATAAGCATACTATAACCTTATTTCCTGTTTTCAAAATCTAAAATGTCTCTACGCCACTCAAAACATCATTTCAACTTACTTGGGTGCTGGATAACGACTATAGAAAAATCCTTTGCTGTCATGGGTCCAACTTATACCCGAAAACTTCACCTGCGAACCGAATTGAATCGAAGGGTAAGCCGCATAATCATCTACAGACTCTTGAAACAAATAAAGCACTTGAAAAGAAGGAAACTTCAATTAGCTCACCCATGATAAAGTATCAGGCTCAGATGATTTATTCTCAATTCTCATCACTTTGATTGTCACCCAATCACTTCCACTGGAACTAAGTCCATATGCCAAGAACTTAGCATCCTCACTCACGGCCAAGGAGCTTAACGACACTGTTCCATCCTCACTAAGAGAGTTGGGGTCGAGCAATACCTCAGCTTCTCCATCCAAACTATCCTGTAAGAAAAAAGAAACAGAAACCAAACATCAGGTTAGTTCTTGATTCCCTTTCTTTGAACAAATTTCTTAGATTACAAACCTGGACGTAAAGGACATCTTGGGGTTGAAGACCAGTGTTATGTTCATAGAAGTACTTTTCCCCTCGCTTGTAAGGGACCCCATAACGCGGGTGATCAAAAAGCTTGGTAATTTTATCGCAAAGCTTATCCTTTGCTTCGCATTTTTCAAGCACCGATTCGGTTAGTTTCACCTGTTTCTGAACAAAGTCCTTCACTTCCTCGGCGTCAGGATCTTCAAGCCTGTAAAAAACGAAAGAAAAGTAATCGAATGCTATCTTCAACACATTCGATCTAAAAATTTAAAATAAGAAAACACGAAGGAAGTTTTACCATCGATAAGGGTCAGCAACCTTAACGCCATGGTAATCATCGACGACGGAGTCATCTCGTCGAGCAATCGGATAATCTAAAGATTGTTTCAACGCAGAAAGTGAACCCATAAGTCGAAAACAAAGAGCCTGTCGGAGCTTTGAATAAGAATGGTCGAGGAAATGAAGGATCTTTGGCCGTTCTGAGACTTTTACTCGTACTAAATTGGGACGGAGGATTCCTAGACGACACGTTAAATGGTAAGACTAATAAGGAGCGAGGGGTTTTGACTTTTATAATCACATTTCGAAATTGATTTAGATAAGATTTTTTTGGTTTATAGGATAAATTTAGTGATCCCTTCGATAAAAAATATCTTAAAAAATATAATTTATTTAAAAAAATATATTAATAAAAATATTATTAGATTATCCTCTTAAATAATATAAAATTAAATATTAAACATATAAAAATTATATATTTATAGTTTTTAATCTAAAAATAATATTTTTTGTGTTTTAAGTTTTAGATACTCATTATATATACACAAATTTTTTTATATGTATTTTATATTTTTTATATGTATGCATTTTCTATATATATGTATTATATATATATATTTATATGTATGTATTTTCTATATATACACAAAATTATATATACATTCTTCATTTTAATTTAAATATTAAATATCTAAAAATTAAATATTTTTAAATTGTCATCTAAAAATAATTTTAGATAATCGTTATGTATACACATAATTATATATTTTTATAAATATTTAATTTAATTTAGTTTATTTATTTTGACCATCTCTTTTTAAAGTCTTGTATAATTCTTTACTACATCTATCTAGAGTTTTATTGATATCGATATAAACAATACCACTTTATTTTTTTTTAAAAGTGACATCAGATTTTTTTTTAACTTTTTTAGGGTTGACCTCAAATTATAAAAAAAAATTCATGATTTCTCAAAAATATAATTTTAACCATTATACTTCCTAAACTTTTATAAAAGTATCTCAAAACTTTAAATACTTATAATATAGTCTTTAAAATTCAATTTTCTTAACTAAACTCCTAAATTCCATTTTAAGTTAACCATATAAAACCCTTTTTGTATTTCTTTCCTACTTTTCTGGTCCAGTATAACTTAATTATAATATTTTATTAAAACATAAAAAATCTCATTTTCAGCTCATAGCTTATTAGGCTTAAAATGGAATTTAGGGGGCTTAACTGAAAAAATGGGATGTGAAGACTAAATTGTAAAATTTTGAAGTTGAATGGTACTTTCCTGAAAAAATCTGGAAATATGATGCTTAAACTGTGAATTCTACCAAAATTAGGACAAATTTGTAAAGTGTCAATTATTGTGTTTGTTAACTTGATGCTTATTTCCTTTACAAGTACACATATCTCTGTAACATATAAGGAGCTTTTATCTCTAGGAAAACTTAAATCTACGAGTTATTCGATCCAAGATGCACCCAACGCCTTAGCCATGAAGCTATATCGGTCGGCAGCCTCGTCGATCTGCAGAAAAAACGCCATGAAATCAGACAGTCCGGTGTGTGGTGGTGGCTAAAAGATTATAACTTGATGAGGCTAACAAAAAGAACTCTGATTACCAGTTTTTGTGTTGGACGTCCACACCCGTGGCCGGCCTTACACTCGATGCGTCCGATAATCGGGTTTGTCTGCGGACTGTTCTCCAAGCTTGTAGAAAGAACGTACTGCATTGTCTGGAAGAGAAAAAAGAAACTGGGTCAATGCTACCTAATGCAAGGTGGATCAAACAAGTAGAAACAACATTAATGCTTGGAAGCAACTTACTGCCAACATCTTCAATGAATGTAACGGAACGACGCGATCGTCGTGATCTGCGGTTAATAGCATGGTGGATGGATATTGTGACAGTCCACCAGGATGTTTCTCCCATGGTCTCCTTACATTATGTAATGGTGAGTACCTTAGAGACCAAGTAAAACTAACAGTTAGTCCAATTTTGAAAACCTTGTCTGAAGTTCAACTCCTCTGTCATCTGATACCACCATAGTGATGTAAACTTTAACTTACTTGATAAGCCAGAGGAAATCTTCTTCATTTTCGGAACAGCCGAAATCACAGGTCCAAGCATGGCCTATGGTGAACTTGTGAAACCTCAGCATGTCCATCACTCCAACATGAGCCAAAGCACAACCGAAAAGCTCGGGTCTCTGCCGAAGGAAAATGACTTAATATTTCGAGCAATTCACTAAGAAAAACTATAAATCAAAAGAAGCAAACCTGATTTATCAAAGCTCCAACTAGAAGCCCACCATTGCTTCCTCCTTCAATACATAGCATTTCAGGCCGAGTATATCCAGAAGATATAAGATATTCAGCTGCAGAAATGAAGTCGTCAAAGCAAGTTTGCTTCTTGGACAATGCACCAGCTCTGTGCCATTCCTCACCATATTCTCCACCGCCGCGAATATTCGCGATGGAGAAGAAGGCACCCAGGTGCCTGGCGAGAACAATACGACTAACACTAAACGATGGAGTGAGACTGACATTGAATCCACCATATCCGTACAACAAACAAGGGTGTGATCCATCCAATTTTGTGTCCTTCCTGCCAACAATGAACATTGGGATCTTGGTGCCATCTTTACTTGGCACAAAATCCTGAATAACTTCGAACTCAGAGCGATCAAATCCAGGTACACTGATGTCACGAAATATCTTCATTTCTGGAAACTTATTTCCCAAGTCACATCGATATATAATACCAGGAGTAAGAAAGCTAGTAAAACCGACGAAAACGATACTATCTTCTCGACGAGCCGAAACCCCATATACAGTCCCTATGTCAATGGGCAAATTATGCAGCATAAAACCTGTTTCCAAATCCCTTACTTGGAGCACATACTTGACATCACTCAAATAGCTTACAATCAACTGATTTCCATTCACAACACATGCTGACTCAAGCACATCTTTTTCATTCTCTGGTATAACATCGGTCCATTTACTCGGTTCCTTCAAATCGACTCGAACTAATTTATATTTCGGAGCATCTTTGTTTGTCAACAAAGTAAACAACCTATCATCGTTAGCAACGTTAATATACCGTGCATCAAACTCGTCTATTAACTTAACAAACGGGAGTGGACCGTTTCGTTCCTTGAAACCTTCGAGTCCTCCGGAAATCGCAGACATGTCGCAGAGATACAGTTTGTTGACAGGGCCACAACCCTCTTCAATATAAAGAATAAGGTACTGCACCATAGCAATCAAAAACAAATTACATACATACTTGATAGTACATACATAATTAAAACATACATACATATATACATAAACATCAATCTACCTTCCCATCATCTGTCACTTTTCCACTAAACATGTGCTTAGGATTCTGAGGATCTCTCCAGCACAAAATGTCTTCAGATTGATTTGTGCCAAGGAAATGATAATATAATTCATGGTTAACGTTAACACTGGTTTCTATCCCAGAATCAAGGTTCTCTCCATCTCTGCACGATAAAAATATAATTTGTGCAGTTACTTGAATATGTGTTATTTCCCAGAAAACAGGGCACAAAATTTGCAGAAATTAATGACAAGTGAGTGAGTTTACGTACTTGGGAACTGGATATCGGCTGTAGAAAAACCCCATGCTGTCATGTGTCCAGCTGATATCAGAAAACTTTATCTGCATCATAAACAGATGAGTATTTACTGCGAGTGTTCGTGTTAAACATAAACAGGATCTGCACCATTTAAAACGCAAGAGACCAAGAACTCGGTAACTCACCCATGATAAACTATCGGGTTCCTCTGTTTTATCCTCGACTCGCATTACTTTAATCGTCACCCAGTCACTTCCACTCGAACTAAGCCCGTAAGCCAAGTACTCGGCGTTCTTGCTAACGGAAAACGCCTTCAACGACACCGTTCCGTCGTCACTAAGGGTGTTGGGGTCAAGCAAAACCTCCGGTTCTCCCTCTAAACCAGTCTGCATGTAAAGGACGTTTTGTGCTTGTAGCCCGGTGTTATGGAAGAAAAAATACTTATCCCCTCGCTTAAACGGCACGGTGTAGCGCGGATGATCGAAGAGGCTCGTGATTTTGCTGCGCAGTTTACCCCTCGTGTCGCATTTTTCAAGCACCGATTCCGTCAGATCAACCTGTTTCTTCACGAACTCCTGTACTTCTCCGGCATCGGAATCTTCCAGCCTTCGAATGCAAACAGCCAAACATAAACAACTTCAGCCAGCAAGACAAAAAAAAAAAAACATTTTTTGAGGCAATGCCAATGCTAATGTCGCTTACCATCGATAAGGGTCAGCTACCTTAACACCATGATAATCGTCGACCGCCGACTCGTCCCTACGAGCTTTCGGATACTTTATCGTGCCGAAGGGTTCGTCTAAGTAACCGAGAGAACCCATGACTGCAGAGCTTGAACCGAGAAAACGGAGTTGTTTTTTGTTGACTAGTTTTCATCTGCCAGCGACATTTATATAACATGTATGGCGCTTAAAGCGGGATGTGTAATAGATGAAGACATCCTATAGCCATTTATTGCACGAAGAGGTTATCCCTGATCAGTATTTAGGGGATTACAGGCTTAAAAGTGTCGCCATTGTGGCTCTAAATGTTGTCATATTCTTGGAATCTTCATCTGTCCCCCTGTAACTGATATTCCTTGGAAAGAAAATCTTATTATTTATTTATGGAAAATATAATTAATGAACTGATTTTATCTATTATAAAATTAATTTTATATTAGAGGCACTAAAATTGTCGAAGATAACAAACAAATCCTTTATTTATTTATTTATTTATTTTCTTGGACTCCTGTCCTTTTAAGCTACGGTAGCAAATAGCAACCACTGCCAACTTTGAATCGCATCTGTTTATTTGTCTTTTTACAACAGTTTAGAAGAATAATTATATTACACGTGGGTTTTATTACTCTCTTGGTCCTTTGACCTTTAGTTCTCCTTCACAATCTTAGTTTTATTTCATTTAAGAATATTTACACTTTTAGTCCTCTAACCCTTTAATTTTCTAACAATTCAATCTATATCAAAAATTTATATTTAACATTTTCCTCCAATATAAAATCTATAACTAAGATAATCTTTACTATTTTTAGGTATTTTTATATGATAAAAATTAGTTTATTTCTTTTTATGAATTATTAATAATAGTATCATTCATTATTTAATATAATATTTGAAAAGCAATGTAAAATAGGATCTTAACCGTATTTGGTTGTCAATTTGACATTACTTAAAAAAATACAATACAAGTATATTAAAAAAAATAATTTTAAATTATTTAATTTAAAATTTAAATAATGTAGCTTATATGCACGTGTAAATTTATTTAAATTTAATACCATACTAAAATATATCTTATAATTGAATTAGAATACTAAAAAAATACTCTCTTGTTTCATTAAACTTGCCCCTTATTAATTTTTTTTGGTCATTTTTTAAAATTTCGAGTCTTTATTAGTAAAAATATGAAAAATATCTTTAAAAAATCCCAACTAAATAATTTTAAATATACATTTTTATAAAATTTAATTATTTACGTGAAGGCAACTAACTTGTGGATGCACTTGCTCAAAGTATCGACCCTCTCCATCTCAATTTGATCCCCTTCATGTAGAACACTAAGTTATGTTTTTCCACTTTTGAACAAAAAAAAATACAATTTTATTACCATTTATATTATAAATTATATAAAAATTTAATTATGTTATATTGATTATATATTATTAAAAAGCTTGGAACAAATTTAAAACTTAGTGGTATATATTATATTATTCAAAAACTTGGAATAAATTTAATACAGACCTAAAATTTTAGAATTTAGTGATATAAGTTCACTAGTCTAGATCCCACTAGATTAGGTGTAATTCCATGTCCCAAAGTTTTTTTAATTCTATTCTTATTACACTCCTAAGTTTTTAAAGAAAAGCGAACTGAAATAATTATGCGCCTAATTAATCTTAACAACTTTAAATATATTCTTATATATTTTTAATTAATAAACCCAACTTAATTATATATATATTAATAGAAATATAGTTTCTTATAAATTCTAATATAATTCTATTTAAATGAGAAGAGAATAAAGACTTTAGAGAAAATATTTTTAATAGGTCTAAAAATCATGATTTAAATAAAATATAAGAAAATAAATATAAACAATTTAATTAATTGATAAAATATGTTAGCTGTAAATAAATATATATTTTTAGATAATTTAAAAGTGATTATAATATAATATAATATATATTTAAATAATTTAAATAAATATATATCTTTTAAATAATATATACTCATACATATTTTTAATCATTTGACAATATACAAATATTTTAAAAATAATTGAATCTAAATCTTCTAAAATAAACATTATTTTTTTCATTTACATCACTTATTAAATTAAAAAATATATATAGTTGACCTTTACGCCAAGCTAGTTATCTTAATTTAAAATGTTAAAAATTAAAGACTTTAGCATAATAATTGTAAAAACTATTTATCATTTAACAATTAAAAAAATCTTTAAATAACATAAATATAATTCTTAGTAATATATATATATATATATATACATCAAATATCATTTTAAATTTAACAATTGTATTAAAAGACAATTATATAAATAAAAATTAATATATAGATCTTTCTAATATACTTAGTAATATATTTAAAAAATATTTTTATAATCTAATTAAACATTAATAGATATAAAATATTAATAATTAATAAATTATTTAAATAAATAATATTGAAACATAATTAATATCAACCATTAACAAAGGTCTTAACAACAACCCTTTTACTGTTTACCAAACCTATGCTAGTCTTAGTTTACATGACATAATGAAGCTATAATAGCACCTTGCTGGTTCATGGTCCCATGGCTCCACCACCCATTAACCTCAAAGCCGTTGATGACATGCACATTGATGCAATCCTCTGTGTCGCGACCCACCTTCAAAAGTTCAAGAAAAACCTATGGAATATATAGACCACATGCAGTACTAATCTCAAATCACAGGTCAAAATCCCAGTTTATCTACCATTCTCTTGTTTTTTAACTGTTACATGAATCTATTGAGCTCTCAAATTTCTGCAATCTTCTGCATTTCTGTATATATCTTCTTCAGGAACTAGGGATAGTTGCCCTAAATTTAAAGGGCAATCAGTATCCTACAGATTGAGTATATGGTGTGGTTTATATGATCTGATATTAAGAATTTGGTGGCAATCATGCATGAAGATGAAGCCATGAACAGTATATCTCTTTTCTTTGATATATCTGGTATCTGATAACCAACTTACCAACATGATTATATACAATACCGTAGCAGTAGTATATATATACTAGTAGTATTAGACAAATTTATTTCAAGAAAAAAAAATGAAGTTCAAACCGAAAATTTCAATGAATTCATTCATTTAGGTATCATATGAAATTCTGACAAAACCTTCTTGTTTCTGTTCTTTGGTTTCATAGGATGGGGTTCTACTTTGGTTTGGAAATGAAATTCCCAGATCCTTATTCAATCTACACAAACTGGTTTAATAATTCATCTTTCCAGACACAGAAAAAGCCAGATAACCAAAAAGCCCTAGATGGAACATAGAAAACACTAGGATTCTCAATTATCAGTCAAAACTCAAAAGCCTCCAAGGAGATCTATAGAGTCTGACCAGGTAAGAACCAGAAGGGTGAGTAGTCACAAATATTGCCATATATATATTTTAGTCCAGAAAAAAACATCATACAGAAAGAGCAAAAAGCTGTAGAAATATGGTATTTACCTGGATCCTTATGAAGGGAGAGAGATTGTAGAATAAATGCATCACAAGGGTTTTACAAAGAGAAACCAACAGAGCCCAGTTGACAGTATGCCCACCTCCATCAAAGAACAGATCAGAAACTAAAAAGAAAAGCTTTTTCTTCCATGACTGAGAGGTGGACAGAATGCCAATAAACTCTGTAGGAAACCCTTTGCTAAACCCTCAAGATAGCAAAAAAGAACAGCTCTTGTAAGTTGATGGCAAGAAGAGGGGCTATTTAAGAAGGCAATGAAGGAAGAAGAACAGTAAATAAGAGAGAGAGATGGGTGTGTGTAATCAGATTGGATGGGTATATTTAGAAGGATCAAAGGATCATCATCATGCTTATTCTCTCCTTTTCCCCTCGTTACTAGTGAAAACACTAAACCCCACCGTTCTCTTCAGTCTTTTCTTGCCCTTCATCATCTTACCATCCTCGTTTCTGATGAATCAAATTAGGGTTTTGAGGAGGTTGAATTGAAGTAATTAAGATTAGTGGTTTGTAATGGCATATGATGTCAAAAGTTAGTGCAACCAAAACCCTCCACTTATCATATAGTTGCAGTTACCTTATTGCGATATATATGCAACATTTATCTCGATAGATAAATCGATATCAAAAATAAAATCTTGAATAATATAATTTTTTTAGATATATGTATATATATTATATATAAAAATATCATATATGATTATGAAAAACTGTTTAAATTAAAATCAATTTGTATCGTCTTGATTCAACTTGATTAAAATTTTATATAAATTCAAATCAAAAAAAAATTAAATAAAATCTAAGTTAATAAATCAATACTCGTTAACTCAATTAATTATTTTTTTTTTCGATTAGTCCTTAGCTAATGGGTTGCTCGTTAGTGCTCCTTGCCATGTGAAACTTGTCATCATCATGTATATGAAAATTGGAAACATGTGTTGATCAAATGATGACTTAATAGTCTCAAATCATATATGCTAATGAATATCGACCATATATATATATATATATATATATATATTCACTGTTTATGCTTTCTTTTCGATCAAACTCGTCAAAATCCAGGACTTGCATGAATCATGATTCTAATGGCAATGGTGGAAAAACATAAACGAAAGTGACAGAGAGTAAAGCTTTGGAAATTACTGCTTAAACAATACAGACAAACCTAGAACTTTATTGGAAAATCTCCCACCATCAATTGCACATTGAAATCCAAACGAATTTTCACCGTTTCCTCTACTTTTCATTTATGAGAAAATGACCCGATACCAATGAGTGAGCATTAAGTACATCTGGTTTAACACACAAGGTATAAAAATCAGACAGAAAACCAGACCCCTTACAGAATGCTTTTCCTCTAGTTTTCTGTCTGATATATGCTCTTCTATCCTTGTATTTTTGTTTTTCCATGTGCATGTTTGTGTGTGTATTTCTGCTCTGATCATATAATTAGTAGGGTAATGGTTCAAATTTACATATTTTAAAGAGGGAACAAATTCCCAGAAATATACTTGCATTGCATGTGTGTGTAAGATTAGTATTGACATGGTACTGCACCATTTATTGCTTTAAATCTACCTACAAGATCCACCCATGCCCAATTAATTCTTTACAGATCAGACAGGTCAAAAAGATTTTAAAATTTCAAAATCAGACAAAAGAGCATCAGTATCTGTTTGAAAATTGCAGGATCAATGAAGCTGCACACTGATATATTGATTTTGTTCCCTCACTGTACCATCATCTCCTACCCAGGAACATACCGGTTACCATTCCGAGCTTCTGTCAGAGCCATGGTTGAATCATTGGGACATTGGCACATTCAAGATTGATTTACTCTTTTGTCCTAAAAAAACAGTAGTACAGCAAACCTACTAATCACAGCAACATTGAACTAGTCTCCTTGCATGATCAAACGTTATAATTTAACTGTATAAGTTTCATGTCATGTTCTTAACATTTGCAAGGATAAAACTGGCAAATGTAGATAGTATATATATAAAAACTTGCAAATCTTACTGGTATATACTTTGGTAATACGTATTTTCATCTTATAGTTTATGTTTAAAGTTTTTCTTCCAATAATATCATTTCAATCCATGGTGAGTTAGTTCATATACCCAGCAAACTCAGTCGTAATTCCTTATAAAATTAACCCTAATATCATATCAAAACGTTTGAAACAAAAGTTCCATGAATTTCGAATGAGAATGTATGGAAGTTTTGACTGCTTTACACTTTGAATAAACAATAAGTACTGCAACACAGGCTTTCTGTCTGCAACTTTTTCAGTAGGATAAAAAAGGATTCCTCGGTGAAGGGGAAATGGGGCATCACAGAGACAGGCAATATCCACCATGGATGGTGCAAAGGAAGTGAAAACTTTGCATTTTTTGCTAAAGAAAAGTTCATGCACTTTGTTCCCTGCGCCTTGTGATATTTCAAGTGTCAACTTTTATTCTCGTATACTTTTCTTTTTCCTTTTGGAAAGCTGGCTTTTCTGCTATAATGGCATTGTAGGGACTAGGGACAATGTTTCTTTATGGTACAAAGCAAATGTGGCAGAGTTAGATATACTGTTAATGAGGTTGAAAAATGAGAAGAGATTAGGATTTAGGAACAGGATTAGGATGTTTAATTAGTTTAGGTCTATGTTCTGTCTGTGTCCCTGCACCCATGATTATTGGCTCACTTTTTATGCATGCGGACCACCTCCCAAGTCTCATACACATTCATCATTGCATTTCTATGGACATGTATTACAGTATTTTTGCTGGGGGTTAATAATTCCAGTCTTGGGAGCTGATTTCGATCACTGGTTTGGCTGTTTTTGTTGAAGGAGGGAAGAGGTTCACAAAGAATGTTGACTTAAAAGGATGGGTAAAGTTCATAAATGATCACTAAACTTTTGTAAATTATTTAATTTAATAATCAAACTTTCAATTATTTTAATATTATCACTAAACTTTTAATATTGCTTCAAATTGGTCACTGAACAAGTAATGGACGTCAAAAAAGTGGTGGGATAGTTAAAAAATTGTATAAGAAATATTTAGTTCTTTAAATTTATACATTCAAACAATTTAACCATAATTAAAAAATTAACTCTTATTATTTACACATTCATTCAATTTATCATATTTTTAATTAAAATAAACTCAATAATTCTAAATAATCTTTTTTAAGTAGGTCAAATCACAAATTCTCATCACAAAAATTGTTTTGATATAAAATTTTAATTTTAAAATATAAGGGTCACAATGGTTGTTTAAAAGAATCGTGTAGTAGTTGATTTTCCCAACAATTGGAGGAAAATCCCCACTCCCAGCATTAATCTCGTGGAGCATATATAGAACGGTTTTACCTGTCTGGTCCATAACTATTTTGGGTTATTTCTTGGGTTCATAACGTTTAGTTGTCTTCAGCAAGCGAAAGATTAGCGTGTCCGAATTCAACATTGTTGTTACATATCCAGAAGCTTTGGCAGCGAGATTGGTGTGTCCGAATTCAACATATATCTCAGTCGGGAAATCGAGTAGCTTATTACTTAGGAAAGCTTGCAGCACCATCGGACTTGGAGGTAGGTACAACAGGTGCTGTCGCCTACGCCTGTTGTTTCTAGACTTGTGCGAGATGATGTTGGTTAGTGGATTAGGTGATGTTGTTTGGTTATATTTGGCAGGTTGGTGCTGTTCTAAGCTCTGGATTTCATAGTTTTTTGGACTTTATTTCTCTCTTTTGGGATGGTGAAGTAATTTTTCTAGCATTTATGTGTATTTTCAGATTAAATAAATTTTTAATAAGATATATAATAATTTTCATTTATTAAAAAATATATTAAATGGTTTAACTAAAAAATAAATTTAATTTGTAAATTAAATAAAATATCAACCATATAAATACAATAGTTTTATCTAGGGGTGCATAATTAACTGAACCGTTAGCTATAATAGTTAATCGGTATAACTGGTTACGAATTTTGACTAAAGTTACCTATAAGTTAACAGTTATATAATTATTTGTATATATATATATTTAAAATAAAATAACTTTTAAAACTTAGATAATGTTATGAATAAAATAAAGAAAAGAAGAAAATAGACAAGAGAGAGACAAAAGGGAGAGATTTTATTGTATTCTCAAAGTTGAGTTGTGTACAAAGTTTTCTTCAAAAGTTTATATTTATAGGCGTGGATGGAAACCCTAATTCCAATGGGTATTAAACCCTAATAATAAAGCCCATTAAACCTTCCTATAATATATGGATATTCACCATAAATAAAATATTCTTAACACTCCCCCTTGAATATCCATGAAGATATCGTGCCTCGTTAAAACCTTACTAAGATAAAAACCCTGTGGGAAAAAAATGCTTAGTGAAGGAAAAAGAGTACACATATCTTTAATACACAAAATATGTTGCCTCATTAAAAACCTTTTCCAGGAAAACCCAATGGGACAAAACCATGGATAAGGAAAAGAGTACAACACGTGTTTTACTCCCCCTCATAAATGCATCAGACAAGATCTCTGATACGACGCAATCCAATATTGTATGTTAACTTCTCAAATGGAGCAGTAGGGAGCGCCTTAGTAAATAGATCTGCCAAATTATCACATGAATGAATTTGTTGCACATTAATATCTCCATTCTTTTGTAGATCATGAGTGAAGAAGAATTTTGGTGAGATGTGTTTTGTTCTATCACCCTTTATGTATCCTTCCTTAAGTTGGGCGATACATGCTGTATTATCCTCATATAAGACTGTCGGAGAAATTTTTCGAGAGAGTAAACCACAATTTTCTCGAATATGTTGGGTTACAGACCTTAACAACACACATTCACGACTAACCTCATGGATAGCCAAAATCTCAGCATGATTAGAAGAAGTGGCGGTAATAGTTTGTTTCATCGAACGCCAAGAAATTGCAGTACCACCGTATGTAAATACATAACCAATCTGTGATCGAGCATTATGAGGATCAGATAAGTATCCTGCATCTGCAAAACCGACCAATTCTGTTTTGGATATATTAGGGAAAAATAATCACATGTCTTTCGTACCTTGAAGATAACGAAATATATGTTTAACCCCATTCCAGTGTCTTCGGGTTGGACATGAGCTAAATCTTGCCAACAAATTGATAGCAAATGATATATCAGGTCGTGTGTGACTAGAAAGATACATCAAAGCACCAATAGCACTTAAGTATGGAACTTCTGGACCAAGAATGTCCTCATCCTTCTCTCGAGGACGGAATGGATCTTTGTTGACATCAAGTGACCTAACAACCATGGGGGTGCTCAACGGATGTGCGTTATGCATGTAAAACCTCTTTAGCATTTTTTCTATGTATGTTGATTGATGCACAAGGATTCCATCCTTTAAGTGCTCAATATGTAATCCAAGACAAAATCTTGTTTTTCCGAGATCTTTCATTTCAAATTCTTTCTTTAAATATTCCACTGTTAAAGAGATCTCTTCAGGAGTTCCAATGATATTCAAATCATCAACATACACGGCAATAATGATGAATTCGGAGCTAAACCTCTTAATAAAAATGCATGGGGAAATTGGATCATTCTTATAGCCTTCCGCTAATAAGTATTCACTGAGGCGATTATACCACATGCGCCCAGATTGTTTTAATCCATAAAGGGATCTATTCAATTTAATTGAATAATGTTCTCGAGAACCTGAATTAACTGCTTCAGGCAGTTTAAATCCTTCCGGAAGTTTCATATAAATATCATTATCAAGAGGCCCGTATAGATAGGCTGTAACAACATCCATTAAGCGGAAATGAAGTCTTTCTTTTACTGCCAGACTAATCAAAAATCGAAAAGTGGTTGCATCCACTACTGGGGAATATGTTTCTTCATAATCAATTCCAGGTCTTTGTGAAAATCCTTGTGCAACTAAACGAGCTTTATATCTCGCAATTTCCCCTTTTTCATTTCTCTTTCTCACAAAGACCCATTTATACCTCACGGGTTTTACACCTTCTGGTGTATGGACTACAGGCCCAAAGACTTCTCTTTTTGAAAGAGATTTGAGTTCCGCTTCAATTGCCTCTTTCAATTTTGGCCAATCATCTCTTTGCTTACATTGTCCAATTGACGATGGTTCATGATCCACATTATCATCCAAAATCTCTAGTGTTATATTGCATGCAAAAGTATCATCAACATCAGTTTTATTTCGGTTCCATTTGTTACCAGACATGACATAATTTATAGAGATCTCATCATTGTCAGGTACCTGAGTCATGTCTGATGTCTCTTCTGGAGACCTTTTAATCTCTTCTCGAGATATTTCATGATTCGTTGATTCCATAATTGGACCATCACAGGATATATCTCCTTTTCTTTTTCGAGGAATCTTATCTTTAGAACCTATTGGTCTACCACGCTTCAAGCGTGCGTTTGACTCATTAGCAACTAGAGTTTGTCCTTCTGGGACATCAATTTTAACAGGAGCATTCACAGCTGGAATATGTGACTTAGTCACTCTTTTAGGATCAACAAAAGCATCTGGCAATTGATTTGCTAAGTTTTGCAAATGAATTATCCTTTGAACTTCTAGATCACATTGTTGGGTACGTGGATCAAAGTGAGATAACGATAATTCATTCCAACTTATTTCGTTTCCCAGTTGTTTATTTTCTCCCCCTAATATCGGGAAAACTGATTCATTAAAATGACAATCGGCAAATCGAGCTGTAAATAAATTTCCCGTCAAAGGCTCAAGATATTTAATTATCGAGGGGGATTCAAATCCGACATATATCCCCAATCTCCTTTGAGGACCCATCTTTGTGCGTTGTGGTGGAGCAATCGGAACATAAACTGCACATCCAAAAATTCTAAGATGGGAAATATTTGGTTCCTGACCAAAAACCATTTGTAATGGGGAGAAATTATGATAACTTACTGGCCTGATGCGAATCAGTGATGCCGCATGTAAAATGGCATGCCCCCAAGCAGAAATTGGTAGTTTGGACTTCATCAATAACGGTCTTGCAATTAATTGAAGTCGTTTAATAAATGATTCTGCAAGACCATTTTGTGTATGAACATGAGCTACAGGATGTTCAACACTAATTCCAATCGACATGCAAAAATCATCAAAAGCCTTAGAAGTAAATTCACCAGCATTATCAAGACGAATTGTCTTTATAGGAGAATTTAAAAAATGTGCTCGTAGTTTAATTAATTGAGCAAGTAACCTCGCAAATGCCAAATTGCGGGTTGATAACAAGGATACATTTGACCATTTAGTCGATGCATCAATTAAAACCATAAAATATCTAAATGGTCCA
Source organism: Abelmoschus esculentus (assembly GCA_035048815.1). NCBI lineage: Eukaryota > Viridiplantae > Streptophyta > Magnoliopsida > Malvales > Malvaceae > Abelmoschus > Abelmoschus esculentus. The sequence goes on from JAUCBN010000039.1 coordinate 2,778,863, forward strand.
CAAGAAGGGTGTATGGACCCACATATATCACCCTGTATCCGTTCCAGAAAGTTAATAGATTCATAATCTATTTTAGCTGGTGATGATCGAGTAATTAATTTACCTTGAGAGCAAGCATCACATAAAAAGACATTACTTTGAAGAATCTCTTGGTTCTTCAATGAGTGACCACATGAATTCTCAATAATTTTTCGCATCATAATCGAACCGGGATGGCCTAACCGGTCGTGCCAAATAATAAAGTTATCAGTAAACTTATAGTTTACAATAGCATGTGCTTCAATTGCACTAATTCTTGTGTAGTACAATCCGGATGATAGTGCATGTAATTTTTCTAGCACTTTCTTATTGCCTTGAGTTATACTCGTAATGTAGAGATATTCAACATCTCCTTGACTAATACTCTCAATATGATATCCATTTTTGTGAATATCCTTAAAACTTAATAAGTTTCGTTCTGACTTTGGAGAGTATAGCGCATCTTGAATATGGAATAAAGTTCCATTTGGCAATAACATATGCGTTTTTTCGGAGCCTTTTATGATATTAGCACTTCCGGATATAGTACTCACATTATTCCCTTGCATTGTTAAATGGAAAAAAAAAATTTCTTATGCTTAAGTATTGTATGAGTACTTGCACTGTCTGCTAAGCATAAGTCGTCACCATATTTTGCAGATTGTATTTGTGACGTAATCATATTCTTCAAAGAATAAATAAATAAATGTTACAATAATATTCGAAATAAATAAATAACATCAATGATTTTAATAAAGTAAACATAAATTTTATTCTTGAAAGAAAATACATGATAAAATAAAACATCTTATTAATAACATAAAGTAAATATGAAATTAACTAAAAGGCATCAAATATTTCTCTCAGGGGATATGAGAAAATCATCAACTTCTATGTTTGTAATGCCATAATTGTCTTGGCCACTACCGGAAATGCCATAATCATCTTTGTCATCGATATAAACAAAATTTGTTTCAATTCTTTTTCCTTTACCACTTATTGATTGTTGGTAAAGGTCCACAAGATGTTTTGGAGTACGGCAAGCACGGGCCCAATGATTTGTGCTGCCACATCGATGACACGTTGATTCCTCTTTCTTGGATAGATCTTTTGCATCATTGTCATCCTTATTGTTCCACTTGCGGTGGGTATAGTTACTTTTAAAACGACCACCTCGTCTATGTCCTCGACTGTGGCTATGACCACGCCCACGCCCATAACTATGACCACGATTATTGGTATAGCCTTTATTTTTTCCGCTATATAATGTCACATTCGCTTCAGGGAATGGAGCAGAGCCTGTCGGGCGATATTCATGATTTTTCATGAGCAACTCATTATTTTGCTCAGCCACAAGAAGGCAAGAAATTAACTCAGAATATTTCTTAAAGCCTTTTTCACAATATTGTGTCTGAAGGACAACATTGTTGGCATGAAAAGTGGAGTATGTTTTTTCTAACATATCCTCATCAGTAATATTTTGACCACATAACTTCAATTGTGAAGTAATTCGAAACATAGCAGAGTTATATTCGCTTACTGATTTAAAATCTTGCAACCTTAGATGCAACCAATCATATCGAGCTTTAGGCAAAATAACGGTTTTCTGGTGGTCATATCGTTCCTTTAGATTATTCCAAAGAATAAGAGGATCTTTCACCGTTAAATATTCAGATTTCAACCCCTCATGGAGGTGACGGCAAAGAAGTATCATGGCTCTGGCCTTATTTTGAGCAGATTCTGCATTCCCCTCTTTAATAGTATTTCAGCATCTAGGATCCATGATAAATAATTCTTTCCGGAAATATCAAGAGCCGCAAACTCAATTTTTGCAATATTTGCCATTGATATACAGGTAAATCTTTAAAGAGACTTGAAATAAAAATCTTCTGAGCAAACTCGTGCTGATAACGTGTTATGAATAAAATAAAGAAAAGAAGAAAATAGACAAGAGAGAGACAAAAGGGAGAGATTTTATTGTATTCTCGAAGTTGAGTTGTGTACAAAGCTTTCTCCAAAAGTCTATATTTATAGGCGTGGATGGAAACCCTAATTCCAATGGGTATTAAACCCTAATAATAAAGCCCATTAAACCTTCCTATAATACATGGATATTCACCATAAATAAAATATTCTTAACAGATAATGATTTTTATGTCTAGTTAAAAATTTATCTTTAAAACTTTGATGGTTTTTAAATTATAATGTTATAGTATCTTTATTTAAGTATTTTTATAAATATTTTATATATTATTTATAGAAAAAATAACTACATTATTCTCTAAAAAAATAATAAATTTATAAAAAAAATACATAATTTACAGATTAACATAATGAAACAGTTGATTAATTATACATTTTAACATGATTGACCACTTTTTAATGATTAAATTAAGATTAAAATTTTTTAATATTGTAATAATATAGTTAACCTACTATAAACACCTTAATATATGTATATCCTAAGTTTAATACTTTAATCTATCCCCACTATTTTAACAAATTAATTATATTTAAATTTAAATGTAAATTAAAAAAAACACCCTTAAATATTTAATTAAATTTAACAATTAAAAATGGCAAATACCCTTAAATATTTAATACCCTTAAATATCTTACTCATCTCTCACCCTGTCTTATCTCTTTTTCGAAGCAAGCTGTCACGGTCCGTGTATCGTAGCAACGCGGGACCGGGCGAGATGCTTTCTGGTTGTGCTTAACTCTTGGGAGCGGGATAGCATTAAGAGTGTAGTACGTGCCGAGCAGCCGTCCTATCTTCGGATGGGCGTGCTGATCGCGCACCACACTGGTCGGGAGCTGTCCCCGCTTCCCTGATGAGCCCATGAGAGGGCAAAACCAGTAAGCATCGAGATGGTTAAGGCTGAACCTCGGGTGTGTGAGAGGCCTGAGGTGCCGCACGGGGTGGTTGTCCCTGCGTCAAAACTCTGACCCCGTGACAGATGGTATCAGAGCGTGGCCGTGTGCTAGCTGTCGAGTTTGCCAAGCGCTCCATGTGCCACGGAGCGTGTCGTGTGGACGAGCAAGTGAAGCTCGCACCCTAAGAGAAGGGGTGTTCGCAAGTGGGTCCTCTAGAAAGAGATTGAGACGAGGACGGGTAGGCAGGAAGCCACAGCGAAAGTTCTCCAGATGATCGTGTTGCAATGGGACACCTTGTTAAGTGGCGAGTGGCCATGAGGTGGTTGCGAGTAAACCTTTACCTAACAGTGGAGGGCGGACCTAGTTAGTGGGCGAGTTTGGGAGAATTGCACACTAGTTCCTGGCTACTTTCCAGAAGGGAAAGAGTTTCCTCCCTATGCACGAGGGCGTGCATGAATCAGGTGGGGAAGATTGTCACGGTCCGTGTATCGTAGCAACGCGGGACCGGGCGACATGCTTTCTGGTTGTGCTTAACTCTTGGGAGCGGGATAACATTAAGGGTATAGTACATGCCGAGCAACTGTCCTATCTTCGGATGGGCGTGCTGATCGCACACCACACTGGTCGAGAGTTGTCCCCGCTTCCCTGATGAGCCCATGGGAGGGCGAAACCAATAAGCATTGAGATGGTTAAGGCTGAACCTCGGGTGTGCGAGAGGCCTAAGGTGTCGCACGGGTGGTTGTCCCTGCGTCAAAACTCTGACCCCGTGACAAAGCGGACAAGTAGGATTTAAATTATGTTGTAAAAAAACAGGGCATTCCTCTGTTCTACTCTCTTGTTAAGAAATTTTGGTCGGACTCAGTCCTTGACTCAGCAAATGAACTCGCTCTATTTACACAAAATCCCACTTTGTACAATACCAAACGCCCATAAGCGTATCAACAAGAAATATATACAATTTTAGACTTGTCAACAACCGCTTAAGCTATACACCTCATAGAGTAGACAGATAACGGATCCATCGACGGCGGCTCAGAGTAAACTCTAGGGTGGTCACTTTCAAGACCGTAATCCATCATCGGACGGTACTCAAGCTCATCGTCGTGATCATGCACAAAATCCGGTACTTTAATCTCAGGCCTACGCACATGATCCCATAGAAACTCAAGCCTGCTCACATACTTGAGCTTAGAATACAACCTGCAATCCAAATCCAATCATTCAGTGAAAATCTAATTTTAAGAACGACCCTTCAACAAAAAGAGGAAGAATCACAAAAAAGGAAGCAAAATCGACATAATCATGTTTTGTCATTATCACCAATGGCTAAAGTGTAACCGGAGTGGGTCCGGGGTTGCTTTATTTTCCTTTTTTTATTCGAAATTCAATAATGTTGTAATAATCGAAAGAGATCCTCACCCTCCGTTGAAAAATAGACGGCCGAAAGTGGCGAGGAAGAGCCGGGCCTGTAAACCAGGATGCAAGAAATAAACAGCCTCCAGATTGTTCTTGACGTTCATCGGAATAGCATCATAGATTGATCTGAGAATTGAGATTCCGGGGAAATTCTCACTCCTTTGAACATCTGTATGTATATAAACCACGGAGAACGGCTTTTCCCCTAATTTGGGGTAAATCTTTTCTTCCAAAAACTTCTTCAGAACCTCCCCGCTAATCATACGAGCTAATCAACATTAAAAAATAATAACACCCAATTAGACTAACAGAACGAAGAATCAATTTCCCAGAAAACTTATGTTTGTTGTTGTTTGTTTACCGGGAAAGTGCTTGCCGATGATGAGAAGAACATTGCGGCCGCGCTTGTCTCTGCCTTTGACCTTGAATACATCGCGTTTCTCCAAGAGACGTTCTTGCTCTGACTCGGATAGAATTGAAGAACTCATTGAGTGGGACTCGTTCTCAAGAGATTTTGAAACTGTGGGGATAGGGGGAGAAGAGGGATTGGTTTATATAGGACAGGGGTGGCTTTATCCGTTGGGGTGATTACGTGTTCCGAGTGAGGATTGGGTTGAGAACGGGTATATTCCTAAGGAATCTTCCGTTTTGGAGGCGAGTGAGTCCGTCTCAACTCGGTTGTTATGATTTGAGTCGCTGACACGTTTGGGGTCCACATTCATGGTGTTATCTGGACTTTCCCTAATCGTCGATTTAACGTTGTTTAGGCCTTAATTTGTGTGATTTATCTGTATGCGTTTAAGAAATACAAAATTAAGACCGGGTAAAAAAACAGATAAAAAATAAAATTAATTTAAATGCTAATAATTATTTATTCCAATTATATTCTAATTTTTTCTAAAAAAAATCTTCTCTTAAAATCTCCTTTTATTTTTCTCCTGAAATCTTTTCTCCTAAAACTTCCTTCGTTAAAAATTTAAGATAATATTTATTTTTTAAAAATTTAAAAATTTAAATTAATAAAAATTAATCATACTTAATATAAAAATATTTTTATTTAAATTTAGTTATAAAATATCTAATATATTTATGTGTATAAATGTCGATGGCTGTTATTATAATGAAAAAATATATATTTTTCATCTAAATTTGATAAGTTTGATTTAAATGTGATTGATAATTTTGAACTAATATTTTTGATTTATTATTTTAATTAATTTTTATTAAATTTTAATATATATTTAATAATAAAGATCAAACTAATGAGTAAATCGAAAAGATTGTTACTCATAATCAAATAAATTTACTCAAAACATCTAGACTAAAGTATTTATGAAGAATTAGCATTATCCAATCAATAATTAAAATATTTATAGAAAAAAATATAATTTAAATAGTTGATCTAATATATAGATAGATAGAAAATTAACTTAAAAATAATTAAATCAGATTTGATTTTTTATCCAAAATTATATAATTTTGATATAAAGATGTATTGTTTATTTATGAGACAGGCGGGACAGAGCTATTAAAGGATGAGAAAGAATAATTTTTCTATCATTCTTAAGAAATATCTTTTTTATTTTAGTTTTTATATAATTTAATTTTAAAAAAAATAATTTTGAATTTGTATCTCATCTTTTAAATATTTATATTTTGTCTCTTAACTCTAAATCCTGGCTTTATCTCAAGCTTACGTATCGTATTATTTTTTTATATTGTTGATTATTGAAAAAAAGGAATATAGAATAAAGCCAATTCAATAAGATCAAAATCATATTGCTTAAAAATAAAAATAATTTTTCATTGGTTAAATTAAATTAAAATTAAATTTGACTTATCATATCATTTATATTTTAAATAAAACAAGATAAATTGATTTAATTAAAAAATAAATAACATAATATAATATCAATCGTTAAATTTTTTTTAACAATAAAAATTACAATATAAGAGAAATAAAACAATATGTTAAGTACTAAGATAAAAAATAGTAACCATTAGGTGGCAAGTTATGTATTAAGTCTTATATTCTTTTAAATGAACTTAATTTTAATCTTTCTTTTTATCTGTTAAAATGTCAATGGGCCCAACAGGAAACGGAATCCTATCAGATTACCGTTTAAAGCCGGCCACTGATGTTGGAGAAGTAACGTCTGGAACAAGACAAGGGAAAGGATAACCCTGTCCCTGTCATACGATTTAAAAATTATCAAATATATATTTTATAATTTAAAATATACAAAGTTTAATTAACTTTTAAAAAAGTAATTCAAACTCATCTTTTGTCAAATTTTATGGCGTAAGATTCGTGTATATATATGAAGAAAAGGATAAGATCTGGTTGCCCAATCACATCAAAATCAAAAGAGCAGTTAGGTTAAGGAGACATGTTGCTATAAATCAGTGGCTATTCATTTCTTCCCTTGACTAACAAGTTATTGGCTTTTTATCGACTAGGTTTATTTGAGATATTTTTAGATACACCGATAGATTTAAGGATGTCGAGATTAATCGTATCTTTTAAAAAAAATTTATACATTTTTATTGATAATTTAATTTTATACTCAAATTTTATAATATTGTATTTTTATTTTTTTAATATAACTTTTTAATAGTTTTCATCTCTTAATTAAAATTTCAAGTTTAACCTTGTTTAGAGGAGAGATTATTAGATGAATTGTATTCACTATGTCATTCATGGTTTAAGCAATTAGGACCGTTCATCTTTAAATAATTCTTTAATAACTATCTACTCACTAATTACATGTAGAAAAAAGGTGATGATTCACTTTAAAAAAATTGAGATAAACAAATCTGATTAGTTGGGACTATAGATAAAATAGTGAATAAGGTTCATGTAATAATTTTTCTATTTAGAAACATTAATATACTTTTACTAAACAAACAAGAATGAGTGTAATGATAATACATATTGTTCTATAAAAAAGAAATCATGTTTAAATTTTAAAAATAATATTATCGATGAAATCCAAAAATAGATCATAAAATGTATAAGTATTATACCAAAAAAACAATCTTTTACTAGGCATTAGATTAGTGATAAACAATGGGCTGACCCTAAAACCAGGAGCCACCTAGCTACAGATTCCTTCAATCCGAAAAATGAGACTTTTTCTTATCATTTTGCTTCAACAATGCAAACAACTACATAGATAGGATAACCCACGTTAGACATGGGAATCAAACTCGTATTTTAAGTAAACCAGTTTAATCAAGTCTAATGGAATATGTTTGAACAATACAATTTATATAGGTAAAGACACTTGCAGGTGGAGAACTGTCATTTGAATACTGTAGAGGGATTACCAGTAAAACCTCCACAAGAACATGATCCATTACAAAAGTGTTGAAACCGTTTTGGATCTCGAATTATGATGGTATGCTTCTCAATCTGTGATACAACCTTTGCCATACTATGACAATCACCACTAAGTTTTTTTGTAATAATTAGAGGCAATGCAGCATCAGTCACAGGAAGCCTAAAGGCCATGGCTAATTTCTCACTATGTTCATTGATCATATTCTCCTTTAGCTCATCATCAACATCATGTAAAACGAACTCCGTCTTAGACGAGAAACCGGCTGTCCTTATCTTTCTGATTAATTCTTCCATTTCTCAACTTCAGGTCAAGAATCAAGTTTTAAACATGCTGCTTCGGTCCCAGATAGCAAAATCATGCGCAATTCATATAAAGGTTTAATTCATGTTTTAGTGTCTCTGTTACGTTGAAATTAGACTTTAATCTGGTACTTGCAAGGTTAAACTTTTTAAATTGCCCCTTGAACCTCAAGCTCTGTAAACAAGCCTTAATGGGCTGTTGTTCTTGCATTCAATTCAATAAATGAATGGTTTTCAAGACAATGTGTCTCAAAAACAATGGCTTTTAAGTTCTGATCTTGAATTTGTCTCGGAGATGATCCACCAAATCGAGTAAAAGCCAGTTCTTTTCAAGTTTTTTCTCCAATCGATGACAGAGTTAACTCACAGCGTTGCCCATGGAAGCTCTCAGTTTCCGCCCGTACCGATGACCAACCCAGTACGGGGTAAGTCTCCACCTTTCCGTGATCTCTATTCACCAAGTCGCACGGATGCGTGTGGCCTTCACTTGCAACATTTGCGGACAGCGAACCACTCAAGCCATCAATCCGACGCCTACACCGATGGCACCGTATTTGTTCAGGCAAGCTGTCTAATTCTAAACCAAGAGAAATGAATTTCAGTATCAAGTAGGGGTTTTGATTTGATTTTTCTTTAAATATCAGAAGTGTACAGTTTTTTGCTCATACTGGTAAACTGACGCCGCTCTTGTTTGCATATAGCTTGCTCTTTGCCTCTCTTTGCATATAACTTATTTAACCACACCGAGCACGTTGTATTTTCTCATATTGAAACATCGAAAGAATATACTAATCTTATTTAGTAGAAAAAATTACAAAGAATCAAATCAATTTGTATAAATTTCGGTGATTGCTATTGCCTAGTGATTCACATTGAATAGACCAATGGGAATGAAATTCAAGCCATCCCGTGTAAACACAGGGATGCCTCTAATATACAAGTGTATATAGGATGAACAAGACTTGCTCAAACCCTGTCCCTATCTCTTTGTTTTTGAATTGAACTCATACTTGTCCCGACTTTGTTGAACTGATCCCGCATAATGATATGATCGTTGGAAAACAGTGAAACTTAGGTTGTAAGAGCACAAGGAAGCGTTGTTCGAGTTCCAAGTATCTTCCCACCGAGATCCGGGAAGGTCTCTTGTCCAGGCAAGTGACTTACTTTTCCGTTGCTATCTACCGCAATGGGGTATTTGAGTAGGTGTCCCTGTAATGGCTTAAAAGCTTCACTTGTGTACTTTAACCAGTTCTCCTCAGCGATTTCGTTAACAGTCTTCACACAGTCCAAACTTTCTGGTTCATTAAAGCAGTCATCAATCTTTTCCATGTGTTCTGCCCAGAGTGACATTCTATATCCATAAACCTGCAGGGTCATTCCTTAATCTAATCAACAGCACTTCTCCAATAGATATATATAATTGCATATAAACAAGTTCGTAACGAAGTTTAAGAACTTGCTGTACGAATATAAAACGGAGATGACAGGGATGAAAGTACAAACCTGACCGTGCGGATGTCTGTTCCTCTCACCCCATGTGTAATAAGGTTGATATGCACCCATTGCTATCTCAGTGTCCCTTGACCCAGCCAAAGATCGTTGATTAATATTGGCAGACCCCATTATCACATACTCGTCGTCTACAATCATTCCCTTAGAATGTACATAAATCATAAACCGTTTGAACTTTTGTGAAGCTGAAACCTGAAAATAAAAGTTCTAAAAGTCATTTCAACTGACTGATCATGTAAAGCTGAAAACATGTGTTTTCATTCTAGCTTGGATCCAAGCAGAGCCAACACAATCAAGTTCAGACAGCCAATCAACTAAGGATATAATAAAAAATAACATGGTTGAACTACTGTTTGATTACCGTTTCACCAAAGTTAGACAGGGGTGAACTTGGCTTAGAATCTCCGGGAATATCTTCCCTATTACCAAGGCAGTAGAAATTTAGGTAGTCTTGTGGATGAGAATTCTCAACACCCATTGATTTCAACTCTTGTGCTACGATTCTGTACATCATTTGAATGGTCTGTCCCTGAAAAATAAGAAACAAAAAACTAAGCTACCTGATAAAACAGTGAAATGGTTAGCAAGGACTAGAAATAATGATGAACCATTGATTACAGCCAATGTGTTTGATTTTACATTCTTACTCTCCGATTCTAGGCTATGTTACTAGTAATGCAAGACACAATCACTATTTCATTTTAGTTATACACGATCGAGAAAGGGAGTGAAAAACAACTATACTCACATTACCTGCCAAAAGAGAATTTCTTGCACGGGGACTGAAGTAGGGGCACCCTCGGGCCACATTGGTATAACAACATATACTGCAAATCTCTCCTTTGCTTTTATCTTACTAGCAATCTTCAACGCCAATTCCATAGGAATTAAATTGTCAGCACCTAAAATTACCCCGAAGAAAAGAAAAAGAAGTCTCACCTCTCAGAAACAGAAAGCAAAAGGGTACCAGTAGTAAATTAGACATCATCTAAATACATGATGTTTACAATAATTGAAACCGGTAAAAATGTAGATAGAATGTTTCTTAAACCTGCTTCTTTGTAACATAGCCAAGCATATGATGATCCAATGAAATATTGGTTCTCAATATATATGAAGTGTTGAGCAGATCTAATTGCCTGGATGTATGCCGTCTGAATGCTCTTGTCTATCACCAGATTTTTTGCACAAACAAGATTCTGCAGTAAAACAAAGTAGGATAACAGTTGGTCAAAATTTTGCTATTGTTTTCGGTTTTTTAGTCCTAAAGAGTGCAAAGACAAATGAAATAAAAATTATAACCTGAGATTCTGCTTCAAACACATTCTTTGGGAACCCTTTCACAGATCCTGAATCTATAGAGCGGAAAACCTGCCAATTCAACGAGCAAACAAAAGGTTAAATATAACTGAAGTACTTTACCTCGAGAGGCATGTGGTAGTTTACCTGAATATGCCAGTTCTCTGGATCTTCTTCATTGGAAACCCATAATGAAGGATCATCCTTTGGGACTGTAGCAGAAGGGCTTAGTATCCAAGAAATCCGTTCTAACTTTATTAACGAATCATCATGCCACCTAGAAACCCTCTTGAATCTAAGGCCAAACTCCGACCATTTTGTGGCTTTCCTCCATCGCTGCTCAAAGTTGGTGAGAATATCATAAGCAGCTGGCCCTTCAACCTTGCAATGTAAATCATGCCATGGTTGCCTCGGGGCTTTGGTTCCTGACTAAGAATTGAAATGTTTGAATTGGTTAGAGCTAATTGAAGATTGTATGGCTAATTAAAAGCATACGTGTAAATAATATACTCACAGAAAATGTAGGGTTGTGATAATCATTCTGAAAAACAGTATCGAGATCCCGAAATAGCCGATGTTCAGGTGTATCATAGCGACCATCACAAAGGTCCAGGCCTCCTATAAAAGAAGTGATCTTTCGATTGTTTCCATGTGCTTGAGAGTCCACAATCACACATTTCTGATGGTGTGTAAAGAGTGTTCCAACAACCTGGATTACAGGCAACACTTAAATCCTTCAGCATTACTACTACTATTTCACTATCTAGTACTCAGCAGATACAATGGAAATGTCTTATAACTGGATAGTATAGAGCATGCCTGTTGCTTGAAAATGCTAAGCTTACTGCTGGCATAACGGGGCGACAACACGCACGAAACGGATGAGTTCTTGAAAAACTTTCGAGTTTCTTCATCGTGAGTTTGCATCACTCCTGCCTGAATTTAAAACACATTCAATGTCTGAAAAATGGAAATCTAGCATGAGATATAAAAGTTAAACCAGAGAAGAAAAATCCTCTGCAATAGACTGGTCCTCGGAGAGACGTATGTCAGTTAATATAAAACAAGTTTTCCTCTTTAGGAAAAACCTGTCTTGAACTTTAGTACAAGACCTTAGAACATCAGCTTTTCAGAGATATTTGTACAAAAATCGCACTAGAAAATACCAAAGACAAGAAAAGATTCTTAATTTTCTAAGAATATCTCAAAAGACAGAACAAGAAAATTATACCGTGTTAATGAAGAATTTGCTATGGGAAGTTTTGTCATCCCAAACCAGCAGCAAAACTCTGACCCCTTCTTCTGATTTGTACTTAAGCAAATCCCCCAAACTCAAATTCCCACCGTTTGGCAACGGCCGTGTCGGCTCTCTTACAAGCTTCACCTGAGCAAAAATCGACCATCCGACGATGTAAACCAAGTGATGCGCTTCTAAAATTGCATGACAGATATCTTCCCAACACGACTCGTGCTTAAACTCGGTTCCGTTCTCCAATTCAATCTTCGGCATCGACGATTCATGGGTATGTGCGTCTCGGTACAAAGTAACGGAACCCCCGTGCCGGAGGGGGAAATAACAGTTCCTGATTGCGAATTCCGTCGGATTTGCCGCCATACCATATCTGTACGACGGCATTTCCTCGCATTTGACGAATCTCATTTCAACGTGAACCGCGCAGTCTGGTTTTGGCGGCTTTCCGTAAGAACCGATTATAGGGAACCACCCGCTAATCGTTTCACCGGAGAGAACTTTAACCGCCGGCACCGTCGCCATCCCTATCAATTCAGCGCCGAACAAGTTATTGTCCTTAACGCAAAACTCCATGTAAGACGTCGGATGGGCAAGGGGTATTTTGAAACGCTCGTTCCAAACCGGGTCCTGGGAATTCCAAATCACGCGCGTCCGCGCCACCGTAGCACCCCCTACGCAAACCGTCACGTAAGGGTCGCTGGTGATGATCTTACGGTGGCGGTGCTTCTTCTTCTTCTTTCCTCCAGTACACGAGGATCGGAACATCATGAAACACTGCCTGAGACGCTCCGACACCAAATCCACATTCGGCAAATATCGAGCTTCAATGATTTTCAAATCAAGGTCACCATGCAAGAACACAACGGGATGCGAAACATCTTCCTCCATCGAATCAGACCCATATAACAACATTTATTCAACGTGATGCTAAATAGCAATGTAAAGGGTAGGTAAGTTGGGTTACTGGTAAAAAGGTAAGTTTTTTCTTCTTCCCCTTCGTCTTTAAAATGGCGTTCAATTCCCGCGTTGGCAATAACCGGAGAACAAACTTTACTACCGCGTACCGCGTACTGTAGAAGATACGCTAATGTCAAGGCAGCAGAACTCCGTTTGTTTTCTCCGACTAAAGCCAACGGCGAAACCCGAAGGCTCTGACGGGGGAACACAAAACGAGGAACTTGACGGTTTTTTCTTCTTTCGATGGTTTTTTTCTTATTTATGCTGGAAGTAGAAAGCGAGGGAAAAGTTATTTTCAAGATACACGTGACAGTTCAATTACGATTTACGCATGGATTTCCCGTTGTTTAAGCTACACCGTTTTTTATTAATAATCTATTTAATTTTTTAAAATATCAGTAATTAAGTTTTTTTATTAGAGTTTATTTAATGTTATTATGATTGATTAAGACGATATTTATAATTATTTTATTAATTTTTTATTTATAGATGATTTTACAATGTTGAGATGTTTTTTTTTGTATTAATAGTTATAAGAATATGTCTAAATTAGATATTATAATTTCATAAATTATAAATTTTTATTATAATTTTAAATGTATCTTCATTTAATAAAACTAACGTATTTTAATTTAAAATTATTTTTTATTAGTAAATCTCATCTATGTTTCTTCCACATTGTTTTAAAAATAAATTTTAAAATTATTATTATAACATGAACAGGATGCTAAAACGAGTGTTTCTTATTGATTAGAATGACTGATATAAAAAGGAAAGGCTGTGATATAATATTTCATTAATATTGTGATTAATGATCATATGTAGTGAGAATTACGTGTTTTACTACTATTTGCTAATTTTAATTTTTTTGGAAAAAAATAGCGTAAGAAGTAAGACTTACATTTGGTTTAATCATTTATATTCGATTTATTAATCGGCTAATATAATTGAGTTTTGTAAAGACTCGTATAGAAAAACTCTAATAATTTAATTTTCTTAATTCATAATATTAGCATTCGAATCTAAGAGTTATACAGTCATACGTTAGGTTATTGTTTAATTTTATGTTCTCTCTTTCGAATAAAAATTCTATACCCTCTAATTATGCTTCCTTTCCTGCTACATGGGAAATAGGCAACAACATCCTTAAATTGTCTGTCACAAACTTCACTCACTTCTCCTGCAGGAAAGTTCCATTTCATGCCAACCAAACATGCTTGTTTCTCTCTAGCTACCAACTAAAAGCCGACTTATATTACAAACTTCAAGGGATCATAATTTCCAGATTCTGAAAACATACAAAGACATTAATGATACAGATTACATAATGAATACAAAGAACAAAGAAAAACCAGAATTCATATGATCTTCGGACGAGGAAGCAATGCAGTGTTTCTTGCAGATGCAACAGAGGCAAGGCTCCTTTCTACAGCACTGATCGACGTCATTTCGGCTTGAGAGGTTGTACTTCAACATCGTTACCGGATACCAATACGTATATACGGATACCAATACATATATACGTATAATGCAAAGTTCAGTAAGTAGTAATTCAGACCTTATCATTGCTGGAGGTCGTCTACTCTTTGGCTTGAAATTGGAGGAACTGACCTTATCATTAGACTCTGAACAAAGGCAATCATCTGCATCAAAAGAATTTCTAATTAATATCTAAATATGCAAGCTCAATCGACCCTTAAACACAACATATATGTGTCGGGTTACACTTGTATCCAACAAACACAAACCGACCGGCGGGCGGCGACAAGAAAGCTTTTAAAAACGGAATCAAGGGCTGCATTAAATTTTTCCCATAACATGTTTACGGTTGACCTAGACGTAAAGAATACTGGTTATGATCAAACAATGTTCTTACCGAGGTGAACCCGATGCACATGATGCTGAAACCGGGGAAATAAAACGGTGCTGTATCCGACAGGAACAAAGCTGGAAGATTAATAGGTAAACTATGTCAGTCTAGAGTTAGAATGAGACTGCGGATGAAGTTAAGTCGAGTTTTAGTTAACCTGTTAGAGGAGAAAAAACCAAAGGAGAGGCAACATTGGCAAAGGAACCTATGCCTGATATGAACCCTTGAGCCTTCCCCTGAGAAAAGAGACAGAAAGGAAAATAGGCATTAATCTGTTTTAAACAAACAATTATTTGTGTCCGACACATATTTAGACATAAGCATATGAAAACAAGATTAAAAGAAAAGGCTTCTACCTGCTCACAGGGCCCGACTTGTTTCGACACGATGCTCCTAATCTGGAAATTTCAAAGCAAAAGGAATGTTAAAAACATGGTAGAAGATGTTTTTCTTAGATTTTGTAACATTAAATGAAGAACTTACACATGGCTGTGAAAAAACATATGCCAAGGAAAACATAGCTGCTGCATAAGGAACCTGTCATTTTACAAAAGAAATAAAGTATTAGACGTATTAAGATCTATAACTTGAGCTAGTTGAAGCAAAGAAAAAACACAGAGTTGGTCATATTGACATTGAAGGGGAATAAAGTTAAGATTGTTAGTTTTAAGTTTCGAGAATTACCCAGAAAGACCATGCGATGCTGTAAACGATCATCTGCATTCGACCCCGGAAATTATTACTAAAGAACTTCGATAATAACCATATGATCATCAAACAATAAATGTATCAGATATGAATGGAACATGTAAGCTTACATGTGCACAGTTAAAGAGCAGCCCAATGGCCAGCAATTTCTCTTCACCAAGTATAGGAACCAGTATGGGCATTAGAAGGAGCTGAAATGATTGCTTTGTTAGATCAACAGATTTCAAATAAAAATGAATCGAATGACGAAAAAAAGATTGCCACATGCCTGGGAAACAGTCCCTGCAACTCCAGTAATGACCATTAAATCAGCAAACTGGTTTTTGTTGAAGTGAAACCTGGCCTTTAAATAGTACTGCAAAGAAAAGTTCAACTTGTTCATCTTCTCAATGATGTAAAATCTTATCAAGATCACAAAAGTTGAAATAGTAACATCGGCAATCATAATCAATATGGTATTGGAATTTGGAAATGTACCAGCAATGAAGCATAGAGTCCGACATCGGCGAGATTGCCGAAAAATGAAACGATCGCTGCTTGTGAAAATGTTAAGCTGGTCTTCAACAAGGCAAGCATATCCTCGATTGAAGGCATGGTTTTAAACATCTGCACTTTCTTGTTGGACTCCACATCCTGATTAACAGTGCCTTGGATTTTTCCTACCGACAGAATTGGTGCGGAAAGGCTGTCGTTTACAATCAAATCCGGGAGGAAAACTCTCATGTAAACTGCTGCAAGCATCGCCATTGCGGTCGCAACCTGGTGAAATGGAGATAATCAAACGTAGTTCATGTGAAAGGAATTTACATTAGAGATCAAAGGATAGAAACCTGGAAGGTGGAAGCATTAGAGAGAAAACGAGTAGACAGAGTTCCACAGACAAAGGCACAGGAACCGACGCCTGAAAGAATCCCGAAAGCCGAAGCTCGTTGACCTTCCGGAACATTGTCTGCCTGTTATAAACAACTCAAATCTCAGACACTCGAAAGCATTAGATGGTAGAATTCAAACTCTTACATTTTCTTGGGAAAATGGAAAAGAAAATGAGATTTTTACCACATAAGCAAGTGATAGACACTGTACACTTCCTTCACAAACCATGGCCGTGAGCATCTTGAGTATATAGTAGGCATAAAAGAAGTTCCTGCTTCTGCTGTAGGCCAATATGGCTGACAACAAAAGGATGAAACGTACCAATCAATTTATATGTTCAACAAGGCCAAGTATGAGCACAAATCTGTAATGCCCATGTTCCCACGTTTTGCTCTATATAGAGTTTTATTACCAATCATGTTAAGTCCAGCTTCTGTATATATAGTTTAATTTTCGAGCACGCATTGAAAAAGAGAATTGTTTCATTTTACAATTTATTTTAATTTTATTTGAAAATATTTTAAGTCGGAATAAATACAACGAAGTGTATTAAGTTTCAAACTAATTTTCCTTTCAAATGAATTAAATTTAACCACTTCAGTTCAATTTAATTTAGAGTAATTGAAAAATTAAAATTTTTAGACTTGACTTGACAAAAAAAATTGATTTGATTTGATTCTGATTGTAATTTTATAAATTTAAATTTATTTAAAAATATTTTAAAATAAATAAAATGAGATTCGAATAACTCATTTTTTTTAATAATAAAGGGATAATTTTTTAAGTTCAAGTAGAGTCTATCAATTATATCTGATAAATGTACATAATATGTCAAAAAAAATATAAATATACATATGGTTATAGAAAATCTTTTAGATTAAAATCAATTAGTATCTTAATATTATAAATATTTATAGTTAAATTTAAATAAAAACTCAAAAATAATCTGACTCAAAATAATTTTAAATAAAATTTAGTTATAGAATAAGATTTTGTAACTCGGTTAACTTTAAAAAAATTACTTGATTGACTTGATAGAGTACTCGCCCTTAAATCATGACAATAAAAATATATTTTTATTGTCACAATTAGTAATAGATAAAGGAAGTAATAAAAAATTATATTTATCTAAATAATACCTAATGGAATAATTGCGAGAGTGATGGGGACTGTTAGCAAAGCCTTCCTTCCATATTTATCAGAGAGATTACCAATGAGAGGCATCATGACGAGGGATCCAAGACCAATGATCTGCAGAAAATAGTTGAACCGGGTGATTATAACCACAGTAAATGCTAAAAAAACAAGTGCTGACGGTTGGAAACAAAATGTAGTCATCTACAGACAAAACCGATTGACCCCCAAAAGATGGTCTTCCCTCAAACCAAGGGGAAGTTTCCTTTGATGCTAAAAGAAAATTACATGTTCGGTTGCAAGGGCCGAGCAGTGGCCTACTGGCCTTGGCCAATGAGTTCACGAATGCATGCAATGAGTTTAGAATGAAAACAAAAATGATGAGTTCTGAGTTGTGACTGAGTACCGCTTGTTGGAACCCGGTGAGGAAAATCGCGAGTGAGCATTCCGCATTCGAAGTCTCCGGGACAAAGAGCAAACATGGTGATATCGACGATGACGGGAACCGTCATGAAAGTGGCAAAGATATGGAGAAAGAATGTGACACAGAGATGGGTGAAAGCAGGTAACTTTACCATTTTTTTTTCTCTGAGTATTTTCGTCGAGCAGCTTAGAAAATTCGGGGGAAACAGCTTGAAGAAGAAGACAGAGAGTCTGCTGGGCCTGGGAATGGTGAGAAAGTATCTGGGTCCTCACTTGTTAAAGTTAACAACGTAATTGTCCATGCCAATTTTCACTGTTCTAGTGACACCATAGACGAGGGGATTCGAGGTTCAAGCGCCAAGCGGCGTTGAACCATGGGATCAACCGACTCGATGAAACTTTTGACTCTGCTTGTTACTTTCCAATTAACATTAATTAATCAAGTTGTAATTAAGGAATAAGGACACCTTGGGCTCTCCGACACTCAACTTATAATGGCAATGACAAAGTTGCAAGACTGATACTTTACCGTGTTATATTTCAATCAACTTATTTCATTTACAATGTTAAAATCTAAACATTTAATTTATCTTAATTAAATATTTATTCTATTTTATATAATTAGTAGATTTTAAGATACTTTTCAATAAAATAAAATTCAAATTTTGACTTAAAAGACAAAACCAAATAACTAATAAAATTTAGAACAAACTATCATTATTTATAACTATCGACGATGGCGTTCGATTTAAGTAATTTACCCTATAGGACCAAATGCAAGAAAGAAAGTGAAACTTTGAAAAAGGAAGAAGATATTTATTTTACCGCATGTTGTAACCCGGAGGTGTAAATGGCGACAGAACATTCCTCTTGTCCTGGACAAAGCGCCGCCATCGTAACATCTCTGATGGCGGGAATCACCATGAACGTGGCGAAGCTATGGAGGAAGATCGTCATAAAGAGGTGGGTGAGCCCTGATATTTTCTCCATTGCTCTCTTCTTTTCTCTCTCGTGTCTCTCAACTTAAGTCTGAAGCTCCAGGCTCCAGCTATAAATAATGGAAGAAGCACCGAAAGGAACAAAAGAAGGGGAAAGATCTCTGGACTCTGAATCTGCAAGCAAACACTTTGAAAGCAAGAAATCTGTCAGGACAACGTTGGGTTAAAGACAAAGTGTTAAAAACTTTGCCCTTTGATTTATCCATGTTTCTTACATGGTCCACGTCGTTTCTCATATTAATTTTCAGTGATTATGGTATAATCTTCTAATAATCCTTTTCAATTTAAATATAATTCAGTATATTTTTTATTCAAAAAATATAATCTAAAACATTTTAAAAATATAATCAAATTACTTTATAATCAAATTACCAATAGAAAAAGTATGATTTGGTGACTTAGATAATAATCCTACTCGCGATAGATTGATTCATATGAGTATAACTACTGAGACCTCCTGTTTACTCTGTGATTCAAGGCTGGAAAGTAGAAATCATATGTTTTTTTAATGTCTTTTTTCTATTGGTATTTGAGTGACTTTATTTCGATTTTACAATATAAATAGATCAACTATGCAATGGGTGACGGGTTACAATGGGCTGTTACTATGCTAAAAGATAAATCCTTAATTGTCGGCATCTTTTTTCTATGGAAGGGGTTGTCAAACTCCTAAAACTATTGTCGATAGAATTAAAAATATTGTTAGCAGTAAACTGTATATGAAATGTATAGGGAAGGGTGACAACTCTAATGTCCAATTATGCGCTAATTAGAGTATACATATTTAGATGATTATGTAAGCACTATAACATATAATTATTTTCTGGTTGTGCAATAGAATGAACAATTATCTAGAAAACTTAAATACAATGTGTTCTAAAATTTGACAATGTTAATAAAACTTAACCACGTTATTTTTACTTAATCGGGTCTAAATTGTGCATGTAATAGGATTAAACATATTTAAAAATGGATCCATTGCGTACCACATGATTATAGTTGATTAGAGCATGTTTCATGTTTTCATGAAAATTTGGACCGTCCATAAAAACCATGATTTGATTCTTTTTGGAACAAAGTTAGAAGAGGCAACAATAATTGGTGTCTCAATTCTCAAACGTCACTGACCAACGCAGTGTCTGGGTTTATTTCGCATGTCCTATTCCAACAGCAGCAGATGCAATTCCGAGGCTAAAAATATTTAAATAATATTTTTATAAATAAAATAACATTTTTTATAAATAATTATTTATTTAAATACTGTTAAAAATAATATCTATTAAATAAATTTTATAGTTTGCTCCCTCACCAGTGGTGGTTGCTTGTACTGAATGCTTTAGCCTTTTTGAATTTTAGGTCCAGAGGTGTGTATACACATGGGATTGGGACCGCATTTGTTCAAGTTTGATCTTATTCAACGAGAGATTACATTATAGCCCGACTCATTACGTCAGTCGTGATCTCTAACCAATAAAAATCACTCATTCCACCACTAATCAGTTATGTTATTAATATAATTTCTAGAAATTATATTTTTAAAATGACATGAAAAAGATGAGTGAAGATTCATTAATTTGAAAAAAATGAATTAGAAAATAGTGATGAAGTGGATGGTTATAATTCGATTATACCCGTGGCTAACTCAAGTTTGTTTTCAACTACCTCGTATATATTTTAAAAGGTATTTATTTTACTTTTAGTTTAATATTTTTTTATTTTTAAATATTATTTTTACTCTTTTATTCATGAAGAATGTTTAATACTTACATTTATAAATTTAATTTAAAATACATAAATTATAAACGTAAAAAATAAATTCAGTCGAACGTAAACTTTTTTTTTAAAGAAAGTCGAACGTAAACTTTGAATGTTGAAATGTGAGTATATTTTAAATGGATCTAATTTTTAAGACCAAACTAATTTTCAGACTATTTTTTATCCAAGCCTTTTCAAAATTATTAGGAATCTTTGAGACACGCCCTTGAACTGCTCTAATCATGTTTTTTTTTTTTTATTTTGCTATGAATCGTATCTATTTTATGTTATGTGTTCGGGATTTTTCTCTCTCCTAATTGTAATATATTCTGTAATAGATTGTAATTTGTTTCATAACAAGTTAAAAATATTGTCTTATACTAATATTACGTAGTTATACGACATAAAAAAGATATGATTCATAACAAAATATGTATTTAATGTTTGGTCATATACTAATACTACGTAGTTATACGAATACTACGTAGTTATACAACATAATGCCAAAATATGTACCTAATGTTTGATTGAATGGCTATTTTAGTTATTATTATTTTTAAATAATTTAACCTTTAACGTTTCATTTTGAGTCAAAATAATCCTTATACAGATAAAAATTATTAGTCAATTCACGGTAAATAACTTGAAGTGACGTGATAAACCTATATCATATTGCATGTAATGATAATAATATCATATATGTAAATATGTAGACTATTATTTTTTTCTAAAGATAAATTATTTTGATTTAAAATAAAATATTAAAAACTAAATTATTTAAAAAATAAAGATTAAAATAATTATTCAATTAGAGGTTAAAGATATATTATGGGTAATCCCAGCGAGCACGTTGGGAAAAAATGTGATGTCTAAAAGCTTTGCTGGGCTTTAAAATATGAGTTTGGTCCTGAGGCCTGCAAATTCCCTTGACATTTCAAAATTAAAACTAAAACCCAAACGGTTCATTCTATATGAGCCCAAATCCAAATAGATTTCAATTCATCTGTCTCACAGTAACCTCAGAATGATTGGTATTGTGCATACGACAGGAAAAAATCAAGGCAGGTGAGGGAAAATCTAAGCCAATTGTCTTAGCCTCAGTAACTTCAACAGCACCAGCTACTATTCTGAGCCACTGAAACTTGCCAAATATCTACAACCTTCGACATATAAGCACAGGGGAGTGGTTGCCAAATATCTACACCAAATAAAGGCTAAAAATCTAACATCCTAAAGTGATAAAAATCAAAACCAATGATAATGCAGAACATTAAAAGATCCAGATATGTGGATAAAATGAACCCAACAAAACCAAAAACGAGTGGTTACCATTTCTGGTCGACAAGATTTTTAGATTATTACATCCTAATCCTCAACACCAAACCCCTTCTGTCCCCGAAGAACCACAGTTGACAGCCTGAGAAGAAAGAACGCAATGGCTGCTGCAATAACAAATTTCGTAACTAAGCCACCATGCCACAATCTTCATTTCAACCCAAAACTCACTTGTCTTAGTTCACATGGTTCCATTCTGCCACCTTTTGTTTCAAAGCCGAAACTATTCTCAGCAAAATCACTAGAAACAAGCAAACCACGTCGATTCATCACCAAGGCAACGGCTGCACCGGGGACAAAGAAAGCTCCAAGCGACGAGAGAGTAAAGCAGGTCCATAGCATAGAGGAGTTCGACGAAGCACTTAAAACGGCTAAAAACAAGCTCGTTGTGGTCGAATTTGCCGCCAGCCACAGTTACCACAGCAGCAAAATCTACCCATTCATGGTGGAGCTCAGCCGGACTTGTAACGACGTTGAATTCATCCTCGTGATGGGCGACGAATCGGACAAGACAAGGGAGCTCTGTATAAGGGAAGAAATAAAGAAAGTCCCACACTTCAGCTTCTACAAAAGCATGGAGAAAATCCACGAAGAGGAAGGGATCGGGCCGGACCAGCTGATGGGCGACGTGTTGTACTACGGCGACAGTCACTCTGCAGTGGTCCAGCTCCACTGTGGGGAAGACGTGCAGAAGCTGATCGAAGACCACAAGGCCGACCACAAGTTGATAGTTCTTGACGTGGGGCTCAAGCATTGTGGGCCGTGCGTGAAGGTGTATCCGACGGTGATTAAGCTGTCTAAGCAGATGGATTCAGTGGTTTTCGCTAGGATGAACGGTGATGAGAACGAGAGTTGCATGCAGTTCCTCAAGGACATGGACGTAGTGGAGGTTCCCACGTTTTTGTTCATCAGAGATGGTGAGATATGCGGAAGGTATGTTGGGTCTGGGAAAGGAGAACTGATTGGGGAGATTTTGAGATACCAAGGGGTTCGGGTAACTTATTAACATTGGAAGTTGGAAACTCAAATCTATACGTATTTCATGTTGGAATTTATGAACTTTTACTAGTCTAAATCCATATTTTTACATCTAAAGAATTTTACTTTAATCCTAAGTAATCATACATGTGAATTCATTCAATAATCCGATAATAAAGAATGATATTATTCATCCGGTATAATTTGAATTCGAGATTATCAGGTTCAAGAAAAGGGTCACTCTGTCCATAAATCCATTTTCCTCAAAATTCCTCGTTTTGCTGAATTTTCTTTTCTCGATTTCAAGTTGAACCCATAACAATAATCCAAATCAGTAAGATTAAAAATATGAATCCCGTTTTTGAACACATTTTAAGTTGCAACAAAGTAAAGAGTTGAACTGTCCCATTTGTGTACTTTACGGGTAAAAATATAATGTTCAGGGAATTAGCTCAGTAGCTACAGATTACAATAGCATATATCAAAGCTAAATCAGCAACAATTTTGGGATATATAAAAGCAACCTCAAACCTCATCTGTCTTCAACCGAGCCAGTATTTTCAGGGTCCACAGCTCTCATGCACCTAGGGTGCACCTCGTAGCCACAACCCAAACACTGGTAAGCCCAACCAGACCCTTGCTCGTCACAATCGCAGCATATAAACGGCCCTCCTCCGTTCCCTTCGGATACCAAAGTAAGCTCATGGCGGTGACCAGCATGATAATCGGTTCTCGGTAATCTCTTGGCTTCCTCTTCCATTTCTTTCTCCAGCAACTCCAGTTTCGCATCCGTAAAAGGGTATGCATTTTCCTGGTACAGATTTATAAGGTTCCGGCCTTGCTTGGTCACGGTTTTGCCATCGGGGCCTATGATTATCAAACACGGAATACCTTGCACGTCAAAATATTTCGCGAGGTTTCGTATGGTCGGTTCTCCGAAAGGCAACGCTAGCCACGGCATGGTACCGTAGTATGATACGAAGGAGCTTTGGTCTCGATCGTAAGACAAGAAAACGATCTCAAAACCATCATTGCCGCCCTTTTCTTCCAAGCTTTGCTTGATTTTGTGGTAGATGGATATCAGTTTGGGAGTGAAATTGGCACACGGAACGCACCATTGTGCCGAGAAATAGAGCCCAACTGTCTTACCTATCAAGGAATCAACCGGCACCTACAAATCAAATACATGAACTTACTCGATACATTCAGATACGACTACGAGTACAAGAATACGATACCTATAAATAAAACACCGACCTTTTTTAAGGTTGGATCCAAAAGATAGTCTCTTCCGGGGTTGGTTAATAAATTAGTCAAGGTCTGGCTCTCATGCTTCATCCTCTCTTCCCTTTCCAATTCCTCCAGCTTTTCTTTAGTAAACGGGAAGGCTTCAACCCCATACTTGTAAATTAGTTCCACACCGTCGTGTAAGATCGAACCATCGGGTTGCAAAATAATCAAGCAAGGAATGCCTTCGACATCGAATTGTCGATTCAAGGCTTTCTTTGTCTCCAAATCAGAGTATGGAATCGAAAGCCATGGCATGGTTTCCCTGTAACCATTGAAGGCACCCAAATCTTCGTCGGATGACACGAAAACAACCTCGAAATTACACCCATTGCTCTTCAGCTGCTCGTACACGCCGACCAACAAGTTGTTGAAGTTGCTACACGGTGGATACCAGTTAGCCGAGAAGTAAATTCCAATCACCTTGCCTTCAAGATCCGAAATCTCCACCTGCTATAGCCGGTAATGGTTAATATGAAAAGTCATGGTTATCGGAACGCACTAAAATTTTGTGAAAGCGACGCGCCACCGGCTATGCGGTGTTGTAAGAATAATGCGACATGTGTATTACGGCTGTAGCATTGTCCTGAGGCTAAGAGATGATAAAGAAATGCCACATGTTCTAAGCACAAACGTCGTGTGGGAACCTAACCATATATTTGACGAGGACAGGCATGTTTTTGGTCGCGACAGGGAATATCTCACTCAGAAATTTAAAGTACGATCACCGACATACTTCCGACAGTTTTTCCGATCGATCGGACAATATTATCTACCTACTGAGAGGGAAAAACAGGTGTCTGGCTTGAACATAAGATCTACTCGATTAAAACAAGCTCTATCAAAGCAAACCCCATGAGTTTCTTCGTTTTTTCCGAGCAAAAATATACCGGAACAAGAACATGGGAAAAGAAATGGATCTATGACGACGATGAAAAAGCACAGAAAAGCTTAGCAGAATAATGAAAACGAATACAACCAAGTCTGACCCACACAACTTGAAGTTTACAGCTAAAAGAAACAGTAGACATACTGAAGAAAAAGAAGATAAAAGAACAGGTCTAGCAAAAACGAAATCGAACATGAAATGAAATGAAATTTTTAAAGATAACAAGGAAACCAACCCGGTCATCTTCGTCTGTTGAGGCAAGAAGATAATCACAGTCCTTTGAACCCAAAAGAGTAAGAAATTTAGACGATGAAATCTTGTTAGAATCTCCATCTGTCAGAGCTTCAACAAGATTCCCGGTGCTGTCGTACAAACCCATCTCCTATACCTACTTCATCACTAGTCTTCTCTCTTCCAGCTTCTAATTCTTATATTGCATGGAATCATATTCTTTACCATCAAGACAGAAATTCAAGTCACCAAACTTACGGTTCACTCGTCTAAAAAAATATTGCGTCGTATTGACTTGGGCATTTAACTGATTGAGCCGGTCGAACTTTATGATTGATTTTAGTAAAAAAAGATATTTATATTAAAAATTCGTATTTAATGGTATTTTATTAAAAATAAATGAAGAAAAATAGCATGAATAGATAATAAAAACTGATCGATTCCGCCACCTGTCCCGCGTGTACCTTTTTGTTCGCATCCATCCCAGCTTTTTTCCAAGCTATGTAGAAGATAAGGTGGGGAAAGATCCCGTGTTGTCATAAAACCATAGGGGACACCTGTTCTCATAACCCTTTCTTAAAAACTATATCATGGGTCAGTCTCATCACCTATTTATGGACTAACCAATAAAAACTGTCCACTTCATTATTTTTTAATTTTTCAAGTGAAGATTCATTTGAGAAAAAATTATGACATGAAAAAATTGATGAAGTGAACAATTTTTATTGGTTGGTTTCATGAACAGGTGGTGAGACTGACTCATTATATAATTTTTCTTCTCTCGCTCTCTCTTTCAACATATATTAATTTTTGGAAAAAATATCATTTTTTCGTTTTAGATGTTAAAAATTTAAATTATAAAACTTTAAAAATATTTTTTATTTTAATTTTAATTTTATTTTTATTTTTTTAATATAAGATATATGTGGTATCGAAAAGAAGTCGATTCTTTAATTTATTATTTTATTTATTTATTTATTTATTTATATTTAAAGTTAATTGTATCATGTGTTTTAATTTATTATTTTTATTTTAAGTTAATTTTTAATTTTTTAATATTTTAATTTGGTCTTTAAAATACGATTCTTATTTTAAATTGATCATAAACTTTTTAAGAATTTAATTACATCCCCAAACTATACAATATCATTTAAATTTAGTTATCAAATCTTTAAATATTTTATTTTTTCTTAAATTATCGGACATATGTTAATTTTATCCCATATTGACATAACAATTATAAAAATTATTGATTGTCGTATAATATTATGCATAGATTATATAAAAATAATTTAAAAATAAGATTCATATGTTTAATGATTTATAGACTAAATTAGAATAAGAATCATTATTTAAGATTTATTAAACTGTCGATTATTTTTAAATAAATATCATAACTGAAAATAAAATATAATATTTAAAGATGTAAAAATAATAGTCTTAACCTATTCAAAACTTTTATACCCTACCGTCACATTAAGAGACTAATCTTATTTAAAATAAATTAAACCAGATCTTTAAACAAATATCAACCTCTTTTACCTAAAGATTTTCAGTACTTTCCCTCGAATATATTTATTATTTTTCTTTGTCTTCTTTTTAAGATAAAAGATGGAATTACTCAAATTAGTGCTTTGGGGAGGATGAGACGTCTGTCGGGTTCTAACAAAAACAAATGCATCTTTGAATTATCAAAATAATGTGGGCCCACTAAAATGACACTTGGCGACGTTTGAACGGAAGACCTTACGAATCGTTGGTACTCCGACACAGCTGCTTGTCTATGATTGGTTAAAGCCTAAAGGTGTCTGAAAAACACTTTCCCTCTGCTGCTGCCACCTGACAAACGTAAGGACTCTTTTCAAAGGAGTAATTGTTTGGGAAAAAAAGATGCCTAAAATTTTCCATCAATTTCAAGTAATTGTTTTAATTATGTCCATTTTAGAAATGAAACGAGTAATTATAATTAATTGGAGTGTTAATGTTTTCTTAATCAATTTAATTCTAAATTTAAAAATGATAGGAACGACGCCACGTGTAAACCACAGACAAGTGTGACGTTGTTTTGTACGAGAGGTTGTTGGGTTGGATTCAATGCTTTCTCACTTCCTCTCATGGTTTGGTCCCCACTGAAAAAGGAGTCCTCTAACATCAGGATAAACAAAGCCGCGTGTCGAATGCGGTACGTTTTGGAATGGTGTAAAAGCAAAAGCCAGCCGTCTCGTACCTGACTTGTTTACTGGTTTTGATGGAGCTGCGTTCCAGTCATGGGGTGCAAGACAGCGAGATTGGCGTTTCGTGTCAAGGTTGCTTATGGGACACATGGCGAAATTGTGATTAAACCTTTTTTTTATCAGACTGATATATTTATATTTTTACTAATATATTTTTATATATAACATTTAATATACTTCCTCCATCCTACTATTTTTTACATTATTAATTTTTTTAGTCTAATTTTTTAACTTAAACTCATTATAACTTTAAATCTATTATTGATAAAAATATATATTTTAAAAATCTTTAATCAAGTAGTTTAAAAATATATATTTTATAAAATTTAATAAATTAAAATATTTAAAATAACTATAATTAAAGTTTTAAAATTTTGACTTTTAAAAAATCAATAATGGACAACATAAATGAGACAGAGGGAGTATTTTTTATTTGATTCGAGCTTAATTAATTTTTTTATTAAAAATATTAAAAATCAGGTCATAGTTAAGTTATAATTTTTATTATGCTGGGTCAAATGAAATCAAAAATAAAATATATTAAGAACAAGTTGAGTCAAACAAATGTTTTAATTTTTGAGTTGGAATAAATTTTTTACCTTCTTAACTTGTCTCGTTGTCCTCCCTATTTATTGGAATTTTAAAATTAACGAATTGGATTAAAAAAATTTGAATATAAGAATTGGATTAAACTTAAACTTTTTTATGATATGGATATTAAATCATTAGAAGCTTTTAATAATGAATCGATTAGATATGTCTATTTAATTAGAGTAATGTATTAATTATTATAAAATAGTAGTACAACTCTTCTAGTCTAAATGGTTAAAGGAATGATTGTTGTTCCTAGATGTCACGGGTTCAAACACTAATGATCTCAGTAGATTGATTGAACGATCAATATCAAATAATAAAAATTATATAAATTATATTTAAGAACATATACTACTGTAATTATTATTAAGTTAATTAAAAAATTATAAAATAATAATTAATAAAATTTAATATAAGTGATAAACAATTTAATTCTGTTTAAACAAATTTCACTCCTCAGTATACTCCTTTTCTATACTCCTTTTTATTATTTATTAAACAAATAGCATTTTTTTATTATTTTTTAAAACAACACTCGCTATGCAAAAACATCTCCTGTAGAATGAGATTTAACAAAGAGTGCATCTAGAAAGTGCTTTCTACCCATACGAATCACGTTTTCTTGTTATATCATGGGTCAGTCTTATCATGTCCTTTATGAATCAACTATTAAAAATTACCCACTCATCAATTTTTAATTTTTCAAGTGAAAATTCACTTGGGAAAAAAATATGACATATGACATGGAATTAGTTTTAAACTAATTTATAATAATTCAATAAGTAAAAAAATGTTTGAGATTAAATTTTTTTTTAAAAAAATTAAAAATAATTTTTTATCTTATTTATCAATTTCACTCATCTAATGATCATAGATTAGTATGAAACTAAATATATTTTACATCATATATATTTTCATGTGATTAATATATTTTACATCATATATTTTACTTATATTAAGCATATAAATTTAAATTTTTAAACTATATAAATTAGTGTATAACTAACCATATATTTTACCCCGCACACCCATTTTTCTCTCTATTTCTTTCATCCTTCGTCTTTGAAGTCTAGATCTTGAAAGGGGATATTTTATGTCTATTTGTATAAATATATTTAGAATTATAAATTATATAAATAAAAAAATCAAATATATTATTATAAAACTTTAATCAACCATCACTTCAATAGTTTTGTTATCAATTAACGATGATAATTTGATTAAAATCAAATTAAAAATTTAATGACTTAATTAAATCCAATAATTAAAATAGAATCAAATAAAAAACATCAGTAACCTTGAAATAATCTACCCTATTTTTATAATTAGATAGCCAATCATATAATTCATGAAAAGTTAATAAGTGCCTCTTTATTAAAAAAAATAAAAATAAATAAATACCCCTCTAAATTCAGTTTAATTGATAGTGTATTTTGTATCATATATAAAAAACATAGTACGGGTATTATTGTTATCTTAAAATTATATGTAGATTTTAATTATTATAAATTTAACTCTGTTATTAAAAAATTTCGGAAAAATTAAAAGACTTAACCGTATTATTTGACATTATATTTTTAGAGAAATAGGAAAATATTTTTGGATTAAAATTTTAGGTTAAGACTTATGGCTTTAGGGGGTAATATCTAAAATTTAAAATTTAAAACGCTAAAATTAAAAAAAAAATTATGTAATTTTTCTTTTACATCAAAATATAAGCCAATAAGAAAAATAACACACCCTATAACTTTTTAGGCTAAATTACTCAAATGTTCATTTAACTATAGAATTAATTTTGAAATGACTATTATATTTTTAGTTTTTTCAATATGACCACTTAATTGTTTAAATAGTATTAATCAAGTCACTTACTATTAGAATATAACAGAAAAATAATATACAAATTGATATAAATTTATATAATTACATATTTAATTCTTTTTACTCATGTTTTTATCGATTAATACACCAATTAACATAAATTTATATAATTATACATTTATTTTTTTTATGATATTTAACAATTTAATCTTAATTTTAATTTAATTCAATACATTAATCATTTGAATCAAGGATGCAAATCAAAAAAATTAAGGCTTACCACACGCAAGATTCAAACCCGAATTTTATTAGAGTCTTCTTAATCGTACTTTCATTGGTGCCTTCACTTTATATTAGTGGGTTAGAAGTTTATGGTTTAAGGTTTAAAGTATATGGTGTATTCTTAGTGTGATTGAAAAATAAAATATGATTATTAACTTTATGGATTCATATCAAATATATTGACGGTTGGAACTAAAAGTTTCGGAGATTAATAAGGTTTAAGGGATTATTGTTATAATTTAGGATTTATTGAGTTATAATTCAAGATTTAGAGGTTAGAGTTTCGATTTTAAAATAATATAGTGAGAGATTTATGTTTCAACATATGAACTTTAAATTTAAACCTAAATTTTACATTATAATCTACACTTAAATTTTAAATCCTTAAAATATAAACTCTTAAATCTTACGACTTTGTGTCAATAAACTAAAAATAAAATAATAAAATATATTATTTTTTAGAAAAATAAATATAAATTTTTAATATAATATTGCCACGAAAGAAAATAGGGGTGAAAAAGGAAAGATAATAGAATCGGGTAAACCTGATAGAAGAAGGATTCTGTTAGGGCAGTTCTAGAAGATACTATAAAGCAACAACAAACATCTGGATAGAGCGGTTTTAGGGCGTAAAACAAAAGAAAAACAAGCCGTAGAAGAGGGCTCTCGCTTGGTTCACCTTATTCCCCTTAACAAAAATCTTTCAGGTAAATTTTCAGATTCAATCCCCCAAATCCCATGCTCCCCTTTTCGCGTTTTCTTCTGTTTCTTCAATAATCTAATCCCAAATTTCCATATTTGTTTCTGCTCTGCTTTTGAAACATTGATTTCATCTTCTTCTTTCTGTTTTTGGCTGTTGAAAGATGGATCGTTATCAGCGAGTGGAGAAGCCGAAAGCAGAGACACCCATTGACGAGAATGAGATTCGGATTACCAGTCAAGGCAGGATGCGTAGTTATATCACTTATGCCATGACTCTGCTCCAGGTTTATTTATTTTCTTTTTCGTGTTTAATTGCTGCATATTTAGACATTTATTAGATTTGGGGTTTTGCTTATTTTGAGGAATGTGTTATTTCTGAAGTGTTGGTATCGGTTTTGATAGGAAAAGGGATCGAATCAGATAGTTTTTAAAGCAATGGGAAGAGCCATTAACAAGACTGTGACTATTGTGGAGTTAATTAAGGTACTATTTTATCTATGGGAATTGTTTTAATTATTAATTGGTTGTTTTTTAAGGTGACTGACAGTGTGGTTCATTTACTTTTAATGCAGAGAAGAATTGTTGGTCTACATCAGATTACATCGATTGGATCCATGGATATAACAGATATGTGGGAGCCTCTAGAGGAAGGACTCCTTCCGTAAGAATCATAGGATTTCTTATTGTTCCCTTAATGTCCTTAATATGAATCTTTAGAGAATTTTAGTAACCTTTGTTTATTTACCACAGATTGGAGACGACCCGGCATGTATCAGTGATCACCATAACCCTTTCGAAGAAAGAACTGAATACATCCTCTGTTGGGTAAGTTCCTGTAATTGTTTATGGTGCTTGTTTAATTACATTTTTATGAATATTGAAGCAAGAGAATATAATCATATGGGAGGTTTTATGCTTTTAATGATGGTGGCTTGATGTTTAATTTGACATGAATCCTGAATAACTTCACCATCCAGGTACCAGCCTCCATTACCAGCTGATCAGGTGAAGGCATCCACAGAAATTGATAACGAAGGAGGTAGTGATGCACTTTTTACCTGCCTAGCCATTTTTATTGGTGACGTCTAATGCCATTATTTGGTTTTTATAAATTTCCTTTTGTTTGACAGAGGGCTCTCCTAATGGCCGTGGTAGGGGCCGTGGTGGTAGAGGAAGGTCTAGTAGAGGTAATGCCAATTGAGTATTGAGATGCACCCTGTTAGATGTTCTTTTTTATTATGCTAGGGTCATGGTTTGACATGACTCTTGAATTTTATTGAATGTAATGTTCGAGATTTTTTAAGCAAATATTTTGTTGTGTTCTTCAGGGAATGGTTTTGTTTCTGCTGAGTATGAGGCTGGAGGCTGGGACCACAGTCGTGGCTACCCTAGGGGTCGAGGTCGAGGAAGAGCATGTGGTTACCGAGGCCGTGGACGTGGAGGATACAATGGACCTCAGTTCGACAGGCAGGAAGATGATGGTTACAATTATGAAGCCCCTCCCCAAGGTGGTCGTGGTGAGTTTTATATTTTTCAGTTTTAATAAAATCTTAATGTGTTTAATAGTTTTCCACATGAACTATGATATGCTTGTCTACAGTCACCAATAATATCGTCCTTTCCTCTTAAGTCTTAACATAATGCAATTTGAACTATTTGAACATGAAGAATCAAAGTGCACTTGGAATACAAATACAATGATGTGGCACTTAAAAGAAGTTAACAAGGAGATGCAATTAATGATTTGTTCATGACTCGAAATTTCCTATTGTCCTTTAATTGCAATAAATAAAGGTTTAGCTATTAAACCTTAGGCCTATTTCTCTAAGAAGAAAGACAGTGAATAGGTAAAGAATATAGTTTGTGATGGTCTTTGGTTTTCTCTTTGAAGGTCGTGGCCGTGGCAGGGGATATCGTGGAAGGGGCCGTGGTTTTAGATCTAATGGGCCAATCCACGCAGCTGCATGAGATGGGTGTGTGGCAGTCCTTGAACAATATGGAAACGACGGTGTCGGATTCATTTCAAGTCATATGTTTATGATTTCTTTATTTCTTTTATAGCATTAGGTTTGCACATTTTTTCTTCGTTGTTAATTTCTAGCAGTTTAAACTCTAGGACGTGTTTGAGTTCTTGAGTAGACATAGAATAGTTGCATTTCAGGTTTCTCCTAGTGCAGCCGCCTTCTCACACTATAAGAGGCAGGTCTTCTTTTTGTAGCCTTAGCTTATATGTTTTGAACAATTGTAAACAGAAAATTTCCCCTTCTATTAATTGTTTTTAGAGTTCTGCCACTTGGCTTGCCTCCACAAGGAATCAAATTATACCTAGCATTGCTTCTGTATGCATCCACAAGAATTGCTTGATTTTGATATCTGAGGAGTCGAATTGAATTAGTCATAATCGAATTAATCAAAAATTTTAAAAATTTTAACCATTAATTCAATCGAATTAGTTTTAATCGAATTAATTGAACCGGAATTATTTTGATTAGTTCTATCGGTTTTTGAATTAACTAAAATTTTTATAAAATTTTGGTAAAATAATCTTTTGTCACTAAATTTTTATTTTATATTAATTTGATAAAAGTTTAATGATCATTTTATAATATATCAAAAAATCTAATAATTATTTTATAATTTTAAAAGTTTAATGGTAAAAATAAATATATATTATTTTATATATAATAATTTTGGTTAATTTGATTAATTAATTGATTTCAAATTGAATTAATCGTTAATCAAATATTTTTAAAAAAATTAATCGTTAACCGATTTTATTAAAATTAATTAACCGAACCAATTTAAAAAAATAATTTTATTAATTCGTTTAAAACAGAATAAAACACACGCTACATTCGTGGATGTTTTAGTTGTTCGTTAATCACTGTACTGTACTGGACCACTGCGTTCGCCTTTCTCGTGCTTCCATTTTCTTCTCCTCTAAGAGCAATGAACTACAAATACTATGGCAATGGCAATGGCAATGGCATGCCCTTAGCCTGGACCCATTGTTACTACGAATGCAGTTGACAAACGATGTCGAATGACGACCACCCCAGCCGTGTTACTTCGAATTCACTTTCGTGATTAATTTATAATTATATTATTTTTAAGGAACTTTTTAATTTTAGGGGACCCTGGCCCCTCTAGCTCTGTCCTGATTACACATGCAATATGAAATCCTAACAACACATCTACTGATCTACATGCTTTTATAATAAAAAGCCTTCTTTATTCGTCCAAAATAACAATAAAAGCATAAAGGTATTATTTTAAAATAAAATTTACAAGTTTTATAATTTCAATATATTGAAAACTTGTTTTAAGTGAAAATTATTTCGATTTAAACCCTTTAGCGTCCAAATATACAAAGAATTTACTTTAATGATGGAATGAAATTAGATCAAATTTAAATGGTTTGCATGTTCAAAATCGAGTTAGAATCAACATGTTTAGGCCGCCACTTACAAAAATGAACTCAGTTAGATTTTGGGCTATTTAGGGCCCAAGCAAGAACTCCAGTCTCTGTAATCTGGAAGAATAGAAAAGAGATCAGTTGAGATCAAACCCTGGTTCTCTCCCCCACGTTTGATTCTATCAATGTCGGATTCCATGGTCGACCAACCACACAAACAGGAAGAAACAGCCGTTCCGAATAACTTACAGCAACACCACAAACAAGACGAAGAAAAACATCAACAGCAGCAATCAGTACGAGAAAATGCAGATTACGAAGATGAAGAGCTACATAAGCTTCTAGTCCCCGACATAACCATACTCCCTCTTACTCCTCCATCTGCTGTGGAATCCAACTTTGCCTCTTACTTTGCTCCAGGTTTTCCACATTTTTTATTTCAAATTCATATTGAATTGTCTGATTGTTTTATGGGTTTTGGTAATGGAACCTTAGTGCTCAGGTACTTCAAAGTTAGATGCTTTTTCTTATGCATAGTACTGGTTTTGTGTCAAATGCATTGTTTAATTACTTTTTTCATGATTTTATATGAATCAGTTGAAGATGTTACTGTATAATTTTTTTGTAGTGTTCTTAGTGAGTTCTCTAATCAAATTAAATTTTACAGATTTTATGAATCCAGGGAACGACCAACATGTTTATCGCCATGCTAATGGGTAAAAATTACAAACTTTCTTTGGGGTTTTATTGAAAGAAAGAATTTTGGATTGAATGAACTCTTAAATAATCTGAATTTGTAGATTGTGTGTTGTTGGCTTGGCTTCGACTCACTCGGCATTGAAGGATAAAGGTGGGGTCTCTGCCGTTGATTTCAATGTTGGCAAATCCAATCGCAGTGGTATGAAAGTCACCGGAAAGAGAAAGAAGGTAACTCTTTTTTATATTTGAAATTCGATTTTGGAGGGTTTACTTGGTTTATCCAAGTGATATTATTTGTTGGCAATTAATTTAAACTGTGAAAACATATAGAGAATTCATTATCACTTGTTCTTATGATATCAAAGAGTTTAATTTCTTTCATGGAATCTGATCATTTAACTTTGATGGAGTCTTATTTGAAGTTTAATATGCTGCTCTCGTAGAATGCTCAACACTTCGAGTCCAATACAGCTTTGTGTAAAGTTTGCACCAATGACAATTCATATATTATAAGGTGGGTATGATTATTTTCGCGCATCATCTCTCCCTCTCCTCGTTTCCCCATTTTTCACATTGAAATGAATAGCATTTTCGGGCAGATGTTGTGTTAAAGGCTCTCTGTTGGAGGTGAATGAAAGATTAATCAAACAGCCAGAACTGCTTAATTCATCGGTGAGTATAACTTAGCTACTCTTTTTATTGTTTTCTTAATTTATGTGTTCACAACATTGGAATCTTGTGGTGGAAATTGAATGCTTGCGAGTTGCGGTGGGGACACATCTTTGTCATCTCAAATACTCCATGTTAAGATAAAAAGACGATCAATGTTTTGAAGTGTGGCATAATTTGGTCAATTTCATACTTTGCACTGTGTGGAGTAGAAAGAAATAATCATACAACCTATAGTTTTGGTGTAAATATTAATAAGGAGATGTCCAAATTTATTCATTCTGAATCAGGATAGGGAGGAGTGCCAAGTTAGCTTCTACCGAAAGGCTAGTGAGCTCTTCGTGACCAAGGTTGAGCGTGTCGAATAAAAGGATATAAAAGAACATATGTTTTTGCTACCGAGTACCACAATTATAATTGCTTAAAACTTCTTGGGTAGAATCTTATGTCTGTATTATTGTGCTGAGTTAATTTGTAATTCGTTTAGTTCGGCAAAGTTTCTGCAGTTATTAAAAAGCCCAGATTTTTTGTTGTTGACTGCAGGCAGATAGAGAAGGATACATAGCAATTATAATGCCAAAGCCAGCAGACTGGCATAAGGTTAAGGCTTCCTTGTTGAGCCTTGAAGAATTCAAGAAACTGAGAGCGCTTTGCTGAATTTAAACTTTAGAAAATCGAGAGAAGCCATCTCTGTACTTCCATTACTGTTTTTTTTGCCAGGTTAAGTTCGTCAGTGCGACAAACTATCCTTCTCCGGTCCTAGATTCCGGTTATTGAATTATGTAGCACTGCTTCGGTTTGTGTTTCCTTAAGCTAAATAATTCAAAAATGCAAACTGTTCTGACTTCTGTGCAAAACTATCTTTCTGATTTTAATTTAATTGGAGCCTGCATACACTAACACACACAAACAATGAAACAATTCTTGATCCAACAGGGAAATAAAAGAGCTAGCTATGGCTAAACTCTATAGCTGTCGATTTCTTTTACATTCATAACTATAAAGCCGAACAGATTATGCAAGGATCACTGCTTTCACTACTCTAAGCATTACAGAGAATTCTACATGAATGGCACAGCTAGACTATGGCAGTGACTCGACTATTTCTTCTATAACATTTCTTCTAGATCGGTTGATTGTGTGAAAACATAGCTTTGTATGTTCTTCGAGCTCTTTCAGTTGTTCCAAGAAGCTCGAATCGTGCATACGAAATTCTCTGATACCCTCCTTCAGTACCTCAATCTTCCCATTTCTAATGCACATATTAGCAATGGTTTTACGGTGTTCGATCTCGTCGTGCAATCTCCATACCAGTCTACTTATGGTATCAAAATCATTGATCAAAATGTAAATCCCCTTAGCTGAGATATCAAGTTGCTCACCTAGTCTTTCGAGCAGGTTCGTGTTATGCCCTTGCTGATGTGATGATGACCGGGTCTTCTTCTTCCTGATGCAAATGAACCAGGCTGCAAGCCCTGGTGCTGCTATAATTCCGATCATACTGTGGAATGCAAGTATCAGCAATGCAACCACAAGAGCTGTATGAGAAATTACTAAACAAAGACCCCCAATCTTTTTGGAGATCCTTTTTGATTTCACTTTCCGTCTTATCTTTTCGCGTTTCGACGTTAGTTTTTGGAACAAATCGAGGTTTTTCTCATGAATCTTCCGGAACTGCAACGGTGTAATGACTGACAACGGGTTTTTAAGCAATGCAAATCCAGTTAGCTCCTTGAGTATAACGGTGCATTGTTCATCTGAAAACTCCTGAACCCTCCTGCTTAGCTTGATCACCTTCCGAATCCTTTGATAATAAACTCGCGTCTGGTGGATGCTTTTAAGGATTACTTCACATAAATTACAAGCTTCCGAACCGGCTTCGAAATAATCTAGAAGAAGGCGATGAACATTAAAGCCCTCGATCTTGTCCAACGTTTCCTGCCTCGGTTTAAGCAAGAATTCAGACAAGTTTATATGAACATTAGCAACCGAAGACGTTGAAGGTAATTTATCAAAACCATGAACTTGACTCCACATTTCGACATAAGACTTTGTTCTAAAAGCTTCCTTGTATTCTTCATTAACATTTGCCTTCTCCCTCAAGCCACTTCCATTCTTCGTCTCCGATCTTCCTGAAACAAACAAACAAACAAAAACCCAGAAATCTAATCAACTTTCCGATCCATAAAACTGAAAAACAAGCAAAACCCAGAAATCCATTCAAGTTATAAATCAACAGACCTAATTTTAGCTTCGTAAAACGGATCATCTTCATCAAGCTTCTTCTTTTCTGGTATTTTCTTCAAACTTTCTCACGTAAAAATAGTTTGAATGAAACAGATTATGATTTTGATTGCTTGAACGAGTATTTATATACAAAGTTCGATGACTTGAAGGGTTTAAAGAGGTTAAATAATATGAACAAATGTCAGTTTAATCATAGGGTGGAGTGCTTTCTAGCTTTGATCACACGGTAGCGTCGCTCGTCACGGTTGTTTATCTACGTGTAAGGGTTTGAGACTTGCTCTTATCGTGAAATAGTGCTGCAAAGATCGGAGGTTACGAGTTTTGAAGTTTGGTCGTACGCTATTAGTTTGTCTATTTTTTTATTTATCTATTTAAAATCAAATATTGATCGGGTTTTCTAAAATAAATAAATTGTTTTTCTTTTTCTGGTAAATCATGCTTTAAAGTTTAAAGTCTAACCCTATAAGTTAGATAAACGTGTTCTCTAAACTTACATTTGAAGATGATGACCATTATGTCATGTATGCTTCAACTTGAAGCTTTTTTATATATAGATTTTAACAAATTGTAAATTTTTAAATAATTATTGTTTATATTGCAAAGAGGTAATATATAATATATGGTGAGAGTGATATTAATTGTACATGTATCATGGATGATGATCTTATACAAATTATAATTTTTTAAAGAATCATATTTTAAATGTATTTAATTTAATGAGATTAATCGATTATAATAGTTATCAAGTAAGCAATTTGGTTCCGCTTAAACAAGTCTCAAGTTCGAGACGTTGTATATGTAGAAAATCCTTGTTGAAAGACTCACCCACCAAAACTAGGTGTGCGACGCGGGTCGGTCTGGATTAGTCAGGGCTAGATTTTGAAACTAGAAGAGTAATCAAAAAAAAATGTTACATGAAATAATTACAAACAATTACACACGAATACATTTACTTAATAATTTTTGAATTCGTTGAATGATTCTACTAGTAAAGGATGATCTATCGATTATAATAGTTATCAAAATATGTTACATAAAATAATTATAAACAATTACACGTGAATATAATTATTTAATGATTTTTGAATTCGTTAAGTAATTTAGATAACTCAAATTTGATATTATATGTGCACCGTGAATGCATGCAATTTTATTATTTATTAAATTACAATTTTATACTTTCTGAAGAAACTGATTTTTACTGTTTTAGGGGCATAAGGCTCATATCAAACCCTGACTTAAAAAACGATAACTATTAACTTGAAACATATTTAAAATTAAAAGATTCTTGTACGTTAATCCTAAGGACTTTTTCTATTAAATTATCTGATAATAAAGATATCCAATATTTAAAAATTAATTACTTTATTAAATGTAATTCTAAATTTGAAGAAAATAAAACATCTATTAAAATATCCACTATTTTTAACTCTTCTTTTTTAAAAAATATAATTCTTTTTTAATAAATTCTATTGATCCATAGAAAAAATATAAGAAACTATATTTTAAATAATTATTTATATACTAATAGTATTTTTTTCGTATATGGTATTATTAACCGCTAATTATCTTTATTTATCAAAATTTTATTAATAATATTATACGATGGTAGATTAAAATTGTGTGTGAAAAACTAACTACAAATCTTAATCTTATTTATTACTAATTCTACGTTTGTATCTTAATCTTAATTTCCGTTTCCTTCCTATTAGAAAATTAAACGAAGAAGATAAATATTGGATTTAGATAAGATTTTATTTTTATGTTATTTCATATATAATAAAATGTTTAAGTATAAAATAAATGTTTAAATTATATTTTTCATTAAAATATGTGTCAAAATATTTTTTCTCAATTAAATTAAAAATAAAATTTTAAATAATTATTTTAATAAAAAATATTCAAATATTTATTTTATTATTAACTCATAATAAAACAATATGCGCCTAGACTGAACCAACTTTGTCCAATTTAAGTCAATCATTTGTTTCATTGCTTTATAATTATCTTTAGAAATCCTTGCGTCCACTTCTGCTCATCTTAATTGAATATGGACAAAATTAAGATCTTTTTATTACATCTAAATCTAAGATTAGGAGTTGGCCTCGTAAGCTAATTCTGTTTTATTTCGTCCCCACTACCACCTTAATTGTTTTTGCTTACTTTGCAGAAATCTAGGTGGAACAGTTACAGCTGAATCATTGTCAAACCACTTAAGAAATGAAGTCATAATTGGAGGAAAAAATGGGAATTCATAACCAATACTGACAAAAATGAAGTACCTAAGTGAGAATTAATATATAATTGAGTGTCTAATTTGTTAATAACCCCCAAATACTAAACCAAACCAAATTGTCGCCTCAATGGGTTTTGTACTACTTTTGGATGGCCTTGGAATACAAACACTAACGAAACCAAAGCAATGATTGGAGAAGCGATTCAATTACTACTCTGTCCCTACTCCTTGCGCTGCTTCGTTCCAATCCAAAGAAGCCAAACCAGATTTTCCGTTCCTTGCAAGTTGCACTAGTGAGAGAGTTGTGTTCTGTGTTGGGAGATATTTATGTCTGGACAACTGTCAAACAGGGACGACGAGACGTGTGGTGTGAGAGTGGCAGGGTCACTTGGGGAACAGAAAAAATTTTGTGTGAAAATAAAACAAAAATATATATTTAATAATTATTTGAATATTTTTTAAAAAATAGTTTAATTATAGATTTAGGTTAAATATTTTTATACGGTAAAATTTATTAATTAATCAATGATAAATAATTAAAAATAACGTGATATATATAATATTAATATGATAGTGTTATATAGATAAATGTACGAATTTAAAAGAATATTCATATTAATCAAAAATAATTTTATATAATTATTTTTTATTAATGTGTTATTTTATTAAGTCGTTTCAATTATTTATTATCAGTGAATTAATAATTTTTATACACGAAAAAGTATTTTAATTAAAAAAATAACAAATAAATATTCAATCATTTTCAACAATTTAATTAGCCTTAACGTTTAAAATAAATAACTATAATCGCCTAATTTCGTCTGACCCATTTTAACCATTTTATTATCCTACCAAAGTAAAAAACCAAATTTAAATCCAACGGTCCATATTTTATAAAGATCCTTTATCCATTTACATGATAAACCCTTTAACCTATTTCCCCCACCAGAACCAAATTTGGACACCATTCTCCAACTGAACCTACAGCACATTCAGCCCATAATCTGAAACGTATTTTAATTGTCATTTTTATGACCTCTAATATTTTAATTGGATATGCTATTAATTAATTAACCTAAAATTAAGAAAAAAAGGTATTTATTAATTTTAATAGTTATATTATAATAATTCGGATTTAATGGATGTTGACAAATATTTGAATTATTTTTTATTGTCTAAAAGTACAACTTAGTTTGAACTAAAAGTTGATAAATCATAACATTATTTTTAAATGCTTGTATCATTCATAAAGATGATGTATGAAATTTAAACTATAAATTAAATAATTAACATGATAGTCAAATTTATCCAATATCAGTTGAATCTTTGATTTGATATATCATTACCCTTATTAATTAAAATGTTTAATTAATTCAAACCATCAGTTTGATAAAACCCTTTTAATTAAATTTTATATTCAATTAATAATATTTAATCAAATTTAATTTAAATTTAAGTAATTTATATCAATTAAAAATAATATATAATTTGATATTAATTTTTTGACATGTCGGGGTACTGTTATCAATCCCGAACCCAATAAATTTTTAATTTTGTTTTATAATATCTGACTTATCATGATAATTATCGACGACTCAATTTTTTTTAAATATAAATTTTATTTTTCATTTTTAAATATTTTGTAAAATTCAGAAAATACAAACAATAACGAACTTTTAGATTTTAATTATAAAGTAAAATAGGTTGCTACAAATGTGT
Source organism: Abelmoschus esculentus (assembly GCA_035048815.1). Classification (NCBI taxonomy): domain Eukaryota; kingdom Viridiplantae; phylum Streptophyta; class Magnoliopsida; order Malvales; family Malvaceae; genus Abelmoschus; species Abelmoschus esculentus. The sequence continues at coordinate 2,820,936 of JAUCBN010000039.1, forward strand.
TTCAAACTCTTTCATTACCACGTCTTAAAATACATGAAGCCATGGTCGGTTGACTTTAATTTGGATTGATTAATTAGAATTTTTTTTATGTTGTTTATATGATGTTTAACTTTTTTATCATATATATGAATTTGTATTAAATTTTAATTAATACTCCATACTATAATAAACTTTTTATTAATTAATACAATTAATATCTCCCCTGTCCCATTCATCTAAAAACTTATATAGTAATCAACCTATCACCGTTTCCAAATATTTTTCAACCACCCCATTCTCCTAAATTATTCGAACCAAACTCTCAAATTTATTACGTTCACTAAAGTCAAAGTTCATCATTTTGTCGCTATTCAGTAGTTGAAATCAGCGTCTCTCGTACCATAACCAATCTCCCCTAATCTGCCTCTGGTTTCTCGGCAGACACAAGAAAAATCAATAAACAGAACCAAAAATCCTGCTCTTGTCTTCACTGTACTTATGGTCTTTCCCTGCAAACTTTAAATCACTAAAAAGATCCATGGAAGAAGTCTGGGAAGATATTAACTTACCTCCTCTGAATGACCACTCACCGCAACCGCCAACAAACCCACTTTTCCTACCACCATCCTTCAAGACTTTTTGGCCACACCCATTAACAACAACAACAAAGAACTGCCTCAGACAACATCACCAGACACAACCAATGGGAACCCCCTTGCTGAAAAAACCACCCTTTTTTTGAGCTTGAATTCCAGATCTGATAAGGGTCAAGAGAATAATGAAAACCCCGAAGATCAACGGCATAAGCGCAAGATGAAGAACAGAGAATCAGCCGCTCGGTCAAGAGCAAGAAAACAGGTGACTGAACTGAATGAATTCCAAAAGAAAATTAGTGATTGTAATAGAACTACTGGCTATTTCTTATGGCAATTTTGCTTTAAACATGGTCTGCCACAGGCTTACACAAACGAGTTGGAGCTTAAAGTTGCTCATTTACGGGAGGAAAATGCAAAGCTTAGAATGCAACAAGAGAAGGTACTGTTTTTTTTTCATAATTATTGGTTGATTCATAGGATTACAATTTCTGGGTTGTTGTTGTTTTGCAGTTTTTGTCAGTCCCCAACCCACTACCAAAAACGAAAACTTTATGTAGAACATTAACAGCACCATTTTGAGAAGTGATAAGGCAACAACAGGCAGCCATTTTCTTCTTTAGTCAATCTTTTGTGTGTGTGTTTTTACCTTTTATCTAGCAGTTGACTTGGTCGTAAATTTTCCATTACTGGAAAGAGTGTTTGAATGGGCTGAAGTTGGCCACGAAATCCAACACATCTGGTTTGTTAATATTTGTGGTTGTGAAGCACATAAAAGGAAGGGGATAGTATAAAGGTCAAATTGTTCTATTGGTCCCTGCACTGTGGATTTAGTCACTGTACAGTGTACTGATATTTGATATTTTCTCGTAGTCTTTTTTCTCCCTAATTTTGACTTTTGTGGTCTGATTCTGACACTGTAAAATATGTCAAGTTAAATTTTGTTATTATTAATGTATCACGTGTAAGTTGTGTATTTAGTCTATTTCAATGATGGAGTCAGAATTTTTATATAATAAAATATGGGGTACGAAGAATTTTCATAATATTATAGTAATAATTAATAAGTATTGTTGACTCTATATCCTAATTAATTAATTAAAGTTAATTTTAATATTTTTTGTAATTTTTTTTTATATTTATAATTTTTTATAGGGACAATTGCACCCTAATATTTCCATATTGCTCTTCCCATCGTCCATATTCTTCAATTTGATCATTTAAAGTTCATGTATTGTTTATGTTATGAAAGAAATTTTTGAAATTTGAAAGATGTAAATTTAAAATTGATTCAATTAAAGAATGAGACTAAATCTCTAATTTATGTGTAGTATAGGGACTATTTACGAAAATTGATCTACTTGTCCTTTTCGGGCTGTGTGTGGGGTTTTAATGTTGGGCTCGTTTTTGTCAACATGGAGAGGAATGATGAAATTACTTAAAGTGGAATTAGGGGATGAACCCCAACTATTTGTTTCACTTGACCAAACGGTGAGGAAATATTACGGATTCGATATGGTTCACTATCGATAATTTGAATAATTTTTTTTACATTTACGAGTTTTTATTTATGCTTTTATATTAAAATTTTAAATTTAAATTATGATATATTTTTTAAAGTTTAGAATTTAAAATTTTGGTATTTAAATAAAGAAATAACACTGAAAAGATGAAAAGATATGAATGATTTTTGTTCTAATATTTTATCGTTATTAGTATCTGATATTTATATATAATATGGTACTCAAATTTTGACATGCACGAAATTGAATTAAGGATATACCAACCAAAGAAATGAACCAAAAATTGACATGCATAGTGTTGATCCGTTCGGGGAAGATATCTGACGGTTGATAATGATGGTGAATAGTGTTGATCTGTTCGGGGATGATCGAAGCATCTAAAGCTGAATAAACAACCCTCTACGCAACGTTTTGCCTTGTAAAGTAATCATCAAATCAAATGAAAGCTTCATTAGTGAGTCCAATATTAAAAAAAAATATCCTTAATAAAGCTGCTTTAATTCTATAATTATTTAAATTAACCTTCAAGGTTAAGTAGGTGTATTATTCAGTTTTAACTAAATTAATTGATCGAATCAAATATATTTCAAATAATTTTATTGATTAATTTTAAATAAATTCGATAATAATTAATTTAAAAAAACAGTTATATTTGAAATTGATCGATTAACTGAAATAAATTCAGGTAAGTTGGTCCAAAGATGGAAAATAGTCAAATACTGAATAGTGCAAGGCAAAGGCAACAGAAGGGGATAATTTAACGATCGGAAGGAAACCTGGTTTGACAACTTTCGTGGTCTCGCTTTGTTTTGCGACTCGGAAAGAAAAAAGAAAAACTCCCAACTCGATTTCCCATGTCCCATGCACATCCCCCACGCGCAGATTTTGGTTCAATTTTCGCCATACAAGGAAACAGACAATAAAATAAAGAGATTTAACCCAGAAAAGGGATGAATTTAATCAACTCGGCTACATAACTCCAGATTCAACATCTTTCTCCACCCTTTCAGTTCTACTCAGTTTCCGGATCCGTCATTTCAATGGATAATACATTGGATAAAACAAGTACTGCTGACGGTGGGAAAGTTTCCACTGTTCTGCTATCTACTTGAACAAGAACAGGACACTGCGAAACCTAAACAGAGCTGTCATTCATTTCTCGTGAACCGGAATCAATCTCATTAAAAAAACTAAGCTTTTACAGAAAGATTTTTCTTTTGGGGAGCAATCTAAATCGGGAAAAGAGGAATTAAAACAGAAAAAAGGTAAAAAGTAAACTAACCCAATACTGTATAAACTAGAAACGAAAACACTTGCTAGCTGTTCTTTAGTTTCTTTTTACTTTGTTAAACCCCAAAAACCTTAATGCTCTTCTCCTTTACAGATTTACAGACAGGACAAGCAACGAGCAATGGTTCACAAGATTTGCAAGAGCAAAGGTGTCTGCAAGGTAAAAAGACAACGCATGAGCTCCTAGACTTGCAGTGTTTACAGACCATTTTACTGTTTCTTTCTTGTTGTTCTTTGTTGCATGAGCCATAAAAAATGGACCCTTCGTCTTCAGCTGAACTCCTTTCCACGACCAGTCTTTTGCTTAGATCCATAGCCATTGATTCATTGGCTTCTGCAAGTCTTTGCCATGACTGGCTCACCATTTCCATTCTTCTCAAGCATGATTCAAGCTCCAATCTTTTCGTTGTTGCTCGTGCCAAGTCTTCTTCTTTTCGCAGCATCAAATACATGGCCTTTGTTTCGATATTCTGTAGCAAGAGTCCCAGTTGTTGCTGCCTTTGCTCTCGTAATTCATGTCTTAATCTTTCGTTCTGAGTTTTAAGACAGAGGAAAATTGAATTCTCAGTAAACTCTATTGACATGAGACATGAATGATATGATGGATTTCTTACCTGTAACTGAAGAAAACAATCAAGCTCCTGCCTTTGAATCTCCAGTTGAACATCTAAAGGTTGAGAAACTGCCATGCAAGTCAAGCTCTGTGCGTTTTGTTGAAAAGGAAACTCTGGAGACAGAAACCAGGTTCAAAAGAAAGAAGAACAGGAAGAGGCAAATCCATATTTTCATAACACAACTGTGCTTGAACATCCATAATAACTATCGCCAGACATTCATCATTGTTGTGTTATGTTTTTTTCTTGGTTTAACTGAAAATAAGCAGACAACCATGGATGGTTATAAATAGAGCTGTGAAAACCGACAAAACTCTTACGAGGGAGAGATACAAAGTCGACGTACGGATTCAGATTCTGTGACAGAAAGTTGAAGAAGAACGATAGGCTGTATAGGAGATTTTTTTGACTAAAACAGAAAGGGGGTGAAAGACTCAACTAGCACCCTTACGTCCTAAAATATTACATTAAACTCCGTGCATGAATAAAATATTATTTTTGATTTATTTTCTTATTTCAATGTAATTAATTGAATTAGAATTCGTCCTACATGATAGGTCAGTTTCACTTAAATTTTTTATAAAATTAAAAAAAAAAATAAAACTCAACAACAAAAATTTATTAGATGAATCATAATTATCACGTCATTCGTGATCTCAATAATTACAATCGTTTATCTTAATTTTTTTAAAATAAACCATCATCTCTTTTTTACATGTAATTAGTGGGTGAATAGTTATTAAATAATTATTTAAAGATCAACAATTCTGATTACTTAGACCATAAATGACATGATGAACAAAATTCACCTAATAATATCTTATTAAGAAGATACTTTATATCATTTAAAGAACAAAAATATTTTTTTAGCATTAGAAACTAACTTTAATAATTAGCTCGTGAATTATAAAAAAATATTGATATTAACTTGTATATATAAGTTTAATTAGAGTATAAGCTTTTGTTTCTTATTAATGTAAGATTCTTAAAACTAAAATATAAATAATAAACTCTTTATTTCTAAGAATTATATATTGATAAAAATTAATTTACATTCTAACTAAACCTATATATAATTAATGTCGACATTTTATTTTACAAATCAGAAAGTTAAATATTAAAGTTGATGTTTAGTAGTTTAATTTTTTTTTTTGTGTGTGTGTATTTACAATCTTCCTTATATTGAAGATGTGAATTTGACTTCTAATATGTTTTTTTTCGTCGTTTAATAAAAATTTTAATTAAAAATATCGTACATAAAGAGGAAAAACAAAATAGCAATAAATACACTAAAGATTGGATTTTTAAATTTTAGGATTATTTCTACGTTGATCATTAAATTTTTAATTTTTAAATTGTTAATATTAAATTTATAATTAAATTTTATTATGAATAATATCATTAAAAATCATTATTTAATTTTTTAAATTATATATGTATATAGGGGTACACGTTTTGAGCATATTATTGACCATGAAAGTCATTCATAGTTAGATATGAAAGAAACTCATGAAACTAAAAAATAAAATGGTTGACAATGCTTCGACATTTGTTTATCTCGTGATTAGTTGTGTTAAATAAATTGTCAACAAATGATAAAATGCCTAAGTGGGAGTTCATTTAGACCCACATTGTTTGTTGTGTAAGAAAAAGCTTAAATCTAGGGATCATCTCTTCGGTGAATACCCGTTCATAATGTAAATATGATCTGTTTTAATGCAGGATTTGCAATATGATATTTCAGTGTAGTAGATAAAATGAGCTACTTGAATGGATGCAGTGTGTTATGTGTAGAGAAAGATAAAAACATGCAGACTATATTAACTTGATTAGCTTGTAACAATCTAAACTATTATTTGACAGGTGCGAAACTTCAGAAGTCATGAAAAACAGTCGAGGACAACCTGAGATATTTTTATTCGTATAAAAAAATGATATCCGTACTAAGATCATTGGATGTAATAATTTAAAAAATCTAGATAGTTCTATAGCTTTTAAATGAGGACTTTGCTATAGATTACATTTATACAGTGCATTAGAGTATATATCTTAAATTATTATTGTACAACGAGTTTTTGAATAAATAAAATTCAATTTATAAAATATAAAATTTACGATCATAATGACCACAGATTAGTTCCAACAATAAGAATACTCTACTTTGTCAAAAGAGGGTGTATTTTAATAAGCGATATTGTTGTCATGTGGGTAAAACTATTGTAATATATTTATTAAAATAATTATTAAATAATTTTTTATTTAAAATTATTTAAATTTTCTTTAATTCACATAAGTTAAGCTTTATGTCTTATTAATAATAAGTTTTAAACTAACTCTAAGAAAAAAAATTAATTTACCATTTTTATTTTAATAAAACTCATTTTTAGTGAAGTGTGAGTTTAAAATTTACTTTTAACGAGACTATATTCCATATGCGTTGGAAGGGTTATTTATCTAAATAATATTAGAGGCGGATTGTTTATGTAATTAATTATTTTTATAGTTTTATTTATTTATTTATTGTCTTGTTTAAGCCTCGCATTAATGGGCTTTATTTGGTGGAAACTAGTTGTCTGGACCTAAGACATCACCTCATCTGTCGTAAACCCAGCTGCCAGTCAGATAAGAGCATCAAGATCCAGGAAATAAAATTTCTCTCTCTTTTTTTTTTTGGTTTAATAAGAAAATAAAGGAATAATTTCATTTTTAATGTTTAAAAATAAACAATTGCAATACTAATATTGAAGGAAATGTACAATTTATATTATAAAAAATAAATAAATTAATGGATCATGTACATTATGTAATATTGAAGAAAATGTACATTGCATAATAAAAACTAAAAATTGAATTGAATATTTTTGAATAACACTTTAAATAAAATAATTTAAAAATTAAAAATAATACTAATTCTAAAATATAGAGAATATTAAATAATAAGCTTAATTTAATACGAATACAAAGTCTTTTTCAATTAAAATAATTGTACTTTTTTAAAATATGGTAATGTCTACAATTAGATAGGTTTTTGTTAACTTTCTGCTTCAATTTCGGCAGGTCTTTTGATGCAACTGCAAGCCGTATTTTCAGTTAAACACGCAATGGAACCCACATCGGCTGCCGTGACGATCCATTCTTCAGAGGATTCCAAGCTTTATTTGATGTGATTGTTGCCGGGATGACCTGTTGAACAACAGAAGCCTCCGACTGAGATTGAGTTGATCACAAATCACCGATGGACAATGCCATACAACGTTCTAACTGCGAGCGAAACATGGTTTATTCTTTCATATAACCCACGTCGCCCAGGAGGCGAAAAGCTGGGAAACTGAAATTGGGACGGATCACGGGGTGGCTGCTGCAGATTCGTCGCTACAAATTGCGTTTCTGCGAGAAAATGTGACAATCTGACGATGAAAAGACCATCTACTGTACTCATCGACGCAATTCGAGAAAGCCGGGGTACGGTGTCGTCGATGCCGCTTGGGTATAGCTCCGGTGCCGTGGATCACGAGTTTCTAGAACATTCAGGATTTCCCCTTTTGCTTGTCAAAATAGGATGGATATTCCAGCCGATCCAATCGGGTTTTCACCTGTTATATTAAGAGAACGGGTTTGTATCAAAGATAAGATTAGGGTATCAGCTCCCGAGTTATTCGGGTTGGATTCTGTTAAAGTTCAATTTGAGTAAGTTTGATTTGAGTTCGAAACTTTAACGAGTCAAGTTGAGTCGATTCAAACTCGGCTCAAAACTCGTAAACAAACTCAGAATAATTATATTATATATGCTACATATATACTAAAAATAATATCTTTATAAAAGAAAATATGAGAAATCTATTAAAAATAAGCTTCGATCTGGAACCGAATCAGATCAGACTCGACTCGTTATCATCCCTAGATAAGGTCGGGTTATAATTAATTATATAATTGATCTTTATATTTTTAAGAATATTTATGATAATGATTTTTTATAATTAAAATTTTAAATTATTTTTTTTCAGATTACTTCAGGCGAGTTTAAATGTATGATTTCAAGGTTAAGTGAATTTTTAAGAGATAAAATCAAGTCAAATTTAAGTTTATAATAATTATTTTCAGACAATTTTTCTCGTGAATCGAACCAGAATTCCTCAGATCTCACCGACAATAATAACGCGATTAAAAAATTATTTCGAAAAGTTCAAAATTCAAATTGCGCTTAATAAAATCGAATCCTTAAAAAACAAGGAATACAAGCTGTACACGCAACTTGAGACTGAAGTTACAAAAAGACCATGAAATTTTTTGATTAATGTCTAATGAGTAGAGGGTATTATCGGTAAAATAATTGAAACTTCTAAGAGCAGATCTGTAAAGTCGGTCTGGCCCTAGTTTTCTAACTCTATATAAAGCCAAGCTTGCCTCATAATTTTATAGATCTGGGTGGGAAGGAAAACCTAGTTTGTAGCCGCCTCCTTAACGTGTTTTCTTAAGAAGTGAAAGTTCTTTAGAGAGCTTCTAGATCTTTAAGTTTTCTGGGTACCGATCAGTGTTAGCTTTACTGAATCGTAGTTCTTGAGGAAGTTCTTTGGATTTCAAGAAGAAAAAGTCGATAATGTCGCGCTGTTTTCCTTACCATCCTCCTCGGCTTTTAAAGCAGGGATCGGTCGAATCGATTAAGGTTCGTTGAGCGAAAATATTTGTGGCTTTCACTTTTGGTGCTCAACTTCTTGCGCTTTTCATACTTGATCATGATTTGTGTTTGTATATTTGTAAAATTCGTGAAGTTTGATGAAGATGTATGTAAAACCTGTTCTTATCTCTAACTATGCTTTGTAATCTTGAATAACAAGGTTATCGAATTTCGTATTGACTCCCCTGGGTTTAGGGTCTTTCGAGTAACAAAGATCTGTATAAGAATCTCTATTATAGTTTGAAACATTAATGAAATACGATTTTTGGTTAATTCTCCTTTTTCTTTTTTAAATTTCGACGATATACATTGATTTGATTTTTAAATGATTGTAAATCTGGGTATTTGTCGTTGTCTGATTGATCTTTAATAAAATTCTATAGAAATATGAAATTAGCCCCAATCTTTGTATGGTAAGAACTACCGTTGTTTGATATTCCGTGCCCATCTAAATTTCATATTGTGTTGTGTAATAAAGCTCGAGAGAGAAAGGGTTCTTCCAAAAACAGAACAGAAATTACATAAGAGGGAGAAGGTGAAAAGGAAGGATAAGAAGGATGATTATAAAACTCTCCCTCCTACCAAGAAATTTAAGAAGCTTGATCTAAATGGGTATAAAGTTGAAGAACAGTTGGAGAAAAGTGACCTTACTGAAGAACATGAGCCACCTGTTTGTTACATATCTGATGGCAGCCAAAATAGCCAGAAGAGGAAAAGGGAAACGGTTTCCTATACCGAATGCAGGGTTGATGGTGAGTTTTGTTTATTAGTGTTATCATATACGCCAAATATAGCTAGGGCACTTTGTATCCTTGTGTAATGTGTATGAAATTATATGTTGATATCTGATATATGTTTAAAATCTTTGAACAGGGAACAAAATAAAGATCAAGTTTTCCTTGAAAAAGCCTCCTCAGTCTGATACGTCTGTAGTTGAAGAACCATCTAGCTCTAGCAATGTAAGGGTGTATTCTAATCAGAAGTCGAGTGGTTCAGTCCCGCCTCTGCCCGACCGGAAGCTCTTTGAAGATGATGGAAGAAAGGGGCAATGTTCTTTGGTTACTAGTTTTTCGGTTCCTTCTGTTCCCGATCATAAACTCTTTCATGGCGATCGCAGGAATGGTCAAGGACCCTCTTCTGTTCCAAGTTGTTCTGTTGCTCCCTCGCTTTTACCGAATATATCATATAATGATGGAAGGAAGGAGCAAGGTTCCCCTTTTGGAACATCCACCAAAGACAAAAAGATTCTTAAATCAGCTTTGCAGTATAAAACCTTGATAGAGGATTGGTTGCCTCCTATTCTCCAACAAGAGCTGGATGATAATGATAGTGGTGATGACTGGCTTTTCCCAAAAAGTCGGCTTGTTAAACCGGCGGCCAAGAGTTCCGACAGCAATGATGTTCCATGTGTTAGTTCAACTTCATGGCCTCTGGCACAGTATCTTTCAGGGGCTGAAATTTATGCATTGCCTTACGCTGTTCCATTTTGATGACCTTCCTTAGTGGAGGGACAGATTATTTTTTTTTGCTCCCTTACCAGTCTTCTGAATTTTGTTCTTAGGGACTTGTGTCCTTGGGATTGAGTCTCAATCCCCGAGTTGTAAAACGTTGTTTCGTCGGCCAAATCTAACCATGTACAGTCTGAGCATTTATTAATAGAAACGAGGATTTTTCTGCATTACCTCTCTTGCTTTTAAAATTGCGTATTTTCAATCTCTATTTTCATTTACATCACCGATTCTCCATAAGCCTTGACTCATCGAATTTGTGGAACTGTAAACTTGTCATGTTTAGCATTGTTCTCTTTTAAGATACTCCTTGAGCTTTAAACGACATTTTTTACCGGTTTCGCTTTCTGTTGTTGAATCATCACCACTAAATGGAACAGAAAGATATGTATGGAGTTTGCGAAGGCCATTTTCCTGGCTATTCGACACTTTCGTGTATACGGCGTGGAAATTATAGCCCTCTGTTGGTTCCTTTTCTCCTTGTAATACTTGTAGTATCTGAATGGTGAACAGGGATGAAATCAGTTAAAAGTGTTCTTAAACAGGCCAAACAGAGCCAACTGAATCAAAAAAGTACTCGAAGTATCTGAGTGAGATTCTTATAGTTCAAGATTGATAAGGCTTTGACACAAATATGGCAAGAGTGTCTACCTGACTCGCTTTGGGACGGCTTATATCCGACTGATCCAGGCAGAGGGTTGCTGCGATGAGCATTCTATGCATTTGAGCAACGTCGAAATCTCCCTCTAACGCTGCATCCACAAATCCTAGGAGGTTCCTTCTTTCTAATAAAACCCTGGCCTGTGTTGGATCATGATTTTGTTATTTAATCATTAAGGATCTGCAGTTTATCATATCTTCAACTAGTGATAATTGATAAATGAGTAAAAATGTAGGAACTCTTACCCACTGGATCAAGCTCTCTTGTTTGTACACAGCTTTTGAGCTAATCGGTCTCCTTCCTGATATCAATTCCAGAAGCACAACACCGAAGGAGTATACATCAATCTTGTCACTAACCCTTCCTTCCATGAAATACTCGGGAGCTATATATCCGAAAGTTCCTACCACATTGCTATCGTGCATGTTGGTTGAATCCATTGGTCCCCATATGGCAAGCCCAAAATCAGATAACTGCAAGCATAATGTTAAAAATCATTGATGCTTTGTATTATTTAGAACAATAATCTGATTTAGCTGTACTTTCTAGACCATATTCAAAGTCAATAAGCTTGCTACTTAATTCAATTAATCTTGTGATGGGATCCCAAAATGTCTTGAGTTCATGCGTAACATTTTGCTGAATTCCAATATTGTTATTGGCAAAGGAAGAAATGGGGAGGAAAAAGGGTACCTGTGGCTGAAAATCATCAGAAAGAAGAATGTTGGATGACTTTACATCTCTGTGGATAACAGGCGGAGAGCATTCATTATGCAGGTAATTTAGAGCCTCAGCAATTGCTATGGCCATTTTATACCTGACCTCCCATGGCAACACATATTTCCTGCTTTGTCCTGTTTCAGATATGGAAGTACTATGAAAAACTTGTAACTCCATATTTTTTATTTTATGAGAGAAAACACAAATAGACCTGAGAGTTACGTAATTACCATGGAGAATTTCGTCTAAACTCCCTCTTGGAAAGAAGTCATATACAGAGATGAGATGGTCATTTTCAACACAAACTCCAATTAAGGGAGTTATATGCTTATTTTTCAATGAAGAAACAATATCAACTTCTAAGGAGAAGTCACTCCAAGCTTCTTTGTATGATTTTATAATTTTAACAGCCACTGGCTTGCCACTGGGAAGACTCCCTTTGTATACATTGCTGCATCCTCCCTCTCCGATCAAGTTTTCTGTAAGAGAATACAAACCGAGAAAAGACTTTTAAAATAAGAACAAATCTATGTGTCTATAAGCCATTAGAAGCTTGTGTTGAAAGATAACCTGGAGAGAAACCAGAAGTTGCTTGCTTAAGCTCCCTGAGTGTGAACTGCTTGCAACGAAGCGCCAAGTGGCTCGGCATCTTTCTTAGTGCTGGCAAGGAATTTTCTATTAGCCACTTTTTTTTGTCTTCCTTTGATTCAATAACAGTGTTCATGTCCCTCTCAACCATTGCTAATGGCATCTTTGTAGATTCAGATTCTGGTAAACAAGAATCTGAAGTTGTGGAAGCTGTAATGCGGAGAAGAGGCCAACCAGGCTTTGGATTTGGTTCTGCATCTTTTGTGCTCGAAGAAACTGAATCTTCTGCACCATATCCAGTCTCGTGATTGTCGATAGAAGAATCATTAGAATATGTGTCCGTGTTGAAGCTAATTTGGTTTGAATGCAAAGCAATCTGGTCAACAACCGTGCTAACTCGATCGGGCAGGTTCATTACCCATTCCACAACAGATGTATCCCTACCTTCATGTTTCTTAAACTCTTGGTTTGCTGGAGATTTTCTTCTAAGTAAAGGCCAGCCAAGGCATGGTTCTGGCAGTTCTCTTCGGATTATAGATATCGAATTCAAGAGAACCGCCTTGTCATTATGATTATCATCACTTGCTACATCGGAGATGGTTCGAAACGGAGGAGATTCAGTTTCTTCAGACCCTGATTCCTGATCTGCATGTCTCAATATAACACTGCTTTTGTTGAGATACAACTCAGGTATCAAATTAAACCTGAAGCCTACGCAAACCAATATAAATAAGAAAAAATAGTCTTAAGAATCAAAACGAATTCAACATATCCCATTGATTCAAACCTTGTAAATGGTGAAATGGAAGCATTTCCGAGATGATCTTTCCATTTTCGACATCCAGAGGAGCAGTAATTAGCTGCAATCGATTTACACCATAGCCGGTATATGATATCCACCTCCTAAAACACACACAAACAAACAAAAATTGAGCTTTAACATCAAAGGAAGAACTCCAGGATTAACTTTCATCAATAAGAAGTCAACATACCAGAGAGTCTCCTCTGGATTTCTTCCTACTAAAAAGACAGCCATGGCCGCACAACGCTTAGCTATCTTCTGTATAGCCTTTCGCCTTTGTGAAATTGCATGGCTAAGATTATTCTGAAATTCAATTAATACAACAATTAATGGATTAACTTCTTTGAAGAAAACACTGTTAGAAGCACAAATTAATGATTAAGAAAATACCCTTTTCATTCTATCGAATTCCCTGCGAGTTTTCCTACATTCTTTCGCCATCCAGGCTCCAAGCGAACGATGAAGCTCTAAAAAGCTATTATCAATTAGAAAAGAAAAAAAAAAAAGAGGAAGAAGATGACTAAATTTATACAGTTTTCTGGACAAATCAAAGAAATTAAAACAATACAATACCTGTATCTGCAACTACATAGATTGAAACCAAATCAGTTCGAGAAAGTGATGGTTTTACAATCCCGCCAATCTGCCTGTTTGTTGTACTGATTTCCCTTTTAATCGCCATCGTTATCAAAATTCACTGCCCTTCAAATGTTCTTAATTATTGACTGATTCTTTTCTTTTCCAATTCAAAGAGTTGATCAAATATTAAGGTTTATATAATCTGAAAGAAATTTCTCAGAGATTACCTTCTTTCATCGGGAAGAGGAAGGAACAGTTAACATGTGAGCTGAAAATTCTTCATAAAAAAATAAAAAAGAAAGTAGGATTTGGAAATATGCTGATAAAGAAACAATGTGAAACTAAGATCGACACGACACGTATCTATCATAATTTGAATATTGACCCAATATTTTTCTCGTATAATACGCTCCGGATACGTATTTGAACACAGTTACAAAGGTATAATCTTTTATTTTTTTAGTATTATATATATTGTCACGATTTAAACGATTTATTTAATTTTGTATGTGAGATTTAATTCGAAAAAAGATGATAATTTTTTTAGTGTGTATATAAGAAGATTTGACAATATTGTTAAATTTAATTTTCATAAGATACGATGGATCAAACACAATAATATTACTTGTTAGTTGATAAACTTAACTGTTAGATTATTAAATTTGGTACACTTCACTCTAAAAAGACCTTTTAGTTAGCGTTCGTTGAGTGTGATCGAATAAATAATTTTTATAAGTTATTTGAGTAATTTGGTGGAAAAATTTAGAAAATATTATTGTTTGAAATTAATTTTAGTGTTTTAGGGAGTATGAGAAATAATTAGAGAAGTAGGTCAAGTGTTACAGTAATAAAAGGACCCGTCACCTTTTCTTGACGAGGTCTTCTCTCTCTTCCTCATTCAACCGAATAAATTAAATGGATCAACAGTACCTCGCCATCTTTTCTTGGCGTGATTTAGGAAGAGAGAAAAGATCTCGCCAAGAGAAGGTGGTGACGAGGTCCTTTTATTATTGTAGCAATTGGCTTACTTCCCCAACTATTTTCAAACGTCTCTATAATACTAAAAATAAACTTAAACTCCTATATTTCTCAAAATTAACCAATTTGATGAGAAAAAAATCATAATACAAAAAATAAACATAATACAAAAAAGTAATCATAAATATCGGTGGATCTAAGTGAATGTTAGAATGAGCTTGTACTCACTCTAAGTTTTTAAAATTTTACCTATTTAATTTAATTTTTTTATCTTTATATATTAATCTTTATAAATTGTATATATTCTAAAATTTTAAAATTACATATATTCACTCTTAAAAATATTTTTAAATCTATAATTAATATTTTCTCTTTAAAAATTACAGGACTCTAAAAAATAATATTTATTTATAAATATTGTTGATACCCTAATATTTTATGAATGAATTGAGTGTTTCATATTTTTCTTCTCCAATTCAATGATCTCAGGTTTGACCGGTAAGGTTTGTTTTTAATGTTTTAATAACTAAGTTTGATCTAACTTTCCTTCACCCACCAAGTTTTAAGTTTTACCGGTAAGCAATTGCCGCCAACCTGATGTGACTAATCAGGGATATGACTGAAATCATACGTGGACTCATAAAGATTTCTTTATTGCTTCTAAGAAGTCAACAGGACATCCACTTTGACCCACACCAGATATTACCTCAGGCTTCAGCAGCCTGGAATCACACGAACAGATATACAATTTAATACACAAATTTTAATTGAAAGTAAGTATATAGTTGTTGTTTATTTATATTATAATCGTTTATAAAAATATTTATTTTTTAAATGTACAAAATTTAATTACAATCAAAATTTAGTTGTAAAATTATTTTGGCATATTATATGTGATTTTGATATTTATTTTTAGAGGTTGTTGAAATATTAATTTATATATCGAAGAGAGATTAGTGAAAACGACGTCACTTCATTAATGAAAGCCGCTGGACCCGTTAAAAATTTTATGGTTTAATGGTTCTTTAGGGTTTGTTAGTTTAAATTTAAATTATGTTTCCTTGAATGTTTATATTTTACATTTTAAATGCAATTATGTAAAATAATTAAAAATAGGTACGATATTTAAAAAAAATGATAATATATAATATAAATAATTTTTTAGGATAGTGATTTAATTGGATGGTTAAGGGTTTAATTGGATGCTGAACGGATCAGAGGACGAAGAGAAATAGCCGGCGGAAGGAATTACCGGTATTCAGCACTACGCTTTTTATTCCCCGAGTCGGAGCTTTGGTATCTCCAAAATCTTTTCCGTCTTTCCTTGAATTTGAGCGGATCAAGATCGCCGATCCTCTTTCATTAGTGCTGATTTCTGATCTCTCTTATATCAGAATTCTAATAATCTTAGGGAAGCTCTCAAGTACTCGGCTCATCTGCTATCGGAGCTGCGGATCTCCAAACTACAAATACAATGAACTTTGTAATTCAAATTTTTTTCCTGTTTCTTTTGATTCATTGCTTGAGTCGGCCTTGTTTGAAAATTTTAACTAGTGATTGATTTTTCTAAATTGTGTTTATGGTTGGAATTCAGATGTGCGAGCTTTTGATGATTTGAAGAGATTGGAGGTGTTCTTCAAAGACGAAAGCAAACATGGTGTCTCCGTGGTTGATCTGTATTCAGTACGAGCTTGTTCAACATGCAGGCAGTATTTTGATGATGGTCAGTTTTCTTTCCGGAAAAATCAACCGATTCTGCAACTTATTTTCCCGGAAAGTTAAAGAACAACAGAAAAGATCCAAATCAGGCTTAGAATTAAAATCTGGACCAACAGTATGACACTAACATTGCTGGATGGTTATTTCCTTTCTTCTTGCCTATTTTAATGTCTACTCGTAAAATTGGCCGTCTTGGATCCGTCCAAAGAATAAACAAAAGGAGAACTACCAAAATACTTCTTAAAAGAGGCAGATTTTATTCGTTTGAGATTAGATTTTTTTTAACATATTAAATATATATAAATTATAGATCAGATAAACTAAGCAAACCATTATTTAATTTATCTGGAATCAAAAGATTGATTCTGATACGTTCAAGATTGTATCAGTCAGCAGTTAAAAGAAAATCATATTTCTTTCTCTCAAAACGTCCAAATTTGTGGGTCTCTTGCCACTTGCGAAGAATCGATGGTTTTTTTTTTCATGCACATTCTTTAGAAATTATAAAGAACCCTAAAGGAAGAGTCACTTTGTTCATTCACTTATCAATTATTACGAGTTAAAATTTATAATCTTGATTGTAATTATTAATTTTAATGATTCAATTAACCAAAACTTAATTTAATTACTATAAAATATAATAATTATATAGTTAACAGTTACGATTAATCATAAACTATGAACGCTTATGCTTACCGACAACTTTACGAGTAGTCCAAGATAAAGGCAATGGATTCTTTTTCTTTGTTATCGTCAGAACTTGTACGATAAAAGAGCAGATTAATTAAAATAAATATTTTAATAAGATTAATAACAGTCTTGTATTTCTATATACATGGCCTGGAAATTTGCGTTTTTACGATCTGGATCTCAAACCTTAAATTAATCTGCCACTTCAGCTGTTAATCTAAGAGAGGAATATAAAGGAAATGGCTGAAGCCAACAATGTGATGTGCAAAGCAGCTTCAGAAATTGTCTTGGAAGACTTGCCTGTAAGTAAACCTGGTAACCATGAACCATTGTAGTCTGTTGGAACCTGTCCTGTCCCTGTAACAGATCCGTATGTCGTCGCAGTTGTGCCCGTCGTCGTCGTTGTCACGACAGAATTGCTTGCAGATTTTTGACTGTGTAAGAATAAAGTTAAGTTACAGCAGATTGAAAGCTTTTCAGCAATGATCATAAAAGGAGATTCTATTCTGATAGGACAAAGTCGTTTCATTTCAACACCTTTTTTTCTCATGGATTCTCATATCTCAATCAGAAAAGACATCAGAATAAATTTATGGGAAAAAATAATTTTATACCTTGTTGATGAAGGGCAGAATGTAATCGTATAATCAGCTCCTGTACATGTAAACGTACTCGTGGCATCATCATACGCATAGCTATACGCCTTGGGGCAAACCACTTTGAACATCTCCGAATAGACCGATGGTTTACATGTGTCGGGTGTGGCGTACGCGCCGCTGCAGCAATACTCCGGTGTCCCGAATGCCTCGCATGCACTCTTACAGGCCACACCGGAGCCGATGCTTAACTCGGTCGGGCACTGTCGGTTCAAGTCATTGATGCAACCCGTTGACAAGCACGTGCCCGACCCACTGCTCGGCTCGATGATCATCGGTATGTTGTAGCCATCAACTAAGCTAACGTCATAAAAATCCTGCTTGCCAGACCCTATGGTGAACTCAGCTAAAGTAGCCGGTGGAGTTGCGCCATTACCTTTGCATTCAACTTGTGTCGAGCCGCAGTCACCAGTTTGACAAATGAATTGACCAGTGTTTTGGTCTGATGTGCATCCAGTTCTCCCCCAAAATCGACCAGACCAACCCGGAGCTGTCTGTATGGATCTAGATCCACCAGACGGTAGCTCGAAACCGGTGCTATCTAGCTCAGTTTTGCCTAGGATACCAGGCCAAACCGTGTAATCACAATTGTTCACAATTGTAAATGTAGCCCCTGAAATCCCTGTACACATACATCTATATTAACAACGTTGATGCTATGTTTTATAAACATTAATATTCGAGTTCACAGAATCGAAACATCAACAATAAACGTTCAACATCGAAAACCTTACCTTTGAAGATGGAGATCAAAGTTAATAAACAAATAGAGAAGATCAGAGTATCCATCTGGACTTTGTTTATGAAGGAAAATAGAAGATCATGAACAAAGATATCCTAGAAAATTTTATGCTATCTGATCTACACTATCCATACTCTCTTTATATATAGTAATATTTTAATCTCGTGTGGACGTTATAATAAAATAGATTTACTGTTGTATAAAGCCAGAAGAAAGACGACGTAATTTTCCTCTGTTAGTCAAAAAGTTGCACAGAAATCCTATAAAACCAGTGATCTAGTCCTTGTTGAAAGTACCCAACTCATTTGGTGCAGATATATATCTACTTATAAGAGGATAATGTATAATTTTGTGAAACGAAAAAGTAATTAAAATTAAAGACTGGTTCCCTTTGGGTCAGTATGGAAAGAGAAGAAGCAAAACTTTAATGGTTATCGTCTTCTTTTAACTTACTGTAATACATATAGACTCTATGACCCTTTGTTTCCCCACATGATCTATATCGCTTTCATAAACATGTTAAAAATCCTGTGGGCTACCAAGGGAAAAAGAAATAATCTTTTTTCACCTTTGTTATCTTCGCTACTCTTTAATTTTTTTTTAATATTTTTTTACTTAAATAATATTATTTAAATTTCTTTTAGATATTTTTTTATTTTATTGTATAACCGGAAAACAATTATATGTGTTGAGGCTTACATAATTATCTAGACATGTATATTCTAATTAGCGTATAATTGGACATTAGAGTTGTCACCCTTTCCTATACATTTTCTATACAGTTTAGTGCTAACAATATCTCTAATTCTATCAACAATAATTTCAGGAGTTTGACAATCCCTTCCATAACACCTGCGATTCTTTTTTTTTTCTCTCCCAAATACAATACAAGAAAGTACTCTAAGTCAACTTTAAGATGTAGACAATTAAGGATTTACTTTTCAGCATAATAACAGTCCATTATAGCTGGTAATCCCATTGCATAGTTGATCTACTTACATTGCAAAACCGAAACAAAACCACCCAAATACTAGTAGAAAAAAATTCAAAGAACATATGATGTAACACCCCGACCCGGATGTCACATTGGGCCTCCGGCCCAAAACCTGTATTTCAAAATTCTTTCGAAAGCCCAACAATTAAAATCCAATTCAAGTCCAAAATACTATTTATAAAATCCATTTAAGTTAAAACGCAAGCCCAAAATAATATAAGATAATCGGAGCTCCAAAATATTACAAACCATTAAAACATTCGACCCAAATTAAAATAACGGAGTTACAAAATACATAGGGTCCAACCAAGTACTAGCCCACTAATTTATAAATGTACCCTGACATAGGTCGATGCTGAAATCCAAACCTCGATGGTGCTCCACGAACTGGCTTCCGCTGACCTACGCACGAAAACACATTTCGAACGCTGAGCTACTAAAGCTCAGTGGGTACGCCGAACTCGGCCAACATCATGCATATCATAAGCAGTAAAGCATAACATATAAACGTCGTGCATGAAATGATGATCTAGCATGCTTGCCTACCACATGACATAAACAATGTATAATATCGCACACAGCATATACATATCACATCACAAAATAACACGCAAGAGTGAGGCCCGCGTCTACACAGCATCTGGATCCTACACTCAGGATTGAGGTCGCCCTCAAATCCTATGCCCGGAATGTTACATCGGACATCTTCGAACGAGGCCGCCCAACGTTCGGAAAGGGGTGGAGGCCGCCCAACCAACCTCATGCTCGGAATGTTACATCGAACATCTTCGAGTGAGGCCGCCCAACACTTGGAATAAAAGTCTTCAAAACATCATCCGGCATGTTAAATCGGATGGCCTTCAACGTGTTGCAACACTTATGGATATCCAGATTTTCAACAAACAAGGACTCAAAACACATAAACGATCCACCTAGGATCCTCACAACAAAACATATCAAGGCTTAACATAACTTAGATTTTCGAGGTTAATATCGTCAAATTCATGTTTATAATTCATTGCATCGATTATAAGATTCATTATAACACTTACTTCTCTTTTCGAACCTCAAACAATACTTATCTTGCCAAGTTTTCGCAGGGGTATCGATACCCTTATGTAGGGTATCGAACCACCCTGCCTCGATACCCACCCAAAGAAGACATCGAACCATGGGTATCGATACCAGTATCGATACCCTTTGACCATTTTCAAAGTCAACAAAAGGGGACCCTCCAGCATCGATACGGGTATCGATGCCATTATGCCACTGGAGGTCCCGGTATCGAACCATGGTTCGATACACCTGGCCACTTAGCCTATTTTCACTCATGGGTATCGATATCGGTAACCCGTGTATCGATACCCCTGCACGAAATGCAGGTCTGCACTTAGAAAATTCTAAGGATTCATCTCAAACATTAATCTATTCGGTTCTAAAGTGTTCTTACTCATTCTTAGAAAGGTTTCAAGTGTTTTAACATTATTTTCAAGCCATCAAACACACAATTACGAAATTCACCATTAAAGACCCAAAAGCTCAAACCAAGCATTCATACATGAAATCTACATGTCATGCATACTACCATGATATGAATGATAAAAGGATGAGTTGGGAGTACCAACCTTTTGCAGGCAACAACAAAAACGTCCTCTTCTCTTCTCTTCTCTTCTCTTCAAGCTTTCTCTTTCCCAAGCTCTTTCCTTTGCCCAAACTTGATGATGAATCTCCAACTTCACCAAACCAAGACATTCTTACCTCTTTGGATAGATCTTTAACCACTCAACAACTTACTCTTCACCTCAAAAACGTGAATCCTTAACAAAACTTTAAAGCCCTCACCTTTAGCAAGATTTTCCCATGGAGAAGAGTGAAAGAAGGGGATGAACCAATCACCTCATTCCTCTTACTCTGCAGAGGAAAAATAACTCTTCAAACCCCCATCTTTGTCATCTTATTTGAAAATTACCAAAAAGCCCTCACTAACCACTCATAAGCCCAACAAGCCAAGGCCCAAAACCACACAAACCGGGGCCCAAAACCGCAGCCCAAACTCTCGGGTTAACCCGACGCTCGGATCCGAAATCTGGGTCGTTACATATGATTTCTACTTTTCAACCCTGAATCGCAGAACAAACAGGAGACTTCAATAGTTATACTTATATGGATCAATCTATCGTGGGTAGACAACTTATTAAAGATTCTCATCCAAGTCACCAAAACATGCTTTGAAGTATGAGAGGAAAATCAAACAAGTTTCTGCAAGTTAAGTTTAATTCCTCTATCTAACACCTGGTCTTAAACGCAAACTATACTAACATCACTTAAATTTTGGCCCTTAAAAGCTTTTTTAACTTCATCTCTAAGCTTCAACAGTTTTCTCATCATCCAGCTAAAATGTAATTTATATCTAATTGTCGAAAAGCTCATTGTTTTAAAGAATTACTTATTAAATTAATATCATATAAAATTATTGACAAAATACTATATTTTAATCAAAATTAAAAAAATTGCGACTGACTAATAAGACTTTTATCTATTTAACAAGTTTTTAACGATAAAAAAATAATGTTACTGACGTATTAAAGATACGTATTAACACAAGTACAAACACTATTATTTTAAATATTAACAAATATAAAATTTAATTTTAAGATTAGAATCATACACGGTTGTCACCATACAACCCGTGTCTAATTAGTTTATCATATTATTTTCATAAATATTTTGAAAAAAAAAACATTATTTAAATAAAAAATTAACTTGGAAAAAGATGATATACTTACGCTTATGTAAATTTTAGTGAGTCCATAAAAGTTTAGTAAATTCAAAAACTAAAATAAATTGACAAATTTAAGGAGTAAATATTAATTAATTTCTTTTTTTTTTTTGAAAGACTATATTTTGTTTTATAAACTGCAGCGTTTCATGGATCGAGAAAATGACTCCCTATGAATCTGATCCGTCACGACGGTGGTCGGTGGAAATAATTGCTTTGTCTTCAATTCATGCCACCGCCGTTTACACCTTACTAGATTTGTGCCATCAAGTAAGCTAATTGCAACTATTAATTTAATCACTTCAATATTAAATGAGTATAAAATTCACAAAAATAACGTTAAATTTATATTTTAAAATATATTAGATAAATTTAATTTATCATATTATTCAATAATTAACATCGTAATTGAGTGCAATTTTTTATGGGGCAGAACCTTTAAACAATTGGCGTTGCAATTGAATTAGCAAACTCTGACTATAATCTCACTGGACGTTCTTATCTCAAAGCAAAACACGTGAATTAAGATTAGTCTCTATTATCAATATTTCTTTGGCTTAAATGTATATAAAAAAACTCTCAAACTTTTAAGAAAAAAATTAGTTAGACCCTTTAACTATTTTTACACTTAATTGAACTTTTAAATTTGTTTCATGACTTTAATTATTATATGATTCAATTTTGATGAGTATGTAGTAGATTAAGTTTTTGGTTCCCTTCTTTTGAATTTCTTTATAAATATGGTTTAAAATAGGGTATTTATGGTAGGTTAATCGTATCGTTTAGTTTAAATAGTAGATTAGCCGTTATAATGATTCTTGAATTTTATTAAACGTAACCTAATAATTGGTATCTTTGATATAAGTATCGAATTCAACCATCAAATGAAACATGCATTAACGATTATATGCTAAAAGAAGCTTAAACAAGAATGCAGCCTGGGGAATTGAAAAAAATCCTCTATAAAGTGTCGAATAAAATATGTAAACTTTGAGAGATTTTTCTTTTAACTTTAAAACAACACAAAAGGCTTAGGAATATGCATTGCCATTGCCATGTCTCATAGCACATGCCAAATTGCCAATCTTTTACTAAAGTGAAAAATGTCTACGTTGTGCATGTGGAAAGTTCAGACTCTCTTTTTCATGTAAAAGAAAACCCAAAATTTCGTGACAATGTAGCAATCATTCTAAAAACACTCAGTAAAATTAGATTACTTTTATCGGATGAAATAAAATAATGAATATAAAAATATAACGGTTTATTAATAGATAGGCTCAAAGGGAGAAAGCTTAATATTTAGAACTATAAGCGATGACGAATTTGAAGTAAAAGTTTGAAAAGATAATATAAATTAAAAAATAAATAAAAGCTTAAACGTTTTCTAATTGAGGTTTAAATAAAATTAAAAAATAATAAAAATTTGAGAGGAAATTTAATTAAACATATCCTAAACTTAAATATAAAAATATGAATGTGTTTAAACGTTATTATATTTTGTTTTAAAATCTGATACATTAGGAGTAATTAAAATGATTTCATATTCAAATTAAAGATTTATATACAAAAAAAAGTCTTTTACATACAATGCACGCAGAGAGGTTTCAAAAGTTCGCAGCTCGACCGGGGAAGTATAAAGTTATAGGCTTATAGCCTTCCAAAACGAGTGGTTCGCAGCTTTTTCAGTTAATTAACTTTCTTTGCATATATAATTGGAACTTTGGTCTACTATAACACGATCATTATCCTATAATCAGAATTTATAAACGTAATTAGTGACATGTTCAAAGCTTTGTTGAGTTAATTAAGTTGCTTTTCCTGCGTCCATTACCAGCGGAAAGTGAGGCAATGCCAGTCGGCGCTACCGGCCTTTTTCAGACGATATTATCCATAGCCATAGGGAACAGGCACAGGCACAGTAGCCAACTTTATCATCACCTAACGCACTTATCATTCAAAGGTGTATCCATGAATTCGTCAGCTACAGGGATCTTCAAGGTTTCTTGATTCCCCTAAAAGAATTAAACTGCACATAAATCTTTTAAAAGTTGTAAGTTCTATACGATAAAATTACATTTTAGTCCTCCTAAAATCATATAATTCTAATTTACCCCTTCTAAAACTTGTCTGCCAAGAAATCACTGTGAATATCCTATGAGCAAGATGCGAAGTTCGTTCAAGTTTCAACATCTACGACCGTCCTTTGACATGTTATCCCTCGTGTAAAGTTCCATTTGGATAATTACTAATGTTTATTTTCTTCCTTTTCTTCCCCTCTTTGTCTGACCTTTAGTAAAGATTTGCGTCAGACAGACATAAGCCTGTGTTTTTCAAGACTAGGATAGAGTTTTGTTTAGCTTTTTCTGTTCTGTTTCTCCCCCTTTAGTTTGATCCTATGTTTATGAGAGAGTCGGTCTCTTTCGTATCATATTCATGATAAGTGGTCAGTAAAGTATATTGGCGGGAGAAAGAAATAGTAATGGATTAGGTTGACGGGGCCACGCCAATGCCGCCGTGCATGATGATGATCATGTCATGTTCTGTAGGGAGGGAACCAAGAGACACAACTTTTTATAGGAAAGGAGAGATCCATTGTATCCAAGTTATTGAATCGTATAAATATCTAATAAGATTATAGATTCGAACCCAACGAGTGATAATAGTAAAAAAATGATGATGATCATCTTAAGAGATTTGATGCGAATAATTTAATAAAATTTTAAATTTAAATTTTAGATTATAAACCCTAATAACTAAACTAAAAATTCAATAATCCATCCCTGCAAATTAAAACTCAGCGAGGCCCAAAATGAGGTAATACAAATCCAAATTTTAATGTCCAAAGTCTACATTGCATAGCTATAAATGAAGATATTTTTTATAATTGAAGTAAAACTATTGCAAGATCGGTTTTTGAATCATAGAAGAAAATCGAAAAAGTAAAAATCAGTTCAAATTCTAGTGTTTTATTTTGTTTTGATTAACCTCTATTTGTTATAGTTTTATTATTATTTTAGTATTCTAATTCAATTACAATATAGTATATTAGTTCACTTTTAAATTTGAATGAATCATACGCATACAAACTAATTACTCAAATCTGAATTATATATAAAAATAGCATTATTCTTTATCACTTGATCCACTTAATAGATTTGTTTTAATATTTATTTAAACATATTTAGTTAGGGATGAACGTTTGATCGGATCGAGTCGAGTCAATTTTTTGAGTTATTCGAGTTGATAAGTTTAATTTTATCATTCCAACTTTTATTCAAAAAAATTTCGAGTCAAGTTGAAAAAAATCGAGTTGAGTCAAGTCGAGTTTCGAGTTCTTTTAAAGATTTAATTATAATTATTTATTATATTATAGTACAATTTGATTATAATTTGAACAATTTTCACTAATCATATAAGCTATATATATATATATATATATCTTCATGTGTAGTAATATTTCTTTATATTTTGTTGTATATTTTTATATATCAATATATATTATAAAAATTTGGGGACTCGTCTCAAACTTAAAAATAAATCTTCTAATTACTAAAATTTTTTGAGTTATTCGAATTTCCGTTTTACAACTCAAACTTTATTTGAAATTTTCTCGAGTTATTCGAGTTTATGAAATTTCGAATCGTGTCAAAATGAGTCAAATATTTTTACCTCGAGTTGAGTCGAGTTGTTCAATTTTTTCGAGTCGAATTAGTTTTGCTCGCCCCTATATTTAGTTTAGTAAAAAAACTAAAATTAGTTAAAAGGGTTGAATTATATTTTTATTTAATTTATAATTTGGCTAAATCATCAAATTGGTGTTTAAGTTATATATTTTTCCTACAAATGCCTAGAGTATCTGGTTTAATATAAAGGTATAGTTTTAACACTCATTTAATAGTTAAGCATTATAGTTTTTATAATTTAAAAAACAAATAATTCATATTTAAATAAGTTAAAAGAATCATTAATTTAGGAAACAAACTATTTTCTTTTTTAAAAAGTCTACAAATTTTATAATAATAATATTTTTTATATATATCCTTAACTCTTTAATAATACATATATATTTTATAAACAAAATCATTTAAACCTGTATTTCATAAAATTAATATTATCTATTTTTTCTGAAATATTTATTGAGTTTAATGTATTATTTTCTTCTAAAAAATAACATCGATAAATCCGTCTAATAAATATAAAGTGATGATAGTTTGACAAACTCCACCCGTCTCATTCTATTAGCCTCTCAAATTATATATGTATATGTATCAATAATGCTGCAATTATTGTAAACTTATCAACATTGACAATATGGACCGTTTTTGTCATTCATTCAACCAAAAATGTGCCTACCTACGCTGCCTGCCCCTTGCCAACATGCAAGGGATTGGTTCAACTAGTTAATATTGTCACGGGGCTAGAGTCTTGACCTAGCTGAACCGCGCGGCCTTAGTCGATGTTCTTAGACAAACGACTAAGTTAGCCTAAAAACTCGCTCCGGAAGATTAAACTTCCCAAGGCACTAAGAACGCTGAATCGTTCTGGCGGAAAGCAAACTATGAGTATGGCTACTCAAGAACGAAAAGAAGAACGCGAAGAACACAAAGAACAATTGAGAGAGTTTTTTAGAGTGAATGCCACTTGATTACTCAAAGATGAGATGATACAAATGAGACAAGATTTCTAAGGAGACAAGATTTCAAGTCTGGTTGATGAACTGAGACAGTGCGATCAGAGCGTGATTAGCTGGTCAGGTCATCCTTTGATGGTTGGCTTCGACTACTAGAGGATCGTTCTCAGTCAGCTTTGTCTGGTTGGGATGGTCACACGGTTATCTGACAGACCCAACAATTCCATCCTCCTTTGAGAGAGTAATAGAAAGCTCTGGCATTTACTCTAATTCTCCTCTAGTGTTATTGAGAGTTCTTCTTGTTCTTTCTTAAATTCTTCGAAGCCATTCTCATAGTTAGCTTCCGCTAAGAACGATCTTCCGTTCTTGAGTGCCTTGGAAGTTTGATCTTCCAAAGTGGGATTTCAGGCTGACTTAGTCGTTTGTCTTAAGGACTCGATTAAGGCCGCACGGGTTAGCTGGTTCAAAAGTCTAGCCCCGTGACAATATGCTCTGAATACATTTACTGAAGGGTTTTGTATATCTAATAAGCACAATATTTTTTTATTTTATTTTTTGTTTGATCGGTAATGACTCTAATACTTTTAATATTGATCATCAATCGCTTATATTTTTTATTATATTATATTTTTGTTTTTAATTTTTTAATAAGAATAACTTTTTTTCACGTTTTCATGTATTTTGGTTATTTTTCATTTTAATTTCCGGTTGATCAATATTTTTTTAAATTTTTTTTTCATGTTTGAATTTGATATCGTATCAACTGATAAGATAACATTTGTTTGGTTGTTTTATGAATCTTCCCTATTATAAACCCTCGAGTTAGATTTAAATAAACATTCACAATTATCGTTTATTGTTCGCAATTGAGTTGTGATATTGACTATTTTGTCAACATATTTTCATTGTTATACATTTTTATATTTATATTGATGGTTTTATCCTTTATCGTATATTAATATTATTTGTATCGATATTTATTTAAGTCTTATAGTTAATTTTAAACAATTTCTTATATAACTTTTTTAAGATTTTAAATGATTAATTTCTTGTTTCAAGGAAAATGAAGCATCTAAAATCTATACGAATCAGTATCACTTGTTGTACATCAACAACTTTCAACCATCAAAATTAAAGCATCAAAATTCTTAACCATGGACCACTCTAATAACCCTAAAATCGAAGAAAATATTGATAGGAAATACTTTAGCTCATAGTCTAGTAACATCACAAGTTGCACAAGTGTGATCAATGGATTAGCATCTTAATAATAATAATAATAATAATAATAATAATAATAATAATAATAATAATAATAATAATAATAATAATAATAATAATTCATCTTATCTTCAAAATGTTGCATGCAGCATGCTGTCGATAAAAAGGTTCATCAATATTCAATAATGAAATTGATAAAATTTGTTCGTTGGAACATCCTATCAAGTCGACTAGGAAATCCAACAAACAGATGGACCAATTACAACAAACACTATTAAACACTATGTTGCAAATTTTTTAATAAAAAATAATATTAAAATGCGACTTATTTAAAATTTTAAAAAATAAATTTATTAAAAACTTTAAATTTATAAAGCTATAAAATATTTCTTATAACTAAAAGCCTCTAATTTCATCCCTAAGTTCTTTTCTTCCACTCAATCGACGTATGAGCCACATCAATGTAGGCCACGGCCCATGCATGATATGGACATCCACATCCGCAACGGGACAATCTCAGATGAGGCCTACTTTTAGCCGACGGCATAAAGCTACTCAAAACCTTACAACTTAGACGAGCCATCGCATCACCATTGTGATTCCGACGATTGGAATAATCGAGTGTGATCGGAAAAAGTGGGTGAATATGGGCGGCGATGCAGAACTCTCCTCGAACGCACCTTCGTACACCATTGTGCTGTTGAATACTAGTGGTGAAGTCTTCGATGCAGTTGTTTCAGTATCCTGCCCTTCTGATGATTTCTGGCTGCAGATTTACGTACCAAAACTAACCGTTAAGAGCCCCGACAAAAAATAATAATATCTCTAACGTAACGTAACAATAAAATATGTTCGGTATCAAAAATTCAACTCACGTATTAAATAGAGTCGAATTTTGATATCGAATTAAAGATTTTTTACCACAACCGGATGGTAAGCTGGTTCGGCACGAAAACGTGTAAAAAGTGCAAAAAGCCGACCGACATAAGATGATGGCAAGTTATAATTACGGAACGTTGTTTTCGTGACGATGATTTCCCTTTTAGGACATGAACGTTAGGAGCTGCAAAAAGGTTAGTAGAAACCATTACCTAGTGTTCGGTGAAGGGCAGAAAGTAATCGTGTAATCAGCTTTAGCGCATGTGAACGTGCTGGTTCTATCATCATAGGCGTAGCTGTAGGCGCGTGGGCAAGCTCTCTTAAACACCTCCGAGTATGAAGATGGTTTGCAAGTATCGGGTGTTCCATACGCGCCGCTGCAACAGTACTGGGGCTGGCGGAAGGCATCGCAAGCGCTCTTGCATGCGACGCCGCCAGCTCTACTGTCTGTGTTCATCACCTTGAGCTCTGAAGGACATGAGTCGTTGAGATCCCCAACGCAGCCGGTGTAGGTACAGTTTTGCCCCGTGCCGCCGTGAGGAACAACCAACATAGGGACGTTGTAACCGTCGACCAAACTGACATCGAAGAAATCAAGACCGCCGGCTCCGTCTAAAGTGAATTCGGCTAAAGTGGCTGGTGGAGCAGCGCCGTTCCCCGAACATTCAAGCTTCCCGGAGCCACAATCGCCAGTCAGACATGAAAATTTTCCGGAGGAATCTTGGGAACAATGGGTTCTTCCCCAAAATCGACCACCCCATGATGCCGGCGCGTTAATGGTTTTGGTTTCGCCTCTCTGGAGAGTGAAACCCGTCGTGGGAAGCGTCGGAACGCCGGCGTTCGAGAGAATTCCAGGCCATACCACATAATTGCATTTGTTTACTATGCTAAAGGTTGTTCCTTTCACTCCTGTTCACAACGTAATCAAAAAGAAAAAAAATTCAAACCAAAATCTAATACTTAGAGATAGAACTGACTGAACATTTTTCAATATTTTCCAAAATCAAAATACCTGGTAAAAATGAATGTGACAGAACAAGAACACAAGCAGCAGCAGCAACAAGTGTAATTTGAGCCATTAAGGTTGATTTATATGTTTTGCAAGAAGAATCCTATTATAGCAATGAGAAAGAAGAAGAAGAAGAAGTTGGGGTATGGGCAAAATCCAACACTCTTTCCCTTTTTTTCAGAAATGGGTGTTGGGAAAGTGTGAGATTCTTCAATGGCGATACAACATGGGCTTATATAAGGGAATTTGAGCTTTTCGGCAACTAACGTCAATGTGGGCCAAACTAGAGGTCGGCAACTCGACCGGATTTTGAGATAAGTCTCGGTGTTTGGCTGAGATTTTTATTTCCTTCCCCTTGATTTTTTAAATCTTTACTATGGTACTTATATTTCCATTTAACTTTTTATCACTAGAATTATTCATTAGATTCGAGATCCATTTTATTTTTATCTACTGTTCCATTTAATCATGTTTTAACCGTGCTTTATAAATTGGGCAGCAGAACATGCCACATTGCTAAGACTTCAATCGTATGTAATACAACATGCATAAGAAAACAGGTTTAAGTATAGTACAAGATAAAAATGTTACATTTCGAACCAAATAACAATATTACAGAACAAATTAGTCAAAATTCTCTTCTGTTGGTAACTGCTTGGCAAGGGTACGAAGAAAACGGGTGAGGGACTTTTCGGCACTCTTTACCTCTGCATCTACTTTTGCCTCGTCTTCTTCAGTCGAAATCCGCCTTTGTTCTTGACTCATTTGAACTCTTCGAACAAGTTTACGCAATTCCTGCCAAAGTAACACTACTCGATGAAATAATCCATACGGCAATATATCAAGCAACTGACAAACAGAGGAGCAGCTTGTGTGATGAACTGCACTCGGCTGTTGCCAGGCTCAAAAGAAAGGTTCTTATTAAATTATCCCAAGGAATAATATAGCTCAGAATTCCATATAAATATCAGACTTGGTTCAAATTAGGCAACAAGTGTATCAAATTTGGGCCTAAAACCAGCAATAAGGGAAGTGCTAGGATACCTTCCTATCTGTAATTGGCAGCAAGGGAAGCGGTAGGAAAGCTTGGAATTTTGCCAATATGTATGAGATTTGGTTTAGAACCGACGACAAGTGAGTGATACTCGGTTACAATGAGGCTGCAGTATAATTATGGCTTGCAGGTCTAAGGAGCATTGCAAATGATTCGATCAAACCCATCCAATGGTTGGGGTTTAAGTTGAGATGCTTTAAGTTGTGTATGTAGAGGAATTTGTACCGGTAGCAGTTTAATAGCCTCTTAGATAGATAAAATCTGTTACTTATCCAAAAGAAAGAGAAAAGAGACATAACTTATGAATGAACATAAAAGCAAACCGAAAAATGAGCACCGATTTAACTTCTGAGCAATGCAACAGCAAACAGATCAACAGAGAAATATAAGGGGTTCAGGCAGGGCAGTTATTCAAGCATATAAAGGCAAAGAATTTGGACGAGTTTGCTAGCCTAACTATCCCCAAGCATCCAACTGTACATACTGATCAAAGCAGCCCTGACTAAGAGAACTTTGGCAACAAATGAGCAACTTTTAACTTGGTTTGCTTACCTGACGATCAAAATTGATGCTGCTAATCGAAAACACTTCATTTGTAATTTCAATGTCCTTGCTGATCAACCCATCAAACCATCTATTTGCAATGTTAACAAATTCCTGTGACTGCAGCATGTAAAGAAAATGGTAAGACAACACTATAAGTGTAATGTGACTGTAATAAGCTTAAGCTTATTGTAAGTCTTAAAATCAAACTTAAATTACAGTATATTCGAATGGATCATCATCATCTTCATAATCTTCTTCTTTAGTGACTTGTGCCTTTGAACCAGCTAAAGCCTGCAATGTTTTCTGGTCACCTACTTTTGTAGCTTGAATCAAAGCTTCCATCAATTCGGGTTCTGCTTCTCGAAGCAGTTTCCCTAACACAAAACAAGTATGAAGCACAGACTTACATTGCGTATAAGCTAAAGGAACATAATCAATTGACATCGAATAAACTTCTCTTGCCAATATAACTGAATTGCCTTCGCTTTCCCTCTCTAACATCAGGGCCTAGTCTCTACAACCAAAATACAAACACCTAGTGGTCAATAACATATTTTACAACGTACCAACAAAAAGGCGTTTCATTTTTTTGCCAATTTCTTAAGTACCTTAACTAACATTAAAGCATCGAAAACATCTTGTTCGAGAGAAGCCACTCTAAAAAAATTAAAATAAAGATGTTAGCTTTCAGTATGTACAATTTCAAAAGCTCAAATGAATATATGTTTTTTTTATTGAACTGTACCTGAGGATACGTTTGATTTGCGGGTTGGAGAAGGAAGCAAGGTCCATACCCCAACGGACGGCGCGACGAGCCTCGCGCTTCTTCTGGTTGCGGCTCTTCTTTACATCGGATTCCGAGTCGTCGCTGGTTTCGCTTTCTTGGACATTAGATGGATATGGGGCATTGGATAATCTGATTCCGCGTGGGCGGTGACGAGCGTTCCCGCGGGAGGAAGTTGAAGTGGCGAAATACAAACAATGGGAAGGGGGGTTAATTGGTACTGTTAGTATCCGAGAGGAGCAGTGATACTGCCACTGCAGCTGCAATGGCGGCCATTGCCTTAGAGACCTTACAAGACGTGCCATGTTCTGTTCGACCAACGCACGAGCTCAGCTCCGGTGACAGTTGACAAGCGGCCCGATGGAAGACAATTGTATGGCAAAAGCATTAAGGTTCCGACACGCCTCCTATTATCATTTCATAGAGATAATTCCCTGTTGGCCCAAACTACTTTACTGGACGGTGTTCATAGTTGGGCTTGGGCATGAATCTAAAGGTAAATTTTGGTGTTAGATTTGCATTAAACAGCGAAGTTGAACTGTGGATTTAACTGAATGGCAAAATCACCTGTAGAAATATATTGCAGCCAATATCAGACGATCTAAAGGTCTGAATCTAAAAAATATTCATATTTACAAGCAAAATTAGCAATTCCTAAAAGGCCAAAAGAATGATAATTAGCCTAAACCCATCTCTGAATTTCACAGTTCATACAAAGTATCACCAACATTGATCAGTTTCCCATGTTCGCTTCGTATAACTAGAAAATTGAGAAGTTGAACCGCTAACCGGTTCGACAGAAAGAGAAAAAGACCGCCTTGGCCTGAACAACAACGTTCGGTCATAATCGGCCCGTTTCGCAGGATCCGACAGCGTAGAGTAAGCTTCGTGTACTTTGATGAACTCGTTGGTGGCGTCGTCGTTTCGACCATTAGCCGAGACATCAGGGTGTAGAACCCGCGCCAGTCTCCGGTAAGCAGCCTTGATTTCGTCACACGTGGCACCCTTCTGAATCCCCAATACTTCGTACAGCGATGACGGACAAGCAATATGTGAAACCGGCCTCTCGGCCGTCGATGAACGGGCGGCGGTGACGCGAAGTTGCCGGAAATGGACACGTGTCGGCATGGAGCTCTGTTCCTTGATGGAAACTCTGGATCCCATAAAATGAGCAGAGGAAGAGATGAAGGAAGCCATTATCGTTGATTTTTTGTTTGTTTGTTCGGTTCGAGATTTTTAAGTTGGGGGAACATAGGAAAGATGGTAAGGGGTATTTATACAGTTGAGTGAAACCGAGTTAGACCAGTTGGGTTAAACAAATTAGTGAATTACCAACGGCCAACAGGTAATATCTTATCCGTTCTATCAAATGCTGACTCAGAGAATCGTCGGCGTTTCAGAATCTTTTAATCAACGTGCTACGACCGGATTGTCAATCTGGCAGTAACTCACCGATTCTTCAGAATCTTATTGAATGTAAACTCGTTAATTGACACTTGTATGAAGTCAAACATACAAAACATGTAGCCAATTGGCACCAGTTGGCCAACCTTACATAAAATCAATTGGGCGGAGAATGTTGACATTAAGCCGTACAGCAACCGTGGGGGCGGTGGGGCGTGGACTTTAGCATGGTTTGGAGTCTTGGAGGGGGTAATTATTATTAAGCAAGGTATGCGGTTGTGCTTGTAGGTTGCCACACCTCAATCCTCATCCTACATGTGATCGAAAATTTTGGTTGTAGAAAGAGATAGACCGGCGTCATCGGCCCACAAATATTTGCGGTCGTGGAGAAAACTACCAAATTGGGAAAACAATGGGTGGATTTACTTGAAACAACAAACACGACATGCTTTAGTCTCGGTAAAATATATCAATAATCATCGAATTTTTAAAATATGTTTATTTTGATTATTAAAATTTTAAAATTTTTACTAAAATTATTTGATTTTTATTTTTTTATTAAAAACACTAGATATGTTATTTTTTAATTCTTTTCATGAGAATAAAAAAATAGAATTATAAGAAAATTAATATGTTTATTCCTAAATTTATAACTAGATTAATTAATTATTACGTCGGTTTATTATTAATATCTTTAAAAGATCCATTTATTATTAAATTTATAACTAGACAATTTGTATTGTATTTTATCTGATATAAAACCAACATTGTCTCCGATTAGTTACGAAAGAAACTTTGTCCATTACTGTTGTAGAAGAAAGACATGGCCTTGGATACTGTCAAAATTGTTTGAATATTTGACCATCGCCATGTGAAGGTCGTGTGTCGGCGACATGTGTTTAGATATGAGTGAAGCGACGGTTGATCCCAAGCCAAACCAAATTAGCTGCTAATTAAACAACGTTCCATGCTTTGTACTTTGCATGGAGAAAATGGAAGAAATGGCATGTGGGTTCTGGAAGATAGACAAATACACTGAACACAGACACTAAGGTGTTGAACACAATGAACATTCACGTGAGTTTGCCTGGATTTGATTCTCTGCCGCACGCTTTCTTTTAGGGGATATTTAATTACTTTTGGGTTTACACGTTGATGTGTTTACTGTTTACTGTGAAAATTAAGGACGATTAACCCTTTGTGTGAAATCTGGTGTCCCTTTAAATTCGTATGTTTTTTGAAGTTGGCATGGCCAAAACATAATTACTACATTGATTTTGTTGACTTATAAAATGAATGATGACTTACATTATCTTTTTCAAGAGTATAATTTACTTTGACAATATATCCGATATTTATCTATAATTTCAGCTTACTTTGAATCTAAAATTTCATTAGAATTAAAATTCTTAATTCAATTTGATATTGTGTAAGTAGTACTGTCCAAGAATAAATAAGCAAAGTTCAAATCAATATATACCCAATAAACAGTGACCAAATAATTAACCCCAATAAAACAATAGAGGATTAAATTATCATCAACGGTTGATTTGCTTATTTAATTGGTTAAGCTGGTTTTAAAAAATTACGCTGGACTGATAATCCCACATCGGCTATGGAGAAAAGATAAGAGTTGATATCTCCTATAAAGTAGATGTGCGACAACGAGGACAAACATGATCCTTCAGGCAGTCAATGGGATATGATGAGTGGCCAATACTCGCAATCTATGTGGGATGAGTGTCCGCTCCAACGCCTGGTTACGACACTTGGGCACTCCCTCTTTTTACCACCTGATCCCAATCTTGAAGGAAAGCCAAGTTAAAAGTTTAATTATATCATAATAAGTATTTGGAATATGTTACTTTTTCATCTAAATATTTAAAATAATCTATATAAAAAAGCCCTTTATAAATAAATCTTAAGGCAGAGGCAGTTCTTGATGCAAGAACTCGGGCACTCCTCTCAGGAGAGTTCCCTGCACTTCTACTTGATGCAAAAGCTCTGATATCTCTGCTTCTGCCTAGAGGCAGTTGACGTCTGCTGATCCTCAGGTTCGATCTCCTCGCTGTTGCCTTGTTTAATAAGTCAACTTCTTCCGAGAGTTCGGTCCTTTCAGCTTTTGTACCATCGTTTAGGGATAGAATTCTCCGTATCTTGGAGTGAAAAGGTAATCTCTTATTCGTGGGAGACCGGAGTGAGTGAGCCCTGACGCCATGATCTCTTTGTTTGATTAATCTGACCAAATGATGAAGCCATGCCACCAATTCTAAGATGCATTCATCCGTCTTATGTTTATCTGCATGATGAAGTGTTTGAAGCCGAGTGAGGGTAATATTTGGGGTTGCATTTCTTCAGAATTCGATGCTGTCTTAGGAAAACAAACACCATGAAAACATTGATATAATGTTATACCAACTCATTGAAATTCACATGAATTGAAAGAAATAGAGTGAGCTTCACTAACCTACTAGTTGCCCATTCTCTAACCCATCCAAAGCCTTGATGTGCTCTGTTGTATATGGCACAAAAAGGGAAACAATGACATAAATGTGTTACAAAAAGACATCAAACACACAAGACATAAAATTTAGAAAACTAGTTTTTAACCTACTTGGCTGTGTTTATGGCAACTGGAACTAGCCATTGTGGTGTCTTTTCCATCTCTTCCTTGACCTCTGACACCGAATGCTGCAGAAAAAGAGAAACGATGAAATCAAGAGACGAAACGAAGTATCAGAAAGCTAATTAGAAAAGAATGATTTATGAATTCATTGAATGAAGAGGTAGATTACAAGTGATAGAGACGATGCTCTTTTATACACATCTTAGGAGTACAGTTACTCTTTAACAGAAAAGCTCAACAGCTCAACAAACTAAAGCTATTAACCTAACAGCATTCTTTAACCATCACCCACGTATGCATGGTATGCATGAAATGCCATCATTCATAATCTGCATCTTCAATATCTTCATATTCCAAAACAAAGTTATTATAGATCAAACGAAAACAATACCTTTCCCTTGGTGTCAATGGATTGTACTCGGGACCTTAAACCATCCTTAACAGCGGGTGGAAACTGGAAATCCCTGGCTAAACACCAATCAACAGTACGCTGGCAAAAACTAAACCGTAATCCAACATCATGCTTAATTTGTTCAAAATAGCAGCTTCTGAACGTGGTTGTTTCCCATATAACCTACATTTTTTTTTTCATTCCAGACATAGTAGTTAAAACCTCGCCAAGCCAATCTTACAATCACAGCACTCATAGATTTGCCTTTTCTAAACTTTAAAACCCTGTCAAAATTTGCAGTTCATCCCTTTTGAGTCCACTGTTTTCTGCAAGTCTGAGTCGAGAAAGCACAGTCTCCAAAGAGATGATCACGAGTCTCAAGTTCAGCACTACAAAGCAAACAGTTAGAGTCAACCTGGAGACCTTGTATTTTTCACTACGTAGAATTGGTTAAACTGGTTTAAAAAAAATACTCTGGACTGATAATCCCACACCGTCTACGGAGAAAAGATAAAGAGTTGATATCTCCTATAAAATAAATGTGCTACAACCAGAAATTTCATGATCCTTCAGGCAGTCAACGGGATATGATGATTGGTCAATACTCGCTATCTATGTGGGATGAGTGTCTGCTCCAACGCCTGGTTACGACACTTGGGCACTCCCTTTTTATACCATCTGATCCCAAATTCCCAATCTTGAAGGAAAATCAAATTAAAACTGCTTCAAGATTTTATATCATAAATAAGTATTTAGAATATATTACAGTTATCTAATTATTTATTATAATTTTTACTTAGTGCTTTTGTGCTGGAAAGGTATTCAACATTATATACAGTTTAATCTAAATTAAAAACATCAAATTGGTAAAATTGCGCCTCACGTCCCTAACGAACGCAACGCCCCCTTCCTTTGCATGGGCGGTTAGCTGATATCCGTACTCTCTCTTTCACACGCACACAAAATATCAAACGCACCACTCATCGACAGACAGACAGACAACCCTTCAAAAATATCATCTCATCTCCTTATATTATCACCATTTCCATCTTCCCTTGCCTCCTCACTATTTCCTCTCCCAACCCTAATAAACCTCTCTGTTCTCCATTTTTTTCGAAAACAATCGACGATGAGAGAAATCCTTCACGTTCAAGGAGGCCAATGCGGGAACCAAATCGGATCCAAGTTTTGGGAAGTTATCTGCGGTGAGCACGGCATTGATCCTTATGGTAGGTTCAATGCGGATGGAGAATCATCTGAAAATCAACTGGAGCGGATCAATGTGTATTACAATGAGGCTTCTGGTGGAAGGTATGTCCCTCGTGCGGTTCTCATGGATCTCGAACCCGGGACAATGGATAGTATCAGATCTGGTCCTTACGGACAGATCTTTAGGCCTGATAATTTCGTGTTTGGACAATCTGGTGCCGGAAACAACTGGGCCAAAGGTCATTACACTGAAGGTGCTGAGTTGATTGATTCTGTTCTTGATGTTGTTCGTAAAGAGGCTGAGAATTGTGATTGCTTGCAAGGTATACGCATTATTTCCCTGCTTTTACTTCTCATAGTAATCGAAATTGTTTCTCGTGTTTATTGTCCGAGATATTAGATTTCAGTAAATCTGCGTTGATTTTCTTAGAATTGTTTCTAGGAGTGTTACTTTAATGGCGGTTTACTCTCTCGTTTTCGCTTCGAAGTTTGTAACTCTGATCTCTGTTTGGATTGCAATAGCACTTTCATGACAACGATATAGAACTGCTCTTTCTGTTGATCGTTTGATTTCCTTACTTTCAGCAATGAGCATATCAAGGTGAAATCATCTCATTTTTACCCATCTAACAATCTGTAAGCAATAACTTGTTCATTGTGCAAATTACATGGAATAGCTGCTGCTTTGTTCCATGATCCACCTTTTCCTTGAGTTGGCCAATGATTTATACTGCTCTTTTTATTAGTAAGCTTCTTTTTGTAGGGTGTGGAGGCTAAAGTGGCCATGGGTCTTTATCTACCTTTTGTGAGATATATAAATATATTTGTTTAAATAAGCAGATTTATTTATCTATATGATTTTGATTACCCAACAGCAAGTTATTTTGTCCTTTATTCTATTGACAATACTGATGGAGCCTTGATAACATTTTTTTAATGAATTTGGTGGAACGTTGGGGACACTTACCAGCTCATCATCATATGGATGCAGTCTTTGCATTATTATTATGGCTTGGCCAATATTTTAACATCTGAATCTTGAAGCAAAAAATGATCTCTAAATGAGCATGAGGAATCATGACTAACATGCATATATGCATACGCCATGTGACTTTGTATCAATCTAAAAACAATAACAATCAAATGGTAAGTTGTTACATTGGCATGAGTATCACTGTATCAGATCTTGTTTTATGCAAAACATTAAAAGTAGTCAGTACGAAAAAGAAAGAGAGTCATATTTCTGGATCCAGATATATCTGGAAAAGACAAACACTATACTATCATCATCTTATAATGGTATTACTGCTGTGAAAGATTTGATTTGACGCTAGTATAATTATAGTAACTATGTGGTATTAGATACATGTTGATCTATTGGATGAATTCTGTTGCTTTTAGTGAAGGGGAAAGAAATTGTTTAATTATTTGCATTTAGTGATGGGGAAATCTTTTGAGTTATAAATAACATGGTCATTTCCCTTTGAATTTTATGATGAAGCTCACTTGTTTATGTTATTACTGGACCAGGCTTCCAGGTGTGCCATTCACTTGGAGGAGGCACTGGCTCTGGCATGGGAACTCTGTTGATTTCGAAAATCAGAGAAGAATATCCAGATAGGATGATGATGACATTCTCTGTTTTCCCTTCACCCAAAGTCTCGGACACAGTTGTGGAGCCGTATAATGCTACCCTTTCTGTGCACCAGTTAGTTGAGAACGCTGATGAATGCATGGCTCTTGACAATGAGGCACTTTATGATATTTGCTTCCGGACATTGAAGCTCACTAATCCAAGCTGTGAGTGATGAAATATTAATCTTGATGGCCAGGTTTGCGATAAACTTGAAACTAACTCTGCCTTTTTAATCCTGCAGTTGGAGATCTGAACCACTTGATTTCCTCAACTATGAGTGGTGTAACATGCTGCCTGAGGTTCCCCGGACAGTTGAACTCCGACCTGCGAAAGTTGGCTGTGAACCTGATACCATTCCCGCGTCTTCACTTTTTTATGGTTGGGTTTGCACCCCTCACATCCCGTGGTTCCCAGCACTACATTTCTCTCACGGTCCCAGAGTTGACTCAGCAGATGTGGGATGCCAAAAACATGATGTGTGCTGCTGACCCTCGCCACGGTCGCTACTTGACAGCTTCAGCTATGTTCCGAGGCAAGATGAGCACCAAAGAAGTTGATGAACAAATGATGAACGTTCAGAACAAGAATTCATCATACTTCGTGGAGTGGATACCGAATAATGTGAAGTCCAGTGTTTGTGATATTCCACCAAAGAGCCTGAAGATGTCATCGACTTTCGTTGGGAACTCGACATCAGTCCAGGAGATGTTTAGGAGGGTAAGTGAACAATTCACTGCAATGTTCCGTCGCAAGGCCTTTTTGCATTGGTACACTGGTGAAGGGATGGATGAGATGGAGTTCACTGAAGCAGAGAGCAACATGAATGACTTGGTTGCAGAGTACCAGCAATACCAGGATGCAACTGTGGAGGACGATGAGGAGGGCGAGTACGAGGACGAAGGTGTGGAGGAGAACTATTAGACTTGAAAGAAAATGCGACGAATCCGATTGAAGGTTTGAGAGTAACAACCTTCCCTGCCCGTATACATTCCTACTACAAAGTACATATAAAAGTGTGTAGTGAATAGTGCTTGTATGAATTTCTGCTCTATTACTGTGTTGTCTCTCCTAAGATTAAGATACGTTTTCTTTTTGCCTTTTTAATGGTTTGAAATAAAAGTATTTCATCTTCCATTAGACAAATAAGAAGGTTTAAGTGATAAATAAGTATTTAAATTATATATATTAAATGTCTAAAATACTTATCAAGCCAAACAAGTGTCCGCCAAAAATAAAATAAAAAACCATGCATTAATTGAACATCTTCCACTTTCCAATTGTCACTCTCCTCGATAGACAATGGGCATTAGGGGTGACTATTCAATTGGGTGGAGTTGAGTTAAAAAATTTCGAGTCATTCGAGTTGATGAGTCATATTTTACAACTCAAATTTTATTCGAAATTTTTTCAGTTCGAATCGAGTTTAAGAAATTCGAGTCGAGTTGAAACGAGTTGAGTTTACAAATTCCTATAAATATTTAATTGTAATTATTTATCACGTTATAGTATGATTTGATTCCAATTTTTATGACTTTCTCTAATCATATAAAATATGCATATATATATTTTTTTCATATGTAGCAATATTTCTTTATAGTTTTATATATCAATATATCATAAAAAATAAGAGATTCGTTTCAAACTTAAAAATTAATCTTTTAATTACTAAAAATTTTGAATTATTCGAATTTTCATTTTATAACTCAAACTTTATTTGAAATTTTTCCTATCGAGTTTATGAAATTTTGAATCGAGTATTTTCGCCTCGAGTCGAGTTATTAGGTTTTTTCGAGTTGAGTTTTACTCGACCCTGATGGACATTAAGAGTTTAATTTTTATTAACGTATTACATCGTTGTATTAACTGATATTAACGAAGGCTAACGGTTACGTGAACAAAACAATAACAGTCGTTTAAATTAGGTGACCAAAATAAAACACTGGATAAACATAAGAGACCTCCGGTGAAATTTACCTATTTATTCTTAATAACGAATTTAAGATCTTACACTTTGATCATTACGTACAGCCTTTTTCTTCCTTCACTATTAATCGAAGCTTTCTTGTCATGGTTCTCCTGCACACAACTCAAGCTTACATTCAAAGTGTTCAAGAAACAATACATTTAAGTACATGTTTATTCATGTATTCCCACACCGTTAACTTCATCCTTTATTGATTAACTGGAAACAAGATTCATCGAAGAAACTCGGTTCTCATAGACTGAAAGGGGGTGTACTTAAACCAAGCTGAACTCAGTCCAAGTTGTAAGGAGCTCGAGCTTGACTTGGATTCGATGATTGAGGCTCAATAGAAGCAAGGATGGACAAGGCCGACAATAATAACCTCCATATCTCCTGCTCCTCCACCTCTTTACATTTTTGGAAACATAAGTTCTTTTATTGGTACATCAACTACATATGAGCTGCGAGAAAGAGAGAAGTCATAAAGTAGAGAAATCGGAAGTCGTGATTCCTTGTGCAATGACAGGGAAAAGGAGCATAGAACCAGAAACTCACCACCTTGGAGCACGGTCGTGATGGTTGCATAGCTTCTGGTAATGACATTAAGAAAGAACTGAATTAGATGAGATTGTCGGTTAGTTTATAAAGGAAAGGTCCTTAGGTTTATAATCATTACAAGTCACCTTGTCGATCACTTTCTTTTACAGCCTATAGTGCACATTAGAAGGATTCTGGATTGCTATGACAACCAGGAACACTAATTCATCAATAATTAGCCTAATATAAATGATAACTGGTAAGAGATACAGAAATACACTTTCAGGATATGGAAGACGCAAAACATTACGAGAGACAACGGAATAAAATGTACATGAATGAGTTAACTTACAAGTTACAAGCCAAGAAGATACAAGAGGTCAACTTGTGTTGGGAGAGGAGGCTTTCAATCTGGGAACTTTAAATGTAGAACTGAACAATTTTGGAGTTCTCGAAACGGGTATTTCTTCATCCTTTTTTCTCTTCAAACTTCTGCTTCCCTAAACAACAATAAGGGAAGTTAAGTTTTGGTTGGTTGATGGATATTTTACATGAAAAAACAGCAAGTAATCCACTTTGGTATTAAGAAATCAAATTAGGGGATAAAGAAATCAAGCACGAGAACTTTCTCGATGTTGATTATGTAGGGGGAATTTAAGGTCCTAGAGGCCACAAATGAAGAATAACAATACTTTGCAGCAAACAATAATGGTAGCAGTTCACCAGTCCCTTCATGGCCACAAAGCACATATTACATAATCAATTGAAAGAAGGACAAAATGCTTTCCATGGTGCAAAGGAGAAAATGCTACTTCGACTTCTGCCTCCTAGAGTGTACTATGGAAAGGGAGAGCAGTAAATCGTCATACCAGAAAGATGGGAAGTGGGAACAACAAAGTGCATCAAACAACTCTTAAACCATCTGCCAATTATCATGAAGAACTAAAAGAATTCATGTCAAAATCAAATAAATCAATATTTAAGCTAAATTGACTACAAAGTACCTTTCCATTGTCCTTCAGGACATCCGGAACGTGAGCATATTGTTCTTTCTGCATGATACCATTCTCACCTCTCAGAACAGATGTTCTTCCACCTTCTGAACAACGTCTTATCACAGGTGTACAAGAAAAATTTCTGGACTTCCTTAACAACTCTACCTCCCTTGATAATTTAGAAACTTCTTCTTTAATCTATTTGCATCAGCCTCTTTTTGAGACACTTCGGATTTTAATCTCTCATTTATTTCATTCTTTTCAGCAATGGATGAGCTCAGGTCCTCCATATTGGAAATAAGTACCTCGATTTTCCTATTAGCCTTTTCAAGTTCAGAATGCTTGCTGTTTAATTTATCCGTATAATGACTTTCAAGAATGTTCAACTGATTCCATGCAAACTTATTCTCTGCCATAAGTGCCGCAATCTGAGAACTTTTTTGTGAAGCAAGATTTTCGTATTCAAGCTTTAGCTTCCCTAAATCGCCTTCTAATGCCGTCGAAGTAATAAACTTTGAGCCACAATCCTTACATATTAGCATTCCTTTTTCGGTTTCTTTGGGGACATCCTATATTTAATGAAATGAGCAATACCTTAGAAATTTTACAGTGTGTAAACTATGAAAAGAGACAAATCATCAAAAACATACATTCGATTTTTTATGGAGGATGTCGAACCAGACTCTGAAATCACACAATTCATCCTCTGTTTCTTCTGTAATAGAACAAATTAAACAAATATAAACATCAATAATACTAAATTATAAAAATAAAAAACACTAAATTTCTGATCAATGAACTCCTTAAAAATGAACTCAACTCCACATAGAAGAATTCACTTCCGAAATGATTTTTTATTAAAGGGGTGGAGAAGGAGAAAAGCAAATATCATGTAGGAAAACACATACCTAATTTCAATTTACAAAAATCAGCTTCTCTGTGCTTCAATCCTACCATCAAATCGGCTTTGGCAGCCTCGAGCACACACGCGATCTCTTTTGATTCCAAAACACTCTTCATCTAAACAACAAAAAGACAAATAAATAAAATTTTCAAAACCCTAAATTCAAAAACCTTTACCTGAGAGATGTGGCCTTCGTAGAGGCGAACATCGGAGGTCCACCGTTCGTACTGCAACTTTATCCGATCTTCAAGAACCTTCCTTTCTTGAGAAAGAGTTTCAAGATTCTGTTGTTGAGATTTAAGCATCTTAACCAAACCTTCAAAGATTTTCTCCCACTTTTCACGCTCTGATGAGACTGTTACCCGAGCTTTCGTTCCCATTTTGATTCTTTAATCGTAGAATTTTCAGGGTTCTTTTTTTTATCAGTGTTTAGAGTAAGAAGCTCTGTAATTCGAATAAGAAAATGTTTTAAACGGTCGATTTCGGCGTATATAAAGCGGAACGGAGAGGATGATACTAATTTGGGCCGATGACGTTAATTTTGGCCCAAATGGTTTTTCAATCCAAATTCGGTCGAATTTTTTATTAATTAAAATTCTGAATATGTCATCTTAAAATAAAATATAAATAAAAAATTAATCCATATAATTGAAAGACTAATAAAACCTTGAATTTATATTTGAATTATTTTTCAAGATATTTAGAAAACAATCTTCAAGTCACGCAATATGCATGACTATTAGACATTGATAGGGCGTGGGCCCATGACGAGGAGTAAAAAAACCGTATTTAAATCGGTAATTAATCGCATACCCAAACCCAAAATCTCTACTTTCCCAGTTCCCTCCCGTTTTCTTCACATTAAATCGCCGAGTCACACTCTTGTTCTGGTCCCACGTCTCGTGACTGACTGTCGGATTTCCTCTCATTTGGAGGGGGAGGAATCAGGTAGGGAACGAAACAACGTGTATCAGGCAACCAATTCCGACGTGGCGGACACGTAGGACAATACTGGCTGTTTGGGGAAAG
This sequence comes from Abelmoschus esculentus, assembly GCA_035048815.1. Classification (NCBI taxonomy): domain Eukaryota; kingdom Viridiplantae; phylum Streptophyta; class Magnoliopsida; order Malvales; family Malvaceae; genus Abelmoschus; species Abelmoschus esculentus. The sequence goes on from JAUCBN010000039.1 coordinate 2,865,843, forward strand.
GTAAAATATCGTACGGCCAAGAAAAAAAAGGCGCGGATTAAATAGAATGACGTGAGATAGTGAGAGAAATGGGAGGATTTGGAGCTTTTTAAAAGCCAGTGCAGAAGACGAGCTTCTTCGGATTTTCCGTCTTTTGGGAGTTTCCGAGAGAAAAAAACAAATCAGAGCCAAACAAAGGGAAATTTATACGACACTTTTACAGCTAAAAGGTTGCTATTGTTTCCTGTTTCTTCTTCTTCTTCGGTTTTGAATGCTTGTTTTAATCTTTAATGGAGGTTTTCGTTTTGATCGAGAATAACAAAGGGGAAGTGAAAAGTTGGACGACTTGTTTTTTTTTCTTCATTTGATTGGTTGAGAAAGTAGATTTGTTGCATTAACGAGTTTTAGTTTTTTCAAAAAGATTTGATTTTCTTAACCCTTTTTGTGTCTTACTTTCTCAGTGCTTTTTTACTTCACGAAGAACCTGTTTCTCTCAATCCTTAGCTTTGTTTCCCTTTTGTCTCTGCCTTTTCTTTTCTTCTCATTTTTAAAATTTTCCTCTGTTTTCTCAGATTAGAGGAAATGGTTTCCTAGGAAACAAACAAAACCTAAACGCTACTTTTTCCGTTTTCTTTCTGCTCATAATTATACGCACCATAATTAAAAAAGCGTTCTTCCCTTTCCCCTCGCATCTCCTTATTACTGAATTATACTCCGAAATGCATTAAAGAAAAGTAAGGCTTCACTGACCCTCAAGTTTTTCTGTATTTGAAGAGACTCTGAAATTAAAAAAAAAAAAAAAAGAGCCGCCATGGATATATCTCGAATATCTTAGTACTGTTATAATGAAAACGCCATATGCGGAAATGGATAAGATCCGAGACGTGAGGCGTGGATCGAGAAAGCCACAGCAACATTCTTCATCATCAGCCAATCTCATCTCTGGTAAATTTACTTTCAATCTTAAAGTCTCTCCCCCTTTGTTGTTAGTAGATAATAATTGTTCATTTGTTTTGAAGGTTTTAATGGCGGCGTGGTGGATTTTGAGAAAGCCAAGAAAGAGAAAATAAGAAGACTGAGTAGCGTTAATGACATCCAACACTCTAACACCGAAACGGGTAGTTTTTGTTGCTGTGATTTGTCTTCTGATAACAGAGAAAATCAATGTCCTTCGCATTCAAACCACTCTTCTCTCAGAACTAAATCTACCACAAAGAGATTCAAGGTTCCCAGAAAGGTAACCAATCAATCCCCATCTCTCTGTTTTTTCTATTAACTACAAAGGAAATGTTTCTTAAATTTGAATTTTTCATTATTCTTTTCCCTGCAGATTTCTGATGAATGTATTGGCGTTGATCCTGCCTCTGTTCCACGGAAGCTACGGTCAAGTGAGTAACTTGTGATTTGTCCCTTGCTTGTCTTGTCTTTTGCATTCAATTGGGGTGAATTTCTTGGAAGATTCTCAAATTTTGTTTTTGAGTTCATTACCTTGTACCTCTGCAAATTATCGAACAAATTTTAAATTTATCTAATTTTTAAAATATTCTAAACTTTAAGTCCTTAAATATTAAACTGAATTCTTTAAGTGTGAAATCAAAATATTTTCCTTTAAACATACTCCAAACCCAAATTGATACCTAATATTCTCATTGGAAAAGCGGACGATGTTAGAAGACACTTGCTCTCTTTACAAGATATAATGAACTTTTATGGTGTTTATTGATTCCTTTTAAGCATACTTTTCGAAGGAGATACTCAAAGCTGGAGTTTTGTTTTGACAATGAATACAAAACTTTGATCCCCTTTTGATGCAAGAGAATAAGAAAAAAGAAGTTTGATGGAATTAATGTTTTGGTATATTTGGAATTTCATTGGCAGACATGAAGAAGCGCGGTACGGAAGCTATATCCCCTCGTTCATCAGATTCAAAGAAACCGAAATTGAATTTGGTGGGTCAATGATCCTTGATTTCCAGTGTGTCGAGTTCAATTATCATTCTTTTTTAACACTAATACTGGACACAAATACCTTAAGGAAAATGAAGAATAGTATAATTACTTTTTTGTTTTTGTAGAAACAAGGAGGATCAGATGGGTCTAGGAAGGCAATTGTTTCGAGTACAATCACAAAAGATGAAGAAGAGGTTGTGGAGACCCTTTATGCTTTGGCAGGAATGTTCCCTGATGATGACTCGACGGCAGTAAGATCCTCGTCTCAGCCAGAGACCGTGGAGGGTCCTGCTACATTTCTTGAAGGTATTTATCTGCTTCTAACAATTTGGAAGAGTTCACTTTGCTCTTTACCTGTTGTCTAAATTTTTGGTTCTACAGTGCAAAAAGAAGATACGAGCTCAGTTCAAGCTGCTGAGATTGTTCCTTCGTCCACTGTCAATGAGTCGTCCAATGAAGCTTGTAAACTTGATTCTTTGAATGAGCCTTCTACTCGAGAACAACCGGAGTTGCCGGTGAAGAAGAAACTGCATTTCGAGCCTGATAGTACTATTTCTGAAATGCGGATTAATACCAACATCCCTTCCATTAAGAATGAAACAGATGCTGAAAACACATTTTTTATTCATGGCGATTTTTGTGTTCTTTCTGAACCAAGCTTAGAAGATGGGTCCGTACTTATCTTTTACTGCCACTCCCTTTCTTTTGTAATATGTTCCTCTTTTTCAGTTTTAATCCTTATGCAGATTGAAACATCCCAAGCTACAGATGAGCAATCTTTTTGATAGAACACCAGAAATGGCGTTTGGGGTAAGCTTAACGCAAGTTGAAATTCTAATACTGTTTACATTATCAAACTAAAACGTATATATTTGCTTTGGGTCTTTGTAGGTCACAGATATTGAAAGCCAAATAACGCAGCGAAATATGACCAGAGAGCCCAGGAAAAATGGTAACTAAATACCAGCTTAGGAGTTTCCATCTTTCCATTTAGCTTGTTTTTTTATAATAATATTCTCAAAACCAACACGATTCCGGTTCTGTAGGACTTGCATTGTGGCCAGGCTTGTCTTCTGCAGTGCTTAGTGCACCTCAGAGCCTGAGTTCTTCGCAGTATATATCTTTTATCCTCATAAACATCTGTTTTCATGACAATCTTTATGGGAGCCCTCATAATGTGTACCATGTATCAGATCGGTTGCTAATACAATTCCAACATGGTTGGCTTCTGCAAATGAAGGCCACCAGACATGTTCACCAGAAGCTGTTTTTTCAACAGAAAAGGTATTGATGCTCCTTATCTGAGCATACATACATGTCACTTGAACATTTCAAGCATCTAATCATGTTTATGGTGAACTATGAGATGAATAGGTTTGGAAAATCACCCGGGACAGGAACTCGATGAAGAGGTCCACCACTCATATTTATATCAGTCGTCTCATTCATAATTTACAGATTCATGGCAACAAGGACGACATTCGTCAACAGCTTCTTTGGTTGAAACCCCGTGAAGAATTAAAGCAAACAGTTCTTTTAGGAAATGCTATAAATGGAAATGTAGCTGGTTGCAATTCTGGCAGTACTGCTACTGATAGAAATTCTTATGAAGCAAGAAGTGGTATTATTCCACGGCAGAAAATGCTGCAACAGGAGCTACAGACTGCTTCAGCATCAGGGATGAACACTTCAAAAGGGCAGGTAACATCAGCTGCTGGGAGTTGTTGTGATTGTTTCTTTCTCACTGTCCTCAACAATCAATCTTTTATCTGCAGAGTTTTGATTTCTTGTCTTTGTCGGCTGGGGGATTTGGTATAGATGCTAACAATAACTCTAGTGAGGTTCATAATGCACAACTTCAAGTTCCTCACCTTCATTTGCATACACAACATCAGTCGTCCACGCATTTCTCATTATCCCCAGTTGATTATTCCTCCTCTGCTTGCATAGACCACCGTTCAACAGCTACAGCAACACAGCAGGTTTCAGTCTTTGTTTTTTCTTGTTTAATTTTTTTTTACCTTGCAAAAATAGGTTAGAAGATCGACTTGAAAACTGCAGGCTGCAGCATCCCCCTTAGCCAGATGTAATCATAGTTTTGTAGGATCAGTATTCCAAAGAATTGCCACTAATAGCTGAAAACAATGCGTGTTGCTGCAACTTAAGGTACCGGTGCAAGCTAATGTGACCATTGATACGGATTATTTTATGAGCACTCAATTGTGTTCTCTCGTTTCTGCTTAGGTCTATGTTTAAAATATTTTCTGCAATTCTGATCAATTCATGTTGTAAAACCTCAAGTTTCTGGTACTTTACTACTGCAGGTCCAGTTGCAGCTGCCTCAACCTCAATATCTCAGTAACCCTTTCTGTGACCCTCCTTACACTAGTCATTCATGTGTTAAAAAACAACAGCAGCGTCCTTGGGAAGCTCAATACCGGCCTCATGGAACTTCCCCAGTCATGACCCAATTGTCGAGCCGGCAAAATGGAAAGCCCGTGTCATTTACATCGATGCCTTATGCTCAAACATCCATCTCTCCCCATCCAATGCTAGATGTTTTCGGTCCAAAGTACTATTCAATTTCACAATATCAGCAGCAGCCAAAACTTGCCTGCACTTCATCATTAACCCCTACCGGAGTGAGATGGACAGAGCCCCATTTCTCATCTGTTTATGAAGAATGCAATGGTGGATTTTTTGGCTGAGAGGCCATTGTCGTTGCAGTTACTACGAAATTGGCAACTCAATGCATCTGAAGTTTGAAGTAAAAGGTTCCTTCCTCTTATGATGCACAGATGGGCATAATTAAAACATGTTGAGGCTTATTTAATTGGCCATTCCGGATTCAGACATGAAATATAATGAACTTGCTGGTATCAGATGTTACAAGAAAATCTGTGATTTTTTGTCATGTTCAGCAAGAAAAATACTGTAGAGTTCCGCTTTAAAGAGTATTTTAATGGAATTTCAAAACTTGCTAAGGGTTGAGTTCATCAGCTGGTTAATAAGAATCCGAATTATCGCATTGAAATGTTTGGGTTCAGGAAATTCATCGAACTCTTTAGCCTTGGCCCATTGAAGCCTTAACAAGCCTGGCTTATTTATTTATTCTTGGTAAAATGACCTTTTAGGTCCTTCTTAATTTTGAGATTAGATAAATTGGTCTCTCTTATAAAAAAATAGTAGTTTAATCCCTGTCAATCAAGGCAAAAACTTAGAAGTAGTTAAGCAACAAACTTCTGAATTTAAAATTCACCAAAAATAGAATATAAATCTGCTAAAAAATTGGTTTGTCATGATAAATAGTTTGAATTAGGGGTGATAATGAGCTTGTCCGGCTTGTGAGCTACTCAGGCTCGGTCCGATCAAAGCTCGACTCGAAAAACTCGTGAATAGGTTCGGAATAATTATATATAAACATATATATACATTAAAAATAATTTGTTTAACAAAAAAATAAAATAATTGAGAATAAATCCACTAAAATAAATAAAATAAAATAAATATTATCAACTAAAACAAATTTAAAAAACTACAAATAATAAATAATAAATAAACTATAAATAATAAATAAATAAAACACAATAATATAAAAAATTATTCATTTCGAGCCAAACCGAAACCGTACCGAACTCAAATATACCTGTTTTCGAGCTGAGCTTGACCTGACTTGAACTCAGCTTATTATCTCCCCTAGTTTAAATCCCCTAGAAGCATAAGCATGTATATTAAAAATTCAGAATCTGGTTTACATCTGCATAAATAATGCAGAATAAAAAAACAACAACAAAAACTTGTAATTATTTTAAACAAAATTTATTAAATCTTTAGATTCCAAATAAATTTGATTTTGACCTAGAGAATTAAAATACACTACGTTCAAAATTTCCAGTAATTGGCAGTAATTAATTAATTAAGTATTTATGGTTTTGTAACCAGTTTAAGCGTCAGAGTTTATAAAGTCAATTGTCAACTGTCCTTCGAGTCAGCCTTCTCGTTTTCTTAATCCTTTTTTATTACATGCCAATTCCCATGCTCTAAACTCAACTTTGGCAAGTATTCCGAGATCATCTCACGTGACACTTGATGACGCTGATGTAAAACGTACTTCAAACACGCATAATTTCAATTTTTCAGATTCGAAATCCATTTCAAAATATTGATTTTATTATTTTATCTAAATAATAAATAAATACGTCACGTTATAATTAATATATTATAAAATATTTTGGTACACTAGCACATACGGTAGGTAAGTGAATTAAAATAGTGAAATGGATACATTTAAATGTGTAGGTTGTACTTACAGTATATTACAGTCTGTGTCTCATCAGAAACGAGCAATGGAATTCAGTGTCTAATTTATTTATTCTTTAAATTTGAACCAACAAAAATTAATTAAATTCGGTTTTAGTTTTTAGTAACCATTAGAATATTTAATATGGCGCAAGAGATGTCAGCTGCTGAATATTGATTAAATTGATAAATAATTTGATATTTTTTAAAAAAATATTTAAATTTAGAAATTTATAAATGTAAAAGTTTTTTTTTTTACCTAAATTAGATAAAACGAAGAATATAGAATCATGAATTGAAAAATATTTCCTAAAACAAAAACATACGGGTTTTGATCTCATGCGACACATCATACGATTAAAATTTGTGGACATGGTTAAGGAGCCTTGTTTAATTAGACTAATTCTATGAAAATGATGACATTTGACTTTGTTTCAGATCAGTCAAGATTCCAGCACATTGTAAATAACTACGAAACAAGGTAGGATAGCTCTCGCATTAAACACAACCAACTCCTCCAGATTGGAGTAAACCCCGGCGTACGCGGCTATAGAATCATACGGGCCGGTCGACGAAGATACGCCACCGCTGCTACTATTATCCTCCTCCTCCAACGACGATGTGTCGTCCGTCATTCGCTTCACCCTCCCCGCGATCACACGGCAAACCAGCATGGCCCTACGTCCGTACGTACACTTGATTGAGTCGTGGGCCCTACCACTACTAGCCGTAGTGCGGACCCCTTTGGATTCTGCGGCTGGTGCGGTCCCTCCTCCACCTCCATTAGTTTTGTTTTGGAACCCTTGTCTGATTACAGTGCAAACGCCGCAACCGGGGATGGAGCCGCACAAGCTGGACGAGCCACGCGCGCCGAGGGAGCACGAAAGGGTCGTGCAGTGGAATCGAAGGAGTTCGTTGCCGTCAGCCGCGCACCGGGGGTTCTTTCTGGTGCTGTTAAGTGCGCGCGTTTTCACCGCGTCACGACAGTCCTCGAACCGTTGGATGGTGCGCTGGGTATTGTGAACTTTCAATATCCGTTCGATCTTACATATCGAATTATCCTTCTTTAGCCAACTGGATTTGAAAATGATTTCCACTATGTTCCGGCCCGAATCTTCTGGACCCAACTCCGAAACTACAACAACAAAACGAAAGACTCAGATTGAAATTAAATGAAAATAATAATTTAAGTTTTGCATTAATTGGCAAAATTAATTTGACTTGTCGGTGGGTCCAGGTCCTCACAGAAACGTCCAAATTTAAAGTTACAATATGCGCTAATAAAATACGCCACGTCATATGTCAATTCTTTGACGAGAGAATATATTATCAGTTTTTTATGATGTTAATTACAATCTCAATTAATAAAAAATAATTATTTTACTATTTTCATATTTATTTGATGATTTTTTAATTTGTTCTATAATAAATATAAATAAAATTTTATTCGATAAAGAATATAAAAGAATCAATAAAATGAATGATATTTATTAGTTGATATTACACGATAAACACTTATTATATATAATTTTTCATTATCAAATTAATTGTAATATTTAACATCAATTGATTGTTTATACATGAGCGATACTATGTTAAATTAACTCAAAAAATAATTAGCGAAAGATTAACGCATGAAAGACTTCTAATAGGTATAGAAAATTTTTATATAAAAAATAAACTAAATATAATAATTTTCAGGAAAACAATAATAGTAGTGTAAATTTAGTGTACCTGCATGGCGAACAGCCTGGTGAAGTTCCAAGCTTTCGATTTTTGGGAAGACCTCGCCGCACTGTGAGCAGGCACAGATGGTAGTTCTTGACGATGGATACCTGAAAATTTTCACATTTTAATTCTAGAAAACAGAAAATAAAATCAATTTATATCTACATTTAGATGAAAATATAGTATACCTGCTTGGGTCAACGATCGTGTGACATTCGTAACACCCAGATAGTTTCCTGAATTGTATGATTCTCGAAGAAGAAGAAGACGCCGTCGTGTACCTCGAGCTGCTGTTATTGGATCTCGTCGACCCGGACAACGACCGAGACGACGAGCCATTCGCAGCTTTGCGTCTCACCAGCGCGGTTTCTCGTCCCACCGTGCTACTCTCGGGTGAGTTATCCGCTCGGTGAACAACCCTTGTGTTTCCGTGAACGACGTCACGATAGCTGCATATAGAGTTACAAGAGGAACTAAACTTCGAGTATCCTTGTTGATGAGGCAGCGTCGCTTGTTTCTTCGACGGGTCGTGAACTTTGGAGCCTTCCATCTGTTTGCAAGTGAGCAAGTTCTTGATTTGGTCCCAAGAAGACGTGGAGGGTTGCTTTTGCTTCTTCACTTGTTTCCTCCTCCGCTTCGTCAGTTGTTTCGTTTTCTCCGCCTCCGTCTCCGGCAAGGAAGTTAGCAGAGCCATAATAATAGAACAGAAGAGGAGGTTCCCGTTCAACCTTTCTCGTATAATATGTTTTGTAGGTGTGGATCTAAGTGCCGGCAATAACTAATAAGGAGGTTGGGAGTGGGTCCCGATGTTTATTTATTGCATTAATATTTTCTCTCACTTTTATTTGTTCGAACACTTTCCTTATCTTCCTACAAGAGATTAGGTTATGGACCACTGATATAAATCAGTATGCCACGTTTCATCAATCGTCCACTGAATTCAATCCAACGGTCCCCCAATGTTTTAGTGAGCGGACGGCTTTTTTATGTTTTTCGTGCCTTAAATTTTATAATTCGTATTTATCTTAAAATTTTTATAATTTATATATTTTTAAAAACATTTTAATTTATATTTATTTTTAAAAAATCATTCTGGATCCGTTAATAAATAAGTGCTGCAGTACCATCTGTTTATATTTATATTTATAATATAAATATAAATTTAATATAACATATAATTATGTTTTTCGAGTTTAAATATAATTAAATTTATTAATTATTTTTTTTATATTAAAACTTGAATCTAATATACTTGAACATGAATCACTTACTGGAAACAAGTGAGCAGGTTCACTAAGAGCTAACAAGCACTACGAACCGTATCTGTTAAATACTAATCTACTTGAACAGAGACAGACTTGGACAAACATTGGCTCAAAAAAACAGAAAGCATTGTCTCCTTGTTTAGAACCACTATGGGAACCAAATCGCTTCTTATCCGGTCCATTACTGAACCAAACATTAAAAAAATATAGAAATTAAAAAAAAAAAAAAAAACAATCTCACGCAGGAAATACTTAATAAAAGGATGATTCCTTGCAATTGCTACTTAATTTTTTAATGCATTATTATATGTCCGGAGAAAAACCTAATCATTAAAACAATATAGTTGACAAGCTTAATGTTTGCTCGATAATCGGTTTAATTACGGGATTTTAGTATCTTGACTATATTAAAATTTAAAATTTAATTTCTATACTTTAATTTAACACATTTGATTTCTCTATCTATATAATTTAAAATTAATTACATTAATAGTCGTTAAATTGATGTGGGAGATTTTTGTTCAGATATTATTTTTAAAAGATGAATCTAGAAGATTAGTTATTGATGTTAAAATTAGTTAAAATGGGGACAAATATTTATTCAACTAATTTTATCATCAGAGACAAATCTTTTGAGAGACTGATAAGGTTATTACCTTGTTCATTATCAAAATTTATATCGATCGAATTCTATGAATAGAACATGCAAACACCAAAACATAAGCGAGGTTGTGGCTCGCTTGTCTCATATGAGTTGTCCGACCATGTTCCTATCTTATCACCACATTTAGATGTACATAGTAACTAGACCTAAAAGGTTCCAATGTTTTTGCGGTTGTCGTGATGTTTTATGGACCGTTTTATATAGTAGAAGCTCACCTAACACCTGATCTACCATGTGTTTTCTGGCTCTTCCACGCCCTTTTTGGGAAATGGGAATAACTCATTTACAAAAATTAATCAAACTTGATCCACGTTCGAGAAAATATCAAAATCAAAATTAATTTAATCATCTCAAATCTGTTCGGATGTAATCACTTGAATGTCAATATAATTAGGACGTTTATAAAAATTAAATATTTTTACCGTTAATACATGATATAATTACCCATTTATTTATTTTAATTAATAATATTAATTATTTAGATTAAATAACGATATTATAAAAGTAGATGATCGAATTATATCAAATTAAACTACAATAAGAGAATCCAAAATTTGAGCATAATAAAAGAGCCTAAATCAAATTTGACCAGTCTTAAATTAATGCGATATATATTGGGCCCAAGCCAATAAGCTAGATGGGCTTATATGATGTTGTTTAACGGCTAAAACTTTGAATAATTATTATTAAATATGTGCTATTCATTTTAGGAATGTTATTCAATATATTTTTTAAGATTAGAGTTTTATTTTTTTTTAAATAAAACATAAAGATTTATATATTAAAAATTTATTTTAAAAAATATTTTTAAGCGGTCAATACCCTTTATTTAATAAACATGCATATATAAAATAAACCTCAATTAGGCTCATTCCTTAAATATATTTCATTCAATAGATGTTAACATCAATATGTTCAAAAAATTTACTAAATTTCAAAGGTTGAAAGGTTAAAAATAAAAATAAAATCAAAATTACCAACGAATATTAAGGGTGTTCATTATCGGATACCCGGTTTCTTCGAGTCATAAAAAATCGACTTGTGTCCCGATCCATTTAAATTGAGTATTAGTTATCGGATACCCGTAAAAACCGAGTAGTCGGCTAATCGGATAAGGGGTACTCGATTCATAATTATTATTTTTTTTTATTTTTTATTTTAAAATTTAAAAAAATTATATATTAAACCTATAAATTTTAAAATTTTATAATACATAACTAAACATAAAAATGTGTGATTTAAAATTAATTTTAAAATATTTGAACTTATATACATCTATATTTATTAAATTTTATCACTAAAATGACATTAAAAGCATTAATCTTGTTTTTTCTTTCGGTATTAGTAAATTAATAAAAATATATTTAAAATTTTTAAAACTTAAAAGTATATAATTCAAACGTAAAACTAATTTAGAGATTTAAATTTAATTTTAGGTATAAATATTAAAGAAATTTAAAATAAAAATATATTTTAAAACTAAACACATATATATATATAATAAAACTAGTCGAGTCAGGTCGGGTACTCAGGAATTGAAAATTTTGGCCCAAGCCCGGTCCAATAATTTTCGGGTATCCGTCTCGATCGGATAATTTTTTCGATAATTATCAGATATTTTTGTTTCGGATCGTCGAGTCGGATAATTTAAAAAAAAAAAACAACATATTAAGGATTATTATTATTATTATAGCTGCATTTTATATACAAATATTCATATATTTGTTTCAATTTAATTGTAATCCCTCTAAAATATCGGCGCTCCTCAGTTTTTCCAAACGCTCCCTCTCTTTTTCCCTTTCTCTTCAGAACGATAAAATAGAGGCTGACGTTAATGGCGAAATCGAGCGAAGATCCGAGCTGCGCATCACAATTTCAGTTTCGGCTGTCCCATTCGCATTCACAGCCTTTCATCTACGAAAGCAATGGAAATCAAAAGCAGCCGTTGTCGTATGGCGAACAAATGTTCCCTACTTATTTAGGGAGGCCGCCACTTCTCTTCTCTTCGTTTGATCACGCCAATACTCGCCTCGATCACTTCCATTCGGCCTCCGCCACTCCCTCCGTAAGTATCGTCCTAATCATTTTTGTTTTTCATCAACAAATGTATATGTTAAACTTTCATGCTTAACTTATGTGTTTTTCAGCTCAATTTGTATTTTGAATTGGATTTCTGTAGACCTTGTATACATTGTTGAGGAAACTGGATTTTTTAAATGTATTTGTTTCTATGCTTCATAGGAAGTAAGGGAAACAGAGGAATGAGAAAAAATGTGATTAAAGAGGGGGGATAGAGTATATAATGTTATTTTTTTAGTTTGCAAGGATGTAAATAGAGCGATAACTTACAGATTTAGATGAAAAACTTTTCGCATATGAACTACAATTAATGTGATTTGTGAATATTTTGAAATTAAGCCTATGCTTGGAACGATGGAAGGAGAAATGTGAGCATATATAGAAATTAGTTAATCAAATGTTTATTTCATGATCATTTTTTCTATTTTCAGCTTAACAATTGGTAAAAAATTCAGTATTGTTGCATTTGGGGTTGAAGTTTCTACTAGATCATTTGATAGGTACTTACGAAACATTGTAATGTTTTCGGACAGGTGAAGCACATGGCAGAAAGAGAGAATGGGGAGACTCAGACAAGCGGAAGTGCAGATGTCCTTGATCACGACAAAGTCCTTACCTATCCGTTACTTGAAGCCCAGCATCATGCAGGTGTTAAACTTAATAACAAAGCAAAGAGGAAGAAGAATGCCATTTCCGGAGCTCAAAAGTCCAATTCTGGTATTGTTATTTGATAACCGTGACTTGTACTTAAAGCAGACTTTTGTTTATAAGTTAATTTATTGGGGATGCCTGAGTTTTCCTTGCAGAGTCTCCCAATGCACTGAATGGTGCTGGTGCTAACTGTCGATATGACAGTTCATTAGGTTGGTTTATTTGTTTTTATTTCTTCTTTTAAATGTCTTTGCGTATAATAATGACGGCAGTTATGATTGTTGATTGATGGTTCATCTTTGCTGGCAGGCTTGTTGACAAAGAAGTTCGTGAACTTGATCATGGAGGCCAAGGATGGCACCCTTGATTTGAATCGTACTGCTGAAGTCTTAGAGGTATAAAAGTTTGTCTTTTGTTAGATTTTCAGATGCTTAAATTGTACAACTGTGGAAAGATTCAACTTCCAATTTAATGACTGTGATCAATTAATTGAATCATGTCTGTTATCGAAGCAAATTTTACCGAATTAACTGACAGTCCTTATACTGCCAAGTGTAGTGTGATAAACTTGAGTTATTGTTGTCTGATTGCTAACAAATTCTTTGTACTGTCTTTCTGTCTGTGTGTTCTTTTGCTTCAACAGGTCCAAAAGAGAAGGATATATGATATCACAAATGTTCTCGAAGGAATTGGATTGATAGAGAAAACTTCGAAGAACCATATTAGATGGAAGTAATAATGCATCATCTCTCTTGTGTGTGTGTTTTGTTGCAAAAGTTATAAATTGATAATAACCTGTAGGTATTGTTAACAGGAGATCTGATGATATGGGATCAAAGCAGCTGGATGATCAAGTTAATAGTTTGAAGGTGCCTGCTTTCTTTCAGATCTCCTGATTGTTGAGATTCTTTTATATTGCTGCATGTCTATGGTGCCCATCTGTTGAACATACATACCTGCATAATTCTATCCCCACGGTTGCTAACATGGAGCTACATAACTGTGGTTCTATCCAGCCTTTCTAACTGTCTACTGTTAATCGGTTTCGTTACAGGCTGAGATTCAAAGCTTATATGCCGAAGAACGTAGGCTTGATGATTACATAAGGTTTTGAAAACTATGGTTACCATAATTCTCTTTTTCAACTTTCCAAACCAACCATAATGTGTTTTTTTATATTCAGCGCTTTAAACAGTTGTTTTGTTCTCTCTACAGAGAAAAGCAACAAAGTCTTAGTTCTTTGAACGAAGATGCAAATTACCAAAAGTATACTCCCCTCCACTTAATATTGTGAATTAATTTTCAGATATAATTTATTTTATTTCCTGATTATAGCCGTTTTTTGGGACTGAAAGGTATCTTTTCTTAAGGGAGGAAGATATAATGAGCCTCCCATGCTTCCAGGTCAGTTATTCATACAATCACATTGCTTTGGCACTGAATCAAACGTGATAGAAATATTCTACAGTTACAATCGTCATATTTGTTATTCCTGCAGAATCAAACAGTTTTTGCAATTAAAGCTCCTCAATATTCTTATATAGAAGTTCCTGATCCTGATGAGGTGAGTTGTCCGGTGAAACGAGTTTTAAACTTCTACACTGCATTAGAATCTGATTTGTTAGCTGCATATGTTTGTAATCAGGATAAATGTTTTTCACAAAGGCAATATAAAATGATTATCAGAAGTCATAACGGACCGATTGATATGTACCTCCTGAGGTATGTTTATCATGTAACTTCACATGCTTGCAAATACTTGAATCCATTGCCCCACTTGGCTTCTTCCTTATGCTTTCTCCTTTTACTGTTCACCATTGCTCCATAACCATATGTTCCCGATGGGTGTAGCAAATATGGTCAAGTTGAGGATATCACTGTCAAGCAGGCAGGATCGACGATGGATACATCTTGTAGTCATGGTATGTGTGGAATGCAACACCCAGAGTCATCTTCCGAAAACAATAATTCTTCCAAAACAGTTGATTTGCTTTGCCCCGAGAAAAGTGGGATTCCAAAGATAATTCCTACAGTTAGTAATGTAAGTCCATTCGAAGTTGTCATGATTCTTTCTTTTAATTTTTTTCTTTTCTTTGAAATCGTAAATGTTAATTGTTGACTGCAGAACCAAAGCATATTCAACTGAGTGACTGACTGCTTTTTCTATCCATTTTTAGGAGATCGACGATGATTACTGGTTCCGATCGGATCCCGAAGTCAGCATCACCCAGTTGTGGGATGCATGAGATTGATTCACTAACATTGGTGCCACCATTAGCATAACGTTAATTGCTGGTATTGTTTACCGCATCTTCGGTGTAAATTTAATAGATTAAAGTTTCTCCTTTTAACAAACATTTCCCCCCTTAGAAGTGGAGGTTTAGAAGAGATTGTGAAGGAAAATTTGCGAGTGTTTGAATTTGAATCTTAACCTCGCTAAAAGTCGAACTTTTTAGGGTGTCTAGGAGGGAAAAATAGGATGGAACAAGAATGGGACAATGGGAAAAAATGTGTTTGGAAGAAAGTAAAAGTTTGAAAGAAAATAAGAAGGATGAATGAAAATGATTAAATTTAACAGTGCATTGTACATGATCATATATATTATATTTTCTTTCCATTTTTAGTATAGTAATAATAAGAAAATCCATGTTCATTTTTTTTTTTACTGTTCTAACCTTTTTTTCACCCTTCTAAGCAATGTCAACGATTGGGAAAACCAAAATGTTATTTTTATATATAAATATAAAACGGACGGCACGCTAGATAATATTAGTATAATATATTATTAATACCACATGTTCTGATAAAAATCAAATTCAGTTTCTTTTTTCTTGAAGCAATCTTGCTTCATTCTCAAATCCTAACGACACAAAGCCCAGTTTTCGTTGGTTGAATTGGTGTCATGGAGGACTCCTGTTGCATCGGGTTTGACTCGTGGGAAGGAATCTGGGTACGTTTTGCTTTCAACTTGCTGTGTTTTGACACTTCAGATATATGTTTCTGATAGATGGTGTTTAAACTTACAGGCACAGCTTAGACCTGAGCCAGTCAAAATCAAGGACTGTCCCATATATGACCAACTTTGCACGATAATCACCGGCTCATCTTGTGATGGAAAAATATGCCCAATCGAGCCACTTTGAGGGGTTGGACAGAGTTTTTGGCAATGATATCAGTGGCTTAATGTCATGTCCAGACGGAGGATCCACACATACTGATGATCCATCAACCTCAAGATTTGCCCAAAACAATTCATTGTCTGAAAAGTTGACTAAGAGTATTGCAGAGAGAAAAAGACAGTCCGAGACTTGTCCTTCTTCGGATCATAACAGAAAGGAGGAAGAAACGTCGGAGGCTATGACAGGAGCCATGTTGGATATGGTTGCTGCTTGGAAGTCAAGGAGGACAATTGTCACAAAACGGATGAAAACAAAGACATTGAAGAGTAGCTCCACTTTGTAGCTGTCAACCTCTTTGAAGACCCCAGTTCAAGGGAATCCTTTCTCTTTAAAAAGCAGCAAGATCAGGTTAACATGGTTGAGAGGGAAGTGCAAGAAACCTCCAACCATCTCCGTCCAAGGTATGAGCTGAATCTTTTGGCTCTTTTGAAAGTGTAAAGATCTTTACTCCAATTGTTTAGTCTTAGGTAGCTAGTTTGTTCATACATTGGCTACATAGTACAAGCACATCGGTTCAATGGTGTTCCCATTCACCTCTGGTGGTGCTATTGACGATTCGACCTTAATTCGAGCATAAACACGGAACATATGAGCAACTACTAAGATGTAAGGCATGTTTCAGGTTAGGTTCATCTCCTTAAGTTAATGCATCAGCTGTTGCGAATCCAAGGGTTTGAGAAAATCCTTCCCTCACATGCCTTCCCTTTTCCCAACATATTTGTTTATCTTTTGCCCAACGTCCAACCCTTGGGGCCTTATGCTTTTCGGTTACTGAATTGTTCCTCTTTGATCCCCTCCCCCATTTTTTTGGTTTCCTTCTCATTTACTCAAAAATGGCAGACTTTAAGAGGAATGTATCTATCCACGTTCTCTTCATCTTTAAAAGCTTTACGTCTGGTGTATATTATGACCATAAAAAATTAAAATTAAAATTTAAATTAAGACTAGTAAAATTGTATATTTGGTCTTAAAAAAATAAATGTTCGTTCAGTGTCTAATTTTAAATTTAATCCGGGATAATTTCTACTATGGTTAAAAGAATAAAAACTTTGTTGAAAATTATTAAAAAAAATAATTAAAAACCAAAATCTAGGAATTTTTTTTGGCTTTTTGCAGTATAGCGAAAAGGTGAAGGAGATTAATATTATGAATATGATTAACGCAATGACATGAAAAAATCTCATCATTATTAATTGTCATCATTGTAGGTTATGTTATTATATATATATATATATATATTTCTAAAATGCATAATAAAAAATTGAATTATCTTATTTTAATTATGATTTTTTAAATAATTTAATTTTTAATATTTTATTTTATATTAAAATAATTTATTTTACGAATACAAATTATCAATTAACTGATAATAAATTATTTAAAAATATAAAATTTATATAATAATACACGTCACGATAATAATATTATAAAAATAAATATATTAACTTTACAAAATAAGCACATCAATCAAAAAATAGTTTTTATAAAATATTTGTTTTTCTTATGAAGTATTATTCTACCAAATTATTTCAAGTTATTTTTATAATTTTTTAATAGTTTTTATTTACAGAAGGATTATTTTGACACAAAATAAAATATTGAAGACTAAATTATTTAAAAAGAAATAGAAAGCAAACTCGAAATTCAATCAAATGATAGTGATATTTTTTAGTATTATGTCTAAGGGTGACTAAAACTCGACTCGAAAAAATCAAATAAATCGACTCGATTCGAGGTGAAAATACTTGACTCGTCTTGACTCGACTCGAAATTTAAATACTCGAGTCGAAAAATTTTCAAATAAAGTTTGAGTTGTAAAATAAAAATTCGAATATTTCAAAATTTTTAGTAATTAGATGATTTATTTTTAAGTTTGACACGAATTCTTCAAATTTTTATGCTATATATATATAAATATGAAAAAAAAAATATTTTCATATATGAAAAAATATGAAGAAATATGTATATATACATATATTATATGATTAGTTAAAGTCGTTTAAATTGAAATCAAATTATATTATACTATGATAAATAATTATAATTAAATATTTATGGAAACCCAAAAACTCGACTTGATTTGATTTGTCTTAATTTTTTAAACTCGACTTGATTTGATTCGTCTTAATTTTTTAAACTCGACTTGAATCAAAAAATTTTAAATAAAGTTTGAGTTATAAAATATGACTCATCAATTCAAATAATTTAAAATTTTTTGACTAGATTCGATCCGATCGAACACTCACCCCTAATTGTATCTTTCTAAAATTGCCATAATATAAAATTGAGGTTTTCTAAATCAAATATAAATTTTAAAATATTTTAATAAAAATAAATAATCTTCATCTTAAAGAATAAAAATATAAATTATTTTATTTATAAAAATATACGTATTATTAAAATATTAAAAAATCTATAAATAGACAACTCGTAAGCTATTTAATTTTTTAAAGTAACGACCGCGACGGGGAATGGGCAATTAGGTATATTACCCTCTCTTTATTTCATTTTATATTAAAGTCTTTTCTTTCTCTCTCTCTATCCGCTTCCGCCGACTTCTTAACGGTTAGCAGTCGGATTCTTGCGGCGGTGATTTCACAACTCGCCGGCGATCTACTCGAAACCACATTTGTGATGTACTTGAATCCTCTGCTCTATCGACTATAGCTTCCAGTGCTTTGGTTTAACTCCCATTTCCAGATTTTAGTAGAGTTTTGCTTTTGTTTGGCTTCGTTTCCTATTGAAAAAATCTCTTTAAAAGGTACCGATCGCACTGCCATTTCCATCTATATGTGGTGATTGATTCTGTAACTACAGAGATCAAAATTTCATCTGGCATTACATTGTTGATAAGTATATTGGGTTTTTTCTGCTTCTTCAAAACCTTTTTTATCATCATTTTCTGGTTTCCTGCACACGGAATCATCTTTTCGTTGTTTAATTTATTTACTGAGCTCGATAATGCTGCATTTTTCTCCTACGGTTTCTTCGCTTGCATTGCAATACTTCTCCGTGCGGTACGTTGGATAAAATTTTAACACTTGATTGTTCCTTGCTGTACCTAGATTTAGTGGAGTTGATTAGTTGAATCATTGTAGTTTTTGAACTTTGTAACATTACGCTAGTCCACGCATCTGTTTGGTTGCTCAGAAAACTGAGGATAATGGACATTACATAAAAATTATGTTGTTTTCATTTCTAGCCGCTGAAAATTCTTGCTGAACTAAGTTTTAAGAGTATTTCCTTAAGCAGTTTAAAAGATCTCAACCATTAGCTCGTAGGATTAAAGTTTTAGATCCTTTTAGTATAATTTTACCCTTTTGATTTATGGGGGCCGAGAAAAAATTTTAAGCTTCAACTTCGATTAGGCCTTGTTTGACCAGGATTTACTGCATATTTGAGTTGTGAGAAATGGAATAATCCATCCTAATTCGGAATTCTCGAGGAAAGAACTAAAGAGAAAGAGGTTGAATTTAGGCAGCAATTCTCAGTTATCATTTTATTAGTTCTGTGTTATGCAAGCTTATGGTTGAGACTTGTGCAATACTTGCTTAATGGACTACATTCCACAGACTGTTCATGTTTTTTTTCTTCTTCTGAGATTTATAATGCTGATTTTGTTACTGAATTTTAACTTCAAGAAGTGTTCTCTTTCACCAGGAAGTAAACAAAATGATTGGATCCCTTCTTACCCGAGGACTCGTGTATGTCTTATCTTACAACTGATTCTCTTTCTCATTTTAGTTTAAAATTATTCTTTTACTTGAACTGAATCTTTTTTTTTTCTTTTAAATATTTTGGCAGGATGGTTTTTGGCTATGCTTATCCAGCATATGAATGTTATAAAACTGTTGAATTGAACAAACCTGAGATCGATCAATTGCGGTTTTGGTGCCAATACTGGTTGGTCTTCCATGCTATTGTTTTTTGTGAAGATTGTGCAAATGCTATTCATGTTGTAACGTTTCGTTTGTACTCTCTAGTCTCTTCCTAATCTTTTTTCTGGTTTCAGGATATTAGTGGCTGTTTTAACAGTTTGTGAGCGAATTGGTGATACTTTCATTTCATGGTAAGATATACTAAAACAATAAGGATGTGTTCATGTCTCTTTTTTTTTTTTTTTTCTCTCACCGTGTTCCTGCTTTGCTTTTTGAAGGGTTCCAATGTACAGTGAAGCTAAGTTGGCATTCTATATATATCTGTGGTACCCTAAAACTAGGGTAGGTGTGATATTTTTAAAGAAATACTAATAACATTTATTCCACCATCTAAGTGTGGATGCCTGTTTTAATTGGCCCTCTGTTTTCATTTCTGTCAGGGAACTAGCTATGTGTATGACTCTTTCTTTAGACCATATGTTGCTAAACACGAAAATGAAATCGATCGCAACTTGTTAGAACTAAGGACTAGAGCTGGAGATATGGCAGTTCTTTACTGGCAAAGAGCTGCAAGCTATGGCCAGACTAGAATTTTTGAGATCCTGCAGTATGTTGTTTCACAGTCAACCCCAAGACCTCTCCATGCTAAGGTATTTATCGAATTAAAACCAATCGTATTTGGTTATGTGAAACCAGGAATTGCTTGTTTTGTGAAAATGATCTCTCCTTATCTTTCATTAAACTGTACGTACAGATGTAATTTATGTATATTAGTTGAATGTCTATAGTAGTTGAAAGTGATTAGTCTTTACGAAACTCTATGACTCGTTTATCTTGAAGGTTGTTTCTCTTTCTTCCATAACTTCAGATTCCTCAGCCACAGGGTGCTGGGGCTTGCGAACCGTCGTGTGTGCCAAACCGTAAAACATCTAGTAAAGCACAATCAGCACAAACTGGGTCTAAACAACCGTTATCACCGGCACCTAGCACATCTTCAAGCCAACACCAAAAGGAAGTAGCTGAAGATGAGGGACCTTCAAAAGTTCCTTCACAGTTATCTAAATCACCTACCCGTTCAGTATCCCTAAATAGTCAGAAAGCAGATACTGCGTCCGAAACAACCAGCCAGCTTGTGGAAACTGAAGCAGAAGCAATGCAAACAGAACCACTGCCACCTTCTCCGGAGAATGAAGAAACGGACCCTCAACCAAAAGAGACTCTCATGGAAGAAAGCATTCGACTCACGCGCGGTAGATTAAGGAAAACCCGATCTGCAGCCCAATGAAACTATGGTATCAGTCCCTGTTAGTGTTTCAATCAATATGCATAGAATGGTTTTGAATAATGTTTGTTAACATTGATGTAAATTTGTTGTATTGTAGTTACGATTTCAGTGGTTGAAGTGTTGCTTTATTTGTTGAAACAACTTAATGTCATGGGTCCTTGGGGTCCATTTTGCCGCTGCCACTTTCGTCAATAATACACCGCTGTTGAGGAATAAAGATGACGTTTTGTTATATTTACGATAAAAATTATTATAGATCGCCAAAAATCCCAATTTTAATTTGGGATTGCAATATCCCCAAATATTCCCCGGAATATAATACCTAAACAGAAAACATAAGATCTAATTTAGATAACATTTTGATTCTAATCCTTTTATTATACTAAAATATTATAATTTAGTCACCATACTTTAAGTTAACTATTTTTTTCTTGTTATTCTAGTGAATTTTGGTCATTTAATTTTTCATTTGTATCTGTTACTCCGAATTCTTAATACCGATAATAATTTTTGTCAAATTAATTTGTACTTGTTTTTATTTTAAATACTCTTAAATATTCAGCTCACATAAATGCAACGCATCTTAATAAAAAGATGATAATATTATTTTTTTTAAATAATATATATATAAATAAATATTACGTTATAATTACTTTAAGATTATTAAAAAAATATTCAGCAAACATAAATTTTAATTTAATTATTTGAAAGTAATGTTTTTAGAAATATCCTCGAACATGCTAGCTAAATCATAAATTTTAATATGATAGAGGGCCCAAACAAGAATTTGACCTGTAATTTATTCCGCTTGAAACTCCAATCAGTGTCGTTGACGTTGTTCATGTCCTCCTAGGAAGTTACTAGATAAACAAATTTATGACTCGATCTGTGGGTGATACAGCACCAGATTCAGCTACCCTTTTTCGTTAATCAACTTCCTCTGTAACTCATCAACCCTGTTTCTAAACCACATTGCCCTCACACTAATTTTACCCTGCATTCCTCTTTAACATATCTGTTGTCCGATGCATTTGTTTTGATTTAGATCTCAAGTTGAAGAATTTGTGTGTTTTGGTGGGATTCTGAAGTGGCAAAAGAATGAGGGGAAATCAAAGTCCAGAGGATTCTTGGGGTGTTTTCTGGTGATTGTAATATTGGCTCTGGTTGTGGGAGCTGTTGTTCATACAATAAAGAAGAAAGGATAATAAGCCTGCTCCCGTTCCAGACCGACCGGGCTCTATCGACAAGAAGTATTCCGATGCTCTCAGAATCGAAAATCGCGTGCAATTCTTTGATGTTCAAAAATGTATATCCTTTCTTCACTCTCTTTCCCTCTTATGCATGTGTGTATAAGGCCAAGGCTGTTGCTTTTTTATTGAAATTTGCTTCCTTTAAGGATACCCTTTAACTTAAGAACTCAGATTTGATGTTTAGAACTTAGAACAAGTAGTTTATTTCATGGAATTATTATTAACCTGCTGCTGCTGAAGTTTGGTTACTTTTTTGCGGGTGGAAAATTTTGTCTTGAGTTGGGATTTGTGTGTTGCTGCAGCTGGTAGATTAGAGGATAATAATTAATAAGATATCTTGGAGAGGAAATTCGGCTCTAATCGATGGAAGCAAAACGAAGTTGGATCTTTCCTAGGGGATGTATGATGCTGGGGATCACATGAAATTTGGTTTTCCAATGGCATTCACTGCTACTGTGTTGTCAATTGTCATGTGCTATTCTCGAGTATGGAGATCAGATGGAGGCAGTGAATCAGCTTGAACCGGCTCGAGAATCTCTCAAGTAGATAACCTATTTCCTTGTTAATGTTCATCCTTCAGAGAATGTGCTTTATATTCCGGTTGTCTTTGTCTTTAACTGGCAATTACTCTTTTGGATCGGTATAGCAGTATGTAGTACATGAGTGTTTGGTTGATTGCATTGAAATTGTCTTGTTTGCTTCATTGTGCCTCGTAAATTTATGGAGTTCTGTTGGATTTTATCATGTTTCTGCTGTTGTTGTGATAGGTTGTCATGAAATCGTGAGATGAATTATGTGTCGTAATGAGCTTGCTATATCGTTCATGGTTGCATTTTACAAAGTGATAAGCCTTGTGATGATTCTGCAATATCTGTATTGGGAACCATATTTGATATGGATCTGATTGAACAATGCTGTGACAAAAAAACTCTGAAATATTTCTAACATCCTACCTTTTTTTTTTATGTCCGAGCCTGAGGCAGGTCGTGACCCTGAAGCAGACCTCAAGTGTTGGGAAAGGCCTGAGGACATGAAAGAGAAGATGCCTCTCACACAGGTGAATGAATCTGTTCCAGAAACTGCTGGCTGCTGCAGCTATGGCTTCAGCGTCTCTTGTGTTTAAGACAGCTGACTCAACATATGCAAGCACACTTCTTAGACATGCAAAGCAACATTTTAGTTTCTCAGACATAATAGAGGTTCTTACAGTGACAACATCCTGGAAGTTGCTACGTACTACAATTAAACGGGATATGGAGATGAGCTCTTATGGGCAGCAAGCTGGCTCTATCATGCAACAGGTGATCAATCATATCTTTGATATGTGACCGGTGAGAATGGGAAACTGTTTGCTCAATGGGGAAGTCCAGCCTGGTTTAGCTGGGATAATAAACTTGCAGGAACCCAGATAAGGTTCTTTTTTAGAGGAATTTGAGCAAGATCCTAGCCTCTCTTGTTTTACTGCTAGTTCACTCTATAGACATAGACATGTCTCAAGAATCATAATGATATAAGAAAGACATTTAGGGAGTTTTGGGAAAATAAATAGGTACCATCAACTCGAGTTCATTTTCGACACAGCTTGTTAGTTGATGTTAATGTGGTACTGACTACATGGTCACTAGAAATTCAAGAATCTTCGTTTATGTGTCTCCTTTGTTGTGTTATGACTTGATGACTAGGCTGTTTCAGTTTTAGTTCTCTTTTCTTAACCATCCTAAGCTAAATTCAACTATTTTAGGATATCTGGCCTTGTTTGCCAGATCGGGCATATTGTGCTTGTTTGATGCATCGTTTTAATTTTCTCACATGGTAGTATTCTGTTTTTCTATAAACATAGTGCCTGATTTTGATACATCTATGCAAGTTTTGCTTTCCAGGTTAAGCTTGTTCGGTGCCAAAGGTGCCTCCGGGAATTTCGGCCTCGAAAACTATAGGAAGTCACTTGGATTCATATTTTTGTCATGTAGATCTTGAATCCGACAAAAAGAAATGGCTCATAGAGGAGCTTCGATTCCAGTCGATGCAACCGCCGGTTACAGCGGCGGCTTTTAGTGGCTAACTTCACCCACACCCAATTCTAATGTAGCTGTTGGAGCTCTTGTGGGAGGGTCTTTTCTGAAAGAAACATTGATCGATTCCCGGAACAACTCTTTTCATGGTTTTTGTTGAATTTTTTTAAAATTCGAATTTTAAACTCTAATTTTTATTTTCTATACCTTAAATCTTACGTCCTAAAAGTACATCCTACCCAACGGAAGGATCGAAAAAGAGAGACGGTTTACGCCCCTTAATTTCATCAGCTTCTCAGCAACCCAATCAGTTCTCCGACACAAGAGAAGACATAATCTATCACCTAAGTGGATCCAAGTAGCCGTGTGAATCGAAATGAAACAGACCAAAGGACACGACTGAACCATTCACTTCCCACATAACGATCCCTGCTTATCTGTATCAACACAAAGAGGCAATTCAGACACACAGGTCAGTTGAAATGGCGATTTGGGGTTCCCTTCTTTTGTGTCAAAAAGGTCAGTCCAAGTCGTAAAAAGACACGTACCACTTACCCATCGCCAACACAACGTCTATCATGATCTCTTACCGACACCCATCAAAGGCTAACTGTCGCCCAAAATTGTTGGGGGGAAAAAAGAGGTCGGTCCACTCGCTCCCTCCACCATTGCTTTCTTCTTGTTTTTCTCAACACGTTGCACATTGTCTTTGGTGACAGTGTAGTACGGTCGTATCGGTAACCTTTTTTATTTTTTATTTCCTCTGCACTCCAAATCAACCTCCCCAAAAGTGGTCTTGTTTTTGACTCCCCGAGGGACCTAAATCCACCCCCACTGTCCATTTCCAACACCAATTTTGGTCTTTGAAAACTATGCATCATCAACAATTACTAGCCTAACGTCTATGCCTTTGCACGCCTCTCTGAGCTATCCCATAGACCCATCCTACCTAAAACAAATAACTGATTGTATAGAATATGCTCGGATAAAATAGATGTTGAACTTTGAATTTAAATGATCTAAATTCGGGTAGAGTATGTTTCTTTAAATTTTACATAAACATTATTCAAAATAAATGTAATTTATCATAATAAAAAAAAGTCAAAAATATTCTCATATAATTAATATTGTTCAAATCTTTTATCTAAAGAAATGATGGCATGATCGATAAAATACAATAATTATTAAGTTTTAAATGATTTAGGGGTAACAATGGGGCATCAGCCATCAAAGAACTATACCAAAAATTTAAAGTTTCGACATAACTCAATATAATAAAAGTATAACCCGATTCTGATCTGATCTTAAAATGTTAATTAAAAACTTGATTAAACTCGATCTATTTTAAAGAAAATTAATAAAAATATTAAATATAATATATATATATATGTTTATAAATAATTTCAGTCGAAAAATGACTTCTCATGAAATATTAATGTTGTCTCACCATCAATTTAATCAAATTATATTTTTATATGTACTATGAGCGTTTAAGAAAATATAATGATTTTATTAGTTATTTTTTTAATTTTGTTTGGCATTCGAAAATTTACTATCTTTATAACTTAAAAAAATAAATCCATTTTGTCTAATCTATAATAACATCAATCAAAATGTTATGATTATGCATATTTATGAAGTTCACAACAAACAAAATTTATACAAAATGATTGTAAAAAAATAGAAATTACTAAGTTCGTTTATTGTCAAAGATTAAACTGAATTTAGTATTTTATGATTATATCTAATATAAATTATTTTTAAAATATATATATATATATTAATGATTTAAAATTTTATTGCTTTAACACTTTCAACACAACTTTTTTGATTGATAATAATTTTTTTAATCAACTACAATGTTTACAGTAATATCTGTTTTAGAGTATATATTCAATAATTAGATATTAATCGTTCAATCATTAACTCATGACCTCTAAAAAATAATTGTTCCTTTAATCACCGAGACAAGACAATTTGTGTCAAGTTTAATTTTTTATTTCGCAGTCTTTAATTATTTTTTTTTCATATTCAACCCATTACTATACTCTTATCATTGTATGTACTGGTAAAAATTATTTTAGTATATTTCATTAATTTCTCAAAATATTTAATGTCGTTAAAATAACTACACATGTCCAAAATCACTCCTGCTGCCGACATAAAAGGTAATCGCTGTATTAGTTATATTCAAAGCTTAAATTTATAAACCAAGGTAATGAAAGTTAAGCTCTGTGCTGGTCCTGGTTCTTCCCTGTTTCATTGCTCTGTTAACTTCTCACCATCTTTTTGCTGAAACTTGAAAGCATTTAGAACAACAAAAACACACAATTTCAAGAAACGAAAAACAACTATAGTAATAATTCTAAAATTATAATACATAATTAGCAATCACAGACTTAAGAAAGCTAATATACTGACACTGTTCTGTCTTGTCAGAACTCTACTTAAATTAAAACATGACAATAAACAAACAAAAAGAATTCACAGGTTGAAATCTGGAACTTGTCTTTGGATCTTTGCGTCTACAAGGTTGTTGTTTTGTCCGTTGGGGTTTGTAAGAATCTACGGTCATAAAACTGTGGATCATCTGTGGTTGAATCTAATGAAAGCTGGTTGAGGATCAACGAGCGATGTCTGATTTTGCAGTGAAACCCAGTTGTTGTTCCATTTCCCAGCGCAACTTGGAGGCAACCCCAGAATGGTTAGGTTCATATTCCTGTGGTCCCAAAAATGGAAAATGGACGGTTCAGATCATTTTGAACTATTGATCAACAGTGATGGGATTACGGAGGGGGATGTACCTCGAGCTTGCACATGAGGTCTTGGGCAGTTTGGGCAGAGACAATTATGTTCCGGGCAGCTGGTGCTATGAAACCTTCATCAACAGCTTTGTCTATGAATGATAAGAGTGCGTTGTAATAGCCATCCACGTTCAACAATCCCACCTGTTTTGTTTTAAAACCCCAAAACAAAAACACTCAATCAGGGTTTCTAATATGCACGTTAATTCGCCTGAATTCATAGTATTAAATTACTATCACGATATTTAAAATTATAATTATTTTTTAGAGACATATGATGTAAACATAATTTAATACCATGATTGAATTCGGAAATAATTCTTACAGGTTTGTCATGGATTCCCAACTGAGCCCAGGTGATGACTTCCAGGAGTTCTTCCAGGGTTCCATATCCGCCCGGCAAGGCAATAAAGGCATCAGCTTGGCGAGCCATTTCAGCTTTACGTTGGTGCATGCCGGACACGGCTCGTACTTCTCCCACCGTCTCCCCTGTAATCTGTAATAAAAAACTCAAATTTAAGACCAAAACATACTGGTTTTTTCTAATCAAATCGAAACCCCACACCCAAGTTTTAATTACCTCTCTTGGCATGAGAGTCTTGGGAATTACTCTGAAAAAAAAAGGTTAAGAAAGGTTAGAGAGTTGAAACTGTTAAAAAAGTACTGTAATAGTAATAATAAAAAATGATTTACCCCAACACGTGTCGGCCGCCATTAAAGACAGCTTGCGAGATAAGGCCCATCAAACCAATGCTTCCTCCTCCGTAAACCAAATCAATGTTCCTTTCAACCTGCACGTTTTAGATTATCCATTGTTAAGACTTTACGCGTCTAATTTAAATTATATTCCTCTCCTGCAATTACTCCGTCCCCACACTATTTTTATTACAAAGGGTGTAAAACCCGAATTCCTAATGTTTTATGAAGATCTTCATGATATGAAGAAGCTTAAAAGGAAAGAACCCAGAATTTTATATAAAAAAGTTTCATAAATACCAGTTGTTGGCCAAGCTGAATAGCAGCAAGCTGGTAGCTAGGTTTCTTTCCGGGACTGCTACCACAAAACACACAAACACGTTTGAATCTCGAACTCATCTGCCGTTGCTGCTGCTGCTGGAGGTGGTGTTTGTGGCGGTGGTTATGGTGTTGGAGTTGCTGATTTTCCATAACGGGAAAGACCCAAAAGTTAAGGAAGATGAGTATGTAGATGAGTGATGTAAAAGAATGGTGTCGTTGTTGTCCTTTTTATATCAAATCAAAAGATGAAATGGACTGCCCCACCATCCAACACATCACGTACGTCTCTCTCAGTTTCATCATCCCTGTAGTAAGATTCATTTTGATTATTCTCTTTGCAATTTCATCCCTACCTTTTTCCTTGTTTTGTGGATTCAACCACGCCTTGATTCACGAAACATTCTCTGAGATTTATTACACACTGATCTAAGATGATCCACTTCACCTACCGTGACACGGAAGAGTTAAAACCAAAAATCATTTTTGTTCTTCCACACTTTACAGAATCTATCAGTGTGGTTACATTCAATGTTCTTCAAGGACAAATCAACTCTTACAAAGATTTAGACATGTCCGAGAGTGATTTATTTGTGATTTAATGTTGGAAATATTAGTTCTAAAATTGGGTTTGTGCAAAAGTAATAAACTCGTTTTAAAAATATATAAATTAAGGGTTAATGTACCTCTTAACAATATTGAATATATTGTTTTTTATTGGTCTTGCGATTTTTAGGTTTTAGATTGATCTGTATCCCATACTTAATTTTGGTGGGTGAGTCTCTCAATGAAAATTCTCGAACTCGAGATATGCTTAAGTGATATCAAACTAACACTTAGACAAATCTCGTCAAAAATAAGGGTGAATAAGATGTTAAATCTTATAAAAAGGTTAATAATTTAAATTCTGATATTATAAATAGAAAATTTTTAAATTGTATATATAATATCGTTGTTGTCATACATATACTTGAACTGGACAAAAATATTTTTGAAATATTCATATTTGCTTGAGATTTGAAATTTGATTTTTCTTTAAGAATTATTTTTTAATTGAATTAAATTTTGGATTATAAAAAAATCATAAAAAAATACCGAGAAAAAGTTATATGATGAGTTTTAAAGTTATTTAAATGATTGGATAAGATTAATGGAAGATATTAGTCTAAATTGAAATTATTTTCCTTTACGTGAAAATATTGACACGACAACACTTTTTATTGAGAAAGGCGAAAGACAAAATTGAGATAAAAAAAATAATAAAATATTTAGCCGAGGATCATGGCTTAAAACCACATGTTAATCCAACATTATCTTAGAATAAAAAGTTTCAATTTTTAGCATTTGGGGTTTGAAAAAAATTTGGAACTTAAACCTTGCAAGAAAAAGTTATGTATACATAAAATCATAGACACAATCTACTTTTTAGTTTTAATTTTTTAGAATTATTCAAAATTGAATAAATAAAAATATATATTTGAGATTAACGATATAAAATGATAAGATATTTTATAAAAAAAATTGGTTTATCCTCAATTTAAATGTTGTAACCTCAATCATTAAACTCGAATAATTTAATGATCATAAATTATTGTAAAATCAAATAGTTTTGTATTGATTTAGTGAAAAATTATTAGATCGGTTTAAAATACCATGTCATTTATGGTCTCATCCAATAATATTTTTTATGTCATTTATTTCTAAGATGAATCTTCACCTTTTTTCTAATATAAAGAAAAAATAAATAGTTATCTGAAGAAATTATATCATGAGATTAACCAATAAATACATTAATTTAATTAATTTTTTTACCTCATTAATTTAAATAATATAATCTAAAACAAAAACTAAATTTAGATGTCCATTTGAACTAACAATCTAAATCCATGTATCTAATAGGAGTATAAAAAAATTGTGTTCCAAAATTAAACCTCAAAAATCAAATTCGGACATCAAGATATATATTTGCTCATAGATGCAATGAGATGCGACAATAAAAAAAATCAATAATTCTTGTTAGATATACAAATGACGAAATTAAATAGGTTGAAAGAGACAACCCTCCTCTAAAGATTTTTTTAATTTTATCTTTTTATTTAATTTTAAAAAATAGTTTATTTATAAATTTGTCCTCTTACTTTTAAATATTTATATTTTATCTCTTAACACTAAATCATAACTCCGTCCTTGTAGATATATAAAATTATCTTTCATGTAATTTTGTCCTTTTATAGTAACTATCCCACAAGCTCTACATTAGATATACCACATATACATTAATCGATCTGCCCACGTTCATGTGATCTAATGTTTTTTTTGACAATATTTTATGTGTTTGACAATGAAAACAGGCTGCCATGAGAGATGGGGTTATATGAGAATTTTTTACAATAAGCCATTGAAATGAAACAAAATTTTGAATTTGATCATCAAGATGGGAAAATCTTGGACATGGAAGAAATATATTTCCATTACAATTAAGTTTGATATTTTGAAGGTTGTTTAAGAACAAGTTGAAGGGTGGACCGTGGACACGTGATGCCATGAAGTCTAGTCTGTCCCACTTGGGATCAAACTGCACCAAAGATATACTAAGGAAGGTTCTATATGTACATGCACATGCAGTAACTTTATATATTTAAATAAAAAAACTCGATTTTTTTAATATTCAACGTAAATTTTAAACCTTAAAAATATATTTTATTTTATAAATTTAAAATTCATTAATTAATTGAATAATTACGGAGTATCTTATATAAACTTAAATTTTAATAAAAATTTGTTCGAAGTGATTAAAATCCTTTTGTACGACAAATCGGTCTTGGTGAGTTTCGATCTGTGTGAAACAGCTGGATTGGTAGTTGCAACTTATGCTGTTGTCTCTGATTGGACATATCTGGGCCTCCTTCTCACTTCAGCTGGATTTTCATCTCTATGTTATCCCATTTTTTAACATATTCAATTGGATTAGACAAATATTAAAATAAAAATATATAATTGTATTTAGTTTATATATATATATATATAATATATTCAAATCTTAAACATGTTATTTGAGAGATATACGATTTTTTTATGTTGGTTCAACTAATAGTTGATTTAATAATATCTTTTTAAATGTTATTATTAGTATATTAAGATTAATATATAATTATTTAAATATTTAATTTAATAATCTATGTAATGACTAGTTGTTGTTTTCTCCCAAACCCTTAATGTCATTAAGATGAATTCTTTGTTTAAATATAAATAAGATTTGGATGTGTTTTATTGCATATTATTTGATTCAATATTTATTACAACTATTTAGGGATGAAGTACAAGTATCAATTTGATGGATTTTAATAGATCCATTTATTATGATAATATTAACCATTTTAATCGATAACTATATTAATTAATTAAGTTAACCAAATTGAACTATATTTGGATTTTTAAATTATTATTTATAAAATAAACAAATTATGAAATTAAGAATAACATCATACCTTACATAACTATAAAACCAGTGACATAAATATAAAACAAAGTCGGCAGCTGTACTTTAAGGCAAAGGATTACGGGGACCCTGTGAGGAAGATTCTCACAAAAATGGGAGGACTCATAAGTGCACTTTGAAACTACATAAAATATTATAATAATTAAATTAATTAATTAATCTGAAGTTGCTTTTAGAATTTTGATATTATAAAATATTTTTATTAAGGGAAGAGATATTATAGATATAAAGATTTAAATTTATATACTTTTTATTACTCAATTTATTAATAGATCTTTAAATTTATAATAATAGTAATTGTTGTTGTTAATGTGATTATCATATCATACAGAATTAAAATAGAAAATAAAATTATATGATAATCATTAATTTCAAAATATTATTTAACATTTAAAATTTTAAGTGTATCTTTCACTAATTTCGAAACCTATTATCATTTTTTTACTATACACTTACCTTATATACATTAAATTCTTTTTATTATCACACTAATATATTAAAAAATAATTATTATATTATATTGATGGAATATTTTTTTTTCTTGATCATCAAGCAATTACATATGGTTATACTCTTTTGTCGGCTCCATTGACTAGGTTTACGATCAAATGCTTTTGATTTAGGACTGTATGAAAACGATAACAACAATGAAACCCGACCACGCACCGAAATTCCCTTTACCTGGTCGTCTTTCATGTTAAAATCGGAACACCACTGTAACATGGTGTTTTATTACATTCAAGGACGGAGTTAGGATCAAATATTAGAAGGAACAAAGACAGAAATAGAATTAGGATTTAATGCTGGGAGGGGCAAAAGTCTATTGAGCCTTTAAATTTAAAAATTGGGAGAGACAAAAAACTTATTTAATTAACATTTAAACTAAAAGGGACTAAAAATATAATTATACCAAAAATTTTGGGAGGGCTAACGATGCCTCTCACTCCCTACACAGCTCCGCCACTGAACAAAGGTCTATTAAGTCTTTAAATTTAAAATTTAGAAGGATAAAAATCTTATTTCATTACTATTTAAACTAATAACGATCTTAAATGCAATTATACCAAAAAAATTGAGTGGGGCAAGAATTCTTCTTATAGTCGATATAACATCGTCCCGATTATATTTCTAAATTTATTGAAGGATAAAGATTTTTAAGAACATCCTATTCAAATGATCTATTATTTTATTTTATTAGACTAATTTATAATTAATAATTTTTTTTATTTTTTTAGATTTTTAACATTGTTCCTAACATGTTTCACCTTTATAAAACCATTATTTCTTGTGTCCCAACCAAATTAAAAGAGATGAAAAGAAAGTAAAAAGTGAATGGTTTCTGCAAAAGACAAAACCAGATCCAATAGATTTTCAACACCTTTTATTTTATCCTTTTTAATTAACAAATATGAAAATGGTTTAAACGCAAAGGAAAAGGCTAATATGAAAATGGATTTGAAGATTCATTTTTAGTCCACCAAGTAAAGCTATCATTATATCCACGTGGCATAACATGAATGGGTGGATATTTCCAAATTCAATTTCTTTTTTTCTTCGTTTAAAGTTGATTATTGCTATTTGACTGTTCCTACTACCAACCAAACCCATCCATGTGCAAAGAAATTTCCCCCATTTCTTTTTCTTTTCTTTTCTTCCAAACAATATTAAAATCAAGTTGAATACGATAGTTCTTATCCAATCAACAGCTTTCCCACAAGACTTATCAACTTTGGTTGGTGGATGCCTCGTGGTTCATTTTCATTAGGGTCATGGGGATTACCAAAATTAATATTATACTTTTATTTAAATTAAAAATATTCTTTTATTTAATAATAAATCAATAGAGTTTCAACGATTAAATTTAAAATTTTAATTGTTGGACTCTAAATGTATACGTATTCACATGGATAGACTAAGCAGGGGTGGTTATTTTCATAAAATTTCGAATTTTTTTATATAATTTATTTTTTAAAATTTTTTTTATATATTTTGTATTAAAAATCTATTTTCACCCAAAAAATTTTATAGTTCTATTCTCTAATATAAAATTATTTTCATCTTTATATATCCTATTCATATTTATTTTAAAAAATTATGTATATCCATGTTTTCTCCTTTAACTTTAACGAATATTTCTAAATATATTCGCGAACAATTAAATTTTGGTCACAAATAATATACAAACAATTAAACTTTGATCATAAATATATTTGACACAAACTTTACCTTTTCTGTTTTAATTCTTTAACCTCACATATATAAATTGTAACGTTTGAAAATTAAAATTTTTTTATTCTTACATATTTATATTTATGTTTATATTTAATAATTAATTAAATTATATTAAAAATAATTATATAAATAATATATCAATATATACCCTTCAATTATATTAAATATTATTTTTCAGAATCTAATTTATTTAATATATGAAATATTAATAATTAATAAACTATTTAAATAAGTATTGAATATAATCATATCCTTATATATCATTTTGTTTATTTAAATAATCAAACAACTATCGATCATCACTTAATTTTATCAAACACTTCTATATAATTTATTAATCAAATCGACTAATATAATTAGCTATCAACTATCCGCTAATTATCAAATATAATCATAAATAATAAATTTTGTACGAATCAAAGACTAAACATTAAGCATTGCTTATATTATTGATTAAGACCTGATTATTAGTTTCTTAGCATGTTTTATAAAATACCACATCTTCTCCCTTTCGTTTGATGTGTTGATCTTTTGGATTGTTGACTAATAAATAAGGTAACAAAAATGTGTATCATTCAATGTGATAATGAAATGGTACCAGAATCTTTGATTCAATAATAAGAGTAAGTAGCTTATATAAAATTATGTCAACAAATCAAATCAACAGTGGGGATATTGTTAGAAGTGGACAGGGCCACAAAATTATAAAGAATAAATCAAATATTATCAATAATTAAAGGATTTAGGGAATATATAATTGAATTTGGGTGGATAAACAACTTTTAAGCATGAATCTAACGATCCTCGTCTACGCACAAAAGAATTATATTATAAACTTTTTTTATCACGTCATTCATAGTATCGATCTGTAAAAATAATTCTCTTTTAATTTTTTATATTATCTTTTTATCAAGTAAATCTTACCAAGTGAATCTTTTTTATAATATATTTCTTACCAAGTGAATCTTTTTTTTAAGGAAAATTCTACAATGGGCGTCGAACATCGCTGAACACTACTAATGTTGAACATTGTTGAACACCATTAAATTAATTAATAAAAATTTGAAATCTCAAGGACTCAATATGTAATTAATAAAAGTGTGATAAATTCAACATATTATTAATAATTATATGATTAGTCCTTTAAATTTTTATTCTTTATAAATTAATTTAATAATGTTCAGCGGTGTTCAACATTAACGATGTTCAACGGTGTTCGACGCCCGTTGTAGACTCATCCTTTTTTAATTGCTCTTCTGATTTCAGGTTAAATTTTTACTTGTATTTATCGTAAATCAATTTTAAAAATATTTTTTATTAATTAAAGATTTACTTAATAAAAATATGACATAAAAAATAATAAGATATATAATATAAAAAGTGAATCATATTTCTCGCTCCTCTATTAGTCTTTTAATTTTTTACCAATATAATCTTTTATTGATATAACACTTTAAGAATATGTCACACGAAAAAAAATACAAATTCAAAGACTAATATGAAATTTTTTTTTAAAAAAAAGCAAAGCAATGACCAGTTAAAAAGTTTTCAAATTTGGGCATTAAAAGTTGTTTTTATCTCAACCTGTTAATTTCTGGTCTCTCTCGTGGTTTCTCTGTTCCAAATGCTGGCCACCTTGAACCAAACATTGTTTCATTTAATTACCTCTGTTTTGTCTGTAATCAGGCAGCAAAGACGGACATAACTAGAAGGGTTCGAGTATTTTGGACATTCTGAAAATGATGGAAAGACGAAATAATTGCGATTTGATACCATGATGATGACACTACGCACAATGAAATACACAAAAGTAAATAAATAAATGTGAAGAGATGGACCGTACGTTAATCAGACTTTTATGCCATAATTTTAAGTAATTTATATTTGGTTTTAAACGGTTGTTAGTTAATTAATTTTTTTAAATGATTATTTTAAAAATTAAAATATTTAATTTATGTAAACGGATATTTACTATCTGAATTCAGGTTTAAAACTATAACGACAAAAAAGCTTAATGTTCGCTTATCTTTTCGATAATAATTAACGTGTCAAATCTTCATTCTAATCGCAATTTTCTGTCTTTAATTTGAAATCTAATTTGATTATGTACAATCTTTTTAGGGTTTTTGACGGAGGCGATAATTCAAGGATAGAAGGATTAGAAATATTAAAAATAAGGGTAAAATACACAAGTGGTTATTAAACTATGAAAAATTGATCATTTTAGTCATTAACTTTCTAAAAGTTATAAAATGGCTATTCAATTTATTAAATTATTATAAAATAATAATTAAATTTTATTAAACTGTTTAAATTTTAATCAATGATTATTTTGTATTAATTTATTAAATTTAATGATGGTTTTATAATTTTTAAAAGGTATGTGAACAAACCGAATTTATCAGAATTTAATAACTATTAATGTCCTACATTATTTATGCATGTTTCTAGTTTGAAGCATTGTGTATATAAAATTCACCCACTACAATAAAATATGTGACACAAATCAATCTAAACCAGTTAATAAAAAACTTTAGATGATGAGATAAAAAAAAAGAAATAATAAATTAAAAAATAAAAAACTAAACTCGTCTCAATTAATTAAGAATAATAATGTATTACCTATACGCATTTTATGCTGAATTCATAAGTTAGTATGCCTAACAAATATAATTCAAGTTATTTTTATAAATAAATTGTATAAAATAATTTAAACAAATTTTTATATATAAACTTTAAACATCAAAATTTTTAAAATTTAAATCATAATTCATACCACCTAAACTCAGAACTATAAAGATAGATAAAAGTGATTTATTTTCAAAATTACAAATATAGAAAATTTGTTAACTCAATTAATACAATTTTTTAATCGATTACAATAATTACGGTATCATCTGTTTTAGAATATAATTTTAAATTATTAGATATTGATTATCTAAACATTGAACTATAATATTAATATTTGAATCCGTAATTTTTAAAAATAATAATTATTTTTTAACCACTAAAACAAAATAATGCGAATAATTAATACTGTTGAGTTGTAGCATTTGTGACAATTGAATGCTCGAAATGAGATGGCCTCGTTTGGTGGTGGAGTTGTGTTATCTGACAGTTGTTTGAAAAGTATCCAACTTAACCACCTCATCCACACGTGTACATGCAATAAATTCACAGAACAGATTTCCGAACATAAATAAGGAACTTATCCTGTCTCATGATTCTTTTCAATTTATTTATCAAAAATAATTTAAAATAAGAAATAATTAAATAATAAATATGATAACACAAATACAGGTTGGGCACCAATGGTAGAGTGTATTTTATATTTAAATATTAAATAAAACATTAATATCTAACTAAAGTGATTGCATCACCAAATCTCACATTTGTAAGATATTAAATTTTCAAGTGCATTATATCAAATAAACAATATATTATACGTTGTTGTTATAATTATATCTAATATTATTTTTATAATTAACGTAAAGAAGCACACCTCACATTCATATTATTCTTTATAACTTACATGAAGAAGGATATTAAATCTTTAGTTTTTTGCTTTTAAAAAATAGTATTTTAGAAGAACGTAGGAGTAGTTCTGACTAATCGATTATAAATATTTATTTTTTAATAATAGTTTAAACATATATTCATTGCAAGATTGAATATTTTTATATTTATTAATATTTTTTAAGACATTTGAGTTTTATACACTCTTACCGATATTTACACTAAAGGCCGAAAGAAAAAAAATGATATTAAATTATCTTGGTACGATTTCAGTAGATTAACAGGCTTGAATAGAACCCACCATGAGTTTTAGGCTATTAAAGATGTTAGCCTAACTTCAATGAAACAAAATCTGACCCAAACTAAATTAATAGGACCAATCAATGTTAATGTGGACTAGCATATGCTCCCTTCCTATAAAACTAAACGCAAAGAAATTAACTCGATAAAAAATAGATGATATTTATTTTGAAAGATTTAATTTTAATTATTTTATCCATAAAATATATTTATCGACATGGCTCGAATAATTAAGAACAAGCAAAGAATCTAAAAAATAATCATTTTTTCATATTCGTTTACAAGTTGCGTAGACCTCTTGGTTCTACAATGGGCTACAAAAGTTGCTTTCAAACTTTTTCATATTCGTCTGTTGGCCCAGTTTCATTTCAATTGATTCGCTGGGAATTTCATTACAGCCATTGGTTTGGTTCCAGCCCCAGCCCCAACGCCACCAACTTCCGTCCACAAATACCAAAAGAGCGAACCAACACTGGCAAACGTGTGGATCTCTTTCCCGGTCCTACGCCAACTTCTCTACGCCACCAACACACATTCACAGAATACAATGTTCACTAATTTTAAAGCCTCATCTTTACGACACTCCCCAGTTTTCCCGGACATCGCTTTGCTTAGCTAACACCAACAACTTCTCCTGTTCTTCCAACAAAAGCTCTCCATTTCGAACATGTCTCTAACAATCAAAGTTCAGTTCTTTGCCCCCACTCACCTTAATTTCTGCAACAAACCAACTTGTTTTTTCACGCCTTACAATTCCAGAATCCGACCCAAACCGATCTACCATTCCAATCCTTTAACAACGACTTCTCACAAGCCGAGGAGAATGCAAGGTCCGGTTCGGTCTACTTCCGTGATAAAGAGCTCTTTGATCGAGCCGGACGGTGGGGTGGTCGTCGATCTCGTTGTCCCAGAGAGCGAAAGGGGAACCAAGATGGTCGAGGCCGAATCAATGCCGAAGGTGAGGCTGACCAAGATCGATGTGGAGTGGGTGCATGTGATTTGTGAAGGATGGGCTAGTCCTTTGAAAGGGTTTATGAGGGAAGATGAGTATTTACAGAGCTTGCATTTCAATTCTTTGAGAATGAAAGATGGGTCTATTGTCAATATGTCACTTCCCATTGTTTTGGCCATTGATGATGCGACCAAGGAGAACATTGGGTCTTCTTCAAATGTAGGGTTGGTCGGGCCCGATGGAGACCTGATTGCCATTCTCACAAGGTATGAAGCTTTTTATTGTATAATTATCATTTGAATCGTGCAACTTAAAATTGTAATGGCTTAAATTATTGGTACTGTTCGTGAATTTTTTTTTATTGTAGCATTGAAATCTACAAGCATAACAAAGAAGAAAGGATAGCTAGAACATGGGGGACGACAGCGCCGGGATTGCCGTACGTTGAGGAAGTCATTTCTTCAGCTGGAAACTGGCTCATTGGAGGTGACCTAGAAGTTTTGAAACCTATCAAATACAATGATGGGCTTGATCACTACAGACTTTCACCCAAGCAACTCAGGAATGAATTCGATAGGCGTAATGCCGATGCGGTTTTCGCTTTTCAGTTAAGGAATCCTGTGCATAATGGACATGCGCTGTTGATGAACGATACTCGGAGGCGGCTTTTAGAAATGGGGTTCAAGAATCCGATCCTACTGCTTCATCCTTTGGGAGGTTTCACCAAGGCCGACGATGTGCCCTTGGATGTTCGGATGGAACAACACAGCAAGGTTTTTTCACATTGTCTCCTCTGTATAACAACTGCTAATATTATCGGTATTTAGGTTAATTGCCATAACGATACATGTACATTATTTAATGCAATTGAGTTCTATGATGTTTTTTCCTTTGGATGGGATATCTTTCAAATAACTGACTTATTTTGGTCTTGAAACTTAAATTGTTTTCGTTTATGTTCAGGTCCTAGAGGATGGAGTCCTTGACCCTGAAACGACTATCGTATCCATATTCCCATCACCTATGCATTATGCAGGTCCAACAGAGGTACAGTGGCATGCCAAGGCGAGGATCAATGCTGGGGCTAATTTCTATATAGTTGGCCGTGATCCTGCTGGTATGGGTCACCCAACAGAGAAGAGGGATTTGTATGATCCTGACCATGGGAAAAAAGTGTTAAGTATGGCTCCTGGCTTGGAAAAACTTAACATTTTGCCTTTCCGGGTAGGTAACGTATATGCTGGTTTAACCTTATGGAGATGCTATATGCACTAATGGTATAAAACTCTTTGAATGTATCCCTGATTGGTATGTCAAATTGTTATATTGGTTTGGTGGTCCTTTTGCTAGATCTTTAGTGTAGGAGCTACTCCTCTCCATGGGAGTAGTATCACATGGTGGTTCTAATTTTGCGGAATATACAACCTAGTCCTTTTTAAAAGCTTCCAGGTTCCAGCTTAATCAATCTTAATAAATTCCAATAAGCAGCCCCTTGATGTTAGTTACGTTATCACTCAACCAAGACTGCATTTTTCTAAAGTAGTGCCTTGTATTCTTTATAATTTCTTTTTGTACTCATTTCTTTGAATTATGATCCGTAGGTGGCTGCTTATGACACGATGGCAAAGAAGATGGCGTTTTTTGACCCTTCACGCGCCAAAGATTTCCTATTTATCTCTGGAACCAAGGTAAATGTTGGATTTCTAGATTTCTGTGGCGTTTTTATTAGATATTGATCCAAATTCTAATTGGCAGTATTAAATTTGGATTATGGCTTGATTTTATTGGCTAAAGATTACTTGACAAATAAGTTTATTGATGAGTAGATATAATCAAATAGTTAAGTGTTGGTGATCAAGTGATAGCCCTTATATTTATAAGGTTTAACCTTTACAATTAAGAAGAAGAAGAGAATGATGTACTTCAATTAGGGTCTTTTTAGGTGGTTTGTAATTTTGTTCGAGCAAAAGTTGAATGTGAGTAAGGTTTTGTAGTTTTGTCTGTACATACAAATTGCAAGAATTTCATTAGTGGAGTGAGTTTTATCCTTTTTGATTCATGGACTTGGACCAAATGGACTGAACTGTGTTCGATTATGTGTCTTTTTTAGTATGGCTAATTTTCTTTTCATCTCATGTTGATATCATTCGAGCTCACAAATTTCCAATAGTTTCAGGCTTCGTTTTATGACAATCAAAAGTCTTGTCCACAAGTAGATATTAAAACTAAAACTCATGCTTCTTGGTGTTTCAATTAGTCTTGCTTCTCACTTGGTGCTCAAAGCTACCTCCACTTTTTACTTTCCGAGGTTATGCAGCATAATGTTAATTGGGGAAACAGGGTTGATACGAACACTTGAGTGGTTTAACTTCACTTAAATTTTATTAGGACTCGTAAAGGGCCATCATGAACTGGTTGAAACTGTTCATTACATTTTCGTTAATAAAATTAAATTAGTGCAGTCTGTGCAGAAATTTATGACTGTGAGGGTCTATGGTATAGTTCATGGCATGTAAGGCTACTAGGAAAGCTTCTCCATAATGTTATTCTTCGATCTGAAATATTGTTGGACTTACTTTCGCTGGCATTATCGGGTTGCATATTATTCTAATGTCTCTGATTCTGAACTATATGTTGCTGAAGATGCGAACTTATGCAAGAACCGGTGAGAACCCTCCTGATGGTTTTATGTGCCCTGGAGGATGGAAAGTCCTTGTCAAATATTATGAGAGTTTGCAAGCGGAGGAGGCGACGAAACAAGCGGCTGTCATATCTTCTTAGATGCATAACTTGACAGTTACATTTTGCAGCAAGTTTCTTATAAAAAACTAGGGAAGAGTCTCCTACGGTTTGAAGTTGAATTCCATTAATGAATTCAACCTCTTCTAGTCTACCATTTTTTTTGCCTTTGTTCAACTCTCTGTTATTGGTTTTCAGTTTTTTATCGGATTATTTATTGTATTCGGATAACATATATCGGCTCATTCTTTTAGTGGAATCTGTATGTGTTGAAGCTCCTTTTGTCATTTTCTGGTTCAATCTAAAACCCTATCTTCCCCTCAATTCCTCAAGCTTTATCTTCTTCATGTCACAAAATCTCCATCTTTTATCTTGTCAGTGACCTTAAGGCTTCAACTCAAGTCATCCATGTCGATGAGATTCAATGCCGGGGACCAGCCTACTTATCTCAGGCTCGCCCATCTCAACAATAACTCCAACCGACGGCTGAGGAAAAAGGATGGTGAGCTTTCATCCGAGGTACACCTGCATGATAAAAGTATGACAACATGTCAGTAGCCAACAAGTTGCCATGTGGTTATAAATTTTAATTGTCTTCCTATGGACATGGTGCAAAATTCTAACCAAAAACTCCTCGAAACTTCAAAAGGCTCGTGGTTAGGACGTCCCCATAACAAACCATCCAAACCAGCTGGCTTGGACCACTTCCTATATAAATCTTGTACCCTAAAACAGGCTGCAAAAGCACCAAAAAATGTGTAATAATACAGAGTCGTGTAGCAGACCATCAACCGGAACATGCCATTTATTGTTTCCTTTCACCTTACACACACCATGTGCTGCACCTCTCCGTTTTAATTCGAAGGTACCGTCCGTAAAGTCCTTGCCGTTCCATGTTCACAGGCCGCGGCTAAGCTGTTCCCTTGGGGTCTACCATTTTCTGATGTAGTCTCCATTTCTTTCTAATATATTCGGCTTAGAGATTAGATTTTCGGAAAGTTAGTGTTTCCTTTTCCCTCAGTTAACTTAAATGTGTGTCTCTGACTAAGTTACTGCTGCATTTAAACTCCAGGCAATGGCCACATCCTCTTGTGTTCCTTAACTAGAATAGATCATAGGTAA
This sequence comes from Abelmoschus esculentus, assembly GCA_035048815.1. NCBI lineage: Eukaryota > Viridiplantae > Streptophyta > Magnoliopsida > Malvales > Malvaceae > Abelmoschus > Abelmoschus esculentus. The sequence continues at coordinate 2,908,239 of JAUCBN010000039.1, forward strand.
GCTATTTGACTCTGGTTTGGTAAATATTCCCTTCATATATGTGTGTGAAGTTATCTGATCTTACTCGAGATTTAAATTACGGATGTGATTGTATTTTCCGATGTATCATGCGGTTGATTTCGACGAAAATCGGAAAATGTTTGCTATAACAGTGTGGTTATTTCTTGAGGAGAAGTACGGTAGACGGAAAGGTAACATGGGCGTCATGTGGAACGACCCTTTTAACGTGCAGTCTTTTTCTTTCACGTTAGAATTGATCTATCTTCGGCTCTTTGTCTTAGCTCTCAACTACGCGTTTCGGGAAGGGATGGACACGGACCGAATCAAATGTTTTATTAACCTATAATTACCCTAAAACGTATTGCCTTCAAATTATTGTAATATAGATGGTATCAATCGAATTAAAATTTAATCTATACGATTAAATCCAATAATTTAAACGATGTGTGTCCTAAAGGTCTTAACTTTTATATTGTATCTGAACTATAGAATGGTACAAGGAGGGGAAGACGTGCAAAAAGGATAGAAAAAGACAACCCCTAAGAAAGCATACAAAGTAAAACAAGGATTTTGGGTCGAAACTAGGACAGGCTCTGACTAGGCTCTTTTGTGAACCTTAGAACATGCGACGCGATACGATAAATTTTGAAGGATAGAAAAAGTAAAAGTCATTTTATATGAGATAGAGTACGGTTCAAAGTTTTTAAAGATTTATATAATTTATTAAAGTAAATTTTTTATTAATAATTTTTTTCTTTAAAATTTTCTTAATAAAAAAATATTTAAATTATCTAACAAAAAATTAAATATTTTAGTTTTTTCTATCAATGATATTATTTTTTAATATTTTAAATTTTAGATAATTGTTATATATATGTATAATATATATTTACATTTTTATAAATATTTTATTATTATTATTTTTGGACCTTCTCTTTTGGAGTTCTGTTTGTCCGTTTTTATTGTGTGTATCTAGAATTCTCACTGATGATATATATGGGTTAAGATCCATTTATATTACGTAAAATTAAATTATTTTTATATTTTAGTCTGATGAATGATGATAATGAATGATTAAGATTATTTTTTTTAATTTTTAAATGATAATCTTCATTTTTTTCTAATTTTGTCTAACTATTTTACACATCAAATAACCATAAATTAATATAAAATTAAATAAATTTTATATTATATAACTAAATTTCATTTATATATATTCAAAAATAGATGAAATGGAAAAAATAACCTAAGTGAGTGTCATTTAATTTGGAAAAGGACGTCACATAATATCTTTAAATTTAAAAATGATAAAAAGTCTAATAATCTAATTATGGTATAAAAAATTATTCCGAATTTTAAAGTTTGAAACCTAAACCTGAGTTCTGTTCAAATGTCAGAAAACCAACCTTGTTTTTAAAATTGAAATGATTAAATCGTCCAGCGGTACGAAAAGCAGCACGTACATGCATGTGAACAACTGATAATCCGAATTGAAGACGTAAATCGTCGATTTCTTAATTATATTTTTTTAATATTTTTATTTTAAAATAAGAAATTTATAATTTATAATTTAGAGTCAAGGTTTAAGAAATTAAGCATATTATGTGTTTTTAGGGTTTAAAATTAATATAAAATTAAGGTTAAAGTTAAATATTTAATTTTAAAATATTTTTTTAATCGCAATTCATCTGTTTTTTATTTTTAACCCTATCGTTTTAAATTAAAAATAAAATAAAAAAGTGAAGGGATATTTTCATAACATTCCTCTTTATATTGGAAAAGCAGAACTGATGCATTGCTTGATTATTCTTAAACCAGAAAAAGAGTATAAAAGTACAGTAGTCTAGGGAGGATTTTTTTAAAAAGATATTCTCGATGTTTGAGAATCACATTTAATTCTGAATTTAAAATCGAATCGATTACACTTTAAACAGAATACAAAGTTGTTGAACTGTTAGTACATGAGAAATGAATTATAAGTTTGATTGAATAAGGCAAGAGATGGAGGAACATCCTTCAGGGATGTCTTGTGAGCTTCATTTTCAGTTCCCTACACAGGAAAATAAACAAAAATATATCTACTTTGTCACAACAACAACACATGATTTTGTCTACCATGCTCTTGGGAAAAAAAGAACATGTAACTCTCGCATCGAAGGGATCGAAAAGATCGTATTTTTTAAAATACTTTAATCTTTTTGTTTAAATTAAGGGATCTATCGTATCATCGATAACGGTGATTAATACTCTTATCATGAGTATTTTACTCTTATTTATTTTTTTTCATATAATTTTACACTAATTTTAAGTATAATATTTTTAAATTTGTACAACACATAAAATCATGTATTCATCCCTGATTTCTCGCCATATATACCCCATTTTACCCTCTTTCAAAACCCACCACCACCTCTTTCTTCCTCTCAAAACCCTCTCATCTTCCTCAGCTACAACACTACCATGGCGATCAGCAGGAAACCGAACAAACTGACGCAAACGGCCGTGATAAGGCAAATCCTGAAACGATGTTCGAGCTTAGGAAAGAAACAACAAGGAGATGAGCAGCAACGTCTCCCTTCGGACGTCCCGAGAGGTCACTTCGTGGTATACGTTGGCGAAAACAGAAGCAGGTACATTGTACCCATATCTTTCTTGACCCGACCCGAGTTCCAGAGCTTGCTCCACCAAGCCGAGGAAGAGTTCGGTTTCGATCACGACATGGGACTCACCATCCCTTGCGAAGAAGTTGTTTTCCAGTCTTTAACTTCCATGCTTACTTAGTCTGGTTTTCATGGAGAAATACTGAATCCAGATGAAGCTGCTTCATTTGCTTCTCTCATCATATTTCCTCCTCTGTTTAAACTGATCTGACAGGAAAAAGAAAGAACAAATCCCATGGAAATTGTTTGATTTTTATGTGGGTTTTTAGATTTGTAAATCTGAGAGGAAAAAAGATTGAAAATGTTTTCCTCACGGCGGTCTTCTGGGTTGTATATCAACTGCCAATGTACCCTTTGAGAGCTGGGATTTAATCAGTACAGGATTATTTTTGCATAATTCGATGAAAAAAAATAATGTTCATCTAAGAGACTTGAATTAAAATCGTTTTTTGGATATTCATCTTAAGAGATCTGAGTTAAAATCGTTATGTCCGTAATATATATGTATTTTATTTAGAGATTAAGAATATATGACCTAATGTTACATTATAATCACTTAATACTATTTAAAAAAAGTAGAGGGATGGTGTTAAATAAATAGAAAGTATCAAATTGTTAAAATTAAAGTTTAAAGACTAAAATATTTAATTAAACATAGTATAGGGACTAAATCATAATTTGACCATTAATATATATTTTTTTGCTTTATTAAATAGTGAAACCGTTGACTACTATTATAAACAGGTAGAATTATTGTCCATGTAAGCACAAGAGCTCTGTTTCCGTTGATCATTTCCAAATTGAATGGTACCTGCATATATATCAAAATCCATCGGCATAATTGTATAATTATTTCAATAAAACTAACTAAAAAGTCTACATATATTTTATATGAGATGAATCTAGAATCGAAACTTCAGTCGAATCTCGATCAATTATAAAGTTTGAATTATTTGATACATCGATAATTATAAACTTTTAATAATTAATGGATTAATTTTTAAGTTTAAATTAAATTTTTAACTTTATATAATTAAAGAAATTAGTTAAATTAGAATAAGTATTATAATAATATTATAAATGTTTACGATCGAATTTGAGCAAAATATTAAACAAAATACCTAATTATTCTCCCAAATACGGTTAGATTCAATGAATTTTTATCCAGAATTAATTTCGATAGACACAAACCAATACTAAATACCAATATTGATTTTTTTTTCTATTATCATGTTCTTGGTTAGCTTCAAATGAACAGAACAGCCACATCCAAAATATATTCAATGTTCCAAAACTATGTCACAGTCACTTATGCAAATTACAAGGGAGGGGTGGAGAGACCAAAAGATAGCATATACAGTCATTAGTTGCAAAGTTCCAAGCTTTGGTCCTTCGAATTATTTCCATGTAACTTCATCAAAGATCGAGTTTTTATGTCCACGAACTGCTGTCTTAGATACCATTCTTTCCTTTGGAGGAAAAGAATCGGCTAAAGCCTCTCGCATGTTTCTCCGGCGTTGTTGTGGCAGAAGCTGAAGATAGAGTGCTTGACATGGTAGACCCATGTTTCGAACTCACTGGTGATCTCAAAAGGTTTGCTTCGGAATCAGAAGGGCTGCATGGTGTGTTAAAGGACTCCATAGGGGATTCTGCTCCAGTTCGAATTCCGTTGCCTGATGCAGCAGTGTCTATCTGTGTCTGGTAGTCTTGCAAGTTCACTCCGCTGGTAGTGGTTTCATATTCCCAGAGACCTTCAGCCTTCTGACTCCTCTCATTGTAGGGTGATCCCATCTTATCGGTTTGAGGACGGAGAGCTTTCAATTGCTTGCCAAGAAGGAAGATGGTTTCTTGACATTCCGCTAGCTTCTCGGCCGCAGCAGCTAATTCTTTGTCCTGTGGTAAACACTGTTAATATGGACTGTTCCATATAAAACGGATTCCAAACTGATCATATCCGAGTCCGACACTAAGACAAGATGAAATATAATCTCACCTGCTTGTTCTTGGGGTCATTTTCGTCTGCCGCACAAACTGCGCATTTCTCATTCCTATAAGTGACGGAAAACAATGATGTTATATGTTTACGCAGACATAACGAATCAAATGAGAAAGAGTTGTTAGTAACTTTAAATTGTATGAGAAGAGTGTAATGCTTACCTTTGCAATTGCTCTTCTAGTTCCTTACATCGGGCAGAAGCATCACGGTGACTTCTCTTTTCATCTTGAAGCTCATTTTCCAGAGTTTCGATCTTTTCCCTGAGATGGTTCACCTCGGTCTCTAACTCCTCTGCGCGTGTTTCAAGTGATCTGTATGACTCTGCCATGCATTTGAGCTGTGTCTCAGCCAAGCTGTTTGATTTTTGAGCAGAAGCCAAATGAGATTTTGCTTCTGCTAGAAGCTGCTCAGTTTCATGTAATTGAGACTTGGTTATCTCCAGATTTTCAGTGCATCGAGAAAGATCCATTGCCAAGTTTTCTTTCTCCAACTTCAATTCCATGAACTCTTCCAAAGAGACAATGCTCGTTTGTTTTGATTCATATTCTGAGACTATGTTTCCATCATCAGGATCCTCAGGATTGGATGTTGGATTTGGAATGTGGGCACAGCCATTTTGATATCTTCCTTGTGATGAATCATTTTGGTTTACCTTATTCTCCGGTAAAACAACCTTATCTATGCAATCAGAAGTATAGATTTTGGCATCACTGCTGTTGTAGCCAAGCACATTGAATCTTAGTTCACTGGCTATGGCTAAAACAGTAGAAAATTTGAAAATGAAATCATCCAAACTCATATTGTTGCATAAAACCTTATTGTAGGTGACAGAGAACTCATCGATTTTGTGGCTTAATCTGTTGCCATCAGAAGAGGTGTCGTCAACCGCCCTAGCTTCTTTTCCCAGGGAAAGTACAAAGTCATGAATCTGAGAAATCGCAGCAGCTAATTCTCCACTTATAGTTTGCACAGCTTCTGAAGTCACCTTATCACCTTGGGGCATAACAATGTCCTCTACGGTTAAGCTACCATTTCCATCATAATCATGTCCATTGCATGTGCCATTAGACTCGTGCACCTCCTTGGAGACACCATTGACAGAGTGCTGGCTCAGGGTGTCGTGTGCATCCTGGACAGCACATTTGACGTCCCCAAAAATTTTCTGCACATCACCATCCTTAGACATTAATTCAAGCACCATAGAGAGCTTTGTTCGAAGCTTCATAACAAGCAATTTGTCTGCATCAGATTCAGTATAGACTTCTGACAAATCCATATTCGTAGACCTGATATTTGCTGATAGTGATAGATCATGCTGCTTTTCAGAAATCTCTCCCGATGCATCACAATTAACAGCTTCCGAGGTCTTATTGCCGGTACAATCTGAAATTTTGATTGCACCATTTGCCTTTGAATCATTTGAAGAACAAGCCAACTTCTCCATCTCAAGAAAATCGTCCATAAGATACAGGTGCTTGGCATTTTCAGTTCTATTCAACTTTTCAATGCTCTTTTCCTTCTTGAATGGAGAGAGCTCAGAAAACGCACCTGTTGCCCATGAGTCGGCACAACTTTTTTGATCATCATTTCCATCTTCAGACACAGAAGTCAAACTTGGTGAATTGCTAGCATTTCGACTTGAGTAAAATTCAGGAATCTGAATAGCTTTTGAGGGGCTGCTTTGTTGGTTGCTGATGGCGTGTTGGGCTTCTAAAGTTTGAAGCTTGCTAGATGTCTGAGCACACAGATTCCTAGAATCCAGTAGTTCGCTGTTACGCTTTGCCAAAGCTTCTTTCAGCATCTTTGTTTCTTCTTCCATTGCTAATAACCGTTCCGTGAGAAACTCATTCTCTTTCTGGAATTTCTGTGCATTGTCAAGGGAGATGTCAGTCACAGCAGGCACATGTGGACTAGAAGGCCGGACGGGAGACCTCTTCATTCGAGTATCTCCATAGTCCCTTCCTAAACTCTCAACCTCTAGCTTCATTTGGGCAAGTGCAGCAGGCCCGGGCAACTTTTTCCGTACAAGGCCACGCAGTCTCTGGCACTCTGCTTCTAGCTTTGCTATCTTTTTGACACCTTCCATATGCTGCTTGTTAGCTGCTTCTGCAGTTCTCATGCTCATATTCCTTTCTTCGTTACGAATTTCTAGCTCTTTGGAAGCAACATGAAGCTCATACTTCAGTGAATTTATTTCCCTTTCGCACGATTCTATGTTCCCCTTCAAAAGCTCAATCTCGGTCTCAGCTCGTGACTTTTGTTCAGTAATCTTGACCAGCATGTTAGAACGTTCTTGCAAAGACTTAGAAATTGTAGCATTGTCAGATTCAGACATAAGGAGCTCTTGTTCTAATTTAGCTATCTTTGCTTCAAGCTCAAGCTTAATCTTTTCACATTGCTTGTTTTTGCTAGCAGCCAAATCTTGCAACTTCTGTTCATGTTCTTCCTTCAGATTTCGGATTTGTCGCATGCACTCCTTAAGAGCGCCATCCAAATGTGCAGCCCTATCTTCAGCAGTGAGCTTCAAAAGGGTAACGGATTCGAGATGATTTTTCAATGCCAAGGCCTCTGCTTCAGCCTTTTCCCAACCTACAGTAAAATCAACAGCAAAGATTGAGGGGAAAAAATCAGGCCGAGCTTAACTGGAAAACTTTCGATTTACATTAGACACCGGACATTTGAGCAAAGACTAACCCGAAACTGCTTCTTCTGCAACTTTAGTGTGCTGTTTCACCAGGTCTTCCTTGGTAGTAATCTCTGCATTTGCAGCAGACAGCTTTTCATTCATGTCCTTAATCTCATCCTCCAATGTCTGAACATGTTCCTCGTATGTTTTCACTTGATTCTCCAAACCAGTCAGGTGTGAATACGATTCCATGGAAATTTGAACATACTTTGGTTTTTTGTAGGTATCCTATTCAACAAAAAATCACAGAATCAGTATCTGATAAAACAGCTCAACAATATTTTCTGTGCATTTTTAGTTAAGTATAAAAGATTTACCTGATCGGATTGAGCTGCAGCTGAAGCCAATGTAGCAGCGGCCTCGTCTGCTTCAGCAGCGGCTGCAGCAGCAACTTTATCAGCTTTATCAGATGATTTTTTCTTCCAAAGCCACCGGCGGTCCATTACATGAAACACTTGTGTAGCCTATGTCAAGAAGACCATATAATTTGTCAGGAAAAAACTAAACATCCTAGCCTCCTTCAAGCCCGAAAACAAATTATATGACTAAGAATACACATTGCAGCCACCCGATTCGTATACTTTTTTCTGATAGAAAAGGAAACAATTTCAAACCAAATTCAGTTTCCTCAAAACACATTCAAAGACTATAAACAGAAACATGTTTGATGACACTGACGGCTAATTGCCTCACATGTTCGGTCTGGGAAACACACAGCAAAACTTAGAATTCACTGAGAAAATAACAGCAAACAAACAAAGAAACAAAACTGGGAATAATCAGATTAGGTAGCATTTCTTTAACATCGCATGCTGGAATAATGTTTATGTTAGAATTCACCAAACGGTCCAAACTATTAATTGTTTTTAATTGATTGTCACCAAGAATCCTAAGAATGTACTTTGACCAAAGCAAATCATTATACAGCTGTCAGAAAATCAAAGTTTCTCTTCTCTTTCATCCCTCATTTTCTCAGCTACCAAACAGAAAGTGAAAGTGAAGAGATGGGGGGAAAGGCTGCAACCTGCAAGCTTGAAAATCTACAAAGCAGATTGTACTACTAGAATGAAGAACAAAAAGGAGTTTGGTTTGGTAGATTTGGGACTGAAAAAAACGTGTTGGAAAAAGACAAGCCGTCAATTTAGAAACTGAAACATAAACATACATGAAATCGAATCAGATGAGACTGAAATCTCAAGCAAAAACCAAGTTCATCAATGGCTTCCAGGTGAAATCTAAAAGATCTAATAAAATCCCAACATATGAAACCTCACCGACAAAAAAATTAACTAGAAACTCAAAAGGAAACGATTTACCGTGCCTGAAACCGAACCTCTCTCTTGCAATTAAAAGAAACCAAACCGAAATGCAGACATAAAAACAACTATTTTCATTTTCTCACTAAACACAGTTCAGCCGTGCTCCGACCACCAACCGTTTATAGTTAAACAAAAACTCCAACAATCAAGCAAATGATTATGTTTTAGAACTGGCATTATTTGATAAACCGGACTTACCTTTTAGAAATGTAGCTTTGTAGAGTGAGTTCAGTATGAATAAAAGACTGCTGTTTGAGATTTAAAGATTAAATCTTTTTTTTTTCTTCCTTTGGGTGGTTTCTTGTTATTCGGGTTTCAAGAAACCGAAAGAAGTGGTGGCGATGGCGGCGGAGAAGATCAGGGAAAGTGGTGGTGGTGGTGAAGTTGGGTTGAGCAAAGATTTCAGATGTTCCAAAACCAATCACCTTTAAAAAGTAATAGTTTTTCTGCAGTTGGTTATATATATGTATGTACATATATGGTAAGAGAGGTAAACTCCTTCAAGTAAAACTAGATTTTCTTTACAAAAATACAACTGAATAAAACTTAGACCTAACTTAAAAAAAATTGATAAAAAAATTAATTTGAATTTTTTTGGTTATATTTAAAAAAAATAATATCTATTATAATATATATATATAATTTAGAATATGAATAAATCTAAAAGATATCAGATATAATTATATATCTTCATAGTTTATATCTTTTATATAAAATTTTAAATATATCCATAATTTATAAATAAAATAATTTAAATATAATTCTTTTATAATAAATATTATCTATTTTATTATTAAAGTTCGTTCATAATTTTTATTCCTTATTGATTTTGTATATTTTATATTCGTAGTGTAAATACAGTCTTGTGTCCTAAGCAATGAGTGAGCTGTAATCTATCTTATATAAAGTATTGGTGTTTAGTGAGAGTTACGCCTTTGGACCACCGTCACCACTCAGTACAGCTAATAATCAGGACATTTTTTTAACCAAAGTCTCGCTGCATCTCCACCGTTGAAACTTCAGTCCCTGGGCTGTGCAGTCAGGACATGGAATTTAATATGTTGCTGATCTTAGACCCCACTGGCAGTAAATGCCGCTGTCGAATCTGTTTGGCTTGGGATGGAACAGTAAGTTTGGGTTAGCCTTGTCTTAACACATCTTAGTGTAAGAATCTTAATTTAATATTAGATATATAAGTTATTTAAAACATTATACCTGTTGACTTAGAATAAGTCATTGGCCCCTCAAAATATAGTGAGATATTTAATATCATAATATGATGGTTGATAAAATATTAAAATTAAGTATTAAAGTTTATGTGTGATCCTTTTAGCCTAAGTGATTGAAGGAATAGTTATTGTTCTTAGAGATCGTGGGTTCGAGTATCAGTAATACTAGCAGAGTAATTGAACAATCAATATCAAATGGTAGAGATTATGTTTTAAAACAGATATTACTGTAATCACTATAACTAATTCAAAAAAAAATATTAAAGTCATTTGTTAAAATGATAAACGAACATAAATAAACATAAATGAATGAGCATATGTGAATAAATTATTTTTAAATAAAATATTTTTGTTATGAAAACAATAAATATAAATGATCGTATATGAATAAGTTTAAATAAATATAAACAGATAGATTATCGAACATTTACAAACATAAATAATTTTTTATTTATGATTGTTTATTTAATTAAATAAACATAAAATATTATTTATATTTATCCGTTTAATAAATAAACAAATATAAACAAAATTTTCACGGAATAATTTATTAACCATTTGATTCATTTATAATTTTAAACAGATATTGGATTAAGTGTGTGCTTAGTCTTAAGCTTGTTTAGAACTCGTTTATATATTGGATTTGGATGCTGAGGAATACGACAGCGTTTCATAGTTTTGAACCGTCCGAGGAGTACATGGTCAATAGGATTAATAATTTTGTTTCTTTAAATTTAAATGAAACATTATTAATTGTACAAAACTATAATTGAATAACCAAAGGAAAATTCTTTAAATGCAAAGACACAGTTAAAAAAATAGAAACAGTTAAACTAGGAGCAGCAGTGAAAAAGACCAGTGGTCCCCACCTCCCACCTATAAAGTGTGTGGGACCTACTATGGAAATAAGGGACTAGGTTTGTACACACGTGTCAATGTAAATGATCCACGTTTCATGTAAACCGGGTGAACTCAGACACGGACAGCGTCGGCAGAGAGGAAGGGAAGAGGAAAACCTTTCGCAATCTTCCGAATCACGACAAATTATAATGGGGGTACCAATCAACATGAAAAATAAATAAATAATTATCTTTTATCTTTAAAAATCAATGGAATTGGAATTTCTTCAGAATTCCATTCAAGTCCTGGGTAGACTCCGAATTTTGGAGAATCTAATATAGTAAGTAGGGATGTTTAAAAATATTTGATATGATTAATCCGATTTATTATTTATTGATTTGATCTGAAAATTAAGATATTTGATTTGATTTTTATTTTTGGATCAGATATTTGATCTGATTTTAAGTTTTTCAAATTGGATACAGATCAAAATATTTCAAGTTTCGGATTATACGAAAACCCGAAAATACAAAATTTCAAAATTTTATTAACATTTAATTTTGTTATATTCAATAATTTACTGCTTTTATATTCAAAATTTTAAAAAATTGAAACTTTTACAAATGTGAATATTGTTGTATTTAATAATTTATTATTTATTATTTTTCGAAATTTTAAATTTTTTATAAATACATCTTTCAAATTCAAAAAATTAGTTTAATCAAATTATATTTTTGGTTAATCGGATATCCGACAATCCGATCCGACTATCTGATATCTGAATATGTGGATATCCACTTTTTTTTGAATCGAATACGGATCATTATATCATCAATCTAAAAACCCCAAAAAATCGGATCTGATCCGATCCAATATCCAACAATGAACAGCCTTAATGGTAAGACGCCATGGGACATCCCAAAACTTTTTTAGAGGACTAAATTGATCATTTCATTATATTACGAGGACAAAAGAGATATTAAGCTTTTTACCTTGATTGATGTTTTAAAAATATAAAATATATCTACACGATGAGCTCAATTTACAATGAATATGTCAAATATAAAGCTATAAACTAAAGTACTTTTAATTAATTAATAATCCATGGCAAAAGGAATGTTTCGGGATATATTCACTCTCATCAATAAAAAAATTAATAATACTTATTTTAAAAAAATATAAATTAACATATTTTATTTATAAAGTATATATATATATATATAAGTTATGTATATAAATATATATTATTTTATAATTATTTTTAGAATATTAAAAAAAATCTAATTCTAACATTTTTAATATTCATTTGAAACATTATTAAGGTCTTTTAACACTTTGTAATTTTGAGATACTAAAGCCACCCAACAGCAACTTCATTGGATAGACTGCCTTTTTCTAAAGAACTGTCACTGAAAATAACAACTTAACTATGTGTTTCAATTACAACAAATATCTCTAAAATAGGATAAATTACAAATACACAATTTTCTTTTCTTTTTTTATTTGGATCAAGAAGAATTATTATTTTTTCAACTTAATCACTAAAATTTTGGTTTTCTTTAGTGTTCATTAATTAAATATTTAATGATATTATGAATAAATAACTATATTTTTAATTTAACGTTCAAATGATTAATATAAAAATAAATTAAAATTCTAACGATCAAATAAAAAATTAACTTTAATGATCAAAATGTAAATAAAAGAGTTGAATGATGAGATCTGTAATCTAAAAAATTATTTTTGAGAAAATTGAATTCTATGTTTTTAGCTAATCCTGTCCTGTGATTATTTGAAAATGTTTGTATTCCATGAGAAGCATGGCACCACCGCATAACTGTCCTGTCTGCCAAACATTAGAACACCATCAATCTTGTCATGTCTCCAGTTAGATTGTTTAGTAGGGTGTATGGTATTGAAATAAACAATTATTAATGTCTAGTTACGTTCACTTATATATATATTTGAAGTTTATTTTAGAGTAAAGATTATAAATTATAATACAGATAAAAAATATCATTTATAAATAATAATTTAATAGGAAATCATCGCATACAAGTTATGTTATATATATATATATATATATATATATATATTAATTTAGAAACACAACCTCAAGTGCATATGATGTTTTAAAATGTACACTATAAAAATTATCTAAATTTTAAAATATAAATAAATATTATTTGAGTGAGTCTCTTAATAATATTTTTTACATATATAAACTTTAAAACATAAAAATATACTTAAATATGATAAATTATTTATTATGTAGACGAATCTCGTTAGTTGAACTAATTATCTTAGTATAATCCAATCCGATTGGATCAAATTTTAGGTTAAGAAAAGCTTAGTTGTGATTAATCAGACCCACCATGACCGTAGTTAGGCCCTGAGTCGTTTTCTTTTTCTATGGTATTAATCAACTTCGTTAAACATCCCACTAGGCTTTGACGATGGAGACGACTGATACCAAACCATGATTAGTACTTCATAATTATTCCCTAGACGAAGTATATCTTGTCGTACCAAAACAATTGGTACCAATATAATAAATACCAAGGAATTAAACATTAAATTATCAAATTAAACGAAGGAAAATGGAGTATCGTCTACATCTACCTGTCTCTATAAATAAATAATTTCAAATTAAATAAAAAATAAATCATTATTTTTAATATAATTCTTTAATTAAACCTCTAATTATATAAATTTTCCAAGTCTCGGTCTCCTATGCATAATTTAAGTCATTGTTTTTAATATTATCCTCTGCTTAGGGTTGGGTAATCCAAAGAATCTTTGTTTTTCTTGTAGGATTCGCCCTTGATAACAGGGAGATTAAATCAAAAACTGATTTGTATTAATTAGACTATATGTTGGATAATTAGTATGGAAATTCTTTGATCATAGTTTATGTTAGTCTGAAAACATGAAATTAAGATGACTTAAAATAATTTGACCCAGAATTTTAAATTTCTAAACCCTAAATTTTAATCACTATCTTTAATTTTTTAAATCTTTATACCTAAACTCTTAAACCATATATATTACACCTTAAAATTAAAATATTTATAAATTTTTTTTTTATTTTCATCGTTAACATATACGATAACAATCCTTTATTACACGTAACATATGTTTATTAGTATCATAAATCAGAACCGGATTACAAGAACCCATATAGAATGTCCCATTTATGAATAAGCCTAAATACTGATGTTACTTAAAAAAAAATATTGATGTTTGTGTGAATTTTCTAAACCAAATGATACCACTTTGGTCTTTGGGACCTACAAAATCATTCAACAGATTATCATACCTTAAGGCTTTACCCTCATTACTCTTTAGTGGTGTGCCTCAAACTATTATGATTTCCACAACAAAAAAAAATACCTTTATTTGAGAAATCTATGATTCTTTTAATGAAATTACTGAACTTTTTTGTTTTCACCCAACAAATTAATGTACGTTTGAGTTAAACAAATTATAAATTATTTTAATTTAAAGAATATATTACATATATCGATATTCGAACAATACAAAACATCACAGATATTGATTAAATTAAATTTTGAACTTATTACTTTAATAACAATTCATTAACGTTAATAATTCATAATCATGTTTAGAAAAGAGTGTGTGATGATGTACTCGAGACGCCGAAGAAAAGACAAAAACAAGGATTGGAAGGGATGAAAATGTTGAAGCAAAAGTACAAAGTAGGGAGATTTGGTTGTCGTGGGAGATTTGAGAAGAAAAGTTGATTCAACTTTCATTTAGAAAACAAAATACTTTTCATCGTATCGTAATCGAACACAAAATTTTATATAAATTATTAATAAGTTATATATTTTAATACATGAACATAAAATTAAATTTTTTAATAAAATTATATATAAAATATAAGAGAAGTTAAAATTTTTAAAAGATGTGGCTGTCTCCAGAGATTATATCATAGGCCCGACTCACCACGTCAGTTGTGGTCTTTAACCAATGAAAACCACTCGTTCCACTACTAATCAACCATATTATTAATATAATTTTCATAAATTATATTTTTAAAATAACATGAAAAAGATGAGTAGAGATTTATTGGTTAGAAAAAATGAATTAAAAGATAACGATAAAATAAGTGATTATAATTAGATAGGATCATGATTAATGTGATGAATCAAACCTATGATATAATTTCTCCGGTACCTTTAGGTTCGCCCTTTGTCTTAGATGTTGGTATGGCAGGAAACACTAAGGTCAGACACTTTAGGGTGCAACTAAAATATGACCTTACACAGCTGAACTTATATAAATAAGAATTTATACAAATTATGAGAACTAATATAAATATATTTTTTTATTAAATAAAAAATAATCTTATTTTAATCCTACCATAAGAGTGCTTCATAGCTGAACTTCCCGTGTCTGGCTTGTAATATCTTTTGTCCCTTTTGACTTTTGACTTTGTTGTGCTGTATGGGGGAGATTGTTTCAAGTTCAAAGTGGGTTTGGGCCGATTAAAATGGCCAGGCCCACATAATAGTTTAACAGAATTTATGGTCACTATTTCACCAAAATAAGATCAGGATCGGTCTATTAGCCTGGTTTTGGGTCTGGTTATAGGGACTTTGTCATTGGATTATTTATTTTTTTCTCACAAAAATAGATAGTACTCTTCACTCTTGGTGCATCGATGTAAATTAATAGAACGTTTGATAAATTGATATTAAATTGTTTATTAAATTAAATAAATAAAAATAAAAAATTATATTTATTTAATAAATGTATAGACACAAGTGAAGATGTGTTGATAAATAAATTCATTTATTAACTTGTTTATAAGCAACATTTATTGGGTTCTCTTTTTTATTTTTTATATTTTAAATATTAATAAAGTAGTGACTAAATTGATCACATAGTAAATTTTATAGTTTGAATTGTAAAACTTGAGTAGTTTAATGACTAGTGGTATAATTTTAACATATCTGTAAGATTAAACAAACATGTTGACAAATATATGGGTAGAAATGGTCTGACTCTTTCTTTCATGCCTCCGTTTTAAATTAGAGGGTTTAAGGTTAGGGGTTGTGCTTAGGGTTTAGGGATTAGAGACAACATGTAGGGTTTAAGGTTTATGATATATAAAATAAAAGTTAAAGCTTAAAATTCAATTTTTTAGAACATGGAAGTAGGCGTGATAAAGATATAGAGGATTTTTACTCCAAATATATAAATAAACATGTTTATGAATACTAAACGAACTGAACATGAAAACCTTAAAAAATAAACGAACAAATACAGACATAATATTAAAAACTTAAACTAATATGAATCGAACATGTATACCTTTAAAAATATAAACCCTATTTTTTTATCCATCTATGTGTCTTTAACAATCACTGTTGATTAAGACGTGCACTTTCCTTCTTCCATGCGCATCCTGGGCAACAACACAGGAGTCAAAATCATCACATGGGATTGTGTTTTCAACATGATTCGCAAACTTTTGTGTTTCTAACAAAGATTGTGGGCGGTGCCGGTGGGTCGAGTTTATGTGACGCTGCTCTCAGCTCCGGCAAACTTCTGCAGACCATCGTTACAACTGGACAACTGGGATGATGAACAAATGGCTGGTCTGGTTCATACAGAGGTTAAGGTTTTAACAATCTATGAGGAGATCATTTTAAAAATTTATGTTTAAAGAAACCAATAATTAATTATCTATTTTATAAAGGGGCTAAAAATTATTTTACTATTGTCCCAAAAAGGTTACGCCTATAATATAAAAAGTAAAAGTATTTTTATTTAATAATATGGTCTTCACAATTAAAATTAAAGGTCCAATAATGAATATAATTGATGGAATAATGTCTGTACATTTCCCCCTTCATCAATTAAATAAAAAAGAGTAAAAACCCAGCGATGAATTAGTAACCATCTCCTCAACTCGGCCAACCCACTCGTTTCAACAATGCGAGTTGAATTGTTCACTCAAGATAACTCACAACTGAGTAAAAATAACTCGGGTGGCGGGTAAGAATCAGAGATCTTTCATTTATGTTTTTTTTTTCTTTTTCTGAATTACCAGATTGCTTTTTCAGCGAACCCATGAAGTAACGGTCGAGATTCGGTCCACAAATGGCAGTGCCCTTTGAAGTCGTCGATGTTTACGAATTTACCGGAGTAACACGAATCCGAACGGGAAATAAACCGGATCACTTCTTCGAAAACGGACACGTCGCACGGGATCGACAATGGTCCTGTGTTAGTGAAGCCGTACTCTTCTTCAGCTTGGATAAGGAGCTTCTTGAAGACGGGATGGTTCAGGTATGTCAACCGCACCACGAATCTCTGGCAACTCGTCCCCACATAGACAGCCACATGTCCCGCCGGTACATCGGACGGGATGCGACCGGCTGACATTCGGGCCTTGTTCCTCCACCGCCGCAGCATTAGGCAAAGTCTCACAATGTGTCGGATTTTGTAGCATTTTCCTAACCCCGCTGACATTTTCCGGGAAAATTAATATATCGGATATAGAAAATTGGAGTCTTCGATTTAATTTGAGTAAGCAATTGCAGCTTTTCGAATGGATGAAGTTTTTATAAAAAGAAGGGTGGGAAAGTACCCTTAAAGTTTGAGATAATTACAAAGCTGATCTGTTCCGTCGTTGATGATAAATCAATTAAAAAATCCTCAAAATGTCTGTTTGGCAATTAGCACACCAAATGCTCCTCTACGATGGATAAATAATAAATAAATATATTAATTATTTTATACAATTTAATTTGACTAAAACTCACCATTTTTAAATATTATAATAATAAAAACATAAAGAAAGATTTAATTTATTTTAAATTTAAATTTAAGTTAAATAAAATTGTTGTTCATTTTAATTTTGAGATTTATATTTTTAAATAATTTATAATTTTTAATAATTAATCCTAGCTTTAAATTTAACAACAAATAAAATAATTTATTTATGTATTTTTAATTAGATATAATGAAATTTTAAAATATTTTTTAAATTATAAACATTAAATATTATATCTTGTCATATCTATGATGTAAGTGAATGAAAGATAAAAGTAAAATTGAATTTAAACACAATTTTTAGTCTGGTATTTATACTCAAATATTAAATTCTTAGTTCTTTTAGTTAAAGATTATATATAATTATGAATTGAAAAATTACCCTTATAATGATATTAATAATATTTATAGTTAATTATATCTCACGTACTGAATTATAACTCTTATTTTAAATTATTTTTAAAAAATTTTAATATTTTAATTTTATTGTTGAAATATGATTCATTCTAAATTGGTCTAAAACTTTGAATAATTTAGTTTTATCATAAATTAATTATGACCCTTTTTGTATTTTGATCCCAAAACTTTTAGATGTTTTAATTTTATCTTCATTTTATTATTTATTCATCATAATATTCATCGGTATTTACAAGATAAATAATCATTGTTATAACGATTTTATTAGTATGAATTATACTTAGCATATATTGATGATTTGAGGATAAAATAGAAATATTCAAAAGTTTAAAGATGAATTTAAAATGAAAATCATAGTTTGGAGGCGAAGTTTGAAATGTTAAAATGTCTAAAAGTTTAGGAACAAATGTAGAGTGAGAGTCATTTTTTAGGTGGAAACTAAAATATTTAAAAATTTATCTAAAAAAAGATGATGTTCATTCTTTAAGATCTGGGTTCGAAACAGTCTTGTTTGTAAAGTATTTATATCTATTAAAGAGTTAAGAAAAAATATGAATATATACTATATTATAATTACCTTAAAACTATTAAAAATATATATTTTTCGTACCCAATATTATAAGTTCGAATTCATCCATATAAAAGAATTCTTCTACAATTATAATTTCATCTATTTAAGCATAAAAAATATTTTATCCCTTTTTCGGAGTTGAAAGATAAAACAGTCTTTTATTTTATTTGTTTGATATTTTACATATCAACAAATAATATAATAACAAAATACATTAATAAATATAGTTACCATTTCATTCATTTCATACTTTATTTCTTTATTTTCGTCTATACTTCCATCTGCTGAAGCATCTGTGCCCTACACCACAGTTTCTGCGTCTGCTGCAGCCTGCAGGTGATTGGATTCATGTGTAGTCCACGTGCATGTTCTGTGAAGATAGGGTGCATCCACCCACACGGCAGGGTACGTGCACGTTAAAAACAAAGAAAAACAACAACACGTGATGAGGGAGGACAGTGCAGGATGACATAAAGAACATGAACTAATTCCATTATAACATGATGTATGTAAAATAAATAAATAAATTCAATAATTTTCAGTAGTCATAACCATTATAACATGAACTAATTTAATGTTTATTCACGCCAAATGTCAAAAGGATGACATATTTTAACGTAAAAAAAACAATAATTTTTTTCACTCCAAAACATATTTATTAATAAAAAATACATTATTGGCCATGTTATCATACTAAAATAACTAATAATAATATAAAAAGTAATAGAATTGAAATTTATTTAAATTCTTGAGATATAGTATAATATAAATGTGGTTGTCAAGTGGGACCCTCTCTTGTTACAATGAGCCAATACGATTATTTGTGTATGTGGCAAGAGAGGGTGAGACTTGAGAGTTGAGACAAGGAAAACCGTTGAGGAGTTGGAGCCTACTTTATAAAAGGAAGAAAAATATAATTATAATCTAATAATTTAATATGTTTTAGTTTCTTTTCGAATATACTTAATATTGTTATGAATATCTTTATTTATGGTGAATATTTATATATTAAATGAAATTTTAATGTATTTTATTATTAGAGTTTAATATTTATTGAAATTAAGACTCTCATCTTATGCCTATAAATATAGATTTTTGGAGAAAATATCGTATACAACCTTATTTTAAAAATATAATACAATTTTTTCAATTACCATTATACCCTTACATTCAATGAATATATAAGTTTTTGATATATTTATAAGCGTATACTAATATATATATATTATAAAGAAACATAATAGATGGTGTCTAGGTTCTTAGTTGCTTAGTTGTACTTGAAACGTGTCACGGTGCGGACCATCTTATGTCCGAAGATAATTTATTTAGGGTTTGGATCTCACAAACCCTAATTCTATTTTATTCTCACTTATGTAAAAAAAATATTTTTAAGATATCCAATAGCATGAATTTAAATCGAAATTAAAAATTAAAGCTCGAAAAAATTTAAATCAAAATATTTTTAAAATTATTCGAGAGCTTGATTCAAGTTTAATCGATCAACAGTAAAATATTATATGTATGAGCCATTAAAAACTATGAAAAAAAATGAAAGTTCACTTTAAATTTTAATACGTTACTCGTAATTTTTTTAGATGAATATAAAATATTTGTCTCTTTAAAAATTCGAATTAAATTTAAATTTGGATCAATTTTTCATTGAATTAAATTTAAATAACTTATAATTAATTTCGAGTTCGAATCGACTTATCCTCGTTAATTGTATTAATTATATTAATATCTATCAATCTAGGAATATGGAATCTCATCCACATATAATAAGTATCCATATTGTCTCATTTTCGAATTAGGGGGGATAATTAGCTGGATTAAGGCCCACTAATTATTAAACAGCTATTAAAAACATTAATAAGGTTATTAAGAGTCCTAGCATTAACTTTTCGTTTAATTATTATTAAATTTAATAATCTAAACATGTAATGTTTCATCTAATTATATACCTTGTTCTATATATGTATTCTTATTTTATTTTTTTTCGATTTTCATGATTTTGTTTTAATTAATCTAGATCGATTTGCGTCGTATATCTAGTTTTGGTGGATAAGTCTTCCAATAAATTTTTTCTGCATAAACAATACCTCAAACCCGAGATGTACTTAAACAAAATTAAATTGCTTAACACTTGAACCAATCCATGTTGGTTATATTATTTCTATTAAATTATGAATAAATAAAATGTTAATTAATAATAAAAGATTCCTTAATTACTTGAAGAACATTATTTAGTTTTTTCTTCTTCTTAATTCTTGTAAATTAATAATCATGCAAACGTGAGGATGTGTTGCTGACCTCCACCATCGACAATCTTATTGGCCTAGGTTACAACTTCGAACAACTCCGCATCTCAGTGTCGAATTAATTAATTAATGTGTTAATTAAAAATTGAACTTTTAGAATTTACTTGATAGAAATAAATAGTGAAAATATGGAAAATTATATGGAGAAAAATGATAGAATAATGAAAACCATCGGATATTATAAAACAATGTAACAATTAGATTTAATTTAATGACCGTTTTATAATAATTTGATTGACTCAATGATTATTTCGTAAAAATTAAAAGTTAATGATCAAAACAATTATTTTTTCATAGTTTAATGGCTATTAGTATACATTACCCTTTATAAGAAAATCGAATAAAGTTCAAACAGTCCATTTTTAACCTTTTAGAAATGGATAAATATAAAACTAAGCTTAATTGGTATTCCATTTAATAAAGAATAAAATAGAGTAATATGCTAAGGAAATTAAGTTAAGTTATATAATAGATTTTTTTTTTTAAATTTTATATATTTTTAGGATTATTGTATGATTAAAATAAATAACTTAAATTAATTCCTTAAAAAAATTTCAAGTGATAATATTCACATAATCGATTGATAATATAAATCATCTATTTTAGTCGTCTAATAATTTAAAAAACGTATAAAATTTAATTTTTTTTATAAATATATAACTTGATCTTATTTCTATATTAAAATATTAATTAACCTATAATAATAATAATAATAAATTCTTAAAATTGTCAATGTTTGATCCCCGACTCCTGTCATTATCAAAACAGCACTTCCTCGTTTGCAAAATACCTTTTTCTTTAAATAAATAAAATTTAAATTTTATTATATGTTAACCTGAAATGAAGATTCCTATAGAATAATTATAATATTAAGCTTTCTAATACTCTTATAAACTTTCCCAAAACTCATTTCCATCCAGATTCATATATACTTAATCGGACGCAAAATTTATAAAAAAAATATAAATTATTAAAAAGTTATATTAAAAATAAATATAAAAAAATTAAAAATTTAAGAGCCTCCGTCCATCTCTCTTTCTGGTTATTCTCTACAATTTTCTGTCTTCTTCCAATGAAAACGAAAAAACTACATAATTTTAATGGAAATATGAAACAAAGAAAATTATGATCCAAACAAGCTTTAAGATTGCTACAAGAATCAAAGAAAACATCAAACATAAGATGTTTTATTTAAGTTTAACACGGAGATGATCATGTGCCTTTTTTTTTATATAATTTATATGGAAAAAATAAAAATATATATAATTAACACTTATTTATATATTTTGACACCCTTTTATATATAATTAGTTTTTCCTAAATATCGTTATAAAATTAACACCCGTTAGAAAATTTTTTGGCTCTACCCCTGAACATGATGGGTTGTAAGTTCAATTAGATTCACTAATCTAAATAATGATATACGGTTGGGTTTTGTGATAGTGATTAAAACTTAATGATTATTGTTTTATTATTTTTATAACAAATAGAAAACCCTAAACTAAAAGAATCAAATTAGTTGACATAAAATTATATGATTATAGTTCGAAAAAAATTATATATCTCTTTCTAATATTATATGTATATTCCAAAATTAAAAAAATAAAACTATACCATAAATATTAAATGCTAATAATTAAACTATATGCTTTAAACTTTAAATATTAAACTCACGTAAAAACACTAAAAATGGACGTAAGAATTTTATTTTTGCAGCCGATAGAAATTTTCGAATGATAATAGACGTTCCAAAATACCTTTTGATAATAAAAATTGTATTAAAGTAACCAATATTGAATTAACAACATAATGAAAAGGGAAGAGCATCAGCTTACAACTTTTAATTTATGTTCTAAAGATCGTTGATTTTAAATCGTATTTTTTGAAAATAATTTACAAGTACAATAAATAATGGTAGACTAGGATAAAGGCATAATTAAGGTACAATTAGCTTATTTAGGACAAAACATGAAGCATGTTAGAAACCCGGATTATCCGGCGGAAGGGTGTCTTAATGTTTAAATCTTTGTGGCTAAGATAATGGGCATATCACATGGGGTTTTGATGGAAACAGGAGAACCAAAATTTTTATTAACTAGATAAGATTTTGTGTAATTATATATATTTTTATTAATTAGGTAAAAATTATATAAATGTAATTTTATATTATAACCTGAATTCTTATCATTTAATTAAAAATCTTTATAAATAGTAAGGATTTATTCAATTATATAATTTTTTATCAATCCAATAAAAATACTTCATTTTAGCTTATTCACACTAAAAATGTCTCCCTAAACTACCGAGCAGAAAATTTTAATCTAAAATAAAACAATAAAATACTTTAAAAAATAAATTAAAATGATTATTCAATCAAACTTTAATTTTTCATTAATATTATAACCCAAAATTGTTGAGAATCAAGTTTTTTTTACAATACCTTCCCATGTGGTTTAATTGTTTTATGTAATTATTAACGAAATTATTAATGTAAATGTGAGAATTTAGATTGACCGATTCGCTCAATTGTCATCCCTATTCACAATCAATGAACCCTTCTACCTACATATTATATGACTTTGGCACTGGATCTTCCCAAAATGAGTACTATTGGATCGGGTGAATCCACTAATAGACCTTTTCAGAACATTCGATTATGCTCATTCCATGTTGGTACAAAAGAGAGCTTTTTAGAACATTCGATTTTCTGTCGGGAAAGCATCATGCAGATGATCCCTGTCATTTACCAAACACACAAGTATGAAGATATATGGTTCAATGTATTACCTGAGAACAAGAGATCTTCTTCAACAAATAGTATGCCAGCAAGCTTCATTAAACTTATGTGATTCGACGTTTCTTCGACTTATTAATGAGATTGCTGTAGCCTGAGGGTGTTTCACCCTCATTGACAGTTTTATCCTCCTGCCTTCTCTGTCTCTACTCTTCATAGCACTCCTGTAAAATTAGACAGCAGCATTTACATTAAAACCTTAGCAAGTTAACATACATAAGGTTTACCATTTCAGAACTTAAAGTTTCTTAAAAGACCTATCAAATTCCAAATTTGCCTCCGAATCTCTATCTAACCAAGAAATGCTTCCAGTGTGAACTGGCATCAATGACCCGATGATGTGAAGTATTTCATCGTCAAAACTGCAAACAAGGATGTCAAAATTGGGATCATTTCGTTGTACTGAAATATCGAAACCTGACTTGCTGAACTACATTAGTGAACAAAAACACATGCAGAACAAAGGCATAAGACAATAAAATCCATTGGTTTGTAATGGATACATATGATTGTTATATTTGAATTAACACTGAATGATTGACAAACAAAACATTGACCATAACCAAAATAGCAAGAGGATAGTTTTCTTTTAGAACAGAAATGTTCACCTCTTGACTAAAAAGCAGATCAAGGTTCCAACCTTTACGACATGGCGCCTGTGAGATCTGCTGGCAAATATTCCCTCTTTGTCTTTCTTTAACAACGATAAACAAGCAATTAAAAGGGATTAATCAAATACATAATGTCGTCTCTAGCCAAAGACAAGTACACAACACAAAAATTGAACTTCAGAACAAGGTAACAACCATTACTCACAGTTCTATATTTAAACTCCGCGCGAATGTTTTCAGCTGTTATTATAGCAGATGAAAAACCAAGAACAATGACATGAATTGATTCCTGAGAAATTTTCACTATTTTCCCCTCTGTACATGGTATAAAGAAAATTAGCATAGACGATATACGAAGTGTGCACATTCATAACGATGCATATATACTGAGAAAATGAATTCCATCACAAGGATAACAAAATAAATAACTTAAAATTTCATGGAAAAGCTACCTAAGAGCATATCTGGCTTCGGTGAAAAAACTAGGAGATTTGCTTTTAGATTGAAACCGAAATAAGGTTGAACACCGGAAAGAATTTTTGCCCCATTATCAAAAACATTAACATCATAAGCCAATAAAACACCATCGAAGGCTTCATTAAACCTGAAAGCAAGAAAACCAGAGGCAAATTATAGCAACATAAAAGCTAATATTCACACATCATTCGATTATTATCACCACAAAAACTAAGTGCACTAAGCCGTAACCTAACAAATTCAATGTCGATCGCATCTAAACGAAAATACAAAAGCTTTTGATTAATAAGAATATAATTTAAAAAATTGAATAGGAGGTAAAGAGCGAACTTGAAGAGTAAAGAGCTCAGCTCTCGAAGGATTGCCTGGGAAATCTTCCTACTCTTCGATGGGTGTAAATAAACGACCAATTCAGCATCAACTACATTTAATCCCTCCATTTTTAACTGAAACAGATTCCCAAAACTGGAACGTGAACAATATAGCAACAATATTCTTATATCTCGTTAGGGTTTTAGTGATTCCCTAAGCTGGGTTTGGGCTTAAAAGATGAAAATGGAGAAAACGAAGATAAAGATAATAAATTGTTACAGTTTTATGGCCCGATTACTCTTGGACAACCTAGATTTTGAAACCTTTAAAGATTGGAGATCAATCTTAAACTAGATTTGATTAAGGGTCGGTATTTACCTAAATCTGGTTAGGGATTTAGAGTTTTATGTTGTCATTTGATAAATTAGATTGATAGAATTATCTTATAATAAATATTTATAATATATGATTCAAATTAATTAATTAATTATTAATGATTAAATAAAAAATAACTCAATAATAATACTCTCAGTAATTGATAAAAATTTAAGCACATAAATATTATTTAATTTATAATATATATTGTTCTTATTTTACACACATGTATATATTATAATATTCAAAATAGATGAAATCCAAATGGATTGGGCGGTTGGCCACGAGATCTAAAGCCTTCACCTTTTTCATTATTTTTTTTAATAAACTATAATATTAGTTATTATAATAATATGTATTTTAAAGTATATTCTCAAATTTTTCTACAATTACTTTTCATTCTTATCATCGGGAACGGAACTGTATATGTGTTGGGACGGTAGTTGTCCCTCCCAAAATTTTTAATATAATTGTATTTTTAGTTCTTTCTAGTTTAAATATTAATTAAACAAGAAATTTTATCCCTCCTAATTTTTTAATTTAAATGTTTAATAGATTATTATTCCTCCCAACCTTAGATCTTAACTCCGTCACTGCTTACCATCAACATCAATTATCTCGATTCTAATTAATTTACCCATAAGTAAAATGAAAAGGGTATGTCTTTTTTCCAAAAGGGAAAAGAAAAAGCCCAAGATGTAGCCATGAGTGTCGTCCCACCCTTCACAAACATCGATGATCAGATTCCCTCCCTCCCTCCCTGGGTCAGGACCAGCCAGGCAAACTGCCAAAGGGAATTCCAATAGTAATAATAAAAAGAAGACGATGGGTTGAGACAAAACGAGGCTTCTAAGATCTGAACCCCATGTCTCCTTACACCCCTACACACACCCCTGCTCCTATGTTCCCTTTATACCACGCCTTCCCTTCCCTTTCGATTCCCACGCCTGGGGGTCCCTCGGCTTCAATCATCTATCGTTTTCACTCCTACAGACAAACAATTCCAAGATGTTTCTCTTTTGCCTCTGCAATCATATTTTTTTGTTTAGTGATGTTGGAAATAATAATCTCATTCCTCAATCCACAATCATTTGTTTGCTATCGAAACTCCATACGCCTCGTCTCAAGGAAAACGTCTTGTTTTGTTTAGGTATACATCTCAAACAAAAACAACTATCCCACATTCGAAAGGAATACATAAAAATCTAATTTTATAATGTAATTTTGAGGAAGAACAATTTAAAGTCTATAAAAGGTCTCTGATTGCCAAAGAAACCCAAAATTTTTGCTACCTTTATGTATTTGGTTAGGACTCTTTGAAATTGAATCATTTTGGTTGGGAAAAGGGTCCCATCGAATTTCACACTTTTAAGATAAAAGCAGAAGCAAAACTTTCCATAAATTAATTATTTATTTCATGCACTGTTAATATATAGTATCTTCTTATTTAAAGTGACACATTAAATTTATGTCAGTATTGTTACATAAATTATAAGTTTAATCCCTATTAAACATGTAATATATTTTAATTTAATTATTTAAGGGTTTAAATAATACTTATATAATTATATTATATTATTTTTCAATTAAATTATGTTTACTCAAGTCATAATATCAAATCAATTACTATCTCTTATAAATAGTATAAGAGAACTATTTGTATATAAAATCATTCCATGTGATAAACAGTTAAATATTGTTTAAACAAATCTTAAATTAAAACTTATATATGTAAGAGAATTTAATTGAAAAACTCTTTATCGTAATTAGATATAAGATATAAATTAATTTAAATTAATTATAACAAACTTTAAGAACTGAAAAAATAAAAACATATATTAATATTATGTTTATGACATGTAAGTCGTATGGTATCTAACATTTTCTACCAACGAAATTAGGTGCTGTCTTGTCTTTCATGAATAGAAGTTTAAGCTTGATGTGGTTCAAAGTTAGTGGGTGGGCGGGTGGGTCCAAAAAAGTATTATCAATATCGGATTTGGTTGACCTTAATGTCAAAATGTATGGTCCAGATTTGTGTTGATGCTATAATTCACCGTTTGATTATTTAAATGTGTATAGATTGTTAAAAATTTAAAATATATAGATAAATATTATATTATAATTATTGTTAGATTATTTAAAAATATCTAGTATTTTAAAAATAATAACGCTTTCAACTTTGTATTAAATCATATATTAATACAGAAATTGATAAAAGTTTATTTAATTATCTTTTAAGAACAGCTTTTCACATTGCTAATCAAGCTTTTCGTTTCATTGTAACAGAAGATTTCAATATGTTTTATCGGAGATTATAGAGAGATTATACTATAGTCTCGGCTCATCACGACAGTTGTGGTCTTTGATCAATAAAGATCATTTATTCTATCATTAATCAATCAAGTCATAAATTTAAAACGATATGAAAAAAATGAGTGAAGATTCATTGGTCGAAGAAAAAATGAGTTAGAAGATAGTGGTGAAGTAGGTGATTATAATTGGATAAGACCACAAATGACGTGGTAAGCCGGGCCTATGATATAATTTCTCGAGATTATGGGTTGTTTTGTTGATTAAACAAAATAATTCATATATTTCATCTTAACTTTCACTTTGTTGATTTTTTATTATTATTCTGATTTTTAAAATTTTATTTTAATTAATTTAGATCAATCCTTATAATTTAATTTTAATGAATGAATCTTTTAATATTTTTTTTACATATATAAAGTTTTAAACTCGAGATTTATTAAAAAAAAGTTATTTGCCATTTAAATTATTCCTTATTATTTTCACTTTGTTGATTTTGAATCTAATTATTCAAATATTTTGAATTGTAATTAAATAAGAACTAACATTTTTGGAAGTATAAATAATAATAAAATATTAAATTAAAAATAATAAATCCTAGAGAAGAGACGTTGATTGGTGAGTGGTATGATTGACGTGGAACCAAGACAAGAGCTAGGACTGCGGCGAGTTTAAGTTCCGAAGCCCATTGAACACAGTGCTTAAGACGTAACACTCCAAACCAAACCCTAAAGTCTTCAAGTGTACGCGTGATTCCAGCATCACATCTGCACCGTCCGATCATATTCATCACCCGCATAGATTTCCCAACCTTCCATGTGATCACATGATCATCACGTGTCTCATGGAAGCTTCAATTATGGTGAGCAAAACAGGGTTCGGTTAATTATTAACACATTATTTCGGTTAATCGATAAGTTTGGGTTGTTCAATTCTTAACCCTAAATCATAATCATTCAATCGGTTAACCGAAAAATTGATTCGAGTAATAGATTTTATTTAATTTATTAAATATATAAAATTTAATAATATATCAGAGAAAAATATATACTTTTAAAAAAGTTACATATAAATCTGATGTTAGTATTTTTTTTAATACTAATAAGTTAAATATTTAAATTTTATAAAATAAAATTATAATTTTATTTTTATAAATAAAAAAATAAAATAAAAATAAAATAAAAACTATTTTTAATATAAAATATTAAAATAACATATAATATTATAATATGTTATATAATCGTTCGATTTGATTACCCGTTTTATCTCAAAATATAAATTGTAACCCAATCGATTTTTATATAAAAATAGAAAACCGAACTGAAATTAAGTTTTTTGGTTCGATTAACTATTTTTCAATTAGTTTTTTTCGAATTTCAAAATCGATTTCAGTTTTTCGGATCTTTCACATACCTTTAACTTCAATGACATATACTCCACAATATACGATGTATTAATAATAAAAAAATATTTTAATATATAAATTTGTATAAATTTAGCTTACAGTTAAAATTAAAAATTTAGGATTTGAGATTTAAATTTTAAAATATAAAAAAATTGTATATTTTTTATTTATTTTATATTAAAATCTAACCTTTAATTTATAAAAAATCGGTAAATGATTATTGTTTCAAACCAACTAGACCTATAAAAAAATATGTAATAAAATTACTTATGGTTAGCACATAATTAAGTGTATCTAATAGATTTCTCAACAAAATTATGATCTAGGGTTCTCTTTTTCATTATTATATGAAATTATTGAAGGAAAAACAAAATCAATATACTTCCAAAAAGGGACACGTATTCTTTTACATATTCGATATTAATTGTTTTTTTTTTTCGGCTTAGCACACATGCAAGACGGAGCATGACCCACCATGCAAAAGTTGTCCCCATGGTCAGCCCTTTCGGGGGCAACACTTTGAATAATATAACCTATGGTTTTATTACAATTTCATGCTACACTTCAAAATTATGTTCTCATTTATTTATCATAAAGTTTTTTATATGTTCATACATTTATACCGTTGTTATTTATTTATATTTAATGTTGTCAGATTTATGACGTGGGATATGGTAATATGCGTAGTGAACCCATGCAATAGTACATCAGACAGTGACAGGGTTGCGTAAATAATTTTATCATCAATTTTGTAAATATGAAATTAATTGAAATATAAAATATATTTAAACTTTTATTACTTTAGCCGAAAATATAGATTAAGAACGTCACTTTTATATTGAATATTTATAAATTCTGATAATTTTTTTATTATTTAATAGATTAGATATTAATAATTAAATAAACAATAATTGCATTAAAATATATCACACGAGGAAGAAACAAAACTGCTATGAAGACATAGTTCGTAGGCACATAAATGTGTTGGATTCATAGATATAAATAAGTAAGCAAATGAATTATTTGTCTGCCCACATTTATATTTCATCTTTAATGTTGTTGTATGAGTTTGGACAAAACTTTATTTACTACATAAATCCAACCAGTGTCCTAACCATACCATTTAAAGTTATTTAATATACCTATTTAAAAAGGTTATTTATTATGTTATTTTATAATAATAATAATATTATGTAAATTAATATATAACAAAACTGATGATATATTATGTAACTAATAGTGCAGGTAGGAATCAGGATATTTGTGCAAAATGGTAATTAATAGGGACGGATCTGAAATTTTTTATAAGGGTATAAATTATAAGAAGATATATTAAAAATATAGGATGTAAAATTATAAGAATTTAAGGAGTGTAAAATTAAATTATCAGTAGGAAGTACAAATAAAAGTATAAAAATATAAAAAATTTAAAATTTTTAGAGTGTACGACTATAACTACATCACCCTTATATCATCCTGGTAATTAAGCTGGGTGGAAATGAATGTCGTTAAATTTATATTAGTATATTCTGATTCATTATCAATTTTGTGTTTTTATTATGAATACATATTTTGAAAATAATTATAAATAATAAGAATTAATTTAAATAATAAATAATTTAATATTATTTAAATAAATCTCGAGTTTGAGGTATTATATATGTAAAAGAAATTTACTAAAAGACTTACTCATCGAGATATATGCATGTTGTTAAAACTAATAAATTTATAGAATTATAAAAGTTCAAACTTAAATATTTATTTTTATAAAAATATTTTAAATACCCAAATTTTAAAAGCTAATATGTTTTAAATATTTATTTTATATTTAAGCCAATTATTTTTATTAGGTTGCTAATAAAATCCTACATAAAAAGGTAATTATTTGTAAAAAAATAAAAATAAATCAGGCAACCATATAACACAAATTTGTTCTAATAGGAAACCATATGGCAAGTTGCAAAAACTAGAGAGTAATAGTATGCGTGACGTGAAAAGAAGAAACGGCGCCGTGACAGAGAAGTCAGAAAAATAAGGCAACACGTGTCAGCTCCAAAATCCCCTCACTTTGTTTTGTCGTGAACCGCACGCGTGACGACGATCGGTCAAATTATCATATCGCAAAATAGAAAAAATAAATTATTTATTATAAATTAAAAAACTTTTTCATTTTTTTTTTTTAATTTTACGCTCTTACACTGTACTGTTTTCGTGTTCTGTTAGTTTTCCCTCTGTTTTTCGACATTTATTATATTATATTATTATAATTCATATTATTAAAAATGCATTGGTTTGAAGTTTAAAGCTGCAACGGAATCACACCTATATAGAAAGTGTGTGCGCAGGATAAGAGCATGCACACTCTTCCTGGTTTCAAGCAACTTACACATTCCTTTCATTTCATTTGTTTTGGTATTATAAAATCCCAGTGGCAAGAATCGAAAAATCTACAAGCTTTTTTTCTGGCTTTGGGTTTTGTTTTTATTTATTTTGATGGTGGAGTAGATAGAGAGGGGAAAGAATCAAAGTGAATGATGAGAGGATGGTGGGGTTTTCATTGAAAGGTCTTTATCTTTTTTTTTTTGAGAGAGAAGCTAATATACTCAAATGCTATGGTTGGCGTGCTTTGATTCCTGCTAACTGAAGGGGAAGAGAAGGGAAGGTGTTTGCTTTTTGGTCATATCAAAAAGCCCCACAGAAAGAAAAGATCTTTTCTTTGTTCTTCCCTTTTCATTGCAGGTTTTTGTTCCTTGGTTTTGGTCTTTGATTCTGCTGCTGCTGCTGTTGTTGTTTGTTTGTGTTGTTGTAGAGGGGATAAAGGTTTCTCCTTTCTGGACCAATGGGGATGGGAATTTGTTTCTTCTCTTATGGAAGTTCAGGTTCTGTTGTGTATCTTTAGTGAATATGTAAAGGTGGGGTGTCTTTGGGTTTAGTTATTGTAAAAGAGTCTAGAAAAGGGAGAATTCTTTTAGCAAAGATGGGTTCTGTTGTTGAAGAGAAGATCAAACCAGGAGCTTTGGTTAATGGAGGGACTCAGTCGTCTCTGCTCGAGGAAATGAAGCTATTGAGAGAAATGCAAGACCAATCTGGTTTGTTTTCTTTTATGTTTTTTTTTTGTCAATTCAAACATGATCTGTTTTAGTTTTAATCCAATATGGAAGAACCATTGATGTTCTTGTCTTCAACATAGAAGCTTACAAATGAAAGATGTTAAAGCTATTTATTACTTGGTTTTAATGGCGACGCATTTAAGTCTTACAAAAGTGTTAATAAGGCAATCTCTGTCGAAAGCATGTGTGTGATGGATTTGTTTTCCTGACTGATCTCAGGGACCCGTAAGGCTATAAATTCCGAGCTATGGCATGCCTGTGCTGGTCCACTTGTTTCTTTGCCTCAGGTGGGAAGTCTTGTGTATTACTTCCCTCAAGGACATAGTGAACAGGTTTGCATTTATTTTCCACACTTGATATCAATTGTTTTCTTTCTGTTCCATTGTTTTCCCTTGTTTATTTTTTTAACATACATTAGAATCAACTTAATCCGACCTTAAAATACCCAACTCCCATGACCTGCTTTACTTTCTCTTTTCTTGTTTTGATGTTTTTTTTTTTTGAGCAGGTAGCTGTGTCCACGAAAAGAATGGCGACCTCTCAAATTCCCAACTATCCTAACCTTCCATCTCAGTTAATGTGCCAAGTTCATAATGTCACATTACATGTATGTAATTTTTAGGCGCAATGGGACTTTAATATCGGTTAGGCTTAATGAACACTGATGTTTCTTTCTTTGTTTTCTGTAATCTTTGATAGGCCGACAAGGATACCGATGAAATATATGCTCAAATGAGTCTTCAACCGGTGAACTCTGTAAGCTTCTCTAGTTGGATAACTATACTTCTCAAACGCTTGTGAATTTACCATGTATTTGGACTTGATGAAAAGAAAGAACCCTTTTGACATTATGACCCAGTCCACTGTTCTCATTTATAAAGATTTGATTTTGATTAGGAAAAAGATGTGTTCCATATACCGGACTTCGGATTGAAGCTGAGCAAGCATCCAAATGAATTTTTCTGCAAAACCTTGACTGCCAGTGATACAAGTACACATGGCGGTTTTTCAGTGCCACGGAGAGCAGCTGAGAAGCTATTTCCTCAATTGGTGAGGTTCTCGTAGGTTGATCTAAGCGCTGCTGGCATGTGTGATCATGCAGGGACATTATGTGGATTCACTTGACCCTTTTTGTCTGTTTTTTTTTCCTCAGGATTATACCATGCAACCCCCAACTCAAGAGCTTGTTGTGAGAGATTTGCATGACAATACTTGGACATTTCGCCATATATACCGCGGTGAGTTTTATTTTCATTATTTATCATCTGTTTGAGCAAGTAATCTTATTCGATAGCTAGAATTGGGAAAGATGTGTATCTCTGTAAAAGATATACTTTTGACAGTGATAATATATGATGTTTTTTATGCAGGGCAACCAAAGAGACACCTTCTTACAACTGGGTGGAGTTTGTTTGTCGGATCAAAACGGCTTAGGGCCGGCGATTCTGTTCTCTTTATCAGGTATGTCATAGTCACATACTAGCATGTGTTTGGTGCAAGATATTTTAACCGCTATATTCATGATTATGTCTTATTGTTGCAGGGATGAGAAATCACAGTTGATGGTGGGTGTAAGGCGTGCAAATCGTCAACAAACAACATTGCCATCTTCAGTGCTATCTGCTGATAGTATGCACATTGGTGTTCTTGCTGCTGCTGCTCATGCAGCTGCCAATAGGAGTCCATTCACAATTTTCTACAATCCAAGGTATTTTATAATTGATAGCATTCATATCCAACCTTGTTTTTCCTGTCCCTTCTTTCTCTCCTTCGCTCTTTATTTATTTCTTGGTGTTTTTGCAGAGCCTGCCCTTCGGAATTTGTCATCCCTTTGCCTAAATACCGTAAATCGGTATATGGATCTCAAGTTTCTGTTGGTATAAGGTTTGGTATGATGTTTGAAACAGAAGAGTCTGGGAAACGCAGGTAAGCTAGTTAATGGTTTATCATCCTCTCACCTTATTGTTTCCATCCTTGGTGTTAATGAAATTTTGTTCATAATGATCATATGATGTAATAGCTGTAAATATTGTTCTACTTGTGAAAACAACAATATATACATATTTCTTCTAATGTTTCTAAAATTTCTGCAGATATATGGGTACTATAGTTGGTATCAGTGACTTGGATCCTCTGAGATGGCCTGGCTCGAAGTGGCGAAACCTTCAGGTTTGCTTTTATCGAACTCAACAGTGTTTAAGCAGTAGAGCTTCACTTGCTGGTTGGTTTAAACATGGAAGGTCTTGTATTCGTTCTCAAAACAGGTTGAATGGGACGAACCTGGATGTAACGATAAACAGAATAGGGTGAGCGCATGGGAAGTCGAAACTCCGGAAAGCCTCTTTATTTTTCCTTCATTAACTTCAGGTCTCAAGCGACCGTTATATCCTGGATTTTCAGGTTAGATTCTGTTTCTGTAATATTGAGTGGTGGACAACATTTTTAGATGCTGATACGTGTTTGTTTCCTTTTCATGCTCATAGGAGCAGAATCCGAATGGGGAAGCTTGATGAAAAGGCCCCTCCTCCAGTTTCCTGAAAATGGAAATGTGAATATTCCCTATTCGATATCGAATTTATGTTCCGAACAAGTGATGAAGATGATGTTGAAGCCTCAGCTTATTAACCATCCCGGAATTTTCACATCTACTTTACAACAATTCACTGATGTTAAGCCATCTCCTCCATTAGAAGAAATGAAGAACTTGCAGTCTAGAAACAACCCAAATCCCCAGCTTATCCAATCCGAAAATATGTCTATGGAGGACCAAAATCTTCCCAACTTAGTCCCTGACCAATCCATTCCAATCAACTCAAATGTGTCCAAAATAAATGCTAATGTGAATCCGCATCCTGCAAACAAGTTTGAAAGCCTAACACAAGCTGGGACTGGGATCAATAATGAGAAGATAAAGTCAGAAAAGCATTCAGCCGAGGAGTTGACTTCAGCATCCGAATGTAATGAGGAAAAAATGTCGGTGAATGCTGCAAGTCTGACTATGTCGAACCAACACTCTTTCCCAAACCAGAACCATGTTCCAGTCCAAGTGCAAAATAATCCATGGCAAATGCAGTCACCATTGGATTCATCGATCCTCCAAGCTCATCAAATGCTAGTATCCCAAGCTGATCTTAGTACTTTAAACAGCTTACTTCCTTTTTCAGACACCGATGAGTGGACGTCAAACCTTTCTTCTTGCCAACCTTTCGCTGGGGCTTATAAATCACCTGGTCTGGCACCAATGGTTGGGTTACAGGACTCTTCAGCTGTCTTTCCTGTTGAAACCGATGCTTCATTAACTATAGCAGGTCAGGATATGTGGGATCAAAAACTGAATAATTGCAGGCTTTCATCCCAAGCAGACCAGTTGACTTCGTTCACTCAGCACGGTCTGTGCAGTCTTAATTCCAGTGGGGTGAGGGATTTGTCTGATGACAGCAATAATCAAAGTGGGATATATAGCTGTCTTAATGTTGATGTTAGTAATGGTGGCAGTACTGTGATTGATCCTTTTGTGTCCACCGCCATTCTAGATGAGTTTTACTCATTGAAGGATGCTGGATTTCAAAACCCTTCAGATTGTTTGGTTGGGAACTTCAGTTCTTGTCAGGATGTTCAATCTCAGATTACCTCAACTAGCCTTGCGGATTCTCAAGCTTTCTCACGACAAGACTTGCCTGACAGCTCCGGTGGCACATCTCGTAGCAACATTGATTTCGACGAGAGTGGCCTTCTGCAAAACAGTTCCTGGAAGCAAACGGCTCCACGTGTTAGAACATACACAAAGGTATGATAATCTAAATTCTGGTTATCTAAATTCTCAAGCCATCAAAGTTATGTGCAGGCTGCATAATTTCATCCGTATATAACTCTTGTTGGTCCGTTTCTGACAGGTTCAAAAGGCAGGGTCTGTAGGAAGGTCTATAGATGTCACGAGTTTTAAGAACTATGATGAACTAATCTCTGCAATTGAATGCATGTTTGGACTCAAAGGTCTGCTGGATGATCCCAAAGGTTCAGGCTGGAAATTGGTATATGTGGATTATGAGAACGATGTTCTTCTCGTCGGGGATGATCCTTGGGAGTAAGTTTATCTGCAACCTGTTTATATCAGTCCGAGCACTATCATCCATCTAATGGCTATGGTTTGACATCTGTGCAGGGAATTTGTCGGGTGTGTTCGCTGCATCCGAATTCTATCACCTACAGAAGTACAACAGATGAGCGAAGAGGGGATGAAGCTGCTCAACAGTGCTGCAACAGTGCAAGGCATCAATGGCTCTGATTCAGAGGGTTGCAATGCAATGATGAAAGTTCCACCTAGCTGAGTAATCGTTGCAATAATGAATCCTCTCGATCGCTGAATCCAGGCGTATTCAACTAGTATATCTGTAGTAGAAATTGTAATGTACGAATTCTAAATTTACATTTTTCAGCAGGAAAATGAACTTTCAGCAAATGGTTGGACCAAACAAAACATAATATGTGCTGATGAGTAATGAGATTATATATATTTCTAAGATCCATTACATCCTTAACTATAACAAGAACAACATTGTTGTTGTACTATATATGCTTCACAGGCATCAACCGAAATCATGAAATTCAAGCAAAATGTCTCATTGAGGTACAAATACAATGAAATGTAAAAGGACTTGAAGCAACTTTCAAGAATTACACTATGAAAATTCCATTTCCTAATAGTTCTTTGCTTTATATAACAAAAATGTGCTAAAAAAATAAGGGGTTTTAGATTGCAGAAGAGAGTCCATCCTTCACCATTTTGCAGCCTTTATACCACCTTAGAAATTTGTGAATTTGCACATATTTTGTGTGGATAAAAGATAGACTTATGAAACAATGTTTTCCAACATCCATCAGTTTCCTGGAAAATCTTTGATCATCAGATTCTCACCGGTTTTTGTAAAACAGCAGATAGATAAATTTCCGTTTTTTCGGATCCGGCTGCATCAGTTTTCTGTCCTACAACCCATTTCAGCTTCTTGTACCCGAATCTTTCGATCAAACGAGTTAAAGCTCTCTTCTTTTCATCATCAGAACAGTAGAAATTATCTAACCAAAACAAGCCGCCTGCCCTTAAAACACGGTCTATATCGAACATCAGGAACTCCAATTTCTCCGGTTTACCTCCAACATCTAATCCACTCGTGGCATGAACCAAATCGAACACATTATCATAGAAAGGGAACCTATGGTCCAAGCTCAAAAACAAAGGGAAAAGTCCCCTTGCAGCGATGAATTCGCTATACGGTGCATCGACATTCAAGGTGTTGGTGATGACAGTGACATTCCTCTCGGCCATTCTAGCAGCAAAAGTCCCAGATCCATCACCGATATCGAATCCAATTCGAATCCCACCATTCCCCATAGCTAACACATCATCCATGAGAAACTCAATCTTACTTCTAGCCTTAACATATCTCTGAGTCTCGTATCCATTAACCAAATCAAAGCAACCGACACAATCTCTACTCAATTTCTTACTATTCAAACAGTTGAAATTCTTGCAACCTAAGCCAGACCAAGTGACAACCTTGTCATTAACAGGCTTCCAAAGAGAAACAGGTAAAGAAGAGAGACCTGGTTTGGGAACAGTCTTGGCAAAGCATCTCCTTCTCGGCAAAGGCTCGCACCCTTTCAAGATTAGCTTCTGAGCAAGGCTCCAGTCATCGGGACAAGGACCGGAAGCCTTGTAACTCATATACTGGGACAACAAGTCAGCGGATTTCTCGCAAGAATGTCCAACAGAAGCCACCATCTCGGTGATTCCGGTCCTCGAATCCTTCCCCAGAGGAAGCTGGTGATGTTGCAGGAACAGCTTGAGCTCGGTAGCAAGATTGGGTCTTGAGAGATCGAGAGTATCGTAACCAAGGAGCTGTTTTTCCATCTGGGCGAGTTTCCTCTGGGAAGAATCGATCTCTTTTATGATCATTGAAACTTGTTCGGAGATCAAGGAGATGTTTTTGTGAGAGGTGTGGAATGGGTTGTTCAAGCGGTGGTTTGGGGAGGAATTGAAGGCATATAAAGCGAATAGATTGGTTGTGATGACGGAGAAAAGCATGAGAATATTGATGGCTGAAGAACAAAGCGTTGCTCTCTTGAATCTTGCTGTTCCATCTCCAATTTTCAGTGAAACAGACCCCATTTCTTTGGCTTTGCTTCTCAGCTAGATAGTGAAGCCTGAAGCAAGAGATGGAGAATACTAAAAAACGGATCTTTTTAATCTTTTTCCGACCAGATTTTATGAACTATATACAACATTTTTTTATTACCAGAGTAAGAAAAATATGGATTTAACTCACTGGTGAACTCTGAGGAAGGTGAGTCTGTCGGTTGGCTTGGACTTACTGTAAAAATCAGATACATTTAAAGTAAGCAAGATCAACGGCTACAAATTAGTTTAGGACACTTGTCATCTCCTAATTAAACCTTTGGATTCTAAGTCTAATAATAGTTTGTGATAATTTTGATTAACCATCACAATTTATAAATTTTATCAAATTAAAAAAGTATATTAAATTTATTTTTTTTCGTTCAGTAACGATAAAATTTACAAACTTATTAATGATATTTAATAATTTAAAAAATTAAGTTAAAAGAATATATATAATTACACAAATTAATATTTTTTAGATATATTTATTATTCAATTGTGTAAGCTCTTCTTAAGGAAACGGTGCGTTTTTATCACGGTAAGATCGAACAAAAACGCTGCGTTTTTCTTTTTTGCGGGGATTGGCTTTTCAGAGTGACGAAAAGTCACTTCCAAAGCATTCTGAATTTTCCAGAAATCAAAGAAGGAAAATAATCTCATTCCCGAAAACCGAATTACGGATTTTATTTTATTTTTGCAATAATGGGAGCATCGTCTTCGACGGAACAGCCGGTATCGGCGGAGCAACGAGAGTTGGAAAGCCTCGCCGCTTCTACGGGAGCTCTTCAATTGCTTCAAAAATCCTTCTCAAAACTCTCCGATCCTCAAACAAACACAATATCCATACAAACCCTCCAGGTATTGTTAATTTAAAAAACTAATCATTCTTAATTTCATTCAATTACTTCATTTTTATGATACCCTTTTTTTTACAGCAATGTTTTCATACAAGTTACGAGGATCCAGTTTCCGAATCACAACAAAAGCTAGAGTCTTTTCCCAGGTTGTTGGATCACTTAGGATCATCAATAGTAGACTTATTTTTCATGCCTGAAAAAGGTGGTATAAACTGGATAGGGTTTCTAAGAGGTTATGTGAAGTGCTGTGGGAGAATGTCTACATCAATGTCTCTTAACATTTTGTTGAGGGTATTTGCAATGGCAGTGAAAAAATCGGGTCTTTCTTCAAATTTGGAGTTCGAATCGGACGATGCTGATTGCAAGATCAATGGGTCTTTTATGCCCTCTGATCTGCTTATGCTTCTTTGGATGTGTTGGACAATGTTGTGGAATGTCAGGACTTTGAGATCTTCCAAAAAGAAAGGGAAACTGTTGTTGCCTGATATTGGTCATTTGGTGTTGTCTGCTGTTGTTTCATGTGGTGAAGTCGATAGCAGTTTCGATGTGTGGGATTGTGATATACTTAGCTTGGATGTTCAGCTTCCTGTTGGAAAGTTTCTTAGTTGGGCATTATCGACAGCCCCTACACTTTCGGACTGTTTAACACAATTCGTTACTAGAAGACTTCAAATCTCAATTATTGCAGAGGTGCTGTATTGTTGGCTTTAGATTTGTCTATCATTGAATTCCCTTATTTTGTCCTAGTGTATGCTTGCATATGTACTTGACATCCAGTCTATATTTTCTTTTGCAACTTCGATGCAATATTATTATGCAAAAATCAGGTGATCTGGTTGTATGGTTCACTAGTTAGATACCTATTTCTTGATGAATTGCAGGATGAAGCAGGATCTTCAGAATCGATTTCTGGAGATATTTCTTCAAAGGCATCTCAAGCATTACTTTTAACACGTGGAAGGGCATGGGCGGTTTCCCTGGGATCTAGAAGCACTGTTAATGAAGAAATTTTGAAGTTATGCTTCTCGGCTGATATTAATGGAACACATGAAAATCTTCTATACCGGTTTGTCATTTCCCCTTTCATGTTATGATGCGTAGTGTCTTTTCTGTGTGTTTTGTTTGGCCTATGCTTTTATCCTTTTATATATTTGGCTGGTTGTTTTCAACTTTGTAGGTCATCTGCTCATGGAAAAGGCTTGAACAGATTCTGGTCAAATGTCGAAGGTTATCATGGTCCATTACTTATTCTGATTTCTGCTTATTGTGAAGATGCCGATCAGGGTAATAGCCAAACCAGGAAATGGATCGTAGGAGCACTTACACAGCAGGGTTTTGAGAATAAGGATACATTCTATGGCAGCTCTGGGAACCTATATGCTATAAGTCCAATCTTTCGTGTATTTTCACCTTCAGGTATGTGATTAAACAAGAGGAAATATGTCATTGCACGATTTTGTCCATCTTTTATTCCCCTTCTTTGTGGAGTATGGGAAAGAGGGGTTTGTTGAAGGGTCATAAAAAAGATTTTAGGATCAATTTCTTAGCCGGCCAATTGAATCAATTTTCTACCAGGCATTGTTTTAGTTGATGACTCGGTAAATATAATTACTTGTATAGGGAAAGAGAAGAACTTTGTATATAGCCATTTGCATCCTACAGGAAGAGTTTATGAAGCACATCCAAAGCCTGTAGGAATTGCATTTGGAGGAACTACTGCAAATGAGAGGATATTTATGGATGAAGATTTTGCCAAACTGATTGTCCGTCATCATGCAATGGACAAAACTTACCAACATGGTTCCCTTATCCCGAATCAGGTACATTGAACTGTAATATATAGTCTCATAATAAATGCCTAATCCTGTAAAGTTGTTAGTTCATACCATTAAGGTCTTTTGTCTCATGGAGTCCTAACCCTCGGGATAATTATTTCTGTTACGAACTGCTATATATATATATATATATATATATATATTTTTTCAACATGGAAAAAAACTGATTTGGTTTCCTTCGACTGCCTTGAGTGCCTGAAAGGCGGATGCTGAACTATGAGATGGTTTGTTGCAGGGATTCTTACCAGTGGAAGCTTCGATATCAGAAGTCGAAGTTTGGGGACTCGGTGGTAAGCATGCCAAGGAAGTCCAGAATTCTTACAAGAAGAGAGAAGAACTCTTCACTGAGCAAAGACGAAAGGTAACCGAAACCCTTTGAGATTTAAGTCGATTGCAAACCCTTCCATATGGAAAATTACCAGCTAGGCTTAAGCATGCATCTGTCCTTCTGCAGGTCGACTTGAAAACGTTTGCCAGTTGGGAAGATTCACCTGAGAAGATGATGATGGATATGATGGGTGATCCCAACCGAGTACAGCGAGAAGATCGCTGAGCAACTGAACTCAAAAGGAAACCATCAATCTTACATTACAATATTCTTGTTTTAATAATATAGTGCAGGTCATTGTTCATGTAGGTTTTCTGTAACTATTTGGCAGATGAGTTTTTATTGAGAAAAACAGTTTGTTCTATTGTACATTGGCTGTATAAATTTTAAAAACTTAAGCTTTAACTGCTTTGGGACCTGCTTCTACTGTTGCACAAGAAAAATAAGAATTCAGTACCAAGAAAGCGTACCCCAAGTGATTGTGAGTTGATGCAAGACCAAAAATCAAAAAGGTGAAACATATAATTAGACTAGACATAATGTAAAAAAATAATTAAATAATTATTTTCATTTTTAATGTTTTATTTTGAGTTTAAACGGTTACAAGTTAACGACATGGATTGAAAGTCGTGAGTTTAAAATTATCAAGTTTGACATGTAAGTTTAAAGTTATCAAGTTTGATTCAATTCGAAAACAAAAATTAAAGCTTGGGCTTGAACTAAATCCTAATTTTTTAACCTGAACTAAATCCTAATTTTTTAACCTTTATTTCTCCAAACCTATTTTAATAGTTAACCTAAGAATAAATCTCAAACAATACTTTAAATTCGAAATTAACCTCCAAATCTCAAAAATTAAATTAATATAATATAATATTTTTTAAGTAATTCACGAATTTTTTGTATTGAGTATCAAATAACTCGGAAAAAAAAGAATTCGAGCTTGAATTAAATTCTAATTTTTAACCTTTAATCCAAAAACCTATGTTCATTGTTAACCTAACCGAATTATAAATCTCAAACCATACACTAAATCTAAATCCGAAATTTAGCCCAAATCCTAAAATTTGATCTTAATTTAATAATATAATATAATATAAGTAACTCACAATTTTTTTTAAATTGAGTATCGAATAACTTAATTTATCTCGTCTCATTAAAAATTTGAGTTAAATTCAAATTAAATCTAATCAAATTAAACTCAAATAACTTATCTCGTATTATTTACATCCTAAGCACTACTTCGCAAAATATAAACAAACCCTTCCGAAATTATAAAATACTTATTCCAATATCAGAGTAAAATTCCCATCATTCATGTGAGTAGGCTCTTTAAATTTAAAATAAAAAAGTTCGTAATGCCTACCTCGACCCAAAAATACGTGCTCTTTAATTTTAGGTATTGAACTCTCGTTTTATCTATGTAGTTTCTCTTCTCTATTTTTCTTATAAATTGGGAGACTCGAACCTTCAGTTTTTTCTCCTAACGATAACATCAGCCAAAGAAAGGTTTCATGATCAACAATCTTTTTTACTTTTCTCTAAGTAGGATTATGTTGATTTTCGGTTTTCACAATTTATTTGATTTGATTCGTTATCTTCAGGATTTTTAAGTTTTTCTTGAACAGAGTATGCTTTTCTTGTTTGGTTTTAAGAATCAATGATTTGTTATCTTTGAAAGATTGAAAACTCAAAGTTTTGTTCCATCGGTGACATCAGCCAATGAAGGGTTGCATGGTCAATAATCTTTTATACTTTTCTTTACGTGGGATTACGTTGATTTCATGTTTTCAAAGTTTGTTTGATTTGATTTCTTTAGGAGGTTTTCTTGAACAGAGTATGTTTTTTTTTTGTTTGGTTTTGAGAATCAATGATTTGTTATCTTTGGAAGAATATTCGTAAAAACACTTAAAAACATGGAGTTTTATTCTATCGGTGACATCAACCGATGAAGGGTTTCATGGTCAGTAATCTTTTTTATTTTCTCTACGTGGGTTTACGTTGATTTCAAGTTCAAAGTTTGTTTGATTTGATTTCTTCCAAGGTTTTAAGATTTTCTTGAATCAATCTGTTACTTGTGAAGTTTGATGTTTAATGACTCTAGACATACCTAAGGTATGAGGTTCGAGGTTTAATGACTCTGAACACATTCATCGATTTGATTGCTTAAGAATGTCATGTAACCTTACTAAGATCTTGTTATGCATAATACCATTAGACAATTATGGTAGCGTCACTCGTTCTTATTCGTCATAATCCTGCTTCATTCATTTAATCATGAATTGTACGAATCATAGGTGAAAATTAATTCGTAGAGTACCACCTTCAATAAGTTTTAGTATCGATCTTGAGGAGTACACTACTTAAATAAATGAATTATGTGTTTTAGAATCTATTTAAATTGTGTAACTTTATAAACCAACTAGGGATGGCAATATAATTCAAATTCGATCTGAATCCGATTCGATCCGAAGAAAAAAACTCAATCCAAATCCGATTAAAAAAAGTTCGAATCCGAATCCAAAAATAATGTCCAAGTCCTCATAGGAGGTGAATCGGATATGGATATTGCCATGATCTGATCCGAATTCAATCTGAATCCATATCTGATATGAATCCAATCCTTATAT
Source organism: Abelmoschus esculentus (assembly GCA_035048815.1). Lineage (NCBI taxonomy): Eukaryota > Viridiplantae > Streptophyta > Magnoliopsida > Malvales > Malvaceae > Abelmoschus > Abelmoschus esculentus. The sequence goes on from JAUCBN010000039.1 coordinate 2,952,304, forward strand.
AAACCCGAATAAAAATATTTAAAATTTTTATATTTAAAAAGTTTGAGTTGTTACTTTAATTTGTTTTATATTGGATTATAATATTTGTTGAGATTTATTTGTGCTATAAATTTAAAATATTTGTTTGATAAAATATATTTTTTTATTTAAAGATATTTATTTAAGTTATTACCCTAAAAAATAATTGGTTTTGGACTTTTGGATTTGAATTTTAGATATTTTATTGGATTGGATTTGGATTTATGTAAATGGATTTGAATTTGAACTTGGATTTCTTTGAAAGTCTGATTATTAATTGGATTGGACTTGAACTTTATAAAGTCCGATCCAAGTCCGACCCATTGTCATCCCTAAAACCAACTTGTATTTTGATCAAATGTTATTGTATAAAATTCATAGTTCTTAACTATTTTTGAATTATAAACTTATGTTTTTATTATCGGATTTTTAATGGATTTAGCTAATGAACCTTGCTTTAATCTTGGAATTGATTTAAAAATTTTGACTTTAGGTTAGACTTGAGGCCCAAATATTTACTTAGAATGTGTTACAGATTCATTATTATGGAACATTCCAGATGCTGGTTTGTGATTGGTCGAAGCACATGGAACTGAAAAATAGAAAATAAATAGTTCTGGAAATGGTGTCCAATGCAACGGCAGAATTATTACAGGAAAGAGTGATCAAAAGATCTTCCTAGAAGCTCTCGACTGTCTTAAAACTCCGAATAGACATCCTAAAAAACATGTCGTGGCAAACCTGAATAAATATCACACCAAACACAGTTCAACAGAAAATAAACAAACAATCCATCCCGGGCTCAAAGTTTCAGGACAATAATGATAAATTTTCAATGGTTTTGGTACTGCTAATATACAGGATTTGTTAAAATTCATTCTATAAATAATATTGTATCGACAGTTGTGTCGAAATTCTTTGGCATGAAAGTAGATGGTAAGAACAACAGTCAACTCCGATTCCGAGGGGTCGAATGCCATGGTAACCATGGCCTACTGTTGCCCCGAGTACACCTTTACCTTTGCCATCTTCTCTCTGAAACAGATAGCGTTCAAGTATGTCGTTAAGGCAGTATATGTCAAGTTTCAGTTTAAGATAACATTATAATGATACAGTTTGTAACATACCAGGATTAGGATTGGTGTCATTTCCTTTTGCAGCCTGCTGGGCTTGAGACAACGATCGCTGGATTCTTGGAGAACCCTGCCTCCCGTTAGCTGTGGGTAAGGAATGTCTCTTCTTGATAGAAATGTCATCTTGCACATCCGGGCTTGATCTTGGTGAGTAGCTTAGCTCTTGCAGATTCCGTGGTTTGCATGAAACGAGGAACGGAATTGCTACTGTTACTATCCCTTGGTTCCTCATCAATGTTTTCAGGTCTAGTCGAACTAAAAGAATTGCATCTCTTCCCATTTTTCTGATCTTTGGGCAATTGTTCTATGCTACTTGCAGTTGGAGTTGACGGAGAACCCTTGGCTGCAGAGAAGGACTTGCGCTTTTGACTGCTCTTTTCAGTTTTTTTCTTTTTAGCCTTCATTGATACCTCGCTAGAAGGTGTTCTTTGGGATTCCGAAACAGTCATATGGCTCCGAGGAGAGGCTTCAGGGGATGACCTGTATGCTTGATTTTTCATAGAATCCTGTTCTCTCTGCGGAGCTGTGCTTTTGAGTGGCTCCTGCTTGACTTGTGGGGAATCTACAGCAATTAAATTTGCTGATCCCTCTTTTGAACCATCAAGTTTCTCAGGCTGACCATCAACAGACAGAGAAAAATCAGGCACTGGTATCATAACTGCATCAGTAACATTCAAATCTTTAGGACTGTTAGAACTGCAGTTTTCTTGCTCCAAAACTTTGGCTCCATTTTCATATTCCAAGATTCCAACTTCAGATATATCAGGTGAATCGAGAGTAGAAGTAATAGAAAGTTCAGTCCCACATTCAGAGCCACCATGTTGAACCCTCCAATTACTGAGGACTGGATTCTCTGCAAAGCTATGCTCCTTTGATCTGCTTATCATATCTGTCCCAGATGACACAGTATCCACATTCGATTCCACTCTAACATCTTGGTGGGATGAATCAATTGATCTACTTGAATTGCCTGTTGAACTCAACTGCTCAAATTTGGTTTGTGCAGCAATAAATGCAGGATTACCTGCCTTTCTTGATCCAAATACAGATTTCTTTGCCTCTTTTTCCGGTTGCTCAGAAGCAAATCTCTTCATAGAATGTATGGGTTGATCACTCTCGATCTCAGCCTTGTTAGAAAGACAACTGGACTCTATTCGAGAACACACATCAATTTGAATTGTTTTCCCTTGTAAGTTCACCTCGTGAGAGGTCTCTTTCAGGTAAGATGTACTCACATTGTCAATCTGGTGTTGCTTCAAATCATCCTTCACAGAAGAGGAAGCCGGCTGGCATGCCTCAAACTTAAAGTTGGCTGCGTCATAGGTGAACAGATTTTCATCACTCTCAGATGAAATCAATGTCTCCCTCACAACAGGCTCAAGTGACACAGAAATATCTTCAGATGGAACCGCAACAGTAAGTGGAGGGTCACAATCATCACTTTTAGTTTGTTCAGGTTGTTCAACGATTACTTCTGCTTTCGATGCTTTCCCAGATGAAGACACAGACATCCACCTCTCCAACCAGCTCCAAGCAGAATTAGGTTTAGATGCATCACACTTGATGTGGATGGGTTTGGTCTTGGGAGTCGAATCCATTAGCTGCAATCAATGCAAATTCTGAGAATAGATGGGGTGGACATAACTCGAGAGACAGATGCCAACAAATAGTTAAAAACAAGTAGATAATGAATATCAATTCAATTTTACATACTTGACGAGCAAACCTATTGCTAAGCAGCTTCTCCGCAGAATTGTAAGTTGAGTTCTTTGTTGCTGAGCTACCCTGCTTCAAAAAATTAAAGAAAGAATAATGGGTAAAAGTATTATGCCAAAACATGAGAAACACATTGTGCCAAATCTTTCTCCGTCTAAACCACAGTAACCCTCTCTTAAACAGAAACTGAACAGTAAGAACATGCAAAATGCGTATAGAATTCTCTCTCTCCACCCGTGCTTAAAATTAGAATTGTGCCAGGTGAGATAAAGTGAATAATTTTAAAGGTCTTGACGGATCACTTTGAACTTTCATACTTGAAAATAAAACATGCTCATAGAAGGTAATCTAAATATGTAAGTTTATCTAGGCTGCTGCACTACACGCTTTATGAAGTAAACAAATCATGCTTAAATCCAAGTTACACCAAAGGTACAAAAAATAATGGAAGTAAACACGATAAGTGAACATTATATGTTCAAAGTGCAACGCCACAAGGTAAATTCTAATAACAAAGAAAGGTTGCTTAAGCGGAAGCTATCATGTGAGCCATCAATAACGAGCCAGAAGTCCAGAACATACAAGGAAAACAGCCTTGTGACTCCTAATTATTGACTTTAGTTGTAAGAATTACCAATTTTTGATTGCCTTCTTTGTTCTTGCCATCCAGCTTCTTTTCAGCATACGACCCTTCTTGAGATAGACGAGCACGAACGAGAAGTTGCATTTTGACAATGGCTTGAACACAGCGTAAGGTCCCAACAGCATGCCTTCGGACCAAGTGCCCGCGTACAGCAGCCTGCAACTTCACTAAATTCTTAAGCTTTCTTAGCTCTTTTTGTGCCTGCAAATGAGTAAATAACATGACAAAGTAAGAAACTTTACCAACTGATAAGTTTAGATTTTCATAATTTCATTGAGAAAGAAATTATACCAAGAACCCTCTGATTGCTGTCTGGATGATAACAACAAGAGATTCATCCAGGGTGGAATCATCTTCAGCCTCAAATGTGGTGGCAGCGACAGGTTCAGTTACTTTTGGTTCCTCTTGTGTCAACGGCTGAGATTTTTCTTCAGAGCATTTATTTGGTGTCAGCAGCTGAGAGTTTTCTTCAGCAACTTCTATCGGCATTAACAGCTGAGGTTTCTCTTCAGTGTACTCTTTTGGTGCCGCTAACTCAGATTTTTCTTCAATGTACTCTTTAGATGTGATCAGCTGAGGTTTCTCTTCAGTAAACCGAACAGTGGCAGTTTTCTCAGGAGCAACCGACACATCTGGATGCTGAAACTCAAAACCAGCAGATTCTTGACTTTCCTTAAGTCCTCCATAGGTAGCTTCTTGTATAACAGTGTTGTTAAGCACCCGATGCCGTTCAGATCTCTTCCGAAAACTCCATCCCTTTCTGTCACTTGAACTTTTACTCTAAAATGAAATTTAAACAGCCAAACTCCGCTCAGAAGCAGATCGAAAAAAGAAAGAGAGATATCAAAGAACAATTGTTCAGCTCCAAATGAATTAAAATGCTCTTAGCTCTTAACTCCAAACTCTATACCGATCGTATTGCTTTTTTGATCGAATATAAATGAATTAAAATGCCCTTAACTCTAAATTATAGCCAAAACGGATGGATTTTTGATTGAAATCTAACAATGGTTATCAACAATGGAGTCTCAACAAGGGCATGTCAATACTATTTAACTGTCATCTATCCAAGAGACAAAAGATAAAGAAAACAGTAAATAAATCTCGTATCATGACACATTATAATCTTAACTTTTCCTTTTTTAAAAGAAGAACAAAATCAGCTAAAAGAAACAAAAATTTAAAAACCTTCCGAGATTTGAAACTAGTATACCAAAAAAACAATCTGCATTTCATACATTCTGGAAATAATCAGATTCAGAAAGGCAGCTTCGACATTGCTGATAAAATTTCAAAGCAAGGATTCCTTAGATCTTAACTTTGCGGAGCATAGCAAGTTTCAAAACTCCGATTCATCAGTCATCTCCACAAATTAAACAAATCATCACAAACACACGTACAGAACTGACTGATTCGAAGCTAAAAGATCAAGAATGCACTTCAAAACAGAACATTAAATCCTAATTCAACAAAAATAGTGAAAAGAAAAGGAAAATGCAATCGGCAAGATACCTCGTGAATATCAACTGCATCGTCTTTTTCAGCAGAATCGCCGCCACAAGCAATGAGTTTGAAACAGGAAGTGGATTTTCCCATTTTCCCCCCTTGATTTTCTCTTTTGCTGCTTCTCCTATCCTTTTACTGTTTTAGAAAGTCTTTCCAACTCTTAGCGAGTGTGTAAGGGACACGACAGTCTAAATATTTTGATGTGTAGATTAGTATTGGAAATTGCATTAATGTTTAAAAAAACAAATACGGACTTCAAACACCGTCCTTAAAATCTATTTACGATATATGTTGGAATCCGCCACTCATGATCAGTTCTGTTCCATATGTTCGTTTGAGAGAAGCGAATAAAAAAAGCCGTTAGATCTCCATACTTTCCTTCATCTCATTATGGTTTAATTACACTATGAGTCCTCAAATAATAAGATATTTGAAATTGATACCGAGATTTAAAATATTTTAATTGAGAGTCCTCACAATATACGTATCCTCCTTCCTCATTAATGAAGTTCTTTTGTGTCATTATCTTAGGCGTTGAATACCCGTACAAATATGACGTGGAGTATATTTTAAAGATGTAAATGATGCGTTGAATACCCGTACAAATATGACGTGGAGTATATTTTAAAGATGTGTATGAAAATTATATGAATAATTTAGATCTGAAATGTTATAAAAAATATTTTTTTTTATAAATCCGAAAAAAACAGAAAATCTTTTATAATATAACTGAATCAGCAAAAATTATGATGTATATTCGAGATTTCCGCGAGCTATACCAAAATGAGAATTACAAATATCATTCCTATCAATGCATTTACTCCTAAGTTACTTACAAATAACGTCTAAGCTAATTGAATGACTTGGTTTATGCAATACTAATACTTTGAGGATACAAGTCGAAAGATGTGAAGTTTAGATATTAATTTGTGATTTGAGGTACAATTTGGATCCATTTGATGCAATTAACCCTCTAGTATTAAGACAAATGGCAGAATTTTTCATAATTATGTATATTAACATTGTTTTTATAATTATTTATATATATATATATTAATTTAAAACTTATTATTATAAAAATATGAAAGATATATTTTAAAAACTTTTAATCAAATATTTTTAATATATTTCTTTTATAATTTTAATTAAAATATTTAAATAAATTATAATCAAAATGAAAAATATCTAACCAAAAATTATCGATATATAATAGTTTTAGTAAGACAAAAAATAATTAAAATATTAATTTCACATTAAATTATTTTAAAATTAAATAATATCACATTTGTCTTGACTTGATATTTAAATCTCTTACGGTGTAACATTAGTATCGTGATGATCTTTATGTTTATCTAACCGTTGACAACTTTCTTGTCTTTCAATGCCAGGTGGCAAAACCATGTTGCGTGATGTGAGGGAGCACATGATCCAGTCTGACTGGGCCTTGCCGCACCTGATCAAGGCATATGCCATGTTTGGCTGCTGCAGGTGGAATGCCATTACTTACAACGAACATTGACAGATATCTCTCTAGAGTGGGACCCCACGGAAAGTTTAATTAATAATTAAGATAACAATAATGATCTTCTTTAGTTAGTTTAGGCACCTAAGATCAACTTAATCAACTCTTGTTAAGTAGTCTAATCAGTCTTAACCTTTATGCTGTAACTTCACGTACACAAACAAACAAAAACTAATTATATGAAGTTTAGTGCTAATCATTGTTGTGTTTGTTTTCTCTATTTATATGATATAAATTTTTTAGGTAAACTATATAAATGATCTCTTGACTATACCTTAATTATATTTTATATCTCTTAACTATCAAATATTTTTTTATATTTATTTTATAATTTCATATATATAATATTGAATCAAAAATCTTAATTTAATTAATAACTTTATTTTTTTATTAAATATTAATTAAAATAAATTACTAAAAAATAAAATAAAATTATTAATTGAAATAATTTTATTTATTTAATTTCATGTATATTTTAATTTAATTATTATATTCAATAAAATTCTTATTCTTTACTGCATTATGCTCTGATCACGTTTAGGTGGCAATTACAAGCACCAGTGGCAGGCCAGTGGTGATTGTTGGAGGAAAATATTTAGGCCAAATTTAATTATTTAAAATCATTACTAATTATAAATAAGATCAAATTATAAGAATATAAATAATGAAGATTTAATTTTTTAATTTTAAAATTAAGAATAAACTAATTGAATGTACAAATATAAAAGTTAAATATACTATTATGATTTATTTACTATTTTATAACAAAAATATAAAATATAAATATTATTTTATTTTTTAAAATAAAATATAATTACCATTTTAATACTTTACCAAAAAACCAATTCAAAGACCAACTATATACCTAAAACCAAATTTAAATGATGGAATATAAATTAATAATTTTGATCCTCATCTCTATTTTATGTGCCACGTCACCCAGTCTTTTGGATTTACGAGGGACCACCCTCCCCTAGAATCAAGTAGGGGTGTGACCTCCGTCCTAGTCGGATGTTTTAAATTCTTTTGTCTTATTTTTATAATTTTATAATTGTTTTTCTTTATAATAATTTTTATAGATATTTTTTTCTCCATAAACATCACTTCCATCACTAGGACCTATTTCACCTTAAAGATACTTAAAAAATTAAATATTTAAAAGTTCAAAAAATTTAAATATTCAAATTCGAATTATATCATATACATAAATTATAGTATATAGGTGAGTTCTGAATTTAATTTTTCTTTTGGTTCCAAAATCACAGCAAAAGTATCAACATGCTTATCATAGAAGAAAATTTGGTGGTTTAAGCTAATAAACTGAAACTCCATTAAAGTACAGCAAGACGTTTCAGGTACAATACTTGTACAATTAAGTAGAGCCACAGGCTAACATAGTGGCAAGTTGACAACCCCAGCATTTTCCCAAAGGTTGTATGAAACCATATGGTTTACCCTCTCTTCTAATACTAGCCCGCTAGAGGAGGATCGAACGAGGACGGATTGAGAGTGAGAGATATCAGAGGGGACGTTTTGAAGTAAACCCGAAATTAAGCTGGCATTAGTCTCCGACTAATCCTTACTACGATTATTTCTGGAGCATTTATTTTTCCTACATTGCTAGCATGCTAAGGATGGAAACATGAGCATAGAACAACCGACCGTTTGCTAGTTCTCCATAACTTCCGATTTGCATTTGGTAGTTTAAACAACTTACTTGATGGTGATGTAGCGGTTTGTCCCATGCTTGGCCCAATGGTGCTTAAGATCAACAGGATTGGACAAATCATAACCTTCAGCTGCAAGCCGAGTAAGTAGTTTGTTGAAAGCACTTCCGCTCATCTTTCTACCACCGATCCGGGCATGTCTTTTGTTTGGAACTGCTGGCAAAGGGTACATCGACAAGGCGGTTGTGCAGCATGAAGATTGCCATCCGCCGTTTCCCCATTTGTAGCACTGTCTTAGGACTCCGGTGCAGGAACAAACAGGTGGTACCATGGTTGACTCGTCGAATACAACTTGATTCAACCCTAGATCTTTACCTTTCCAATCGGGTTTTGTTGAAACTAACTGTTTGTTGAGATCATCACCGGCACCACCCTCATCTTGTGCACCCTTCAACTCATGCGACTTGCCAGGCATAATCTTGTTCGAATCCCCATTCTCTTGCTTTACCTTTTTAGGAGGCTTTGAAGCCTTCTTGTTAGGTGCTATTACCTTGGCCTCTTTTGTGCGTTTACCCTGTCTTGACTTTGCAGCTTTGGAGGTACCTGGTGTTACCGGAAGGGCGTCAGATGAATGCAATTCTCTCGAATTATAAGGAACTTCACTAATGTGGGGCAGATGGTGAATGTTCTGCTGTGGAAGTTGAATGTGCTTCACCCCACGTGACATATGGAACCCTGGCGGACAAGATGACATATTACCAGATGACAAGTTCTCTCGATACTCCAGATTCGCTATGGCACTGTCACGCTCCAGTATAGCATTATTTCGTTCTGCAATTGCCGCATCTCGCTGCAGGAATGCCATATCTCTCTCGGCTATAGCTGCTTTCTTCTCGGAAAGAGCTAAATTCCTTTCTTGAATGGCTGCATCTCTTTCAGCCATAAGGGCCATTATCTGCTTCATCGATGGCTGATGCATCAGCCACTGCAACAACAATCCTCATAAAAATTATCATCATTGACAGAAGTTTCCAGAAAATGCTGAAATTGAACACATTCATCGCAGAGGGGAAGTTAATTTATTTATATCATTTTACAACAGTCCAAGTATCTATAATTTGCAAAAATAAATAGACTTCAGATACCTGGCCCTGAGCTGCTCTATACTGATCCGTTTTAAGTCTTCCATTTTCACGATGCCCGCCATCATCCATCGGAGACTCCAGGGAATTGTTGAGATCAACAAATAAAATCTCAAAACTCCGTAGGGTGGTATTCGGTCAAGTAAGCATCACATCACTTCGGGACAGAAAATCCTGTATAGCAGAAAATGTGGAATGAGAACTATTCAGATTATGTTATTAATAATAATATTACCAGACAATTACTCCATTACTATCAGAAAAACAGCTTATATTATCCCACGAGAATCGTTAACATCTTACTATGGAAAATGCTGAATGAGGAACAAAACCACATCCTTCGGCAGTCAATTTTACCTGAATAAGAAGTTTAATAACCAACTATTCTTTACTTAGTAGAACGAATTCTATCCGTTCCATGAGAACCATGTCCTAGTTTAGTCAACAAGAATAAAACCAGAACAGCTGTCAACAAATCAACATTACCGATTGACCCGAAGGGTTCAAAAGTAGAAGCTTTGGAGTAAAAAACATCAGCCTCCCATATCTAGAGGTCACTTTTCTATAATATCAACAAAGAAGTCCAGGCGTTAATTAATGATTAAGAGTTGAATATCGATTTCAAATTCAATGCAAGTAAGCTCAACACGAACATCAGTTTTAACAGTTAGAATTTTGACAATACTTTAAGCATGCTACTTTATTACAATGGAATTGTTTAAAAGTGAGACAATGAAAGCCAAACTTTCAGGTAAGACTTGAATAAATGTACAATATACTATATAAACAGCTAAAAGACCTGATTTTTCCACAAGCCATATATATATATATATATATAATCTTCGGTCCTAAACTTCAAAAAAAAAAAAAAAAAAAAAACCCAGAATCATACAACTCTTAGTTGAAGAGCTAATATATGAAAAGTCATTTAAGTTCACTCCCATAGCTATTTTAAAGAGCTCAATTCACAGAAAAACCTTAAAAACCCTAGAAATGAAAGATACGAGCTTGTTTCCCCTGGGTCCATCAAAGCACAAAGCAACAAAAATAAACCAAAACCAGCCGAAAAAAGCAGGAAACAACTAAAACTATGCATAATTAAGATGGGTTTAAAGCTAAATCGATGATTAAAAGAGAAAAAAGTGGGAGTAGAAGAGAAGAAGAAGCTCACCAGCGGAAGAGTTTCAAAGGAAATATATGGTAATCAAAGACATGAAAATCTAGGAAGTTGGGAAAATCAGTGGAAAAGAAGAGTTGAAGAAGGGAAGACAAAGGATTTTTTTCCTTACGTTTTGTGTCCTAAAGACCGTGACTTTCCACTGTTGTCTCTTCTCGTTCCACGGGTGGGATAAAACCTAAGCTCTGAATCAGAATTACAGTGTCGATCGGCTAAGGCTAATCCATTTTGCTATAAATTACAATATATATAGGAAGAATATTTAATATGTATAAATTTATTTATTTATTTATTTATTTATTTATTCCAATAAAACTTATACGGTTGTCTAAAATTTAATTTCGAAATTTAATTTTAGTAAGAATTTAAGCAAGATAAATGATGTTTAATACTAGATGCTCAGAAATTAAATAACATAAATGTTAAACTCCGCTCATTAAGAGTAATATTCTTTTGGTTTTTGATTGCAAATAATAATAAAGTTAATTATTTTTAGATAAAGGTGTGACATGAGTTTAAATGATTTAAATTCTGGGTATGTGTGAATTTATTTAGATTTGAAATCAGATATAAATATTAGCTTCTACTCGAATAGAATTATATATATATATATATATATATAAACTGTCTGAAATAATTCAAAGTGGGGGTATCATAAAATTGCTTCTTATTCGAAGTGTTATAGTTCATCAAGATTCAAGGAACACAGACTTGTGAATCCATGGTTAAGATCTTTAAATACTAATATGCTGCAATGGAAACAAAAGCAACCAAATCTGGGATTATCACAAATCTTTCAACTTCGTTCATATGTCTCATGTCTGTAACTGAATTATATATTCATGCAAATACAAAAGAATAGGGTGAAATCGGGAATCCGACTGATTCGGATTAGTGATGAAACTGGAAAACATCTCTTTAGTTGTCGAAAAACATGTAGCCAAGGTAAGTAGCAACAACAATTTGGTGGTTGATGATGACTGGAAGAGAGATTCTTCAGAACAATTTTCTCAAATGCTCTTCCATTCCAAAAGAATCTGAAAGTTATATCGGTTGAAATGCAGCACCATTAATGTAAGAACTCTAATCAGTCTTTTCCATCTTCTCCGAGCTAGACTTGCTGAGGATTAGTACACCGATCACAATGAACATAGCACCTGCAAACCACTGAGAAAGCTATCATAATCAGAATAAGCATTTTACGGAGTTAATTACTAATAACCAATGAGAATTAGTTTGGTTTCCATGCATATGGAATCAACACTTTGTTTTTGTATCCGAAAAAGTCACCAAAGCAAAGGTCCATAAAGTATATATCTAGTAACTTCAATCTAACGCCTCTCTTGGCTTCTTAGATACCATAATACAAGGGATTGCTACAAAATACAAATAAAATCTTAACAGACAAGTCATAGGAAAATTAAAAGAAGTTAAGGTGTTCGAAACAATCTACTTAATATCTTCTATTCTTCTAGAATGATTTACCAAATCCATCACGAAACTTCCATACCAACAAAAACAGCAGACCAGTCGTAAGAAAACAAATAGAAGTTAAGGCGTTCGAAACAATGTACTCGAAAAACTTTCATTCTTCTAGGATGATTTACGGCATCCATCACGAAACTTCCATACCAGCAAAAATAGCAGACCAGTTGTATGAAAACTAATAGAAGTTAAGGTGTTCGAAACAATGTACTAGAAAATCTTCTATTCTTCTAGGATGATTTGCGACATCCATCACGAAACTTCCATACCAACAAAAATAGCAGACAAGCAAAAGCCTAATTGAAATTCTTTGTCATTTCCAAGCTTCTGTTTTCACCAAGTGAATCCAATTATAACACAAATGATGACAAATTTATGTTGCAAACTAATCACTCCTCCTACAGTTAAATGGCATAAACATTAAACCAATCCTTAAAAGTCTGAAACAACAATTCAAGGGTTCTGAACCCTCTTCTTGTTACTCGTTGGCAATTGTTAAGATATTCAAATACTATGAATTCATAATTTGGTTTATTGGGTTACCTTAATCGACAAGAATTCATCGAACAAGAAGAAGCCGGCAAGGCCAGAAGTGAGGAAATTAGAAGCGAAATTCGCAACTGTTGCTTGAAGAGATGAAAGAGCTTTCAAGCTGTTAACATAACATCCCCACATCATGACGTTGAAAATTACGACCAGACCGTACCTAATTATCTGGAAAAAAAATCGACTAAAGATCAATTATCATTTCAAAATTAGAATTAAACCATTGGGTCATTTTCAAATCCATGTGATCAATGGGTAATTTACAAAGAGATGTAAGATTTAGGATATGTAAACGAAACTACGAGAACGGGAATACCAAACGAAATTAAGATCGGTGATCGGAGTATGAGTTAAATGATTAAAAATTTACCGGAGGGAACAAGAGTTTAGCTGAAACGGCAGCGAAGGCAGCATTGAAACCGGCTGAGATTGCCCAGGCGTAGCCTTTCCGAGTGCTACCTTCCATCTTCTTCACGCCAAAAGCAGAGTGGAGTGTTTTCTCTAAGGACTTTTTACCCTCTAGACAGCTCCATTGGTCCAAAATTTAGCTATATAGTCTATTGGCCCAAAATTTATATATATATAAATATATTATGGCCCATCATTTTTGTCGTCGGACCTCACGATCATTTTTTTATTTTTTATTATTAAAAATTAACACAAAAAAAAATGAACGATAAAAAAATATGATGACCAATAATATACCATTTTCATAGAAAAAGAAATAATTATGTGGTTGATAACATGATAAACGATAATAATGTTCGAATTTATTTTTTCATGTTTTTTTCTATAATTTTTAAAAAATTAAAGATTTTAAAAATTAAAGTAAAAAATAAAAATTATGGATCATATTTTAATTAATTAAAAATGTTTTTAAATGATACTAAACACCTAATTAATAACAATAAAAACATTAAATAATTATTTAAATAACTATTAAAAAATATAATTGGGAACTATATAACGAAATAAACCTTTTTGCAAAGGGGGCATAATTGCAGGCAATTGACAGTCCTAATCAGTGCATTTTTTCGGCTTAAAATAAGTTTCTTTGGTTTTGAAGACCCAACTGTCAACCACCCATCTCATTTTCTCTCTCTTTTTCTCTGTAAACAAACACTACTTAAATTTCATCCTAAAAACAACAGTAAACAATCCACTAAACAAAACTATTCCTCAAACAGCTGAAAATAAAGTAAAAAAGCCTTTGCTTTTGTGGGGTTTCCTTTGTTGTTGCCCCCACACCCTCGTCATTATCTGAAACAGAAAAAAAAAAAAAAATCATCTTCATCATCAGCTCTTCCCTTTACCTAGTTCCCTCACTTCCCAGATCTAATGGAAGTTTGAAATTTTAAAATTAAACCAAACTAGAAGAGAATCTCTAATGAACAATTATTACTATTATTCGTTCCTCTATCTTTTCTAATTTATAGAAAGGAAAAAACCCCATCTTTTTCCCTTTATCTTTGGTCTCTCATTTCGAATTTTTAGCTTTGGGCGGTTGGCTTTAGTTGGCATTTTGCATTTTCAGAGAAAAGAGAGGGGGAAATTAAGGGTTGGAGGAAATGGCGACGCGAGGGAGTAGATCGGAGAAGGTGAAGAGGATTTTTCAGCAATTCGACAACAACCATGATGGGGGTCTTAACAGGGATGAAATGGCAGCGTTGGTCGTCGCCGTTAATCCCAGGGTCAAATTCAGCGACGAGCAAATCAATGCTATCCTCGACGAAGTCTTCCGAACCTACGGGGAGTTCATCGACGGTGAAAGGGGGTTAACTTACGACGGGTTGTTGAGAACTTACGACGACGGTGCTGGTGACGTCGACCGTGACTTCGACGCGCTGGGTCTCGATCTCAATCCCGACGAGACCAAAGGCGCCTCGATCGTTTCTGAGGCGACTTCGTCGTCGATTGCGGACGAGAGAGTAACGGAGTCGCAGAGGAAGCAACGGACGGCAGCATGGGCGGTGTCACCGCACAACGACATAGTTTTCGATGACACATGGAAGCTCGTCGACGAGTTGGATATTCTGTTGAAGAGATTGAAATCAAAGCAAGCGAAAGATGGGAAATTTAAAAACGACAACTTTGATGCGTATTCGGATGCTGGGTGGTCAAGGGAATTAGGACCCTCTGCAGAAATTTCAGAGAAAAGGTTATATTGGGAAGAATCAGGGCCTGATTTCGCCATTTTTGTCAAAGAATTGGGAACTCTAAGAAGTAGAGCCGATGGAGCAAGGTCAAGAGAAGAAGCATTTGATGGACAAATGGCCATCGGAAGGGTATTATATGAACACCAATTGTTTAAAGAAGCTTTGATTAGTTTCAAAAGGTCTTGTGAATTGCAGCCAACTGATGTGAGGCCTCATTTTAGAGCTGGGAATTGTTTGCATGTGTTGGGGAAGTGTAAAGAAGCTAAAGATGAGTTTTTGTTGGCATTGGAATCAGCTGAGGCAGGTGGGAATCAATGGGGTTATTTGCTTCCTCAAATATATGTCAACCTTGGGATTGCACTTGAAGGAGAAGGTATGGTTTTAAGTGCTTGTGAGTACTATAGAGAGGCTGCTATTCTCTGTCCTACACATTTTAGAGCTTTGAAACTTTTGGGTAGTGCTCTTTTTGGGGTTGGGGAATATAGGGCAGCTGCTAAGGCTTTAGAAGAGGCTATTTTCATGAAACCGGATTATGCGGATGCACATTGTGATTTGGCATCGGCTTTGCATGCTCTCGGTGAGGATGAGAGGGCGATTGAGGTTTTCCAGAAAGCTATTGATTTGAATCCTGGTCATGTTGATGCTTTGTACAATCTTGGTGGCCTTTATATGGATTTGGGTAGGTTTCAGAGAGCTTCTGAGATGTACACTAGGGTTTTAGCGGTGTGGCCGAATCATTGGCGGGCACAGCTCAACAAGGCTGTTTCTTTGTTGGGGGCTGGAGAAACGGATGAAGCAAAGAAAGCTTTGAAGGAGGCTTTGAAATTGACGAATAGGGTTGAGTTGCATGATGCCATTTACCATATGAAACAGTTGCAGAAGAAGAAGAAGATAAAGAGTAATGGTGGTGCCAATGGAGAAGGGGCTTTTGTTGTAGTGGAGTTGTCGAAATTCAAGACGGTGGGTGAGAAGACTACGTTGAGGCAGGATTTAGGAAATGCTATTCAGATTAGGGCTTTCCAGAGAATTACTAGATTGAGCCGGTGCGATGTAGATCTTTTGAAGAAGGAAATGAGTGAAACTGATGTACCAGTTTCCTATTCTGGTGGTGGAGCTCCTCAGAAATCCATTCGCAAGCCTAATTTGGAAGAAATTCTACGCAGATTACTTCGTCTTCTAAACCCTGAAACCTTTCAAGGTGCTGTCAAAGCTATAAATGAGAGAATCCTCTCTGTCTTGGATGAAACAGGATCAGGCAGGGTGGACTTGGGCATGTTCTATGCTGTTCTTGCCCCCATCTGTAATGGACCTCCAGATAAACGAAAAAGGATTGCCTTTGATGCGCTCTTATGGCGGCCAGTAAACGAAGGTGGTTCCCAGATTAGAAAGGTGGATGCTGTACAGTACATCAAACTTTTGAGGGCTATTTATGTTCCTTCACATGGAATTAGTGAAATGCTGGAAGTTCATGGAGAAACAGATTCCTCGATGGTATCTTTCAGTGAATTTCTTTCCATGTTTGATGATCCCGATTGGGGATTTGGTATCATGTCCACTCTGTTGAAGTTAGAAACAGGAGATAGGAACCGTCATGGACGCCAGGTTTGCTCAGTTTGCCGTTACCCAGTCATCGGTTCTCGGTTTAAGGAAGTGAAGTCTCATTTCAGTCTATGTAATCAATGCTACAGCGAGGGCAAAGTTCCCCCTAGTTTTAAACAGGATGAATATAAATTCAAAGAGTACGGAAGTGAAGCTGAAGCGATGAAAGATAAGTGCATCTGCTTTACTTTGCAATCTCACAAAGCTCCATAACTAGTCGGTTTAAAGTCTTTTCTGCTAATCATGTACCATTCCGTTGTGTTATTTTAGTCACCAGTGTGCATTGTTGAATATATAGTTCTTCAAACATGTTCAGTGAGAGCATCGTGCTCGTGTACAATAAACCGTTTTCGAGTGATGACTCTGATATATCCCGGTTTCTTAACAGTTGCTGTAGAGATCATTTGAGATGATGTATATATTTACTGTATCGTCATCTTTTGCTTTTGTTTCTGGAAATGTTGAATTTGTTTGTTGATATATTCACTGTTGAATGAAGACACCAATGGTTATTCTTTCTAATTATTGTTATTGCCTACTTGATGAGTGTTGGCAGGTGATTGCAGCCCTAGCAAAGTAGCAATTAAAAATAATGCTTTACCTTTAAGAAAAAGAAATCATATGCTTTAATAACTTAAATCATGCTTAAGAACTTGCACATGTCGAAATTCGAGTTCTGGAACTTCTAGATGTCATTTTTAGAAGCTGACTGCATAGATCAACTGTGCCAAACCTTAGATTCTCATTGTTGGTATTATAAGTTGCTGGTGAGTACTAAAACGAAGAATAACAATAATTGCAGAGTCAGAGTGCTCCTGAGTATTCTCTAAGATTTTCTGGGTCATAATCTCTGTTGGTAATTACAACAGTTGTCTTTTTTGTTGTTGCACTCTCAGTTTTAATATCTTATATCGATTAATTTGGATTATCTCGTGTCGCATACATGATTTTAGTAGGTGAATCTTTTGAAAGATGGTTTTTATATATATATAAGATCACTCAAGACATGTTGTTTAAGTGATACTAAACTGTTTACTACTTAAATTAACTCATCACGACGGTAGTTACGTCGTTTGCTTTGATCCTTTACAAGTGGCATCATCAGATTTCCAAATCTCTTGGTTTCTTTTACTTTGTCTTGTTTGTGACAAAGGATAGTGGGGACTCTCCAGGTTGTGAAAGTTGGGACCATATGCCACAGCTGGTTGTTTGACACCAGTATTAGCTGGTACATGCTGGATTACAGGTTACTTAGTTGGCCAATCTATATTTACAGGTTATTTGGACTCGGGCATGCATCTGACTGGCATAGCTATATTTAGATTTTTTTCTAATATTTTTGATATATTTAAAGGATCTTTGAAAATCATATCTTCATATTTAATTGTTGAAAATGAATGTTTAATAATCAAAAAGCTTATTTGATTGAATTTTTTAATTTAGAAGTTTAATTGATTAAAATTTTTGGCGTAAGTGTTTAATTGAGTGCAAAAACATTTAGGGGATTAATTGATATTTTTCAAAAGTTCAAAAACTTCTTACTAATGATATATATATATATTTATTTATTTAGGGACGGAGCTAGAATTTAGGGTTAAGGGGGTAAAACATAAACTTTTAAAAGTAGGGGGCAAATTCATAAAAAATACAACTTAAAAAAAATTAAATAGTAAGACAAAAGTAGAAAAAAATTCTTCGGGACGGGGGAAGATTACCCTTCCCAACACCATACAGCTCCGTCCCTGTATATATTTAACGTTTAATCTTATAATTATTTTAAAAGTTATCTATTTGTTAAGTTCAAAACCTCTGTGTGAATTTTATTCATATCTATTTTTGCTGAGCTGTCTCTTAGATTTTTTTTTTCTTACCAATGAATCATTGTATTTTATTTTCAAGGCACATGTACAAATATTCTGATACAGCACAAATTCAAACCAGAAGCTCCTGTGCTTGAAATAGCTAAGAGACAAACTAATACCTCAAATTAGCCAACTTTTTTCATTCTCAAACTTGTTTTAATTACAAGGGTTTGTAGGGATTTCATTGGGAGAAGCCAATGTCCTCCATTGTCAATCCATCTCTAACATCAACTCTACTCTAACATGAAGTTTTCAACATGGGGCTCCCGAGTTTGTTGACTTACCATTCAAATACTGATCCACGCAAGTTTGGTTCGTCTCGAAGATGAATGGCAGTCCCCGTATCTGCAAAATCAACATTTACAGCAGGTCAAGATGGTACATGTATATATCCAACCATGTTATAGCTTTAAACTTTCTCTTAATGTTCGTACCCGAACCCGGATATGAGGAGAACAAATGTGTACTGCATGTAAGTATGCATGTCACGATGTCTAATACCCCATTTACCATATATTCATGAAAAAGAAATCAAAACAGTACCTCAATCAAACTGGAACTAAGGCCCAGGCACTGTCCTGGAAGTACCTCCTTGCTATTTATCGATACCGAACACTTGCCAAGATTTTTGAGATGAAATGATCCATCTTCTTCCATGTTGATAATTGCCTAACATACATGAGAGGAACAGTAGAATTAGTATGATGGGTTATTAGACGATACTTTTAAGGGTTATAACTATTTCTGGCAATACAGCTTCAATATATATCATGGCATATCGTACCTGCCGCCTCGACACTTTATTAGCGCACCCCTCACGTCCCAAGTCGATGTCAACAACAAAATCTTCCGTTGTTCTACCGAGTAGAATCTACACCGTCATAATTATAAAGTACAGAATCAAATTTTATTTACTTACACCTAGGAAGAATAAAAAATCTAAAACTGCCACTACCCTCAGAGTAAGCTCCAAAATCGAAACCACGTAATTTTGGTGTTGTAAGTGTAAAACTTTAATAAGTTCATGATTCCCGTTAAGCCTATACAAAATCAATGCAGATGGTTCCAAGGGCAATCTAGATTCATATCCATGAATAGATTATCCTTCCACCATTTGCCTTCAACATATACCAATAAGCAATTCACAAAGCAAAGCTTTCTTATTGGAATTAGTATTACTTTAGCAAAATATCATTCGAGTCAAAAAGAAACAGTGAGAACGGTAAAAGGTATGCATATGGTAGAAAAGCTTTAAAACTACTTCTTAATCGTATAATACCTCAGGTTTCTTAATATAATGTTTGGAATGACGGCCATATAATATGGCAAAAGCACCATGAGATGCAATTGCCCTTTGCATGTAAGAATGAGAAGCCTGCTCCAGCCTTACAATTGCTCTTTTCATATCCTCGTGCTGATATCTTGCAACTGCACAAATAATAAAATTCATCTTCCATATTTGTAGAAGAAAATATTCCAGATTCAAATATGAAAATAAAATTTAAACCACCAGCAACAAGTGGAGGCAGAAGAAAAATAACAAACGTTTTTTTTAGTATTTCTGCAGATGGAGGTAAATTAAATCAGTAACTGCAGATGTTTCCAAACTACAAGCAGATGAACATCGACAGATACAAGTTAGCAATTTAGCATTCATTCGATCGACATACTACCTTTCCAATCACACAAATCTTGGTCATCTGGATCCAAGTCCATATCAAGGATCTGTTCATAAAGCATAAAACAAAATGAATACACGCAGTTAATAATGACGACTAATATGATTGACAACCAGTGGTAGTTAAAGACATACCATTGCCTCGATATCTGAGAAATAAGGAACATCATCATCACTTTCAATCACCAACTCTTCTAGATCAAGAGGTGGATGATTAACAACTGGTTCTGGAGAAATAATATCCATAGACCCCACCTCTGCACTTGAAGCTTGCTGATCTTTACCCTTTTCATGACCATCCACTTCGTGTTTAAGGGGAAAAGAATTCACCAGTGAATAACTATTGTGGTTATCAGAACAATGACCTGGTTTCTCTTGTAAAGAATCAGTAAAACAGTGACTCGAATGCTTTCCTGGTATTATATTTTCACTCTTTTCCTTCGGCAGTGTCGAGTGGGGAGGGCCTTCGCTAATATTTTTAGAATTAATTTGAGCTGAATCATTGGACAGAAAACCATCGGTCTTAGGTGCTACACTTGAGGAGTCCTCAGATTTAACTCTGCAGTCGCCAACTGGATGGAGTAGACCCATTTCTAGTATCATCTGCGATTCTTTCATTTGAGAAGATCCATGAGATTGTCCTGGATCTCTCTGAAGCAGGAGGGGATCTCCAGCACTAGTTTTCTGATCCCCAGAAAAATCTTTTGCACATGCAGATAACGGATTGCAAGCTTCTTTGAAAATGTGTCGTGTTGAGATGACTGATGGCAACAGCTGTTTGGAGAAGACAACACCTTCATTGCATGGGATTTCTGGGTCTTCAGTATTTAAGGTGCAACAAATGACACCATTAGTCAGCTCAGGGAACTGACTATTTGATGTTAACATGGAAGAAAGCATTGGTACCTCTGAATCAAAGGGCACAGGCCCATCTACTGCGCAAGATCCTTCAATGCCATCCAATTCTCCAAGATGTGAACAAGATACATTTGCAAGATTATCTTGTGTTTCTGATGCCATAGCTTCAGTTATATCTAGCATTTGATCTTGATCACAGTTATTAGGTGAACTCACCAAAAACGAGCTCAGACCATCAAAGTAAGACTTATCAATCACATCTTTCCCATCAACATCCATGAAAAAGGGTTCATCATTCATAAGGGTATTGGTTATTTCCGCCAAATAACCTTCTGTATCAGCCATTTGATTTTCCACTTCCTCATTAGGCATGTCAGGTTCCAACTTGGAATCTGTAGTAACAACAGCATGTCCTAATGCATGACCGCTCTTAGCAATGATGTCATTAGGAAGTGCGTATATATCTCCTCCCTGAATGTCTTTTTCCATATGACCATCCGCCGGAATAGAGGATGCAGACAAGCCTTCATCAGTTCCCCAGATTGACAACCCACGATCCATTGGTGAGTTTAACTCTTGTCTGCCTTCGAACTCAGAGCACATATTCTCTGGATCATTGCTAATTTGAAAAAACTGATTCTCTCCGAGCATATGGGGAATGTCCTTGTGTATATTAACTTGACCTACAGGAAAATCACCATCACCGTGATTACAATCAGTAATCTGAAAGTCATTCGTTGTGCATGCATCCCTCGCTGCAGCTCCATCATCAGCTAATATTTGTGGAAAAGAACAATCCATAATATTCATATTTGTTTCTTGAACTCCAAAATGATCTGAAACTGGATTACCAAGCATGCAGTTTCCAGGTAGAGACTCATCTTCAATCCCAACGCAGTTGCCATCATTAGGCGCAACAAGGAAACTCAGATCCATAGAGTTAAACGGCTCATTTCGAATTCTTTTGCGCAATGCAAAGTAACAGCTATGCACACTCTCATACTTTCTCTTTCCAAACAAATTTTTGCTATCTTTTGAATTTCCAATTCTTCCAAATTTTGAAGGCAGGGAAGGAGTAGAACGTTCAAACTCAATTATGCGAGAAGATGCCTCCTTGGAAACAACTGGATCATAAAGGAGAGAATGCCATCGATCTTGCAGTTCTCTTATGGTGAATTTTCTTGAGAATTGCACAGCACCCTTAGCAAGAGATACCAAAGAAGCACCAGCCTGAAAATAGATACAAATAAATAGAACAAAACAAGGATTTTATATATATATAAAAAAAAACGAAACACAATTCAAAAGAATCATAAACAACAGTACAGAAACTGACTTAGAGCAGTGGGATAACTTCATGCTAAACAGTCCAGTCTAAGCAAATTAGAGGTCTACCTAACTATATCTATGAAAACAAGCAGTATTTCAAAATTAACACTTTGGCACAGCACAAACTATGCTTATTAGTACACTTTCTACATAACATTCCCACAAACAATCGCATATATTGACAGATTTCGGCTTTTTGTAGTAATGTTAATCCGAAACAACGACAGGGTAATCTTATGAATATCTGCAACCATTTACTTTTATAAACTTAAAACTCTTTTAGTGACAACCATCTTATATTGTAACACAATAAACCCAGAATTTGAAAGAAAGAAAGAAAGAAAGAACTGAATTTGGGTTTGAGTATTCCAAGTTAAACAAATACAAACAGAAAAAAATTGAAATTGAGGTCACAACAAGGAAAACCAACTCCAGAAACAAGTATGAAAAAAGACCCAGTTTTTTTCTTCTTAATTTTTCTTCAAAACCAAACAAGGAAAAAAGAACCATGTACCTCAATGGCGTTCTTCAGCAAAAGGTCATCTTCAGGTAACCAAGTGGAAACGATTGGAGCCAAAGCTCCCATCTTTTCTTAGGAGCAGAACCACCCACAGCCGACTTTCAAACCCTCCGCCCTCCTATTCTTTACTACTTTCTCTTCCCAAGATTTTTCTCTCGGAAGCGTAGCTTTGGGTCTCTCCGGGTTTCAAACGTTCAAACGAAAAGCAAAGAACCAAAAAGGTGGGGTGGCGGGTTTCAGAGGAAACCTAAAACTGAAACACCAGAGAGTATGAAATCTGAAGGCAGAATTCTTTGTTTGGCCCCTCGTATCTTTTAGAAAATTTCATTTTAGTCCTTTATCTTCTTTTGACCCTCACTATCTTGTAAATTCTTTACCTTTCTATCGCTTTTCTTATGGTAGATTGACTTTTTGACTGTTGGTTGCGGCGGGTAGTACTTAGCATCACCTTTCTTTCAATGGTTAAATGGAGGATTGTTATAATTAAAAAGACTTATAAATTCAATTATCAATATTATATTAAAATAATTGAATAATTAATGTTAAAATATATTTTAAAACATATATTATTATAATTATCGTAACCGATTAATATCCTTTAGTTTTTGAATTGAGAGGAGTTTAAATGGTATAATAATTGTATTAAGTTGTAAATTATAAAATAAAATTATTTTAAAAGAGTTAAAGATTATAATTTACAAAGTTATGATTTAAAAAAATTATTTCTAAAATATGATCTACTTTATGTTTAAGTTTTTTTTTTGTTCATGCTTCTTTGAATCGGAAATATTTTAGACTTATTCATTCAACAAGAGGATGTCCTAATGCAATACAAAGCATATGGGATACATGAAATATAAATATAAGATTTATTTTTCTTTTAAAGATATATATATATATATATAAAAGATTTAAATTATATATATATAAAAGATTTAAATAGAAAAAACAAAAATAAAAATAAAAAATCGGGTTGAGAGAGCGATTGTCCCTCCTCACCTTACATAACTTCATCCCTGTACATATATAGATATCATGTCATGATCTTTGATCATCCACTACTGTGGAGATTGGAATGGCTAGGCTCATAATCTGATAATGTATAGATAGATAGATAGATAAATAGATAGGTAAATAGGTAGATAAATAGATAAAAACCTCCGTTTTGATATGCCATAATGGTCTCATAATCCCCACCATTATCAACTAAACCATATGGATCTTCTTTCAGTGCATCCTAATCAAACAATTGGGACATAAATAATATTCACTCTCAAGAAATAATATCATTTAAGTTAAAAAATTGAAGTCTCAAATTTGAATCCGTAATTTCTTTTTCGATTCTCAAACTGAGTTTTTTTTTATACCAAAACTTATTAAGTTGATGATGCTTACCGGTTCATGTAACAGGTTTTGTGTATCCCTTCCTCATTCCTCAACTGCAATTCAAGATTTATGACCAAATTCAAAAGATATAAAGTGTATATTCGATACTTGCTTACATAAAAATTACTTTTTTTTTTAGTATCAATTTGATTGGTGATGACGTGATATTGTCAAAATGAATTCCATCCAAAATTTATATATATTTGTTTTGTTCAATAAAGCATGAAGAGAAGCAAGGATAAGCTGAATCAACTCCAAAAAGACAACAGATTCGAACATCAACGTAACAAAACAGAATCTGCAGACTGCAGATTGCAGATTGGTCCAGTCCTTGAAGATCCTCTATGCTTGCATCGTTCAAACCTTCACCCATCCTTTGCCTGCCATGAATTTCATCACATATTCAAATCAAATATGGAAAAAATGAAATACTCTTGTTTTTTATATTTTAAACCTAAACATTACATTCTAAAAAATATATCCTACCTCTAATTCTTTAAACTCTAACTTTTAACTTTAAGCCTTAAATCCTAAACATTTTAATTTAAAATAGAGACATAAAAGAAAACAGAGGCAGACGATTTCCGCCCAAGGCAATACTAGGGATGGGCACGGGTCGGGTCGGATTTTCGGCCCACCCGCACCCGACTCGAAAAATCACTCCCTCCACCCGCCACCCGACCCGACCCGACCCGGGTTTAGGGTGGAAAAAATCCGACCCGACCCGACCCGATTTTAAGCTTTAAAATCCGACCCGACCCGAATCATTAAAAAAATTAAAATTTTAGGGACTAAACTATAAAATAAATAAAATTTAGGGATCTAATTGTAAAAATATTTAATTTTAATGACCTAATTGTAAAAAAAATATTAATTTTAGTGATCTAATTGTATAAAATATATATAAAGAGGGATCATTATTGCAAATATCCCTAAAATATATATGGGAAAATTACACTATTAGTCCCGGGTCGGGTTGGATCGGATTTTTTTCACTATAAACCCGAATCCGACCCGACTTGAGACCACCCTTAAAAAAACCCGACCCAAACCCGAATTTTTCACCAAAAAATCCGACCCGATCGGACCGGGTCGGGTCGGAACCCGTTGGGTTCGGGTTCCATGCCCATCCCTAGGCAATACTAACAAGCTTTCAATCCTTTAGTTATAGAGTTGGATTGTTAGAACCTAGAGGCATAAGTTTTATCTGCACTTTCTGTGACCATCATTTTGTAAAATAATAATAACTTACGATCATCCCTAGTGCTGTTATGGTGTGGATTCATGAGCCCATGGCTCTACAACTATGGGGTTTTGGGACACTTTGTTACCCTGGAAGACCAGGTTCTAAAACACTGCTCACAAAACTTAAAAGAGATTGCTCAAGGCTCAGTGACTCCCTTTGGCCTTTACTGAGAATTAAAATTCAGCATAAGAGACAATATTCATCAGAGTCTGATACCATTTTTGTACTTTCTTTTGTTGTCTGTGTGTGGAACTGTTTTGTCCGAAATGCAGACAAAAGGTAAGGAAGGGAATCTAGGATGTGGTAGGGATAACAGTGACCGGGGAAGATCATCAAGATTCAAGAACAGGAAAACATGCAAAGATTGAAAGGATAGAGAGCTAGAGAAACAAATGTTTGGCTTCACCCGGCTAGTGATCATATACAGTCAGATATGTAACAAAAATTAATCAAGGCAGTTACCAAGTGGGGTAAAAGATCTCAAATTTGTCAGAGAATAACAACAGTTATATCATAACATGACAGGTCTACAGCCATGACTGTATCTGTAAGAATCACCTTTTTATTACACTGTTGTTCCACGCATGATTAAGCTGTTTCATATCATATCATCTGCCTTTGCTTTTGGTTGCAGATATTATAATCGTAAAGTTGATGGTGGTGGAAGCTTCATTTCAGCTTTACTTAGTTTTCCTGCCTTGGATCCTATAAAGCTGAACGTGGTGTTTTAAGCAGTAAAAAAGATTAAGACACAACACCACTTGTTTGAAATGAAATCTCTTAACCTCAGATTGGTTTATGAATCGGACAAGATTAAAGTTTAAACCAAAACACAGAAGAGGTTGACATCACCATTGAAGACACCAGCTGGTATATACATATATAGACTTCAGCAACCAAATGTGGGTGCTCTCTTAGTTACTTCAAACCCCTTAAACAAAACAACAAAACAGATCAACTTTCTGGAGCTGGCCTACTCCACTAAGCATTTGTACTATAAAAACATAAGTGAAGAAGGTGTCCAAACCCAACCAAAGCACAAAACCAGCAAACTTCATCTCTCTATCCTTGTCTGCTCTCTTTCACAAACAACTTTCTTTTATTTCACCAAAAATATTTTTGTTAGCTATGATTACATTTGGTGGTTTTTACTTTTAGGCATAGTGATCCTTGCACTTCTTTTATGTATCCAATTTTTTTGTTAAACTAATATGAACCCGATCTTATTTTCAACCGAATTAAATGGACTCGAATAATTTTTCAAGCAAATCGAATAGACCCAAACCGAAATAATTTGAATCAAAAGTAACCCAGAATAAAGAAAATATATTTAAAAAATAATGAAAATTTTGATGTGAAACTTACACAACTCACCGAAAAGTCGCATATATTAGCTTTATAAAGCCATATCTAAGTTTAAAAAATTCAATGGGCCTCAAAATCAATCAATCTAGAAATACTTAGACCTAAAATCGTTCGACCCAAAAATTAATCGAACTGATATGATCTAAACCCGATCCAAATGACCCATTTTTCACCTCCGATCCAAACGTCCAAACAAGGTATTAGGTGACACCCAAGCAACTTCTGGTTGTATAAGACAAAGTTTCATCATTTCCTCTTTCTGATTTTAACTAACAAAGAAACATATATCTAAGCCTTGTGTTTAGTTGGCTTAGTGTGTTTTGCATTATCCTGGTTTGATTTAAACAGGGTAAAGCATCTGGAAAACTTTCATGTTCCCTTTTCCATTTCATGACTTTAACAGACTAAACATTGGGAGCAAAGCAAAACATATGAGAGTGGTTGTTGTCATTTTCATTTCCCACTCACAGAGGATGGCAAAACCTAACAGACACAATTGGAAAACAAGGTCGGTACGTTTAGTTCGATTTCGGTTTAATTTGATAAGCTATTTTAGTAACCATCAATTTTCGGTTAGTTAACTTTGGTTCGGTTCTTTTTTTGATTTTACGGTTAACTATGTTCAACCCTAATCAACGGTTGGTGCACGGAAAATAACGTAAAAGTATAAACCATGATAAAAAAAAAAAAGACAATTTAAAGAAAAAATGATTAAATAAGTTTTATATTTGTTAATCATACACCTGAACAACATAAGATATTAATTTATTAAAAATTATATAGAGGTTGTCAAGTAGTGTCGGTATTAATAGAATCTAAATAATTTATCTGTATGGCCGGTGTGCATTATTTTTTAACAGTCGTTTATTTTTTTAACCTTTTAATAAAATATATTTTATAAATAAAATTATTTAAATTCGAGTTGTTTAAATATTTATTATTCTCTTTTTTAATGAGACTATAAAAATCAGAATTGCTCGTTAAGTTCGAGTAGTTTATTAACAAATGCTGTAAAATTTTAAAATTTATATAATTTTTAAAAAATATTTTATAAATTTAACCCCTCGCTCCCCGTTTTTTGTTCTATAAATTTGTTTCCCTATTCTCTCAAAACCCTCTTCCACTTTCACTCTCTCCCCCCTCGTAGAGTTGAGATTTTCTTCTGTTCACTTCTTGAGCTGCTAGTTTTGGCTCAACTATTTCTTCTACCTCTGTTGTTCATGATTTCTTCTTTTTCGGTGTTGTAAATCTTGATGTTTGAGATTTCATGTCTCCGGTTGTGAGTGAAATCCTCCGGTCGGGGTTTATGATAAATTCCTCACTCAGGCGAAGGACCCATCTCGTTCAATCTTTCTCAATCGTCTTCCTCCACTGGTTCTATGTTTTCCATAAATAAACTTTCTGCAATCGTTTGACTTCAATATGTGCATGCAACAACATAATTAATCTCTGGGTCCTGTCGTCTTTCTGGGAAAAAGAAAAGGTTCTTTTCTTGGTGTAAATATATATAGCAATATAGCATGGCTTCGTCTAGTGGAAACTCCAACTCTTCAGGTTCGACTCTGCTTCAGAATTCAGGGTCCGATGAGGATCAAAGAAAAAGAAAAAGAATGGAATCGAACAGGGAATCAGCAAGGAGATCCAGGATGAGGAAACAAAAGCATTTAGATGATTTAATGTCTGAACTGAGTTTACTAAGGAAAGATAATTACCAAATCCTCACCAGCATCAGCTTCATCACCCATCAGTACTTGAACATGGAGGCTGACAACTCTGTTTTGAGAGCTCAGGTTATGGAACTAAGCCAAACACTGGATTCTCTAAACCAGATCCTTAATTACCTCAATAATCCACCAATAAGCAATGGGGTTTCTGAAAGTGAAGCTCCTGAAAGCTTCACCCATTTCATCCACCCTTTCAATTTGCCTTATCTTAACCAACCCATTGTGGTGTCTGCAGATATCTTCCAGTACTGATCCACTGATACTAAATGGATTAAGCAGAAAACAATCGAACTGGGAACTAGAAAGCAAGAGCTGCCTGATAAATATGAAATTAAGGCTGTCTTTTGGGTTTTGTTGCTGTAAAAAAAATGGGTGTTTCTGTCTGATATATATGATATGGTGTCTTCTCTTGTTTGTTGTCTTCTTTCTTACATTCTTCATGATTTATGGTGTCTTCTCTCTGTTTTGACAAATGATTGCTGGAAAGTTGAACTGATACAGAAATTATAAACATTTAGGGGTTAATTAATATGAACAAAAACATTTAGGGACCAATATGGAAAAGAGGCTACTTCCATGGGGCAAAATGTGAATTACCCCTTTACTAAAAGTAAAAGTAAAAACATTTCAAGGCCACGTGGAAAAATCACAGCAATAGATAACTCAAAAGCCTAAAATTTTCTGGGTCGTCCGATCTAATGACATTTTTCTCCAACATTCTCCGCCAATTAATAATTCACAATTCAAGAAATCCAAGAAGTATATAAATTACAGCAGACGGCACCGTCTGCTTTCCACTCCCTCCTCCCTGAGTTCTCTCGCGCGGAAACCATGACCAGCTCCTCCGCTCATTCACGCAAGGTTTCTATTCTCTTTTATTATTATTATTATTATTATTATTATTATTATTATTATTATTTTTCTTGTTTATTTGCCGTAGTTGAGGTTGCGTCTTCGAATTTATTTTTGATTTATTCTCTTTTTTGTTTTCCTATTTGTTTGATGTTTTTGATCTTTTTTGTTTGGATTATCTATCTGCGTAGGCTTTAAGCAAGATCGCCTGTAATAGGCTCCAGAAAGAGTTAGTGGAGTGGCAAGTTAATCCACCCAGTGGATTCAAGCATAAAGTGAATGATAATCTCCAAAGGTTTTTATATTTTCCTCTTTTAATTGATTTTTACGGGTTGAGGGATTGATTTGGGAATTTAGTCTTTAATTTGATGGATTTCTGTTTTTTTGTTGTTGGAAAGATGGATAATTGAAGTCAACGGAGCTCCTGGAACGCTTTATTCTAATGAAACTTATCAGCTTCAGGTTGACTTTCCTGAGCATTATCCTATGGAGGCACCCCAGGTACCTCTTTTGCTTTCCGTTTACTTATTGTTTTGTTACTGTGTAAATAGTGAAAGTGAAGGTTTATGAATGGAGATTATGGTATTCGTTTGTTGATTGAGCAGGTGATTTTTGTTCCTCCAGCGCCTCTGCATCCTCATATTTACAGCAATGGGCATATTTGTTTAGGTATTGATGTTGTTAGCTTTTTTGTTAATCATTGCTAGACTTGTGATTTGTTAAGGATAATTTGTTTTGTACTTGTTTCTAACAATTATTTTGAACAACTAGTGTTTTTTCTTCTTGTTGGTAGAAGAATGCATGATGTTTACAGATGATAGAGAATGTTGGTTTGTAAATTTTACTGAACACTATATGGTTATTCGTAATCATGATTGTAATGGTTCTTTTTTGGCATGTCAATTTTGAGTTCCTGGTCTCCTCTCCTTTATGGTAGATTTTAAGAAATGGCATGCTGCCCAAATGGGAGGTCATATTCTAATGTGTCAATGGTTTGTGCTTTTATTGTTTTTAAGAGTAACTACGTAATTGATTAGCATCTTTTATCATTGCTCATAGTACCCCTTGAACCTATTATTTATAATTTGAACTATTCACTTATGCTGATATGTTGTCATTTTTCATCATTTGTTTTTCTAGTCTAGCTTTGAGAATGCGAGTACGTTAAGCTTTTCTGAAAACTGTCGAAGTATATTACACTGTTGCAGAGTGATGAAAGATAAATTTCCGATGTTTGTTTTTCAGAGGTGACTAGATAGAGAGACTGAATCAAACATGTTACTGGCCTGTGCTTGGGGAAACTATGTTCTAGTATATTTCTGATTATGGAAAATGTTTAAGAGAAGTTGGTTGATCACCTAATGGAAATATTAATTAGGAAAAAAGATATATTGGAAGGTGTCTAAGAGAGTTAAGTCATTGTTTGCATTTAATGTGACTAGTTTGTAAGTGAAGTATTTTTTTTTTGAGCAGTTCACTCATCACAGTTGTGAGTGACTCTTAGCTCCCTATAACGCAGTATGTATCATACAAGCAAGTGAAATAAGTTTCATACCAATGTTTGTCTTACGTGTTTGGGATCTACATGATTCACGTGGTTTTGATGATTATGTAATTTTCACTAAGAGTCGAATATGTCATTTTTGTTCCGATTGTTCTTTCTTGAGATGCTGCTTAATTGTAACATTTCTGGCCTTAAAAAAATCTATTAGGCACTGTGTTTCATGCATCAATTTGTAGCTTATCTGGCAAGATTTATTGATAATTTTTGCTTTATGTGCATGTGAGTTTTCGTTGTTGTCAGGTTTCTGTTACTAATGATTATTTGGTTGGAAGTTAGCAACACCATGGATTGCCTGAACCTTGTCCATAACTTTGTTTTTGGCAGATGTTTGATGAAAAAAATGTCATTCTGTAATTTTTCTGCTATGCATTTTAGACCAGAATAGGTTGAGGAGGCAAATAAAAAAACATTACAAGGGTTAATTAAAACAATTAGGCGCACCAAGTTCTTGAATAATGTAGAACAACAGGAAAGGCTGCTTGATCATTAATTTCCATTTACCTTTCATCGTCAAACATGTGGTCAGTTTATCTAGCTAAGCAACATTGAAAATCGTGTGTTGTTCATATTATGCAGATATTCTGTATGATAGCTGGTCCCCAGCCATGACTGTGAGCTCCATCTGCATCAGCATTCTCTCCATGTTATCAAGCTCGCCTGCAAAGGTTTGTCGGAATTATTATCAATTTGACCCTTTGTTTTTGTTCCCCAGATCTGTTCCTTACCTGTTCAATATCGTAATACTGATTTCCCTGTGTACTTGTACAGCAAAGACCAGCCGATAACGATCAATATGTTAAGAACTGTCGCCATGGCAGGTCTCCCAAGGAGACAAGATGGTGGTTCCATGATGATAAAGTATAATGATAAGAAACCTATTATCTTGAATCTGTGTATAAGAACCGAGGTATGGTGAACTTTTTACATTTGTCTTACTGCGTATGTGATTATGAGATTAAATTCGAATCACCCTTCATTTTTGTTCTTTTACTGTTCAAGAGGGCATAAATTTGAGTCTCGTAAGATTATAGTACGTTACCAATCAGATCACCTAACGTGGCATTTAACAGTTAAATTAACTATTTAGTAACACAAGGAGTGGATCGATTTAACATTTCTAGTTTGGGACGTAAGTAGAATATTTTAAAGTTTAGGATCAATTTAAAATAAAAATATATAATTTAAGGATATCTAATATAATTAACTAAAGGTTTAATAGATAGAACAACAATTACGTGGAGCCTTATTCTACAAGTAGTAACTCCTTGCCAATATCATCGACTAGGTAATTTACAAGTTAGATCACTGAAGTTACATTTATCTTGATGTAGCTCGCAATTATTTAATTTAATAAAAATTACGTCATTCAACATTTATTTAATAATATTAATATTATTAAATAATTCTAACAGAAAAGTACTGAAATTAACATTTTCACTTGACATATTTTTAATTGATTATTTAAATATTTTTATGTGAACTTTTTACCATAAAGAAAAAATAAAAAAAATAAATATAAGTTAAGCTCTTTTTCGGACTGAAATTTAATGAGATTCAGAAAGATTATATCTTCATCCATAAGATCACAAGCATCTGGATCAATTGAAAATTCGATTCTATATGAATTATTTATTTTTAAATTATATCCACATTATTTATAAATATTCATTTTTAACTTAAAGTATTTTTTTATAATTTAATCCATAATATTTTTTACATTGAACCCATAAATGCTTATCAATGGTATATAAATTATAAATTAAAGGTTATATGATAATGATAAGTTAAAAATATGACAGGTACAAATATTAATTTTAGTTTTTTTAATTATTTAAAGGTATTAATATACATGGCTTAATTTATTATTAATAAAAATTGAATAATGTATTTTGATAAAATAAATATTTTTAACCTATATAAAAGTTGAATCTTATGTAGTTTATTAAAATAAAATTCTCATATTAAAAATTTAAATATTTATTTGTTGCGTGCTAATTATAACAATATTTTATTTTTTAATCTTTAATTTTTTTAATAATCATTTAATTTAGTTTAATTTAATTTAAACCCTATTTTTTTAAACTCTGTGTAAATGCTCATGTGGCTTGCACATGTTTAAATTCACTCTTATTTAAACCTTTAACACCTTCCCTCGTCTATTTCCTTTATTTTTTTTACAAATTGAATATCTTTTAATCGTACTTTTCTTGATATTCTAATTTTAAATTAGTGGACTTAGAGTTTAAAGTTAGGGTTATGTTTTAAGAAAATAAGGTTAATATGTATTTTTTAGGGTGTATGGTGTAAGAAATTAGAATTATGATTTAAAATTTAAATTTGTAAGAAATTTTAACAGAAGACATAAAAGGAGACACAATTAGACATAGGTTTTACTCTACTTTCCTATGTAATTTGTAGGAATTTCAAAAGAATTTATAATATTTTTATTCGTCCACTCAAATTTAAAACTATGTTTATACGAGAAATAATCTAATTTCTCCTACATTGAAGCCATATTCGATGAGGAACGTCTGAATGTGGGTGTGAAAATCTGTTGTCCTGTGGCCAAAATGTTGTTCGGGTCAAATTCCATTTTCATCTCACAGAACCTATCCCACTTACTGCCAAAGTGGTCCATCCACTCCTGCTGCGTTGTGTACTGAGGTAAATATTGCTTCACACCAATCCCAGATTCATCACAGTATCTGAGAATCTGACGATTCTGATCGAGCAGATACTCCAACCTCTGAGCTCCATCCCCGCTATACGAGGCTGATCTAAGCAATGCCACCAAGTAAAACACATCGTCATCCGGCGTCACCACGGAGCACCGATGGTCCCATCTGCAACATATCAAAGAAGCAACAAAACCATCAACACAAATACGGTAAAAGTATCCTTTGCACACTGAAAAGCATGTTTACATGCATGCAAAGGTGAGTACTTGTCTTCAACATCATAGATGCATGCATGAGGCCATCTTGAGAAGATAACATCTGCATGTTTCATGCATGCATGGTCATGGAATGGAATATTATTACTTGTCTTTGTTCATCGGATAGATGAGAATTGGCCCACTCGTTGTATTCCCCAGAATGACCTTGAAGACTCCCTCGTCGAACTCTGCAATCTTGGATTTTGGTATAAAAAGGTTTAGCCATGGGTGTGGAACCTCCCACAAACCCTTGGACCGGAGCTTCAACTCGGACTTGTGGACCCGATCCAAGAAATCCACGTACAGCAAATCAGTCGTAAACACTGATGTGGATATAAAATTTAGTCTCTTCAACAAAGATTCAACTTCCTGCAGTAAAAGAAACAGACGTTTATTGGAAGAGAAGAGTAATTAAATGTGAACAAATTGGTGTTGGAATCATGGACGGCACAGATTTAGTAATATTTAATGTAATAGTATAACCATAAAGTAGTGTTCGTATAGGATTTTATGAGATAATAGATCACAACAGATCTTCTGACATGTTTTCTAGCATATGTTTGCATTACATTTTTTATAAGTAAATTATTGATATTATTATATATGGTTAAAATATTAAGTTCAGACAGTATAAACCTAGGATCAGGGGGACCAGTTTATGGATCCACTGTTATTAAAACAATTAATTAAGCTTAAGTTGGTACTTACTACTTAGTTAATGTGCTAAGAAACATCATTAATGACATATTAAGATGATTGTGTATCCATACGAGTCAGTTGTACCCACAGAAGTTTTAGTAGATATGATTAGAAGATAAATGATTTATATCTAAAAATTTTAATTTTTGTATAATTTTATTAAGTATAAATGTTCACCTAACATAAAATCATAAGTTCGTCCTTGTCTACCTGATCAATGGTTTCTGCGGTGGATTCATGGTAATTCTTGGCGATTTCCAAGCAATATAAAACACGTCCAGTGGCAATCAAAGTTGAGATTTTGACAGGGTTTGTAGGAGAAAAGAAAGACGATCTCCAGTTATTGATGAGTTCTTCATCTACAATTACGAAACCTTCGACGTAATCGAATTTTGGGAGGTCCGGCCGTGCATGTAGAGATATAAGATGCTCTTGGTCGCCGGTAAAAGCCGAAAACTCGGAATACAAGACTCTTATCCATCTCACCTAAACTCGTAAATGCAAAGATTATTATATAGAAATGCTGATCTATGAAAGAAAAGAGAGTGAAAGTTATGAGTACCCTTTGTGGAGCTGGTTCAAGGGAAATTCTAGCTCTGGTGATAATGCCAAATTGTCCTAAACCACCAAGAACAGCATGAAACAGCTCTGGGTTTTGATCTTCTGAACATGTCAGCAGCTCACCTTTTCCTGTTCACCGAATCAACATATGTATATATATTTTTTGGAGTTTTAAAACTAACATTAAGAGTTTGAAGAACTTGACCTGTAACTACGTCAAGCTCGTGGACGTTGCTAATTTGTGGACCATGATTGAAAGTTTGGCCACTGGTTCCAGCGTTAGACAAAGTCCCTCCGACAGAAAGGTACAAGTAATCGGTCCATGATTTTGGTGCCAATCCATACTCTAAGCTACTGTTCAATACATCTATCCAAAGCTCCCCACCCCACACGTCCACGTACTTCTGTTGAGCCCAAACTCGTGGCCGCGGTGGATTCCTCCCCCACTCCAATTCCCTCCCTTCTTTCGAACTACGTATACTCATCTGAATCACCACACCGTTCCCGGTCTGAGCCTGTCCGTTTGTCGAATGCCCATGTCCCCTAGCCGACACGGTAACTCCCTGGTTTGACCCGTAGGCTGCTTTAACGAGTCGAACAACATCCTGTGCCGAAGCGGGGTACAAGACGGCATGCGGCTGGCGTCGAGTGAGCAAACCGAAGTCGATAGAAGCCTGTTCGACGTCGCTCGGGTCGGTGCTGAGTTTCCCTTCGACACTGGGGTCGATGGGCAATCCAGGTATAACGATCATCAATCTACAAATAACCAACGTTAAAAGAAGTTTGTTTTCCATATCAAAAGTAGAAAGGAAACAGTGGTTCTTCACTTCTTCTTCTTCACCGGGCAAGAAATGTTTTCTTTGAAGATATGATAAAGAAGTGATAAAGTGCAGAAATCTTTTGATGGCAGCGTTATCGTTAGCCCAGAATCACACTTTAAAGATTTTGTACGTAAACATCTAAGCAGCACAGCCACAGATACAGATTCCTCTCATTGAAGGAAAAAGGTATACTTTTTTTCTGAAACGGCTCCGAGATTATATAAAGGTTGTAAATTTATATTATAGGGTAAAAAGGTGGCGTAACGGAACAAAGGATTGTCTCCCTTCTATATATTATGTCAAAATATTAATAAAATTAAATTTTTTAAATTTTAAACTTAAAAAATATATTTTATCTTTAATTCATTAAATACCTATTATAATAAACTTTAATAATATAAATTCTAATAATAAATTATAATTTTAAATTTTAAATTAAACTTTAATTTTATTTTTTAATACGAGACAAAAATAAAAATATCAAAAAAATAAAAGATTTCTACTCACCGTAAAGCGTCAAAAGAAAACACACGTGAACAATCACGTGTGAGACTTTATCTGCGATAGTTCATGTGTAATAGCCATAAACCTAATAGGGGAGTTTAAAGAACGATAACTAAATTTAAGGTTAAAAGATGAAAGATTTTAAAATATAAAAATATTATTCGGTTGTTGTTTGATACTGTTTATATACGGATATTGTTCATAGTTTAAAACCCAAAATTTTTGTCTCGGAAATTCAATTTGAGCCTCTCACGGTTATATTTATAAATTCGACTCTATTAAAAAAATTTAGATAAAATTGAGTTATAAAATAAAAATTTGAATAACCTAAATAATTTATATTTTTTAATAAATAAAAGATTTATTTTTAACTTTGAGACAAATTTCTTAATTTTTTATGGTATATATATTAATATATAAAAACATGAATAAATATTGATACGAAATAGATACGAAGAAATATATATACATATATTATATGATTAGAGAAAGTCGTTTTAATTAGAATCAAATTGTAGTATATCATAAATAATTGCAATTAAATTTTTATATGAACTCAAAAACTCGGCTTGACTCGATTTTTTTAAATTCAAATCAAATTGAAAAAATCAACTAAAATTTGAATTATAAAATATGACTTACCAATTTGAATAACTTAAAATATTTTAACTCGACTTGATCGAACGTTTACCCCTATTTTTTTGAAAAATAATTGTTTCTAAATTATTATTATATTTGATTCCTTTTTAAACTTTAAAAATTATAAAACAGTTTAAGGATGGTAAATTTTCCTTCTTTTGAAATAAAAATGAAATAATTCTTGGAGTACTTTTTTTAAGTATTATATATTTAAAGAATGTTTAAAATTACTTTATGAAATTTTAAATTATTTTTAAAAAGTAATTAACCATAATTTCACTTTTCAAATTTGTTCATGTAGTATGGGTAGCTCGGTGAAATTCTTTAAATAGTTTTTTGCATGTGTTCTTGTCCGGAAAAATTTAGAGAAATAACGATGTTTAGAGATATTTAAGGAAATAAGTGAGTTTAGGATATTTTTAAGAAAATAAATTAAAATGAGTAGTGCTTCTCGAACTTCGCCATCTGCAGGTAGCGAGGTGCCTAAACATCATTATTTTCCTACATATTATTTTCCTAAACATCTGCATGTGTTCTTATCTGCAGGTGGTGAGGTGCCAAAAAGGGGACTTGTCTGGTCGGGCGATCATACCAGGTTTGAGAACTTGCATCTAAAACCCACAGTTTTACCTGTTCTAATGATGCTTCATAAAGGCAAGAAGTTAGTTGGGGTACTAACGAGACTACACTCAAACAGGTTGGCTTAAAACGAGAAGCATCACCCAATGCAACCTCATCGGTAGAATGGATCCGAGGTTCACTAGCTCTAGGACATGGTACAAGGTACAAAACTGAAGACGAGAAAAGGGTGGAAACAAAGGGATTTGTGTTTTTGGTGGGAACTGAATCTTGGCTTGGATGTTGCAG
The DNA here is from genome assembly GCA_035048815.1 of Abelmoschus esculentus. NCBI lineage: Eukaryota > Viridiplantae > Streptophyta > Magnoliopsida > Malvales > Malvaceae > Abelmoschus > Abelmoschus esculentus. The sequence continues at coordinate 2,990,024 of JAUCBN010000039.1, forward strand.
ACATATTTATGTACTCCAAGAGGTGATCAACCGTTGGCTTTGGACATGCAGGGTATGGGAAAAGGAAAGTATATGAACTATTTAGGCAACTTCTTAGCACACCGAACTCTCATCTTACGTGTTGGTAATCTGGATTTTCAAGGTATCACGAACCAAGATCATGGCTAAAGCAAACCCTAACTGTATTGATAAGAGTTCGAAGAACTTGGCGAACATGCATAAAAAATCACCTTCGTGAGGTAAGAGGTGATCCGTTTCATAAACAGGAGTATATCCATTTTTGACCGCATAATATGAATCAAACACAGTGCCAAACACAGATACTATAAAATAGAAAACATGTACTAATTTAATCATAGAGTAACCAAATAGTAACACAACCACACAATTATTTAATATCTGTTCCTGTCCAGACAGATATTTGATAAGATCCTAGTTTCTGCTGCAAGTAAACACCGATTCATGCAGAAGCATGCAAGTTAATCTTATTCTGCAAGTCGGCTCTGTTTGCACCCACAACCTTGTCAACTATGTTGCCTTCTTTCAGGAAGATAAAAGTCGGCATTGCCTCAATATCCCAATCCCGAGCCACAGACTACAAAAACACAAACACCATCAAAGTTTAAGAAAAAAAAATTACATAAAAATCACATGTTTTTATTAAGCAATTGCTTAGGAGATGAGATCCTACCTCCAATTCATCAACATCCACCTTCAAGAATGTGATTTGGGGCAGCCTCTTAGCGAGATCAGCCAGGATTGGAGCTATAAAACGGCATGGCCCGCACCATGAAGCTGTGAAATCCACCACCACCTATCCAGAAAACCAACAACACTATGAAATATGAATTAAGAAGGGGAGCTCAAATCTAGCAAACAAAAGGTACAAAACAGAACAGTAGACAAACCCCATTTTTCCAAACAATCTAAGAAGAAAATTCTCAAGCTAATATAAAGAAAGAACATTTTTTTGGTTAATACAAAGAAGATATTTTTACCAGTTTCTTGGAGTCTTTAGCAGACTGTAGCTGCTGGTTCCACGACTCAACAGTGTGGCAGGCGATAACTTGTCCCTCTTCCGCCATTATTTCCCCCTTTTTCGATTCGTTTCGATCTCAAAGCTAATAAAAATCTGCAAAGCGGAATACTTTTTTTTTCTCTTTCCCTTGTCTGATAGATTCTGCGCCGCACAAATCCTTTATATAGAAGAATTTTGAGGGTTATAACGGGAATGCCATGGCTATAGTTGTGGGAACACGTGACGCATTCTCTTATGTAAGTGACGGAATTTTTTGTGGTCAGCAATGAGCAATGAGAAGAATTCCGCGTTAACGTTTGTTTGTGCGGAGAGGCCAGAGGGGCTGCCGGCTGGTCCGTCCGGAGTGTGAACGCTACTCTTTGAATCTGGACATGTACGCGGCCAGAACCGGATTCCATGTGATAAGAGAAATGATTTTCGTTGAATCCGATTCCAGATTGTCCATCAATTAATTTTGGGTTGAGTCGGTATAAAATGATTTGGAAACTCATTTTGATTTTAAATTTAAAAATAATCTAAAAGATGCATTCGTAAACGAGTCATTTGGTTCAAATTATTTTAGTTCGAGTCATTTTGAGTTTAATTATATTTAATTTAAATTCAGAATAGATTTGGTACAATTTTAGTTGTCGTGATGATTTCGGTTTGGATATTAGGTCGGGTTAATTGACTCTCAGGTCAAATGATTTTTGGTCGGGCTAATATTAGGTTAACTTGAGATTGATTAACTTCAGTCTGGTTTTTAAGCCCTATATATGACTCTATATAGTCTGTATATTTGTCTTTTGGGGGGGGACTTTTGTGATAGTTTATACAACATGTTTCTTTATTTTAATATTTTTTTTTATTTCGAGTTACTTTCGGTTTGTGTTGCCTTCAGTTTGGGTTTATTCAGTTTGAATGAAAATTGGTTCACGTTCATTCAATTTTATTAAAAATCGATTCAGATTCATTTTCGATTCAACTCAAATTCTGCTTAATTTTAATTCGATTCAAATATGTTTCGAATTCATATCAATTTTGAGTCATCATATTCGAATCTCGAATTAAATTTATCAGGTCTAAATATTTTTCCCTTTACGTCAAATCTAACTTCTCCTTCATTAAACATATTATACTAATAATAAAGTTTTACATAATAACATTTAGGGAAACTAATTTCATAACTATACAATATGACATTACATAATATAATAATGAAAATTACAATATTGTACAAGTATTAGCCATGAAATAATACACGTGATTTTATTCGGTCAATACTCAATAATTATATGATTAATTGTATTAATGAAAGAACTCAAAATATCTAAAAAGAGTCTTTTTTGAAAAAAATATTTATTTCTAAATTATAATTATATTTATTTTTATATTTTAAATATTTATATTATCTTATTTTATATAAATTTAAATATTAATATTTATATTAAAAATACAAATACTTCTCTCCTAATTAAAAAAAAATCACAATAATCGCTTGTATTTAAAGCAAATCAATAACAGTTTATCCTATTGTACTCTAAATCGTCTTCTTTAGAAGTTAAACAAAGAGAGTTAACACGCTTCGACGATCTCCGTCATTCTGCGGACTGATATTTTCCACGGAAACGCCCATCCGCCCCTTTACTTATCTATTTATAGTCTAACACCGAAACACCAAAGCCTAGATTCCCTTAATCTTCCCGATCATGGACGTTGATCCTCGTCTATACGAACAAATTGTAAGCTCTTTGATCTTTTTCTCACATTCTGTTTTCAGTTCTAAAATTTGGGTTCTTTTCGCCAAATGTTAATATGGTTTTATTCTTTCAAGATGTTTTGTTAATTGCAATGTTGCACAAATTTCATTTTTTTTCTAGAATAATCCCCAGCCTGATATATTTTGTTTTTTATTATATTATAAGAAATTAGGGTATTGTGCTATTATGTTGTTTAATCAGTTTGGTGTAATTATCTGGGTTCATATGGATTTATTGTAAACATGGATTTTTGTTAACTATGAGGGTTTGTTAGGGTTTGAAATCTTAACTCTATTTAGGTCGAAACTAATTCCGAGAAGAATTTTGTATCAATGGATTCTGAATTAATTGTGGGTTTATATTATATATACATTACCTTGGTTTTGCAATAGAACCAGTATGTAAGGTTCTAGGGGTCATCCTGTTATGGTTGACCTATAAATGGGCAAGCAAGTGAAACCTATACACTGCAGATTGACCCTCCGTTTGGGAATTTAGTGCTCCTCCTCAAGTTCATGGCTTGCATATACATTTGGAAAGATGGTTTTTCTATAGTTTGAGTTCTTGGTCACAGATTGTCTCGGGATTGTTTTGTCTAGTGTGCATCTAAGTCTTAATCTTGTTCTGTGATTTTGGGTGTGAAATGGAATTGTTTCTGGCTTCAGCTGTTTCCTGTAAAAATATCAATAATTTAATGGTCGATGTAAGGTTATGCTTTTGTTTCTTAGTCTATAGTTTGTAGTGTCACAACTCGCAACTTAAAATAGCATTTTTCATCTTCAATTATTTTTTGATGAATAGTCTAATTTGGTTTGTAAGATTCTAAAATCTATCATATAGTACATATTCTTATAGACTCTTTTTTTCATCTTCTTTTAAGATGACACACCAGAATGCCATTATTGATTAATTCATGCTATACTTATGTCCCTCCGGTTACCAGTAGACTTAGCTTCTTATATTTGGGCTTCCATTGCCACCTGTTTTTTACAGGCAGTCAATGATAAAGACATCCACAACATTGTTATGTCGTATCTTGTGCACAATTGCTTTAAAGAAACCGTGGAATCTTTTATTGCTTGTACTAGGATGAAGCAACCTTCTGATCATCTTGAGGACATGGAAAAAAGAAAAAGTTGGTGAATTTTTTTCTCGCTCAAATTATATGCATATAGATAACCTAGTACTATTAATATGTTGGAGCACATTTATACAACCATGGAAGCTGTTAATTTTGAAAGATGCATGGTTTTCTAATGGCGGGTTCTATCTTATGCTTCTAGAAGTTTCAAAAGTGAACTAGCATGCTATGTTACTAAGACTCAAATGTGTTGGATATAGCAATGTGTCCAACACAGCCATGTTCAATTATTTCTTATTTTTAAAATGTACTTGGAGAGTCCTGGGAGGGCCATATTCTTGTACCCATGTTTGTATATGTGGTGGACGTGTCACGTGTGGCGGATACTGGTACTTCAAGAAATATGATGAGTCGGATCAACATTACTACCATGCACATTGGGTATGTCTAGAAAAGCTAAAGGGCTTTGAAGTATTTGACATCAACACTGAAATGTGGCTAACTGATGGTTTAGTAGCCTAGAACTAAGTTCTGCAGAAATCGAGAACTCACTTCTGCATGCCTGATGCTATTACATTTTTTTTAAATGTTTTCATGGAACTACAAAAAAAAAAGTATTAATCTTTCCTACAGAGTTGTGTACTTAGAAGTGATCTTACACCACAAATTGTATCTTCTATGTAGTAGTTTTTTGTCACCGGTCTTTATTGTCTCAATGCTGACAATTTTGTTTTAATTTTGTTCAGGAATTTATCAATTTGCTTTAGAGGGTAATGCACTTAAGGCAATTGAATTAACTGAACAACTGGCAACAAACTTACTAGACAAAAATAAGGACCTCCATCTTGATCTTCTAAGCCTTCATTTCGTCAAGCTTATATGCTCTAGGAAATGGTGAGAATAGAATAAGATATCTCTTGAGTTATAAATAGCAGATATACTGTAGTTGAAAAAAAAAATCACTTCTATTGCAGCACAGAAGCTCTGGAATTTGCGCAGATGAAGTTGACCCCTTTTGGGAAGGAACAAAAATATGTTGAAAGGCTTGAAGTATGTTAACTTGGCAAATTTTGCATGCTTCTAATCTACGTGTCAGGTATTGAAAGCCATGTTACTGCAGGATTTCATTGCTTTGCTTGCATATGAAGAACCAGAGAAATCTCCAATGTTTCACCTGCTTAGCTTGGAGTACCGGCAGCATGTTGCAGATAGTTTAAATCGAGCAATTCTTGGTATGATTAGTTCTTGCAACAGATTACCTTTTAGAATGTTGTATAGATTCTTCGTATGTCTATCAGCTGATTAATGTCACCATCTGATTATTCTTTCTTTTACATGTACAATTATTCTGCATCATGAATAATGTTAGCCCATGCAAATTATCCAACCTATGCGGCAATGGAACGGCTGATACAACAAACAACAGTAGTTAGACAATACTTAAATCAAGAGCATGGAAAGGTAATCCGTAGAGGTTTCTGTAATGAATACATGATCTGAATGTAACATTAAACTCGATTTGGTTTTGTAGGACGAGCAGTTTTCTTTGAAGGACTTTCTGAAAAGCTGAAGATCATAAAATTTGAAGAATCTCTGCAGAAAACTGTTAAGGGTTTGTTTCCGAATGTGGTTTCTCTGTAAGATCTCATCGTGGTTGACTTGACAGTATAGCTGTTGCCTTCGTCTCTATAAAGGTTTTGACAATGTCCCATTGGGTGCATCTTAAATGTTCAATCACTTTCTGAAGTTTGCCTGATTGCTTCTTCTCATGAGTGTTAATATTACAGATCCATCAAATTTATATATAAAGTTTGATTTCATAATGAAGGTGAATCTAAGGATTTGCAATAGGGCCTTTAAATCTTAAATTACTTTTTTTTTAATAATAAAGATATAAATAACCGCATGTCTTTTTCCATCCTACATAATGATTTCTACCCAACTCCATAATATTTTCCTTTTTTTTTTTTATCATGAAATCATACCATCAAATCACATTACAAAAAGCATATGGAAGCATCATCATCAATCCCCACTAAAACACTTCTCCTTTGACCCTCTCTTCTACTAAGAGAAAAGCCATTAACTAATAAAAAACAAGAAAAATACACACACAAACTTTCTGATAGGATGACAGTGTCTGACACATCCCATCGGTGTTTGTTTCCGACATGGTTAAAAAAAAAGTTACGTGGCTTTTGGAGTTAAACATTTTCCGTCGAGTGGTGGAGCAATGGGTGAGTCAGAGATGTCTTGACATGGCTCGGTGTTCTGCTGTGGTTGCCGTGCTCAGGCGTCGATTCAAGGGATCTCTTTGCTTCTGCTGCAAACTTCCTTTCCTCGCTTTTACCCCATAACACTAAGTACAGTCCGGCTATGATCAACACTGCTCCGATGATGCTGTAAGAAAAAACATGTAAATATAGATAAAAACGTATAATACTAAACATAAAGGTATCGTAGTTACTATGTTTACACATAATAATTGTTATTAATGTTGCGGATCACTATTTAAATCACGTACTAACAGTTTAAATACGTTTATAAGAACTTACCCTCCTAAATAGAACTCTTCTCCTAAAGCAATGGAAGCCATGATAGCGACAACAAGCGTCTGAACAGGTTGATAAACAGCAACGAAAACAGGGCCGCCACGATCGATGCACCATATCTGTACGGCGAATGCAATCCCTGATGCCACCACTCCCTGCATGTTTTATGCACAGATTTAATTTTATATTATTCGATCGTTTTAAGGGGACATGAAAGTACACAGACCGCGTAGAGAATGGTGAAGAGTTCTCCGCCGGAGTGGAATAACCAAGCTTGAGAGTCTCTCTCGAAAACCAAGGCGATGACGAGGAACTGGATGAGGCCGAAGAAACATGTGTAGGATGTGACCGAGAGTCGAGCCGGGTACTTCTTCAGCACCGGTGCCTGCAACACCAGCCAAGCGGACCAGGACAGGCAATGGCCGATTAGATAGAGACAACCGAGGGTCCAGTTCTTTCCATTTGCGTCCCCTAGTGAAACTAACATTGGTGTGGGTTTGTTTAGAGGTGGAACAGGGCTGTATATGGTTGGACCTTTGTATAGTGTAATAACTGATGCTCCGGCAACACATAAGATTGTTCCAATAACCTTGGATATCCCATCTTTTCTATCTAGCCTCACTTTCTCTATCCTGATATCAACAACAACACATGATTACATGTCATGCCATGTCTATATATATGTATGTAGATTTGTATAGACTTACCTTAGTATGGCTGCCATGAGAAACGTAATGGCGGGGACAGAGTTTTGGATTGCTGATGCAAAGGTTGGTGATGTGTTGTCTAATCCCAACAAGTAGAAACCTTGATTGGCTGTGATTCTGTCATGTGAAAAAACAGACAATTAGTTTTGCTATTTATTACACTATGGTATGGTAAGAATCTTAAGAACATGGTCTTGCATTACCCAACAAGAGCTAGGAGGAAGAACTGCAGCAGAAAATTCAGACTAATGGCTGGTCTCTCCTTCCTGGACAAACAACAAACATTTGAAACACAAGTTAGGGTTTTGTTTATAAAGCTGTTTTCAGAAGGAACATGGGTTGAATGAATTACTTTTCAAGAAAATAAGCAAAGGGCAACAGCATAAGCAAGGCGATGATGTTCCTATAAACTGGGAACACAAGTTTGCTAACGCCCATGTTAAGGGCAGCTCTTGAAACCACATGGAACCCTGCATAACCGAACTGCAAGGCCAGCATTGCCATATGAAGTTGAAGCCTTTCAGGGACCGAACACATCGCCCTCCGGACAGGGGCTGAACCACCAGCATCAGCCATTGAAACAAAGTGAACAAATTTACAAAGGAAGAGTCTGAGGATTGGGGTGATATGAAAGAACGAATGGAAATGGTGGGTATAAATATAGTTAAATGTGGATGGTTCTGGACCCACAAGTGGGGCCTGAAAAAGATGATATGTCAAAACTGTTCATAGTCTTCTGTAATATTATTGGTTGTCTCCCACATTCTTTTTCTCCTTTGAACTGACAAGACAACACCAATCGCACTACTGCAAGTCTGCAACAACATGAATAGAAAGCGAGAGAAAGAAAAAAGTGATGATTATATATTTCCTACACTATTATAGTATTATCCAACAGGTTCTGTTTTGGTTCCATGCCATTAATGATTGTGATCGGAGGTAATGAAACGCCATGGTCTATAGCTCGCACGAGGGGTGGAAAGATCCCCCCACAATTACTACTAAGCTTTACAATGTTCTTGTATTTCTTCTTTATTTTAATACATTGTACTAAACACATTTGCATACTTTATATATCATCAGTCTACTGTATATTATATATAAATGTGGCTTAATAGTAAAAAATGCCTTAATTATTATTATTTAAATAATTATCTAAAATATTTTTCAGGTAAAATAAATCATTCATACTTTTACTTACTAATATTTCAAGTGTCTTATTGTCAATGTCTGTTTAAATTTTTTTAACTAATAAAAACATGATATGTTGTCTATTGTTTCTCTAAGTCTCAAATATTTATTATAATTATAACCGCCACCAATCGTCAACGACATGCGTACTACTTTCATCGTCGAACGTCACAATCATTTTTCATCTCATCGAAAATTGATAGTAGATATATCTAACGTTGAAACAAAATCAAACGACGAAAAGAAAAAAAATAGATAACAAATGATGATCAATTAGACGACGAACGAGAGAGGTTTTATTCCGTCATTGATAAAGTGGTGAAGGGAGACGATAGTAATTGGATTTGTGATTCAAAATTTTGGGTTATTTTTAAATTTTGAGAAATTTAAAGATTTATTTTTATATTAACTTAAAAGATATAAAAAATTATAAAAATTAAAATCAAAGTAATGTTTCATATTTTACTTGATTAAAAGATTTTTTTAAAAAAACTATTAATGGTCGATTACCTAAAATGATAACGATAAAAACGTTAAATAACCGAGTTTTTTTACCGTTAGACCTCTATGTATTAACTAGTTCTTGTCGGGAAGATTCCCCCACCTGATTATGAACAGTTTAATATGATTAGATCAGCTATTTTTTGTTTAAACGAGATGAGTGTGTTAGAAAAATAGAGTGCGAACATGTGATAATTAAAACATTCTCTTTTACTATGTCGAGGAGTAGGACATGGGATTTCAAAAGTGGCAGACCGGCAACAGAAATCACATCGATATAAACAAGTTGTAACTTTTCACAGAAAAGATGTTTTAATGGAACAGATTTCATTAATTAAGTCCATTAAAAGGGATTGTATCTTCTGTTGTTAATGAGCATGGATTCCTACGGGGACAAAGGAAGGGAATACGTTTCAGCCTTAACTATGTCTGAATCTGACAGAAGACTGCATCTTTACGTAGATTTATAACGGAGGAGATTGATGAGTCTAGGAACAGGAAGAACAAGGATTGAAAGAAAGAAAGAAAGAAAACTGAGTCTGACTCGGCATGCATGAAGTGGTCGGAAATCGACCTGACCAGACCAGTTGGGATGTTCATTGCGTTTTTAGGACATCACTGACAGATACAATTGATTTTGTTCGCACGAGAGAATCTTCAATGCCGGACTCTGGTCGAGGTCTGAGTCGATTCGTTTGACTGTCATGAAAATTATCTATAAGGATTTGAATTTTAAAGAATGAATTTAAAATTATCTATTTTATGAAAGTTGAAAAATTAAACTTTACACTTTAATTCGTTAGAATTTGTTTCTCATGTTTTATAAAAATTGAACAGATAATCTAGTAATTAGCAAAAACATGAAGTTCGAATTCAAATGTTTTTTTTTCTAATTTTATTTGTTTCATATAAATATAAAAACATTGTATATAATTTGTTGAACGGTTGATTTTCATTAATTTATAACATATAAATTATTAAAAAACTATGGTGCATCAAATAATTATATGTTAACGAAGGATTATCATATACACCGATAATAAAAAATTAATATTTATTTTTTGGTTAAATTTACAAGAATAATTTATTTTAGATTTATTTTAGAGAAATATGGATATCTAAGTTTATTTTAATCTACAATGAAATGAATAGTGCAAGAGGAGACGTCGCTTGTAAGTGATATCTTAGTGTTATTTTATATTTTTTTACAAGTGCATGTAATATTTGAAGAGAAAAATTATTAAAAAAAAAAGACGTAACTGGTATCCTAATGTTCTTTTATATCTTTTTAGCATATGTGTCTGACAAGTTTGAAGAGAAAAAAATATTAAAAAGGGAGAACTATACCTATAAGTGACGTCCTCCCCTTAAAAAAATATTAAAATACAGGTAACGTCTTTCTCTTAAGTCTTACACCATAAAAAAATATCATATATCCTCAAGTATCTCCTAACATCCTCTATATTTCAAATATTAGTTTTCATCTAAATTATTCTCTCAAATTTTTCTAATTTTAAGGTTTAAAATTTTAATGTTTGTGATTGGCTTTTAAAGTCGATAAACTTTAAAATTTAGAGTTAGAATTTAAAGTCTCTAAAAAATTATGCGACAAACTTTAAAATCTTGCTTGCCAGAGATAAATTTTTTACTTATGATACATAAAATAATTACCCTTTAATGAAAAAAAATTAACATATTATCTAAAATTTGTTTAAGAAATTCATGATAAATTGACTATCCTCTTTTTAAGAGATATGTCTAATAAGATTTACAGCGTTACCGTTTATATATCTTAAGATCTTCCTTTTTCTTTTCGATGTGGGATTAATGTTTATTGCCTTTTTCAGACGTGACATTCTCTCCCACTCAATCTCGTGACGCCCTCGTCACGAGCTTTCACTATCATGATTGGCCTCTTGTCACGGTTTGTTTACTCTGTCTATTCCTTTTTATGGGTGCTTGGCCTGAAATTAGGCCGTCAAAAGGTCACTTTGTTACCATTTGTCATAAGGTTATTATTTTTTTTTAAAAGACATATCTAATAAAATGTACAACGTCCCTGTTTATATGTCCTAAGACTTCTCTTTTTTCCGATGTAAGATTAATATTGATTCTCATTTTCAAGCGTGCAGCTACTTTCGCAACTTATATTAGATTTTATCAAGCACCAACAAAAAAAATACATAGTTATATATATATATACATGTAACTCGAACTGATTTGAATTAATTATAATAAAACTTCAAGGAACAACGAGGCGTCCCAACAAAAAAAATACTTAGCTGAATAATTGGCTGATGAACCCTTTGATAACTTTTTTCTCATTGAGAGGTCGTATTCAGTTAACGAATCTTACTATTACATTTTGGTTACATCCACAAAACCGACGATCCATTAGGTTCTAATTCACCCTTTTTTGCTTTAGTTTTGCTGCCTATTTTTAGGTGAACATTGTTTGAATCCACACCTATATTCATGTGCAAAATCAAGACCGAATCACTGCAACTTCTAGAGATAGAAAAAAGCAACAATCACCCAATGAATGCTAATGATCTCCAGCTTACATGAAATCGACATTTGAGAGATTCTTTTTCCATTGCTTTTTGCTAACTGAGCTTTGGCATGTAATAAAGTGATTCCACCTGCATGCACTGGGGACGACGACACAGGACACAGATATCTTGGTGTCTGGTGAAATCATGGCCGGTTTCTTCACATGATGTCGTTTAAGGTACATGATTGGATAGGTTCATCATCATGTATAAACTTTATAAATTGGGTGTGCTATGGTCTAATTATTAAAGCAACATCTACTTGCATGTTGCTTTCCTACATCTTTTGACAATCTTTCTTGATAATCACGCATCAAGGTTGACTAACGAGATACATATGCTATCTAAGAAACACTTTTTTTTATTACAATGGATTTGCTGTGTCCATCGTACATGAATGATTTATGACAGAACATGAGCCGAAGTCTAAAGATAAAATAATTCAACAGTTTTGCCGGAAAGGTGGTGTTTTGATCCCTAAGAAGATATGGTGGCCATGCTGAAGCTTTCTGGTCAAAAACCAAACCTTTTTTTGGTTCCTCTTTCTTTTGTCAATGTGGCTGGCTAGCTATCTCTTTCGTGGGTTGTTTCTTGGGGTACCCACTTCCGACCACGTTCATGGAAATAACAAATTCATGCATATATCCATTCCCATTTTCTGGTTGAGTTTGGTCTGAGTTGAAAGAAAGGGACACCTTTTAATGGGGTAGTGCCCCTGTCGATGTACCAAATAGAGCCCTTGGAGGTCAATTTGAGCAGTTACAATGCTTAATCGTTCATGTTATTTGAGAAGATGGTAATGGAATCTTTAGGTTGAAGATGGGATTGGAGGTTTTTTCCAGAGGCGACAATGAAAGATTCTTTGTTGGTCGTCGGCCAGATTTCTTTGTTAAGACTCAATGGACTTGGATTAGATTGATGGCGCCGACCAACTTCAGAAGCCCGAAGCTAGATAGGCCGACCGTCATGAAAATTAACTTGGTCTTATTAGGGATGGATCTAGGAGTGTTGGGGTGCGACACTTCCTAAATTTTTTAAATTTTTCTATATTTTTTATTGATAATTTAATTTTGCGTCCCTTAAACTTTTGTAATTTTGTATCTCCAGATCCTTTAAACAAACAATGTACGAGACGTGTAACGATTAGTCCAAAAGTGTTGTTGATTAAGAAGGGAATCAAACCATATGTTCCTAGTTTTGCATTTATTTCTTTTAACAATACAAAATTCATATGCATTGCTTCATGATTACTCAAGTTTCAGTTCTTAATATCATGCTCCAAATCCAAATGCAATACTTAGTCCAACTGGTTTGTGTCGTTTGGACATCCCAACATCTGTAATCCTTCATTCATAAACATACACACTTTCATTCATAAACATATACACTATCTACCCATCATGCAGTTCTCAAAGATACAACGACGAATTCGAGACAGGTTTACCGATTGCCTGGTGAAGTAAATCAAGTACTAGCAAGTTTTTGGCAATAGGGAAATAGAAACACAATCAACAAAAGGTAAAATATCCTTGTAAGAAGTAAGCCATTTCAATGCTGTAGAGTATTGAAATGCAAGTGCATATATGAATATCACAGCAAAATTCCTTCTAATTGATCTGGATTTTTGTTACAGATATATTTCCCCCATTGTCCCTGATTTAGATATCAAGGAATGTTCGAATTGCACCATCGGACGTTAAAGGTCTGGCAGATAAGCTCCTTTTTCCCAGACAAATGCCTATCATCCCCTTAATCCCTTTGCTTAAATCACATTCTTAAGCTTAATATTACTCTCTATACTCTTTGTGAGGGGTTTCTTCTGATTAAGCGATTATCCCCCTTCAATTGGGGGTTAAAAATTGAGAATAGAAAAGCAACGAAAAAATACTGATACATGGGAGCTAGTCAGCAGATATTTTATACTCAGGCTTAAGTTCATAAGTTCCTTGGTTGGAGCCTCTCCTATTGTACACGCAAAGCTCATTCAGACAACCATGTAGGGTAAATAGTCATTGTAAGTGGGCTGATATTTCAGACTTAGAAAATAGCTTCAATGTCTTGTCGAAAATGACTAGTTTGACTCCTCTCACCCTTGTATCAGGAAGAGAAGACACATAGCTAAAATTGATAGGAGTGAAGGTGAGAGGCTTACGTAGGCTGATCACTATCTTGGACAAGTTGCTTTAAACGCCAATTTGGTTGTCTTTCAAACAGCTTGAACATTATATCTTCCAATTCCAGGCGTTCCCTTCTGGTTCTTTTCAGTTCCGGTTCTTTAACTGGTGTTGTTTTCTTCTTTTCCTGCACAAGGACAATTGAAAATGGGAAGCGTCAATGTATCTTTCCAAAAAAAAAAAAACTATTACCATTCTCTAAACACCATGAAGTACCTTGGAGTTGGATGAAATCAGACCAACCATTCCAGGCATTGTCCTCATGAGCACTCCACGGTCATTATTAATAACCTTTATAATATCAAATGGACTAATCCATAAGCATCCACAATTTCTTGAAAAGCAGAAGTAAATTTGTTGGTATGGAAATAGGTAGGAGGTGATTCCTTTGTCTGGAGAACATGAAATATGGTCCCAATTTGTGAGTTGCTGTCAACAGTTGCCTGCTGTAACACATTTTCAATCTGCAAAATCAAGCTAGGTGATTCATTTTTCAACTTGGTTAATGCAATTAAGCAGGAATGTGTGCAGCAGAGAAGAAAGGATTACAGCTTAAAAAAACAGGGCACCAACCTTCTGCAACAAGACATCTTGTAACATCTATGCTGAGCATGTTCAAAGTGTGATAAATAGATTTTTCTTTCTTTGCCTACATAAATTAGAAAAAAAAATGTTTGGCGAGTTAAGAAAGCATTGAGTTTATAGCAAACTGTAAGTTTTGAGAGGTTTTGTGTTAGGCCAGTTTGAATTTAGGTCATTTCAAGTTCAGATCACTTTGGACTTGGATAGATTTATGAAATATGTAACCACTTTATCATGCTTTTAGAGTTCGAATTCGGGTTTTCCAGCTCGGGCAAATGCGGGATCAGATTTCCTTGAGTTTGGTTGTTGGGCAGGTTTTGTGGTTCATTCCACGACCCCTGAGGTCAAAGCCAGACACAGAAACCGACAAACAATCATGTAGATATGAAGTTAAATAGAAACATATGCCTTCAGAAAGAAGGAGTAAAATCAATTTCAACAAACCAGATGGCTCCACTGCTCAAAGTGATAGGCAATTGTCTGTAACAAGTTGATCTGGTGCACAAGTCCAACATCAATAGTAGTTTTAAGCTCTTCAAGTCTTCCAGATATCTACATATGAAAGAGGTTAATATTCATTTCTTTATTTGACAAGAACAGAAAATTAAGAACTATTAATGAGCAAAGTCAAGTACCAATTCCAGAGAGAGAGAGAGAGAGAAACACAAGATAGACATAAAAACAATAAAAGAAAGTAACAACAAACGGCTTGCACTATCCTTAAGCTTCAAATTTTATTTATATGTGAATCCTGATTCTCCCCAATGTCAAAAGCATATGAAGCATACCTCTGCAATGATCTGAAATTGTTTGCATAGATCTTCTGTGAATGAGTATCTGTTTGCTCCAAAAGCTTCACAAATTTTTACAATTTTGTTCCTCACCCTTTCACCAGAATAGAAGACAACAAACACATTTTTCTCAGACAGAAATTGCAAATAAAATGGTAAAGATCTCTTATCTCTGAACATGAAAAAAAATGCAAAACAAGCATATTAACAGGAAATGAATTTAGAAATACATAGACTTACACAAGTTGCAAATTGATGTCATACAAACAAATCTAATGAGTCAAGACATAACTAAAATCAAACTTAAGCGCAGATAGAACCACAAGTGAATGACTCTGGAATTCTAGATCTACAGATAGAACCTTCTCCCCAGATGCAGGATCAGTCACAGGACCTTCAACTGCAGATTGCTTCAAGAAGACATTTCCTCTGGTAGCCCGAAATAGAATTCTTTCAAAAGCCAATGATTTCTCTTGGGATAATTCCACTAACAAATCCCAGCTTAGCTTGCTTTGATGGATCAGTGACCATTTCCTACAAAAATAAACACCCTAAGCATCAGTAAAGAGGAATAAAAGGCATCAGGTAAAAATAAGATAGAAAATGAACGAGCTGAAAATATACTTGCTCCAATAATAATGGACTGTCAATGGATCCTTCACCCCTTTGCTGAGCTTCAACTTCTCTCTGCTTAGCTGCAGCAAGGTTCTGTGCTGAGTGGGAAAAAAAAAACACTGGCCTGAAATAAGAAAACACTACCAATGCAATTAACCATTACGGAATCATAAGGCCCCTTGTTTAATTTCCAAAGCAAGTTGATAATTTCAATTATATGGAACAGCGAAATAAAAAAATAAATCATATGTATTGCCTTAAAAAAGGTGATAAGCACTATCGTACAGGAGAGCTACAGCCTCGAAAAAAGGAGAAATGCAAGAAATGTCAGCATACCTTCTGGACAACAAGCTTATATTCTATTAGTTCATTATAACTTTGTTGCAACTTCTCATTATTTGCGTTCATCTCTATCAACTCGACTTCAAGCTCTCCCAGTTTCACCTAGATATACCACATATAAAGTAGTGTTCCCATATAACAAATAAAACATTAAAACCGAAGCATCCTTATTACCTCTAAGTTATCTAAATCTGTTGGATAATGCTTGAATCCTACACTCCGTATTTATAGGAGACATGGAAGCAGTTCGGTTAAGTTAAAATTCATTTTGAATTTTAAATGTGTAACCGATTAGATTTAATAAATATCAGAGATTTGATTTGATATTATCTATTATTAAATCTAATTTTGAATAGATATTATCCGATATTTAAATGGATATTTTCAGTTATCAAATCTACTATTTTTGGATAGATATTAACAGATTTATCCGAGATTTTAAATGGATATTATCTGATATTATTAGAGATTTGATTATGATATAATCTGTTATTTAAATCAGATTTTATCTGATTCTCGGACAGATTTGCCCCTGCTTTCAACCTATAAATAAGAGAGCTCTCTCTCAGTTTTAATTATTCCATTCAGATTTACTTTTGTTTTATTTGAGAGAGTTTGAGAGCATTCCTTGAAAAGCTTAGAGAAGCTTTTGTTCGACTCTGGTTTAGACGATCATTTCCTCTACAGTCCACTCCAAACTTTGGGTGTACATTGTTTGGAGGACCGTGCTAACCTTCGGGGGACAACCGCCTAAAGTAGCGAGTACACACATCGGGGCGAATTGTTTCTAAGGCAGTGGTCTCCATCCCACGACACGGTCTAATTATCTTTCAGTTCATTCATTTTATTTTTCCTGTCAGTGCTAACGCCTTGTTTTGCAGTCCATATAACCAACAAAATCAACATCATCACTCATTGCAGATCTGGTCGTGAGCGATAAACCAGCCTTCATCATCTGTTCCTTGAAGAAAGGTGGCTTGCGTGCCATTTCCCCGCATCTCTTGATCTGCATGATATGTCAACATATTAAAGTACAAGAAATTTCCTAAAATTAACTATACGTTAGCATATATCTCAAACATTTAGAAGATTTAACGAGAACACTACGAGTACGAATTGATATCTAGGTAGAGTTTCTTATCTAACATTCAACTAAATTCCCTAAAATTTTGTTTTAATTCCAAATCTGTAAATTCTCTAAGAATGAAGATTTCAAATCAGGATTCAAAACGTCCATTTGAGGAAGAAACTAAGGGGAAAATAAATTAAAATTTACCTGTGTTGGCTGTAGCAAATGTTCGTTGGAACGGGCTCTTCTCTGAATTAAGATGCAAGAAAAAAGTAAAAGAGAAAAAATGAACTTAAAACACATTAAATCTAAATCTAAAGATTTTTCAACGACAATTCAGAGAAGAAGAAAATCAATAAATTGGAAGAAACTAACGTTTTTTAATTGAAAGAGACCGAGATCACCGAGATAAGAAATGGAGCGATGATCTGATTCAACCGGGATGATGAGTTGCACCAATTGCATTGTCTCTGACCACAGTAGATCCATCGTCGGACGCTGTGTTTCCCCTCCCATTATTATTAGAAATATCTGAAGAATTCCTTAAAAAATGTAATTAATTTTCCTAGAAAAAATTAAATCTACATAAAAATTAGTGATTAATGTACAAAGAATTTCGTCGCCGGAGATCGATCCTCAGGAGACTCACGACTGCTGGTGAATGGGGATGTTTTCTCTTGTTGTTCGTTGGAGTGTACGGTAAGGAAAGTTGAAAATGGCAGGAAAATTGAAATTTTAAATACAGCGTCGTTTTAAGCCAATCTTATTCATTATTTAAAGTATTTCAATAAAAAAATTATTCATTATTTAAAGGATAAATTACATAAATGGCCATTAATGTTTGTGTATGTTTCTTTCTTCACCATTGAAGTTTAAAAAATCATGTTATATTATAGTATATCACATAACGGTCACTCCGTCATTAGTGATGAGATGGCACGTCAAAAAAAGGCTAATATTTAATTTGACCATAAACTATAATTAAATACTAATTTGGTTCTTAAATAATATTAAAATATGTATAAAAAACTCTTAACATTATTTTAAAAAAAATCAAACTAAAATAAACAAATACATGGATTTAAAAAAAACTAGTGAATTAAAAAAATAAACATTTAATATTTAATTAAAAAAATAAAACCTTCGAAGATACTGAGTATTTAATCCCTTCAATGCTTTTTGTGTTGTTTTTAAATTTGTTTTAATTATTGTTAAAAATAATTGTTAAAGGACTAAACTAATTTTTAACTATAACATAGGATTAAATTATATATCAACAATGACGAATATAAAATTTTAAAAAATTGAAATATTTTTGAAATAAATATATATAATTCTATACACACTAAATAAAATATTAAATGTTTATTTTGTATATGTTTGAATTTTTTTTAATAGATATGTTCAAATTTATATCGAACATAATTATTAAAGATGGATACTATAAAAATCGGAACATCGAATTAAAATATTTAAATATCAAATTGAATATTCAATTATGAGAGAATTAACACGAACCCTTTAGTCCAAGTGGTTAAAGGAATGGTTGATGTTCCTAGAGGTCTCAAGTTCGAGCACCAGCGATGCCAGCAGAGTGATCAAAGAATTATTTATGAGTAAATAAAATATTTATGAGTAAATAAAATTTCACATTTATCTAAAACAATATTTATGCTCAAGGAACCATTAACCAACATTTGTACCAAATTAACACTGTAAAAGAAAAATCCTATATTGACCTAATTCCTCTTGGAAATGTTAATTTTCTACAGTATTAGTTTTTAATAAAATGTTAGGATGTATAATATAAACACAAAACCCAAAATATGAAAAATACATCTAATATTAATAAAAAAAATAAGTAAAAGGTATATTATTTTATTATTTTTAGTCACGATATTTTATAGTGGTTGTGAACAATAATAGATGAATTACGGTTATTGTATACCGTTACTTTTAATAATAACTTTAGTACCAAAATCTTAAAATAATGACCCAGATAACGATTGAAGATTTAAATTTAAATCTTTATAATATTGTTTAGAAAAGTATTTTAAACATAAATATTAAGATTTTAACCTAGAAAATTTCGATATAACTTCTTTAATAGTGTCATTTGTCGATATTAAGATTCAAAACTTTATAATTTTTTAACTGTACCCTATGCCTACCATTTTTCAATGATATAATACACAAATTTACTGAACTTCCAATTTGTCAACTTCATCCCTAAATTGTTCCATTTCTCCAAATGATAATAAAAATAAAAACTATGGGAATCAAAAGGAGTTTCTTCAGTTTAAGGTAAATCTGCAGCAAGGTTCATGATTGAAGATGATCAGAGCCCCATGTTCCAAGTCAGGAATTAATAATAGCAATAATAATAAACTTAGAGAAGTTCCATAATCTCTGTTTTCTTCACCCATGGTGATAATTCTAGAAGTCTGCAAACTGAAGAAACTCTATAGATAATCACTAGTCTCACACTATATATAACATAAATCACATGCACAGAGATGCAGAGATGCATTAAAAATCATCGGCAAATGAGCAACGGTTTCCATTTTCAGAAACCGAGTCACATCCAAGCCATGCACGTCTATTCAAGCAGCTCGATTTGATTTTATTATGCCCTAAAGAAAATGATGAATTTATGAGTTTACGTATGAAAAGTTTGTAAATCTGGGTACAAAATACGTACATTATATTACAGAAAGAAAGAGAGAGAGACTGAATGGAGGGGTCTTCCATTTGCAGATTAATGCATTAAAAAATGGTTTAGGAAAAAGTGTTCTTTGTTTAGCTGAACACGAAACCAGGTTTTCTCGCCTTGTTTTGATCCGGCAGGAAAACAGATAACTGGGAAAAGTTGGCTTCGAGTTCAACAACCAATCAGAAAGTAAATTCAAGAGCAATTAAAAGCAGAAATTGTAATAAAAAAAAGGAACATAATTCGCACCCAAGGGCCAAGAGGGCACACATATCCATATACTGAAAACAAACACTGAAAATCTGAATTGAAATTCAGAAAGAAAGAAAGAAAACACACAGTCCAAGCCAGTATCATATGCAGCATCTGTCATTCAAATTCTATGCTTTAACAATGGAGGAGAATAGCACTGAAAGCTAGAGATCAACAATGGATGTTTCTGTTGAAATTGGAGATAGCTAGGCCTAGGCCTGTAAATTCATGACCTTGGAGGTGGGAAGAATGGCGTACCAGCGATGAAAGCGTCAAGTGGAGGTGGAAAAAAAGAAGGGTCGAGCATACTTGTTACCGGAAGGCACGGAGAGGCTGCGGCTGTTGATGTTGTTGATATCGTTCCAGCAGTTTCTGCGGTGGTAACCACGGCGTTAATGAGATTGAGTTGCTGAGAGTGAGAGGTTTCGCCGCCAATATTGGTGTAATGACTTTCGGGGCCTTGATCGTAGAGGATTCCTTTGAACACATGACCAGCGATGTTCACCGTCGTTTGATAAGCTAACTCCTGACCTTCATCGTCCACGGCACTTACTTTCACACAGCGGAACACAGCCGGTGAACTCACTTCTTGAGGCAATTGATGACCCAGCTCCAACCCTAATTTCCAAGTTCCAAAAACATAATTTTAAAAGAAATAAACAAATCAAGATCTAAAGGGAAAAGGGGGTTTCTTTGAAATTATTTTACGAATATCATGGGACTTTTTCCGTCAGTTTCAGGCTTTAGCAGGTAGATCAGTGAACATGAAGGTGAAACTCGCTCGCACACGCAAACGATACGATGTTGTTGGGTATTATAACTGGTGGAAATAATGGGAAATCCTTAAAATCTGACCAAACTAAACGTTTGTCTTCGTTTACCTGTTGATAAACGAGTGCAGCCAAGAGAGGGAGAATCACGATTCTCTCTCATCCTTTTTGGATTCTCTCCTCGGAATTGCTCTTCGTTTTCTTGCTGCTGCGTTTGTTGCAAAGCCGAGAGCTGCTGTTGTCTCTCTCGCCTTTTAGCAGCGGGAACCCAGGTGCTCTTAACGTGCGTTTGGCACGGAAACCCTCTACTCTTACAACAAGTCCGACATCTCAAATGGGGACAATCTTTCTTAGCTTGGTTCCCACAATCTTGGCAATTCATCCCTCCATGTTTCATAACAGTAAACCCTACTGATCTCGAAGGCGACTCATCGGACAAGTTAAACCCAATATCTCGTACTCGACTAGGACCCGCTCCAAAAGAGATGTTGGTCACGTCCGGCTGTTGCTGCTGCTGCTGGTGGTGGTAATAATACTGCTGCTGCGGCCATATCTCGAAACCCTTGTTATAGATCTGCTGATTCTGCTCGTTCTTGTACAAATACAGGCTCTCGTCTTTATCTTCTCCTTGTTTGTTTCCGGTGTCTGTTGCTTCTCGTCCACCTAGATAGAAGAAGCCAGCCATTTGTTGCACCCAAAAGCTGAAACAAACCTCAATTTGAACCAAAAATCCATAGCAGAATTTGCCCTATTTAGTACCACGCCCCCACAGCCCGAGAGCAATAGTTTGATGAGCTGGTTGCCTTGTTTTTTTATAACTTGGAGTCTTTATGGATTTCAACTGTAAAACCTTTTTCTGGTAGGTTTTTAAAGACCACTGTTAGCCTGTGAGTGTTTGTTGGGTTTTGTTTTTTGGCTGTGTTCTTGACTCTGACCGATCCCCCCTCCCTGGAAACCCGAACCCTGATTTACTACAGTTCTTCAGTTTAAGAATCTGTTCTTCTTCTTCTTCTTCTTCAATTCTCTGATCTTTGGGGTGTTCTTCTTATTTCTTGCAGCTTTATAGGGTTAAAATACTTAAGATTGAGATTCGGTTTTAGGACAAAACAAAACAGGTTTCGATTAACTTGTCAGCTCCCACTTCTCTCTGCCATTCAATTCCAAGCAATAATGCACGGAATTAAAGCCCCTGCAACGCCTCCATGAGAACTGCAACACTCTCGCCTCATTTATGACAGAACCAGCTCTCTCTTTCTATCTCTAGTTAAAAAAACAAAAGTAAGTGGTTATGGTTATGATTCCTTTCAAGAAAGAAAGAGAAAAATGGCCATGATTATATGAGAGTATATTGGTTTAGAATCTGTAAAAACAGATTATTTTTTAGATTTTAGATAAAAATGTAATTTAACTTATTTAAGTTTTAATGAATATTCAAATACATAATATAATTAAATTTAAATATACAAATAAGATTAATCTGATAAGTTAAATAATTAATTAAAATTTAATATTTCTTTTCTACATTTTACAATAAATAAATATTTCAACTCCATCTATTAAATATCCCACCCTAAGTTAAATAAATAATTTATTAAAATCAGCTCAACTTAATTAAATATCATTCTAAATTAATAATTGTTCAATTTTTTTAATTAAATAAATAATTATCGTGTTTTTATATTAAAATTTAAATTTATATAAAATAAAGTGATAATGTATTGTGAAATTACACAATTTCTTTATTGTATTTTTATTATTGTTTTTATTTTAAATTAATAATTTTAAGCCGATTAAAAATTATAACTAAAATTTAAAAATAATCAATGATATAATATTTTTTAAGATATAAAATTAAAAAGCAATATTTAAAATTTAAATTTAATTTATTTTAATAATTTTTAACGTAGAATATTAAAAATATATAATTTAGTACATAAATTTTTTACTTGTATCTTAGTCAGTTTTCTACAGTTCTCTTACAGTTCCAATCAATCTAATCGAACAAAAAAGCCTTTTAGATTTGCAGTTGCAAGTCCATCCCCCATCGACGTTTCATATTCTTCCACGTGGCATTTCCTCAGCTTTTTCTTATTCGTTCTTACACCCGAAAACCTGCTCTGGTACTTTTTCTGACCCTTCCTGTTTTTTAAGATTGGATTTTCTCTCTCTTTGTTAATCTTACATATATACGTTTCTTTAACTATCACAGACAGATAAATCTATTAACATCTGTGACGATCAAGGAATCCAACGGTATTAAATTGCCTGTCGTAATATTTAAAAATATTTTGAAATCTATTCGATGATTATTTAATATTCATCTCACCTGTTCTCGTGCTTCTTTTCTTTTTATATTTCTAAAAGAAAATAAATAAATAAAAAAATCTCCTGTCATTGCCTCGTATTCTTCTCAAAATTCTTCGTGTAATCATTTCATTATTTGACTCGAAAGTCGCATTTTCACATTTTTGTCTCATTTAAAAAATAAAATTATAGACTAAATTATTTTATTATTTAATATTTTAAGTCGCTAAATATAATCCTTAGGTTTAGGTTCGTATAAATATCGATTTTAAAATTTAGATTTAAGAAATTTAAGTTATATGATTTGAAATTTAAAATTAATTTTAAGATCTAAAGTATTAAAACTTTTAAGTTTTATAATTTAAATATAAAAATTATATTTTTTCTACGTAATTTAAATATCAAATATAATCAAATAATTATATAATTATATTAATCTAAATTTAAATCCGATTATAATATGACTTTTCAGATGCATTTAACAGATCCACGACAAAGGAAAAGAAAAGATAAATTATAACAGATGTCACTTATTTATAGGCGGGGTTATATTTAAGTCAGACAATTATTAAAGGTTATGTTTAAGTCAATTAATTATGGATAAAAATATATTTAGATGATCTAAATAATATATATTATATTTAGATCATTCTTCATATTTAATTTTTTTTTATAAATTGTATATTAGATTAATTAATAATTTTAAATAGAACACTCCAATGTTAACAATTTAGAAGAAGAAAAAACGATTAAACTGATGTATTTTTTTTAATATGAATGATGGTCCAGTCGTAATATTTACCCATAATTGAGTGACCTAAATAAAATCTTTAATAATTGTATAATCCAAATGTAACCTTACCCATCGATGAATGATCCAAATATAACTTTTAATAATTAAATAACTTAAATATAATTATACACACAATTAAGTATCCTATGTTATAGTCAGGGACGAAGCTATCTTGTCAATGGGAGGGGCTCTTACCCCCCTCAATTTTTTTTGGTATAATTACATATGAAGTCCCTTTTAGCTTAAATGGTAATAAAATAAGCTTAAATATAATTATACACACAATTAAGTATCCTATGTTATAATCAGGGACGAAGCTACCTTTCAATGGGAGGGACTCTTACCCCTCCCAATTTTTTTGGTATAATTACATATGAAGTCCCTTTTAGCTTAAATGGTAATAAAATAAGGTTTTTGTCCCTCTCAATTTTTAGATTTAAAAGATAAATCTTTATCCCTCCCGATGTTTGATTCTAGCTCCGTCCCTAGTTATAGTTTATCAAATAAAAACAATAAAACAAAGTTCATAAAATCCCAGTAATTAATGTCGATAGTTATTAGGGGCCCGATGCACTAAACCTTTTTCTTTTATTTTTTCCCCCCTATTATTATTATTGACTTTCTTCTTGTTTCCTGTCCTCTCTAATACTGATTTCAAGACAGTAGCAGACTTTGAGCTCCTAACTTTGATGAAATATGTTATGTCTGAAACCCCATCTCTCCTACTGGTTTTAGGAACCCTAAGTTAAATTTGTTTTTCCTGGACACCAATCAAAATGACTGCTACTTCTAAGAACATAAGTAACGTTAATTTTGTTTGTATTTACCAATAATTATGGAGGAATCTAGGTTCGTACCTAGCTTTGTTCCATTCAAAACGTTACTGAATTTTCTTACAATGCATGTACCTATGTTGGTATTAATCGTTAATTAATGGAGCAACAAAAATTTAAATATAAATGATTGTGTAATTTTTCTTATAACACACGGTCAATGATAATAATGGATTTAAGTGTATAATAGAATGGATTTATCTCTTAACTAATCGTTGATTAATCGTGTTTTAAAATTGATCGTTATTGTTATAATCGTTTAACTTAATGGAACAATTAATCAACTATAAACACCGTTAATCTTATTAATGTACGAAAGTCAACAAATTAACTTATTGATATTTTTACAATCACAATAAAGAATGTTTTTAAAATTTTACATCCTCGAACTTATTGAAAGTTGATCGTCATTATTGTTAATCTTGTGAATTACGAGTGACCCCTAGATTCTTCTGTCGTTAAAAGTGAAATCCAAATGCCTATATATTTCCCTAGAAACCTCGACGTGAAGACCATGAAGGGGAACAAGGATGATACCTGAAACATAGGAAAGAAGATGAAATATGAAATTGAGGGTTTCAAACTGTGTGGTTGGACTGGGAGTGTCTCAATAATGGTGTACCTCTCTCGAGCCCTGCGCTTGCTCCACCATGGTTTATATAAGTAGACTCTCTTCATATATTTTCTCTTTCTTTAGAGTTATATTTGTTAATAATTATCGATTATTTTATTATTTTTTCAAATATTATATTATAATCGTATTAAATTTTCGTTATAAATAAAATTTGATTCAAATGATAAATAATTTTATTTCATTTAAATAAGTATCGGGTTTTGAAACTTTAAAAATTAGGTGTAGCTTAGGTTTTTGAAACTTTGATAAAGTGTCGTAAATTTTTGCCTACCAGAAATTGTACTATTATGATGATTTATTAGTACACAAAGTTTTTTAACGGATACCAAAATCTCAAAATACTAAGAATTTCTTAGGTGTATCTTTAAATTTTTTTAGTAAAACTTTATAATTAATACAAAAAAATCAATTATTTTTTATTTGGTTTTATGCAATAAATTAATAGATTTACTATAATTTATTATTTTTTATTAAAAAATACATTTATTAAAAAGGGAAATAGTTTAGAGGTTCAGAAGGCAAAGTAGAATGAGGGCCATACATGTCAGCAAATACAAAGCCCGTTGGCATTTTGGATTTTTGCTGGTGCTATAACTTAACTATCTACTAGCCCAATCATAAGTGACGTATTTTTTTATTATTAGTTTTTTTAATCAGCTACGGTGGTTACAGTTAGGGGTATTTATTGTCGAATATTGAATTTGATTTAATTTTTTTGGATATTCGGGCTTTTAGATTGATAATATAGTAATTCGTATTCAATCTGGAAAAGCGGATATCCGCATATTCGGATATCGGATATTCATATTAGATATTTAGATATCCAATTATCCAAAAATATAATTTGATTAAACTAATTTTTCGAATTCGAAGATTGTATTTATGAAAGTTTTGAAATTTCGAACATAATAAACAACAAATTACTAAACAACAATAAGCACATTTATAAAAGTTTCAATTTTTAAAATTTTTGAAAATTACAAGCACTAAATTGTTAATATAACAAGATTAATATTGTGATCCGTATCTTATTTGGAAAACTTAAAATCGGATCGAATATTTGATCCAAAAAATAAAAATTAGATTGAATATCCGTATTTTCAGATCGAATCAATAGATAATCAGATCGGATCAGATATTTTTAAGTACCTCTAATTACAGTTGTATATATTATATAGTATACTCTAACTCATTAGACATTCATTACTCAGTTATTATATTTCGCAATTTACTCTGTGTTTCAAATTCAAATTCTATATCTAAAAAAATTAAAAATTCTCAAACTTTATCTTAATGAATTTTTACAAATGCAACCATCTAATAAAATTTATAAAGGCTATCAATCATGATTTTTTTCATACAACATAACGATATTAATATTCTTAATACAAATTTTAAGATTCGAACTAATAAATTTTTTTTACCATACGGTTAATCATAATTTTAACCATTGGATATATGGATTCTGGCGACCAGTAGTTTTATGACTTAAACTCGAAGCAATCCCTAAGCTATCATTAATGTCCAGCTTAAATAGAGTTCGTGTAGGTTATTTTATTACAAGGCTATCTCTAGGTGGACAGGCTTTAATTGTGGAGCACCCTGTTTACAGGGGAGAAGGTAAATGGTGTAATCATACATTTAGACCTTATAAAGTATCAATAATTCAATTTAATCCATTTAAACCCTTTATTAATACAGAATTTCCGATTTTGGCCACTCCTAAATTTAATTTAAGATATTTTAGTACAATTTTTTAAATTTTATTTCGACATCCAACACAATTTCTAAACTCGCCTTAATTGAAGATTTAAAGTAACAACCGTCTTTTTATTGTTCTTTTGGTTTTAAGGTTTACTCTGATTAATCAAGATCGATCTGCGTCGCATATCTAGTTTTGGTGGATAAACCTCCTAACATAGATTTTTTGCATATATAACACCTCGAATCTGAAACATGTTTAAACGGAATCAAAATAACTAACACTTAAAGTAACATGTACTTTATTATCTTTTGATATCAGGATGGTGTCTCAAAAATTGAAACATTAAATATTGATTTGAATTTTAATTAGTAGTTAGTTTATTTTTTTTAATTAGATCTATTTTATTGGAGAAAATAGGATGATTAGATTTATTAAAAAAATAAATATTTATATTAGAGAGAATTTAAAGAATTTTTGTGATAAAATAATATATTTAACAATATACATTAAAATATCTTAACTTTAGAATTACAAAAATATATAAAAATATATAAATATGAAATATTATTATAAAATATTCTTAAAAATACAAGAAAACTACGTTATTAATCTCGAATTAAATTATATTTTTATCTTAAACCGATTCAATCCGATTTTAATATTAAAACAAATTCAATCAAACCTATTTTTCCACACACACAAAAACTTGACCTGATGCACTAGAGTCCGGTTAGAACTCATCCCTACGTGTGATGGGAGTGACATAATGCCTCCAACAACGTTAATTTCTTCAAAATAATTACTGCTGCTCCCCATCTCTAGACCTGCTACAACAAGTGGTAAGAATCATTCACATGTCGCATCAGTTATGGATACAATGTTTTTTTTTAAAAAAATTATTATGATTCTAATTTGATAAAATAGTATCGTATGAAAAAAAATATATAATTTTTTTGATAAATGATAATTATAATACTAATGAAGAGAGAGAAAGAAAAGAATTTAAGAGAAAAAAATATTTTTGGTGAATTTAAAATTCTTCACTTAAGAGAATACGAAAAAATAAATAATAAATAATTTAACAATTGACTAAATGTATTTAGTTATATCTAATTTATTATTAAACTTGTGTCAGATTAATTAGGTATAATTCAATTGAAAATATTAGAAATTTTTGTTTTTTTTCGTATGTTTATATAATAGTTAAAAATAGTAATTTAAAATAACTATATTAATGATCAAACAGAAAAATAAATTTATAAATTCATCAAATCCCACAATGCCTCGATAAATTATGTAAATATAAATTAATCTTATACTTTGACCACTTAAACATTTATAAATTCATCTTGGGATCTTACTACAATTATACAAATCATGGCCTAGGGTTTCAGATTTTTTGAGAAAAAAAAAAAGAGTTAGAGGGACCATTCTATAAATTTCCCAAACTTGTGATTATGGTAACTGAAAAAAAAAGCATTGGATTAGACGTGAGATGGGAGCATTGAAATGACATTACCTTTAAAGTTTAAACAACGTTAATTTCATCAAAAATTACTGCACTTCCACATCTTTAAATTAAACCAGCAACACAAGAAAGCAAATGAACTCACCGTTCTCTTCGATGCCAGGGTTTCCATCATCATGCTTTCAACTACTGGGAAACTCCATGAGTTCATCAGCTCTTCCACTTCGTATCACTCTAAAACCCTTGATTTCTTCCTTTCTTTTCTTAAAAAAAAAATTGAATCGAAACCCTAGATTTCTTTTAAATTTTGTAGAACGAAGCAAATAATTGATGAGTACCAGAAAATCTTGGGCGTCGATCTCTGGCAAGGTCACTATGAGGTCTCTCTCTCTCTGCCTTTTTTTTTCTCCATTAACTTTCATCTTCGGTTGCAGGAAAAGTTGAAGCAGGTGAAAGAGGTTAACAGCATTCTGCGCAAGAAAATCAAGTAAACGGATAGATTAATTTAAAATTTAATTTTTAAAAAGAAAATCAATAGAAAATATGAAAAAAAAAGCACGATAAAAAGACGTATGATTTTTGCTGTATTGCCTTGGGTGTTCTTCACCTACCATTCGCTTAAACCAAGTTTGAGATTAAAAAAAACTTTGAATCCCAGTGTACTCAATTAAGGGGGTAATTGATCTTTCATAATTTACGAGGATATTTTAGGATGAGTACGAAATGGATTTTGACCGATTCGAAAATTATATACTTTAACTCAACTTGATTTTATTTTAAAAATTAATTTTAGAGATTTGATTATATAAAAATAATTTTAAGGATTTAATTATAAAAATAATTTTAAGGATTTAATTATAAAAATAAATATTATTATAAAATATCACTAAACGTGACGTTATTAGTCCAAAATCATAGATTGAATTTTTTCTCCCTAAACTTAAATCCAACTTTTTTAAAAAATTATTCAACTGGGTTGAGTGAAGTGTCTATTAGGGTTGTGCAAAAAAATTTGATCTAATCGATTCATTGATTCGATCTAAAATTTTGGATATTTGATTATTTTTAAATAATTTAAAATAAATATAAAATTTTTTGGATCATATATAGATATTTAGTTTACATTCGGATTACATATCTGAAAATCTAAAAATTGAATTTTTTATGTATATGAATCATGTTATAGTCAATAATTTGTTGTTAGATGTATTTGAAAATCTAAATTTTTTATAGATATATAAGACCTTCAATTTTGAATTATATTTTTTACATAATAACGCAAGTACACAACAATCGATCCTATGTGACAGTGTATGTCGTGGTAGTAATGTCATATAAAAAAAAATGTTAATTTTATATAATGACACACCAATCAAAAAATATTTTATAAAATTATATAAAATATAAAATATTTTTTTATAACATTTCATTTTGTTAAGTCATTTTAAGGGGTTTGTCATTAATGATCAATAATTTTTATTCATAAAAAATATTTTAATTTTAAGTAAAATGTTAAAAGTTAAATTAATTGAAAAAAATAAAAGTTAAATAATTATTTAATTAAATATTAGGGACAATTTTTTTTTAGTTTTATACTAATAAAAAAATGGAAAGTTTGACATCCAACTAGAAAAGGAGCAGGGACAATATTTATTTTAATTAAATCACAACGTGGATTAATTTTTCTACTGTCAAAATCTTATTAATTATTACAATCATGACGTTGACCTTTGATTAATCAAATAATGCAAGTGTTTTAATTATTTGTTTAATAAGTAAGTAATGTCTGTGTCATTTACCCAAAATTAATTTTTAATGCCTAAAAATCTAAATCGATAAAGATTGAATAATATTTTGGTAGTATTTGAATTTTTTCGAAAATAATTAATTTGATACTATTGCCTAACTTTATTATGAATTTTTTTTTTATTATGGACAAGGACGGAGCTGTGAGGGTGGGGAGGGATAATCGCCCTCCCACCCCAAAATTTTTTTTACTTTTGTTTTCTCTTTAAAGTTTTTTAAATTTTATTTTTTTATGAATTTGCCTCACCTATTTCTAAATATTTATGTTTTGCTCTCCTCAGCCTCAAATCCGGACTCCGTCCCTGGTCATGAAACATCATCAATCATTTTATTTGTACTTTCATATTTTTGAAGAATTATGTAATTTTTATGTAATTTATATATCTTGAAATAATATTTTTAAAAAATTAATAGATAAATAATATTGATATCAATCGAACAAAAACACAATCATATTCGTAATAAAAAAGGAAAATGCTAGGTTATGATTGGCAAATAATTTATATAGTTGCCGGTGTTGACAAGATGATTAGGAACAACAAAACAGGAATCTAAATGTTGGGGGTCATGGTCGGGAAATAAACAAGGGAAAAGTCATGTTCTTTTTGCATAAGTGCTGTGTTCTTGGTTATGAAGAAACCTACGGCGGATGCTACCACAATATCATATTGAAGTTTTTATTTTATAATTTTTAATTTTTTTATTGATATTCGAATTATTAATCATTTATAAATTTTAATTTTAATAAATATAAATTGATAAAAATAAAATCGTGATCGTAATTTAAATACCGACTAAGCTACTATTGCCTTAATATCAACCCTTCCTTTTCTTTTCTCAATGGGACAGAGTGATTTTAATAAAAAAATATTAATTTTACGAGATATATATTCGAATTTAGTCAGTGAATTTTGATTCCTAAAATGCAAATCTTTGTTTTAATCATGTTCACGAACAACGAAGGCAACAGGGTGTCGAAATTACGTTGAAAGAACCAAACATGTAAGAACATGATCTCAATTGTCAATTATTTGGGCTCCAAAAAATTTCCAGGAAGGATCCCATAAAAATTTCTACTTTCCCAGAGAATCTGGGAAAATTTTGACTGTACATCTCACACAGTAATCAATATACGATCTTCTAATTCTTAACCACAATCGACATGCAGTTTTCTTGGATAAAAGTCTTCTTTCGTTCAGCAATGAAACTATCGACTATTAAACGGAACTCGTCGTTGCTCATCTCATCGAGCGATTTCCTCGGCGGGTCAATCGTAGAAACCACCAGCTCTCTGGCCATCATTGCCGTCTCCGATCTTCTGAACTCCCTGCGACGACATTGGTTTCCAGATTCCGAGAGCAACGATCGTGTCATTAAAGGCTTGGGTTTTGTCACTGCAACAGCAACCGCAGTTTCCACCGGGACGATTTGTTTATCCACCGTGGTCTCCTCCACGGCAGTGGCTACGGATGAACGTTTTGTCTCCGTAACAGAAACCACATTTTCCGCCGCGACGACGATTTGTCTGTCCACCGCATCGTTGACAGTGGAGAAGGCGGATACCGGTACAATTCTCTGGCGAGAGCCGACGTACTCGTCGTAGATATCAGATTTTTTCTGAGTCTGTTTTTGGCTAGACAGAACATAAACAAAGACGATGAGGATGTTTAAAACAACGAAAACCGAAACAGGCTCGTTAAGGGTGTTGTTAAAACGAAGATGAAGATCTCCGGCAACCTCGACGATGTCGGGAATCAAAGTAGGTAACCAAGAGCATGATGACAAAAACAACACGAACAAAACTCCGGTCAATTGCAGACCAGACCTTAGCTTCTTCTCCATGTTGTATCTCCTCAGAGCATCCTCTTTCTCTGCCTTAACGTTGTCAAATCCAAATGAATCCATTTTTGTTCAAGAAAACAGTTACTAGGGGAAATGGAGGAGAAGGTTTAAGGTTGCCTTCGAGAAGGTGGGTGCTTAATAAGACGGTGCTTTGGAAGATGAATGATTTGAATCGATTCGATGCTGGACGTTATATAGAGGTGCGTTGCCCAGGCTTTTATGATTTTTTGAGTAAATTATACGGAAGATCATTTAATTATAAAATTAGTATTTATTTAATTATTATATTTTAATTTTAATAAATTTATTATATAACTATTTAATTGGTCCAGTTAAGTAATCAATTGTTAAAAGGTATAATTGTTAAATAAATTTAGAATAATGGTATATTCGCTCTTTTTTACTTATATAATTTATCAATTTAAATAAAATAAAATTAATTATTTAAATAAATGATGACATCATTTATTTAAATAATTATTTTATTTTATTAAATTAAAATTAGAATTAAATTAATGGATTAGACAAATAATAGGATTAAATATGTAATTATTCTAGTTTTATTTAACAGTCACGTCAGTATCTCGATTTTTTAACGATTAGTAATTTGATTAAAATTAATTAAATAATTATACGATAAATATATTAAAATTAAAGGTATAGTAATAAAATCGACATCGACCCTATCAAATAGTAATCTATGCATGTCTACCTTCTCAGTTCACACCAAGAAAAGTAAAAGTGGGGCCTCGCTTTGATGGTTATATATATATTTAGCACTTTTGGGTTATTTTAATTTTAATTGTAATAGATTTAAATTTTGTTTCGATTGTTTTGGATTTTATTTAAATTTTTATTTTAATTTAGATTTATGATGATTTTAATTTAGATATTAAACTGAATTGATTAATTTTTAATTTGATTAATTTTAAATTCGGTTAATATAAATCTGGTTTGGTTTAAATTTAAATACAAAGGTTATATAATTTTTATAAAAAGTAATATATTCGTTATTAAATTTATATTAAGAGATTTATATTATAATTTAACTAAATATATAAAAAAATGAATCATGGGCAGAACTTAGAGATAATTCAGGAGTACTAAATCTCGGTCAATTATTGTTTTTATGTATTAAATAGAGATAAAAATATTAAAATATATAACTTTTTTAAAGAAAATGTTTTTTAATCTCTGTCAATTAATTTTTTTTAAATATATTTTAATCCCTTTTATAATAAATTTTTACTTCCGTCCCTGAACCGGATTAATCCAATAAAACCAAACATTAACAAAAACTTCAACCTTGTAGTAAAAGGAAATGAAATCCAGTCCGGTCAAAAACAAGTTTGTATGTGGTAATAAATGATAAATGTTAAATTTACATTCAAAATTGACAGTTTGAAGGAGTCGTAAGTTGCGAAGACTCACGAGGTGACTTTTCATTGCTCCTTTCAGTCTCTAAGTCAAGCTAAGGACAAAAAGAACTCGGACAAAAAAATGAAGACTACAAAGTCAACATCTCTTTGTCTGAGAGTGACAAGCCAGGTTTCATTTCTATTCATTTTCAATGAAATTTCCTAACCATTTCCCTTTATAATAATTTATTAATTTCTCAATTGGCGGGTTGATTTTTTATAACATTTGAAAATTTAATAAAAATTAAAAGATTCATTATTTTTATTTAAAAATCATAATTTAATGTCAATAATCTTTTAAGTATGTGATTAAAGTTTATCGAATATTTAAAATTTAAGATATTGTAAGTTATTTTTAAAGTTTATTTATGAGACTTTAAAAATGTTAAATAAATTTAAATTATTATAAATCTCATAAAAAATTTAAAGTCCTAATTGAAGTTTATTTAGGAGACTTTGTAATAATTTAATATTATATATATATATTTAAGTAAAATGTTCTAATTTTAATATATTTTACAATATAAAAATCAGTTTAATTTTTATATTAAAATCAAAATTTCCCCTTTTGATTTCAAATCTAAGTATTAGAATGTGAAATAAAAATTTACAAAGTACAATGATAATATATATTGTATTTTGAGATATTTAAATTTAAATCTTAAAAATAATATTTTAAAGAATTTTTAAATTTTTTTAAATATAAACCGTTAATAAATATGAATCTAATAATTTAATAATTCGAATTTTAAATACAATATTATTAAAAATGACAACCTCAAGAATGACCATTTCTATACCGGCCCATTTCTATATCGGATGGCCCAATAAATCGACATAGAACCAAAGCAATCTAACGGGCTTTCGTTTTCACTGTATACCGTTCTTAAATCTGTCTTGAAGAAGAAGAAAAACCTTCTTAAAATACACAGAAAAAAGAGCTGAAAACCTATCGAGGAAAGCTAGCAATTAAGACGGTGGCGTAGAGGAAAATGTTCAGGAACCAGTACGATACCGATGTGACGACATGGAGTCCGGCGGGGAGGTTGTTCCAAGTGGAATACGCGATGGAAGCCGTGAAGCAAGGCTCGGCGGCGATCGGGCTTCGGTCTAAGACTCATATCGTTCTGGGTTGCGTCAACAAGGCTAATTCCGAGTTGTCTTCTCACCAGAAGAAGATCTTCAAAGTCGATGACCACATCGGCGTCGCTATCGCCGGTCTCACCGCGGACGGGCGCGTTCTCTCTCGGTATATGAGGAACGAGTGTATTAACTACAGTTTCACGTATGAGTCGCCGCTTCCTGTGGGAAGACTTGTCGTCCAACTTGCCGATAAAGCTCAGGTCCTTTTCGTTTCTTGAAATTATAAATCTGTGAACTTTTACTTCAAAAATGCAAAATGAACTTCATTTTGAGTGTCGCTGAACTGATGGGTGATGTTGATTTTTGGGTTTTCTTTGAGAAATCGCTATTTGAAGCCCTAATTAGCGGGTTTCTACTGAAGCATTAAAGTTAGTAGAACTGCAAAATTAAGCAAAAAATGGTAATCGACATCTTCTCAATGAAGATTACCTCGCAATTAAGACTTTTGTGTTGGAAGCATTGATGGATCAAGTAATGTGGAATTTAAAGTGAATCCGATTTGCATTTTGGCCATGATTAAAGTAATATCCAAAGTTCAATCTGGCATAGAGGAAAAAGAAATTGATAATGAGGATTAGTATGATACAAACAGAATGGAAAAGAGGATTCAGTTGGCTATTTTTACTTGATAGTTGTTAAAATTTGCACCGAGTTACTCTTTCAGATAACAATCTCGTATGTGCATACAAAGGTTGATTTGGAAAGATTGTTTGAGATTGTGAGTGTATTACAATTACTGTTTTAGTACCTTGTTATGCTTTTGCCAATTGAATGATTGAGAGTTTAATCGGATATAAGCACATTTGAGGTTTGAATGGGTTGATGGTTTCTCTGCACCCAACTCAGAGAGCTTGGCGTGCTTTTGTGTTTGGTTTTAGGCTTAGCTGTGCTGGTGTTATGTGACCGTGTGGTATTTTCGCAACATTTTTTTTGTGTGATTACTTGATCTGTATATTTGTTGATGCAAAAGTTTTTGAATGATGCCAAGTTTTTGAGGCTTGATTAGAGTCGGTGACTGTAAGTTGTGATAGATTATCTATGTTTTCGTATGCAACTATGACAGTTATAGAATAGTTGTGGAAGCCCTCTGATTATTATCTTATGCTTTGTTTCCTTACTATTCTGTGCTTAGCCATTTGATTGGTCGCTAAATTTTGTATACTGCTCAGCAGTCGATGTAATTGTTTTGATTCATTACATATTTGGGGTTACTTTTAACCCCAATTAAATTAAACATAATTGATGATAAAGATGGTAATATCTTGTGGAACACCCACCTTAGCAACATAATAGTGTTATTATTTTTGTGCAATTGAAAAGGAGGAAATGCTTGTGTTTGGTGGCAGGTCTGCACCCAGCGCTCTTGGAAACGACCTTATGGTGTTGGCCTGTTGGTTGCTGGCTTGGATGAATCTGGCGCTCATCTCTATTACAACTGCCCAAGCGGAAATTACTTTGAGTATCAGGCTTTTGCCATTGGATCCCGCTCACAAGCTGCAAAGACATACTTGGAACGCAGGTTTGAGAACTTTGCAGATTCCTCTCGGGATGATCTGATCAAAGATGCCCTTATGGCAATAAGGGAAACCCTACAAGGAGAAACTCTAAAAAGTTCAATATGTACAGTTGCTGTGGTAGGGGTCGGGGAGTCATTCCATATTTTGGATCAGGAAACTGTACAACAAATGATCAATGCCTTCGATATTGTGGGAGAACAAGAAGGGGCTGCTGAACCCGATGCTGCCACGGGACAAGAGGCTACAGCTGATCAGGGTGATTCTACCGACGAGGGTGCGGCCCCAATGGACATTTAAGGTTTCTTGGCATCCGCGCACATCCTCATCTTTAGTTAAGTTTTTCTAGCACGTATTTGTGGATTTGAATGAGTTAGCTGTAGGCATTATTAGTGTATTGGATATTTCCTTTCTTTTGCAAACCATCCTTTTACCATTGCTGCAAACATACAAAGACTAGCCTGACTTGAAACTAAGTTTACAGTTATAATCAAAATACATGATTGTTGTCAGCTTATTTGGGTGCTAGTACTTGAATTTATGAAATTTGCTACGGACACGACGGATCTGTGGCAAACCAACAAACATCGAAATTATGTTCTGTTATATGCTATTACTTAATCTACTTAACTATTTTTTTTTTACAATAATAGTAAACACTCGTATTTAGATTTTTTTAAATTATTTTTTAAAAATATTTGTCTAATGTACTTTTTAAAAATATTTTTCAAAAATGAGAAAAACATCATCGATTGAAAGACTATGGAATGGGAAAATAGCAAAGTGAGTCCTTGCTTTCCTCCAGTGTTTACAGAAAAGCACTCCAAGTATAGTACACGTTCAAAATGATCCCAAAATTCAAAAACTCTCAACTAGTCTCTGAATTTGATGTTTAAGCAATTTAGTCCCCTTCTTCCTAATTCATTCTATTAAAATGGAAACTACCAACCCCAAATTTGGGGCGTGGCAGTGTCACTCAGAATATGGTATGTGTAGCAGTTTGAAGAATAGGCTTTGAAAGGATGAGGTTACCTTTTACTTTTCTCACTCACATCATTACTATATATATATATATATATATATATATATTGGAAGTGGTAATTGGAGTTGAGATATATCCAAGCGGGTGTAGAAGATGAAAGAAAAGAGTGGTGAATATAAGAAAGGTCTGTGGAGCGAGGAGGAAGACAGGATCCTGATGGATTACGTAAGGAAGCATGGCAAAGGCAAATGGAATCGGATACCAAAACTTACAGGCCTCAAAAGAAGTGGCAAAAGCTGTAGGTTGAGGTGGCTCAATTATCTTAACCCTGGTGTCAAGCGTGGTGGTTTCTCCGACCAAGAGGATGATCTTATCATCCGCCTTCATAATCTCCTCGGCAACAGGTGGTCCCTCATAGCTGGTCGAGTTCCCGGAAGAACAGACAACCAAGTAAAGAACTACTGGAACACTCATTTGAGCAAGAAGCTGGGGATCAAAAATAAGACTACCGCTAGTTCTTCACAATCACACCATCCAAGTCCAAAGTCTAGAGATGATGCAGCTAGTGGTGGCACTGGCAACCAAGACATGGACTGTTGGTTTTGGCAGTGCTATAATAACAATGACCTCCTTTTCAATCTGCATACACCTACCACTGTCAATCTGATGGAGTTACTAGACCAGGACATGTCTCTTGATTTTGTTTGATTGTTTCCCATGCCCTCTAATCTTCCTTCCTTTGATTTGTTTGTTTTTTACTTGTACTTTGGATTGGTTTGGTTTGGAACATGTATCATATTATTAATTTGTCTGCTTTAATTCTCTTCTCTATTGTTATATCATATATGGTTTACAGTATAATAACATATAACCAGTCCTTCCTCCCCTTTCAGTTCAGATCATGTTTGGGGTTCGTGACTTTTCCTCGAACAATATCATCTCTAAAGTTCGAACATTTGATGATACAAGTGAATATCACCTAAACTTGAATGTATTTAGTCAACAAAGGCATTAGAGCACTTGAAATGTGCTACAGATATGACTTGAAAGCAGAAAGACTTCAAAATATTATTAAACTTTGTACTGTATATTCAGACGCATTGATGCCTAATGATGAAACATATGGATATCAAAACAAAAGTGAATCAAGAACGTCCAATGAGCTAGTTATTTGTAATGATACCCATTAAGTTTATAGCTGCATCATATGACCTTTTTCATTGAATTTACCTTTCCTTCTAATTATCTTTATTTTGTGCTTCCTTAGGGTAGTTTGTCGCCGACTGTTAGGGTTGTAAATGAGACGAGATAGATTACGAGTTATTAGAATTCGATTTAATCAAAACTCGATTTAATTGAATTTAATTCGACCCGATTCGAAAAATTAGCGAACTACTAAAAAGTATATTATATTTTATTGGTTAATTAGGTTTGATTTTGGGGTTTGGGGTTAATTCAAACTTTAGAGCCTTGTTTGAGATTTATGATTAGGTTAGGTTAACAATGACTTATAGGTTTTTAGGAATAAGGTTTAGCAAATTAGGGTTTAGTTCGAGCTTGAGTCGATCCAATTTTTTCTGAGTTCATTTGACCTTAATAACTTTGAGCTTTCGAGTCGAGTTTGAGTTTAATAATTTTAAGCTTATGAACTTTTGAATTGATTCGAATTTATCCTTAAATATTTCAAATGTTAAATCAAATTTAACGATATTCAAACTCAACTCGATTCGGCCAGTCCTACTACTATTGAGATTTCAAATAAAAACACTTTTCCCTTCCTCCACTTGTGATCATTCTCTTTAGTATCTATATAAATGATTGACATAAATAAATAAAACGCATACATGGATGCTGAAATTTATGAAAACAATGCCATGGGGAATCTTTGCTGCTTTTTTCCCCCTATAAAGCTGATATACATCCCAGATTGCATAAAGACAAGAACAAAGACCCTGTAGTCTGTATCCATCACAATTCCTGCTCTAAAGGATCTGATGTACCCCTCAAGTCTCAGTGATGATTGGCATTCACATTACATCACATTGTCGTATGATGATCTGCCTCCAAACAAGACAAGTTTGTCTTTGAGTGTTTTTCCCCACTACACATGAAAATCAAATGATGGCTCCTTTTGAAAAGAATGTCACACTTATAAAGAGGTCTTGGCCATTCATCCACACTCCATAACTAGGTGATTTTCAAAGACATACTCATGCATGCATGATAATGCGAGGGGACCAATCCTAGATCTACTTTGGTAGGGTTATCATTAATAATTAAATTTAAGATTTATGATTATGATTATGATATAATGTTAAGATTTGAGATTATGATTTAAATATTGAGTTTATCGTGTATTTTTTGGTGCATAAAGTTTCTATTTAAGATTTAAAATTTTAGAGTTTGAGCACATAAAAGGGTAAAAGATTTTTGTCCAAGGCAAAGTAGAAATTGTGTCTTTTTTGATATTCTTATTTATGTCTGTCGTTAAAATTTTAGTTTAGTATTGAGAAATTTGAAATATTATAATTAGGAGTGTCCATTTTTTAATATTGGATCTAATTATTTAAATATTGGATACCTAATTATTTAATCCGCAATGATTAAAAAAATTAAAATTTTAAATATTGGATGCTTAATTATTCAAAATATATAATTTAATTTAAGTATTTTTTTTTAGATTTGATGGTAATATTTGTGAAAAATTTTAATATAACAAGAAAAAAATTGTTAGATATAAAGATTTACATCTATGAAAATTTTGATTTTTTGATTTTTTAAATTTAACAAGCATAAAATATTAAATATAACAAGATTAGTACTTATAAAATTTTGAATTTTCGGATATTCAAATAAATTAAAACTTGAAATATTACGACCCGTATCCAATATAAAAAATTGAAATTTAAATTAAGTTTTAAAATTTTAAATCAAATAAACGGATAATCAAATCAATCGGATCAGATATTTTATACATCCCTAAATTAATAGCATTATCTGAAAAACCCAGATAATTATGAAAGTAATCTGTTTCTTTTCTTTTTCTTGGATGAAGATTACTCTATGATATCTCCTCTCCTATTCCTATCACCATGACAATTTCTTTTTGCCATGATTGTGATGCACATTGTGTAATAAATATGAAAGTATCGTGGGACACTGGGCGGCTATGTAACACCCGATGTCTTAGTCAAGACATAAGCAGATGTTGCCAGGACAGCAATGCTGGACTGGGAAATGGAAATCAAAGCAAAAATCATACACACAGGTGAGGGAAATTTGTATGGGGATGTGATATCTACTTGATGGATACAGAAGGACAGTTTAGCTAGAAAAAAAAAATCGGTTTGAATCTATTTATTTAATTTAAAAATTAATATTAATTCGAATATGATAATTTAAGTTTGATTTAAAATTCCAAATAAATCAAACTATATTAAAATTGATCCAAATTTTAATTAAATCGGATGGATCCGAATTAATTTATAATTGAACCAAAGATAACTATAAATAATAAAAAAAATATTATAAAATATAAGAAACGAGATATAAATTATCACACAATTCACTAAAAAATTATATATAAAGGTATAAAAAATTGATCTGATCGATTGAAACCGATCGATCAAGAAATTGATTTAAAACCCAAATATATATAAATATATTTTCCCAAAAATTATTTGTTTATCATTTCTTATTACTGGTTCGAATCCAATGAGCTCTGGTCCAGTCCAGTTCATTACAGAACCGTGCGATTAAATTTTCATTTCCCCCTTAATGAGCATAACTGAAAGTTATAGGAAAAGTTAAATTCAGTTAGAAATTTCAAAACTTGTGAACCACTATTGCAACCTCGTAAATTTATCTCCATATATTTTCGTGGATCATAAACAGTTAAAAGTAATGGATAATGATTAATTTATAAATTAATTATCATTAAATTGTTTATATATATATATATATTTCATAAAATTAACAAAATTAATTGTATCTAGCTTTTAAAAGAAAGTTTGTATTTCATCGTGGAAGAGAAATTATATCGTAGATCTTATTTATTGTGACATGTATGATTTAAATATTTAGATTCGTTTATCTTTAAATAATTATCTAATAACTACACACTATTTAATAGAAATTATATCATGAATCCTTTCCACAATGTCATCTGTGGTCTCAACTAATCAAATCCATCCATCTCATATTCTTTAAGGTGAATCATCACCCTTTTTCTACATATAATTAGTAAGTAGATAATTAGGAGGAGAAATTATATTATGAATCTTTTTCACCACGTCAGTTGTGGTCTTAACCAACCAGATTCATCCATCTCATTTTTTCAAGATGAATCATCGTCTCTTTTCTACATGCAATTAGGAGAGATTATGTCATGAACTCTGTTCACCAAGTTATCCGTGGTCTATACAATTAAGTCCGTTCATCTTTATGTAACTACCTGATAATTGAGAGATTGTATCATGAACCCTTTTCACCACGTCATCCGTGGTCCATATAATCAGATTCATTCATCTTTAAGTAACTATTTGATAATCACCCACTCACTAATTACATGTAGGAAAGAGATGATGATTTACCTTAAAAAAATATAAAACAAATAAATCTAGTTGATTAAGACCACAAATACGTGACGAAAATTATTCACGATATAATTTCTTCTGCTAACTCCTGGTTAATGTTTTTCTTTAAATACTTTACAAGGTAATATATATTTATAGATTTTTTCATTCATTAATAAAATATACATATCATATAAATAGAATTCCTTCAACTCAAATTTTCTAAAAGACGATATAAGTGAAAAAAAAATAATAATAAGCACGTTTATAGTTACAACCATAATTAAAATAAAAAACGGATTTAAATGTACCCTCAGTCCTACCATTAAGCCAGAGCTTCATTAACGAATGTTAAATTGTTAATACTGGACTAATCCAGATAAATTTTATTATTATACATACAAATTAAAATATCAATTGACTTTTCAAGTATATTCAATTAATTAGTATAACATTTAATTAAGTTTAGCTTGGTTACAAGATATAAAATCATATATGTTTAATATCCTCGAAGGCTTTAGGTACCCATAGCGGATACTCGAATGGGAATCAACCCAAAAATAGGAAAAATTATATCATGGATCAATCTCACCACGTGTCTATGGGATCAACCAATAAAAACTAGTCATCTCATCAATTTTTCCATGTCATAATATATTCTCAAGTGAATCTTCACTTGAAAAATTAAAAAATAATGAGATGGCTAGTTTTTATTGGTTGGTCTTATGGATGACGTGATAGGACTGACCCATGATATAATTTCTCCAAAAATAGACGATGTTCTTACGTAACCACGACCCATTACTATAACGATGGGGTCTCGGGCATGGGCAACAACGAATTTGAATCCTACACAGGCTTACCTGTCTCCACAACCTATCATTTTGTAATTAGTATCATTTGAATGGGTCTCGAATCTTGATTTAAAATTTGATATTGACCCGAATATAATAATTTAAATTTGATTCAAATTTTAAAATAAATTAAATTAGAATTGATATAAATTTTGGTTAAATTGAAATAAACTCAAATTGATGATCTATCCAATCGAATATACTTGAATTGATTTTACCCAATCCAAGGTTACACAAAATAAATATATATTAAAAGAAATAAAGAAAGATGAGAGATAAGGGTATTCATTACTGGGTACCTGGTTTTTGAGTACTTGAAAAACTGTGTACCCGATTCCTTCGGATAATGATTTTTCGGTTTGTGTCCCGGCCTATTTATATCGGGTACCTGACTAATCGGGTAACGAGTGCCGATTCAAATATATTTTTTTATTTTTTATTTTAAAATTAAAAAAATCACATATTAAACACAAATTTTATAATTTTATAATACATGAACAAATATAAAAATCAGTGATTTAAAGTCAATTTTAGAATATTTAAATATATATATATACATGTATA
Source organism: Abelmoschus esculentus (assembly GCA_035048815.1). Taxonomy (NCBI): domain Eukaryota; kingdom Viridiplantae; phylum Streptophyta; class Magnoliopsida; order Malvales; family Malvaceae; genus Abelmoschus; species Abelmoschus esculentus. The sequence continues at coordinate 3,033,125 of JAUCBN010000039.1, forward strand.
TTTATTAAAGTTTATCATTAAAATAATATTAAAAATATTAATATCATTTTTCTTTCGATATTAACTAATTAATAAAACATATTTAAAAATTTAAAAATTAAAATTATATAATACAAACATAAAATTAAAAGATTTAAATTTAATTTTATGTATAAATATTAAGGAAATTACAATAAAAATATAATTTAAAACTAAAAAAATATATAATTTAAAATTAGTTGGGTCAGATACCCGGTAATTGAAAAAAATTAGCCCAAACCTAGCTCAATTATTCTCGGGTCAGGTATCCGGCTCGGTCGGATAACTTTTTTCCGAAAATTACCTGTTATTTTGTTTCGGATAGTCGGATCGGGTCAGATAATTTTAAACACCCCTAATAAGAGATGTGAATTATCATATAACTCGTCAAAAAGTCATATATAAGTGTGTGGAAAAATAATCCAAATTAAAAGTTCGATTAAAATCATCTAATCTGAAGATTATCTTAAACTAAAAATCAATTGATCTCTGATTGATCCAAAATAATCGACCTAAAAATTAATTAATCTAAAAATTAAATCCAAATCGAAACTAAATATAATCACCCAAAATAATTAAACCGAACAACTGTTTGCTACCAAATCAGATATTTTCTGAGTAGAAAAGCTAACCAAGTGGTTTACAGATTCAGCATGGGCCCATCCTTCCACTCGGATCTTCTGAAATGACAAAAGATTAATGGGAGAAGATAAAGTGATGTAGTTGATGCGTTATATCACATTATTTTCATTGAACATTTTCATTTTTTTTATTTTATTTAACTTTTTATAAAAAAAAAGTTAAAAAATTGTAAAATCTATAAAAATATGTTTTTAAAAGAAAAATATAAATACAATATTATAGAATTATAATACATCATGATAATAATATCTAAAAAAATTATTAAAATTTAATAATTAATATTGATCAAAAAATTTAATTAATTTATTTTTTTCAAAAGCTTAAATGATTTAATTTTTTAATTAAAAAATCAGATTTTTTTTTTTTAAATTCGAGGACTACTTACACCATTAAACCAAGAAAATATTGTCATGGAAATCTCATAATTTAGTACTCTTTTATGTACTTTATACAGATTCACACCGTGAGACACCTTAAAACACACATAAACCAGAACATTACCATAGTAATATCATGTTCTGTAATTACAGATTAAGCAGATAAATACACCCACATAACACATAAGTCACCATTAGGAGCTAAAGACTAATTGGCACTGATGCCAGAATCTTTGTTAAGCTTAGAAGCAGCAAGGTTGGCAACATGGAACTGTGGTCGGTAACTGCTCGAAGGGCGGTCGAGAACCGGAGGTTCATTCAAGAAGGCCCAAGTGCTCCTTGTCCACCTACAATCAGCCGTGGAAGTATCTTATGTTATGATAAAGAATTTCCAAAGTTTTTTAGCTTTTGAATTAAGATTTTAGATACTTACCAGCCATTTTTCTTGAGTATGTTTTCCATGTTTATCTCTGAGTCCATGTCTAGGAAACCCTGGTTTGTATTGGGCAAGGGCATAGAGCTTGATCTCATATACGTCTTTCCATACTCCTTTAATGGAGTTTCCTGTCATAGATGGAAAACGAAAAGGCTAACGTATTCGTACCGAACATATACTTATATCCGACATTCGTATTCGAATCTAAGTAAATTGTACCTGCTGGTTGGTACTATCTGGTGAGCCATATATAGCCTTAAGATGTTCTTCCTCCGTTTTCTTCTTTGACTTCCAATAAGCTTCAATCTCTTCCTTGGTAAGTGACTTGTTTCTTTTGAGTATGACTAAAAGAGAATTTCAAATGATCAGAAATGAAACAACAAGAGCTTATGTTTTGATAAAAACAGATCAGATTTTTCTGCAAAGAACCTGATGTAGGATCTGATACAGGAGAATCCCATCCTGCCATTAAAGAACCCATTTTTTTGGTGTTGATCTTTCACTTGCTTGAACCAGAACTGAAGTGAAGTAGGCTGAATAACAAATATCTTGAGAAAAGGGGTTTTTATATAGGTGAGTCATGAGTGCAAACTTATCTGAGTCCACCTTTTAACTCGTTCTTATCCCTATGAACATGGAGACAAAGGGGGCCCAATTCATTGAGATGGAGACAAAAATGATGTATTTTTTATTGCGTTAACTGATAAGGCTTCACCAACTCTTGTAAAATAATCTAGTGTTTAGTTAAGCTGCCCACAGATTTCACACAGTGGCAAGGCCACGCGTTTTGATCTTATTCGTCTGTTGGTATTGCAACTCTAGTTTCTTAGCTAGAGATCCATGCGCAGTCATGGGATAATGTGAATTTCTCCACCCTTAAGGTTCTTTAGTGAGTTATCTATTAGTGCAGGTCACATCTACAATGTTCAGACTACAATTTTAGCAGCTTCGCAATCTGGTTACTGTCTGTTTACAAAACAATGCTCGGTAACAGGACAATGGAACCAAGATCAAAATTGAGCTAAACAAAATTCCTGGCTAATCCACCTACAAGAAAAGTCAATGTAGGACATTGAATAAAAACCTGGATAACTTATTCCTCAGATATCTCAAGGCCTTCTCAGATGATCTTTTGAGTCTGGACTCGTTGATGGAGCTGGAGGAGACATTCGGGTTCCATTCATTCAAACTGCTGACACTGAAGGAACATTGAGAAGCATTGCTTTTTATCACGAAATCCAATAGGTCGAGCAGTATCGATGCATCCTCGGATCCTTTACTACTGCCATTCACACATATGTTGGACAGAGGTTGAAGGATGTTTTCTGTCATTAGCATTTGACAGTACCCTGTGTTCTCGTAGCATAGGAACAGGAGCAATTCAACAGCAAGCTCTTGTTCTTCCATGCTACCAGATTCCAAGATTGTGGTGATCGAAGTACATAGACCGGATTCAACGACTTCAACTCTAGCCTCCTCGATGTTGCGTATGTTGTTTATAATCTCAATGCAATACCCTGCAACATTTGGATCTCGAAGGAAAGAAACCAACTTTGGAACATAACCCAAATATGTAATATGGTAACCGACATCGCTGCCATTCGACAAATTCCCTAGGATCTTCAGAGCAAGCAAATAGAATTCTTTCACTGTCGTGTCAAGAAGTTTTAGGATGGAAGGCAAAACGCCACATGCCACGATTATGGACTTATAGTAACTTTGCCGGGATAAGATTTCCAGTATTGCAAGGGACTCTCCCGTTGTTTCAGAATCCATCAATGATGCCAACAAATCGATAACATCTTCATGAGAGGTTGGTAATTCGATTCTGCAGGTAAGAAGTAAGAACAGATACTTTTATCAATGCACACGGATACTTCAAGAAAAATGAAGAATCGGAATGATATAGGCTATTAATATAGACAAGGAATTCCAGAGATAAGTTTTACCTGCTTCCACTCAAAATTGCCAAAAGCACCTCGGCACCATCTTTTTGCATTTTTATATCACATATTTCATTTGCATCCTTCAAAAATTTAACCACAGGAATAACATGACTATTTGAAAAGGTCAAATGCTGGGCCTTTTCATTGTCTTCTAGTAGTCCTTTGATATTTTGAACAGCCTTGCATTGAGAATTCCAAGAACGTTGATCAAGTTCAGAAAGACATGCTACATGAATACCAGCACCACTTGAAGTCTCGGAAGAGTGATGCTGTTGTGTTCGACTATGGGAATCCGCAGCAACCGGAGGTAGCCTTGATGCAATCTCATCATTGCATTTACCATCCGATGAATCTAAGCTCGAATTAGTACTCACCGAGTCATGTGAGACACTCCCTATTTGGAGTTGCAGACCAAGCACAGAACTACCAAGGCTAGCAATGGAGCTGGAAGATTGATGTAAGGAAATCAGTGAAGGAACTGGTTTTGTACGTTCAGGAACATTGATTCCGTGCCTCAAAAGCCACTTGGAAATAAGGGCTTTCATTGCTGAATTTGGTGTTAGGAATAACTGCTTCAGCCTTGTATTAGTCACAGGGCATGTCCTATTACCTTCGTTAAACCACTTCTCGATCCAAACTCGTTCGAACGTTTTCCCAGAATCAATAATTACAGGATCATACAGCAATCTCATAGACATTTGGCATACGAATTGCTTGGGAGGTATGGGAATGAAGAAGCCATTACCTGAAGTTGCATCTCCTTCTTCTTCCTTCAATGAAAAAAGGCTCTCTTCTTCCATGTTTTTAGATTGGAGTTGCCAAATTAACCTCCCATGTTTCTTCAGAAGATGCAGGAGATAGTTCAAGATTTTCCTTTTGTTTGGATTTATATCCTGCACTCTTCCGAGCAGTTTCTTGATCGACCTTCTCTCGACCAAAAGAGCAAACGGAGAGGTAATACCGAGTCTCAAAGCTGCAAATCGAAGAGCCTCGATTTCAGATTGCATTTTGGAGGCTGGTGAAGATATTTCCTGTTGAAGCAGTGCAAGTATAACTGTTCCAGCTTCATATTCAGAAGGCTCTAATGGAAACCTTGCACTTCTAAGCTCATCTATAATTCCAGCTATCTGTAACAGTAATGTAGGCATTCATTATGATCAAGGAAAGGGTTACAAAACTGCAGATAACATGGCAAAGGGTATGTAACATACCCATCTCCAGCCCACATTCGAGTTCGAATAACAAAACATCTTTCCATTAGAGTAACAATAACATCAAATAAGGCATGGAATGACACAAGCAAACCTAGCACTCCATGATTTTTGTTCCAGGAAATTCCGGAAAATAAAAAGGAGAAAAATATCAAGTTCTATTACAAACCTTGTCAGCCAACAACGGTGGAACCATTTCTTGAACTTGATTCATGCAAATCTCCAAAGTTTTCCGAATTTTTGCACACCTCAAGAGTATAGCTTCAGCTGTAATTGCCTAAATATTTGATAAATACAACTGTTATACAAATACTGTCTACGACAACCTCATAATTTATGCGAATATCTTACTGCTAAACAGGGAAGTCAGAAACAGGAGATGACAATGTTAATTCAAAGTGCACATATTTTATTTCTCTTCATATAAGAAATACCAAGTAGAGTTTGCTGGATTCAGAACAGTGCTGGATTAGTAAATTGGCTTTATCAAGTGCTGATTGCAATGAGCATAATGCATGCACTCCTCGTGTGCATCCTGGCCGAGCTGACTCGAGAGCTAAAAACATGTGTGAAATGCTATCAACCAGTTTCTTCAGCTCCAAGCACATTAGCCGGTGTCCCTGCATCGGTCGGCGACTGTGAAGTAAACAAACATGAAATTTTCTTGATGGCAAAATGAAACCTTGTTATATAATACAAAGAAAATGTTCCCAAAGCTGGTTCAAGCAGTAAACCTTTACCATACTGGTGCTGTAACATGGAAGATCAACACTCTCAGCAACACCAAGTTCCATATCACAACAGTATCCTCACCCTACACAATCACCAAGACAATTAGAGCCTTCAAATGGTTATATTTGCAGAAAACATGAAAATTTCCACCAAATATGTACTAATAGTACAGATTCTGTAAGCAAAATATGATTGAAAATAACCGAAACCAGAGGATTGTTGATGGACCAAGGGAAATAAACAGATAAACTGAATCAATCAACTCAACAGTGTGTAAGAAAGGAAGCAAAAACAAAAACAAGCTCTTTGAGAACATGAACATCAAATTCAAGGGAATAGCTTCAAAGATTTCTATGTTTCATGGCAGTTGCTGCTTCATTACAGAACCAAGATAGAAACATACAGATGAACAGTGTCGGATTAACAAAGGAAAGATTAATAATCACACTGAAACTAAAACTCAAGGTATGACAGAGGCATGGAAGTGGTCTGTTTATACGGTTTGTACTTTGTACTTCACATTCATTCTACAAATAAATAAAGAAAAACAGAAGTTATGTTGGAAAACAGTCGGCCGTAAGAAACCATGAACTTTTAAGAAATAAAGTTTCTGAATTTATTGGTTTAAGTTCTTAATTAGTAAAAGAAAATAAAAGATTTAATTAATATATAATATTTACAGTCAACTCATACTAGCATACACATACATCATCATTAAATAATTAACATTTAAGTTATATTTAAATATAAATAATTTATAAGTCTTGATCTATTTTTCATTCCATGATGAAAGTCACGTTATTATTTATTGTGCATATCAAATAATATTTTTTTAATATAGAAAAGAATTTCTTATGTCATCTGCTATGTTATTACAATAAAGAAACCTGACCCGAATTAAAGCTATTCGGGTTTCAACGAATTAATAAGAGATAAAAAAGATAAGCCGACAATAATGGATAAACTAAACAACAATAAACAAAAGGAAAGCAGCCATCAAAAGCAACTGAAATTAAGGATACCACATCCACTTGAGTCAAATTAATTTTTTTTTTTTTGAGTTAGTTAGAATTAAAAAAAATTATTTTGTTATTAAAATTTTATTTAAAAAATAAATTGAAAAAAAATAATTTTAGCATCTTTGCAATCTGGTTACTGTCTCTTGTCCTTCTCTAATGATATAAGTTTTCCGATTCGGATTCGTGTATAATAACATCCAACAAATACTCTACCAGTTTCAACACTCATCTCGAATGACTCTTATTGAACTTAATAAATAAATGTTACACTAATGATTCACGAATAAAAACAAAAATAAAGTCGATATACGACATTAAATAAAAACTCGGATAACTTATTCAAATCAGGTCAAAACCCGTTGGTTTAAGTCAAATGATCATCCCTGTATAACTGGAAACTGGAAACCAAAAGCAAAGTAGCAGTGTATTTACAAACAAAGCCCGGAAAAATATTAACAGGAGAATGAAACCAAGATCAAAATTGAGCTAAACAAAATTCCTGGCTGCCTACAATGTAATTAATCTCGATTAATGAGTTGGACCATTAACCCTATCCCTGGAGCAAAAGGAAAGTCAATGTAGGACATTGAATAAAAACCTGGATAACTTATTCCTCAGATATCTCAAGGCCTTGTCAGATGATCTTTTGAGTTTGGACTCGTTGCTGGAGCTGGAGGAGACATTCGAGTTCCCTTCACTCAAACTGCTGACATTGAAGGAACATTGAGAAGCATTGCTTTCTATTACGAAATCCAATAGGTCGAGCAGTATCGATGCCTCCTCGGATCCTTTACTACTGCCATTCACACGTATGTTGAACAGAGGTTGAATGATGCTTTCTGTCATTAGCATTTGACAGTATCCTGTGTTTTCGTAGCATAGAAACAGGAGCAATTCAACAGCACGCTCTTGTTCTTCCTTGCTACCAGATTCCAAGATCGTGGTGATCGAAGTACATAGACCGGATTCAACGACTTCAACTCTAGCCTCCTCGATGTTGCGTATGTTGTTTATAATCTCAATGCAATGCCCTGCAACATTTCGATCTTGAAGGAAATAAACCAACTTTGGAACATAACCCAAATATGTAATATGGTAACCGACATCGCTGCCATTCGACAAATTTCCTAGGATCTTCAGAGAAAGCAAATAGAATTCCTTGACTGTCGTATCAAGAAGTTTTAGGATGGAAGGCAAAACGCCACATGCCACGATTATGGACTTATAGTAACTTTGCCGGGATAAGATTTCCAATATTGCAAGGGACTCTCCCGTTGCTTCAGAATCCATCAATGATGCCAACAAATGGATAACATCTTCATGACAGGTTGGTAATTCGATTCTGCAGGTAAGAAGTAAGAACAGATACTTTTATCGATGTGTTAAATAGTGTCAAACACGGATACTTCAAGCAAAATGGTTAATCGGAATGATATAGGCTATTAATATAGTCAAGGAATTCCAGAGGATTTTACCTGCTTCCACTCAAAATCGCCAAAAGCACCTCGGCTCCATCTTTTTGCATTTTTATATCACATATTTCATTCGCATCCTTCAAAAATTTAACCACAGGAATAACATGACTATTTGAAAAGGTCAAATGTGGGGCCTTGTCATTGTCTTCTAGTAGTCCTTTGATATTTTGAACAGCCTTGCATTGAGAATTCCAAGAACGTTGATCAAGTTCAGAAAGACATGCTGCATGAATACCAGCACCACTTGAAGTCTTGGAAGAGTGATGCTGTTGTGTTGGACTATGGGAATCCGCAGCAACCGGAGGTAGCCTTGACGCAATCTCATCATTGCATTTACCATCTGATGAGTCTAAGCTCGAATTAATACTCACTGAGTCGTGTGAGACACTCCCTATGTGGAGTTGCAGACCAAGCACAGAACTACCAAGGCTAGCAATGGAGCTGGAAGAAGGTTGATGTAAGGAAATCAGTGAAGGAACTGGTTTTGTACGTTCAGGAACATTGATTCCGTGCCTCAAAAGCCACTTGGAAATAAGGGCTTTCATTGCTGAATTTGGTGTTAGGAATAACTGCTTCAGCCTTGTATTAGTCACAGGGCATGTCCAATTACCTTCGTTAAACCACTTCTCGATCCAAACCCGTTCAAATGTTTTCCCAGAATCAATAATTACAGGATCATACAGCAATCTCATAGACATTTGGCATACGAATTGCTTGGGAGGTATGGGAATGAAGAAGTCATTACCTGAAGTTGCATCTCCTTCTTCTTCCTTCAATGAAAAAAGGCTCTCTTCTTCCATGTTTTTAGATTGGAGTTGCCAAATTAACTTCCCATGTTTCTTCAGAAGATGCAGGAGATAGTTCAAGATTTTCCTTTTGTTTGGATTTGTATCCTGCACTCTTCCGAGCAGTTTCTTGATCGACCTTCTCTCGACCAAAAGAGCAAACGGAGAGGTAATACCAAGTCTCAAAGCTGCAAGTCGAAGAGCCTCGATTTCAGATTGCATTTTGGAGGCTGGTGAAGATATTTCCTGTTGAAGCAGTGCAAGTATAACTGTTCCAGCTTCATATTCAGAAGGCTCTAATGGAAACCTTGCACTTCTAAGCTCATCTATAATTCCAGCTATCTGTAAACAGTAATTTAGGCATTAATTATGATCAAGGAAAGGGCTAAAAAACTGCAGATAACTGACAAAAGTATATACATACATATATATCTTTCCTATGTTACTCTTGACTCTTGCCAACATTCCAAAGGGTATGTAACATACCCATTTCCAGCACACAGACGTGTTCGAATAACAAAGTATCTTTCCATTAGAGTAACAATAACACCAAATAATGCATGGAATGACACTAGTAAACCAAGCACTTTATGATTCTTCTGCCAGGAAATTTCGAAAAATAGGGAGAGAGAAAAATATCAAATTCTATCACAAACCTTGTCAGCCAACAACGGTGGAACCATTTCTTGAACTTGATTCATGCAAATCTCCAAAGTTTTCCAAATTTTTGCACACCTCAAGAGTATAGCTTTTGAAGTAATTGCCTAAATATTTGATAAGAACAACTGTTATACGAATAATGTCCATATCATCCTGATAATTTAAGTGAATATCTTACTGACCAAACAGGGCAGTCAGAAACAGGAGATAGCAATGTTAATTCAAAGTGCCAGGCTATTTGAAATGAAATGCTTACTCCGACTCTATTTTACTTCAAGTAGTATTGTTTCATGCATATTCAGACATCAGTAGGGGAATATGGCTCTCCAAGGACTCCCAAAATATATAGAAAAAACGTTCCAACATACGCGTGTCAGAAACATACCTGTATCTGATTTTCACACCTGAGCTCAGGAGGCATACAAAAAAATGATATGCTAAGATGAGAGTTTATTTCATATTAAAAAGAAAACTGTGACCATGATACCAATGTCTAAATTTAGCAGATAATCCTTCCATGCATATATTTTACTTCTTATATGAACAGAAAAGTAAAATTTAAGTACCAAATAGAGTTTGCTGGATTCAGAACAGTGCTGGATTAGTAAATTGGCTTTATCAAGTGCTGATTGCAATGAGCATAATGCATGCACTCCTCGCATGCATCGTGGCCGAGCTGACTCGAGAGCTGGAAACATGTGTGAAATACTATCAACCAGTTTCTTCAGCTCCAAGCACATTAACTGGTGTACCTGCATCGGTCCGTGACTGTGGAGTAAACATGAAATTTTCTCGACAGCAAAATGAAACCTTATTGTATAATACCACTTTATCGAAACGGGAGAAATGGAAATAACTCCAGAGCATGACAAGATTCTTAGTTTCAGGTGGTTACAGTTGTTAGATATACAGTTAGACTTTCTAACTTCTATATAAACTCATGATGCATCAGTTATGTTTTTTAATGGAAAATATTCAGTATTTCCCCTAATTCTTGATTGTAATACAAAGAAAGATGGTCCAAAATCTGGTTAAAGCAGTAAACATGTACCTTAATAGTGCTGTAACATGGAAGATCAACACTCTCAGCCGCACCAAGTTCCATATCACAACACTGCAACAGTATCTTCACCCTACACAAAGACCAAGACAGTTTGAGTCTTCAAATGGTTCTATTTGCCTACAAATTAAAACCTTGGCGTGGTAAACTTACCCGGTTTACTCTACTGGCAAAAAACTCAACAACTGCTTCATTAAAGAACCGAGATAGAAACATACAGATGAACAGTGTCAGACTAACAAATGAAAGGCTAATAACACAAAGAAACTAAAACTCTAGGTATGACATTGGCGTGGAAGTGCTCTGTTTATACTTCATAATTCATACTACAAAAGATGAGAAAAACAGAAAAGCTATGTTGGGAAACAGTCATTGTCATAAAGTCTCCAAATTTCCACAACTAAATTTCCAGGAGACCTCCAAATATGAAGGAGAAGGAGAGAGAGAGAGAAGGGGGAGGGATGGTATACTTATCATTTGGCTGTTTGGAAGCCCACAGATTTGTTTCCAAAGTTGACTGACTTCTTAAAAATGGTAAAAAAAAAATCAAAACAAAACAAAACTGGACGACTAACACATATGAGTAGGGGGGGTTTCACTAAATAATTAACATTAAGTTATATTTAAACAAAATTACTAGTATTTATTTACAAGTCTTGAGCTGTTCTTCATTCAGTGTGTATCAAATAATATTTCTTTTAATACAGGAAATGATTTCTTATGTAAAGCTAATATCTTGAAAAATCAAAGTCCAAACACGTTCAACACCAGTTACCAATGGCGACTAGTATAGTATAGTATATTAAACTTACGCCGGCAACCTCTGACCAACAATAAACTGACTCAAGCTAGAGGTTAAAACGACCTCCATGTCAGATAGACTTATTGGTCTTAGACCAATGTAATCAAAGACAACGACAATGGTGTTTTCTTTTGGGGCCAAAGCAAAACAATGACATGAGAGTGTGAAAAGAAAGCACCGGTAAACAGAAAACCATAAGATATCAAGACCATTCTGTCGTAGACTTTGAATACAAACAAAGATTTGTTCACGATTTTCTGTTAAAGTAAACAATTTTTTTCTTATTTTGTATCCCAAGCTACTTTTTTTCGGTTTGTCCACCAGATGTTCGATAATATGTCACATATCGTGATTTTATTTTATTTCTTAATTTTAAGATAAATTAAGATGGAAATGAGAAGGAATTTATATGGAAATGGTGAATTAAGCCTAAAATAAATTGAAAGTTTTAAATTAATTGTAAAACTTTAAACCAAAATGGAAGAGAAGTACCTGAGATATGTTTTGGTTGACCACCAGATATTTTCATTGACATGATCCTTTGGAACGTTACAATTGAACCCCATCTATGGTGCTAGTTTACTTGGTCGCCAAACGGAACCAATTTAAGGCTTCGTTCAATAATACTTTTTCAACGGATGTTGAAACGTCAAACGAAGAAGCAATGATAAACAATACTCGAACACCCATATCTTCTTTATCAGAATAAAATCCAGAGAAAATCCATTCCAAAGAGGGCCTAGCATGAGCAAACAGCTTCAATCATTTCAAGCTCCATGGCATAACATGCCTTTTACAAGCCGAATACAAGATTTTATGTTATGAATATAGGATTATCCTCTCGATCCATTCTTACTCGGAGTAGATCCAATGATATGAAAATCATGTTTCCAAACAAACTTGATATCCTTGCTTTATCCAAAGATTCCCTCTAAGAGTGGTCATCATGCACTGAATACTCAACTGAGTGGATGTTGACTCGCCCAAGTGTTCCAAAGTCATTGATCTTTTTCTATGGCATTCAATATCCAAAAGGGAATCTGGGGAATACATATTTAAACCCACATAAATAAATTTGAGTCGTTCCCATCATAAGGGCCACAGGGAAAAGTTTTCCACAAGGAAAATGGACAGAACCGGTGGCATGACTTAGGCCTGAGAGGAATTGAGAAGTGAGATGATAAGGAGGAATTTGGAGGGGATTCCCCACGCTTTCTACTCGGACATAATATCGATAAGAATTTTATAAATTTTTTTAATTTATACTTGGTTTGCTTCTTTAATAAAATCTAAGAAAATGTAATTGATTATGTTATTAAAAATTACATTTAATTAATTTAGATTTTTTAATATAATTAATACCCACCGAAAATAGTTTACGATTTAAAATTTAGAATTAAAGTTTAATTTGTAGTTTAAGATTTAAAGTTACGATTTAGTGTTGTTTAAGGTTTAGAAATGTAATCAATTATATTCTAATGAAAAGTCAAATAAGATTAATGATAATAATTTTTAAAGTTCTTATTAACCGTTCTTAAGGTTGTCAATAGTATAACCCATAATATATTACGACCCTTCTCTTCATCTCTATGAACAATATCCGGCCAATAACCCACCTTAAAAAATATTTAAAAATTAAAATCTAAACTTTAACTTTAATTTTTATATCTTAAATTCAAAAAATATACACTATCCTTAATTCCTTAAACCATAACTATAACCCTTAACTTTGAACTTTAAACCCTAAAATCACTATTTTAAAGTAGACACCAATAGAGATACAATAAAGAGACAAACGATTTACACTCAAATTATCGAACAAAAATCTCTTGCCCCTCATTCCTCCTATGCTTCACCTTAAAAATATTTAAAAATCAAATTTCAAGTCAACCCTAAATTTAATATTTTAAAATAAAAATATTAATAAAAATATGATAAAAAAAACATAGGATTTTGCACCCTAATTTGTCCCTCTCCCCAATTATTTTAAACATTGAACAATGTCAGATGAATGATATTAATGTGGCAAGAGTTGGTGAAAACACTAGACTTATAATAAGTCTTTAAGACGAAAAGTCTTCTTTTTCAAACCCATGTTGCTCAGACCAAAAATTAAAGTATGATTGCAGTATTTTCGCGTTGTATATTAAACAGGAAGAAATGTCTAATAAGAATCCTTCATGGAAATATATTGAATAAAATTCTATGGACCAAGTAAACTTTAAAATAAATAATTTAAAATTAATAAATTAATAAATTATTCTTAAACAAAGTATATATATCTTATAAATAGAGCTTTATTAAATCCAAATCTTTTAGGATAAATATTATTCTCTTTTTCATTAGAAAAAATATTATCTTATAATTATCTTTAGATTAATAAAAAAATCACAAAATGCCTATTTTAATATGTAATATTTATTTTATTTTATTTTACTAAAAAATTTAAAAATAACCCACATTATAGTTATTTTAAAATATGTAAATAATTAATTTTTAAAATTATATATATATATATATATATAAGATTCATTATTTCAATTAAAATATAGGCAAGTAAAATTTGTCATAACAAAATTCTAAACATTTAACAAGTTCAAAATAGTACATAAGTCATTTATATAAAAGATAAAAAACATTTTAGAATAAAATTATTTTTAATATATTATCGTTAAGATAATTCTATGATAAATATCATGTACCACAATATACCATTATACGCATGTACCGTACCACAATCTCCTTTTCAAAATAAAATCTTAAAAATATAATATTTTTAATTTTTTAATTTTATTTTTTAATTCAAAAAATATTTAAACTTTTATTACGGTAACAATTTTTAGTTCACTTTAATTTAAGAATAAAATTCATAAATAGTCTACAAGCTAAATAAAATGAAAATAATTTATGAATTTTACCATCAAAATAAAATAGATGTAAGGATTATTATAGTAATAAAAGTTTATTTACTTTTTAAATAAAAAATAAAAATAAGTAATATAATAATTATTTTTAAAATTTATTTAAAAAATATAATAATACTTTGTCCTTAAAAATTAAAATAATTAATAATATATTATGGTACAAATAAAAAAAATAATATATCATAATACATGATATTTACCGTAACATTATTCATAATTAAGGTGCTTATTAATATCTTATTATCTCGATGTTATAATATTTTTAAACTTAAATAGTAATAATATAAAGTAAAGATTTCTTTTTAATAAATTATATAAATTTCTCAAAATCTTTGAACTATTCCCAAATGGGATCGGTCAATCACGATATGCCATGTCCGACGACAGCTCAATAATGTTGTTGATAGACTTGCTACCGTTAGTGTGAATAAAACGCTGTCGTAAAACCATATTAAATTAATTCATTAAGTAGATTTTTACTATTTTTAATATATTAATCTGATTATATAAAAAAAATTCTATATAAATATTTTTGGTAACACATATATACTCGAATCTGAATTTGGATGAATATCTTCTTTTAACTTAGAGTCATTTATTGACTTCAGATTATCATTTATATCAAGTATTATTATAGATAAATGTATATAAATCACGTGCCGAATTAATCTACTTGATTTGTTGGTAAGAGATTTTTAAGAAGATAATATAAAACTTTTAATGAGAAATAGTAGATTTGACCACTTATTTTATTGGGATATAAAATCAATAATATTTATTATAATAATATAAAAATACTTCACTTCTAATCCCAATATATAAAAATTATAATCAAAATAACTTGTACTATTTTCGATTATTTTAAATATATTATTAATGCATTAAGTATAATTTTATATACAATAATATTTTTTTAAATAATTGTAATAATACATCATCATTTGTTGTATTATCGTGCATCAAATACTAATCTATATGATAATTAAATTAAATGATCAATTAGATCGGTTGACTTAATTAAATGATTGACTTTAAATTTTTTCAATTACATCTGTTTATGATATTTTAATTATCAATTGTAAATCCACTGAAAAAAAAAAAAATAAATTCTCACCCATATATCATAATTCGTTTCTTTTTTTAAATTAAAAATATTATCAAAATCACCTATTTTAGTTTGAAATTCATTTAGATGACAAACTACTGTTTACTTCTAAATTGATAAGTATTATCATTTTTATTTATTTAATAATTTATCTGAATAATAAATTATCTAATCTCAGAGATCTGTAACCTAATGTATAAAATAATCAATAGCTCCTTTTATGAATTACAAATTATATATAATTTTCTGTTCATAAAGTTCATCAAACACAATTATTCAAACTAAATCAAATTAGTTTTGTTTTTTTAATTAATTTTTAATGTTTTATAAGAAAAATAAATATTTCATCTCCAAATTAATAAAAGTAAACTTAATAATATTAACTAAAAGGATATTCTAAAGAAGAATTTAGAATTGACTGAATAAGTTAGAATGATAAAATTTTGTTCGAGTATACTAATTATCTATAAGATTATAATATTTGACTCGATTCGATTTTTAAGAGATCAAATTACTAGAGCAATTATAATTTATATATATACCAAACCGCTATTGCTCCTAACCCCACACGAATTTAATCTCCTTTTTCCTTCCTAGCTTATTTCTCTTTTGTTGACGCTAAACATCCAAATCATCCAATAGCTTTATCAATGGCATCAAGCTTTTACACTTCTTTCCATGATTCTAACTCCTACTGGACACCAAAACAAAACAAGCAATTCGAAATGGCACTAGCAGTATATGATAAGGACACCCCGGACCGGTGGCAAAAAGTGGCAACTGCCGTGGGTGAAAAATCTACTGAGGAAGTAAGAAGGCACTACGAGATACTCGTGGAGGATCTCATGTATGTTGAATCTGGGAAAATCCCTATACCAGACTACGAAAGTCCTACAGAAAGTTGGAGTTACACAAGATGAATTGCTGGTAAGGTAAGGTAGTGTATTACCATTAACCATCTCTATTTTTAAACTCGTTTCTACTTGATAACTGTTGCTAATGCAACCTATTCCTACTCAAAATTATGTTCTCGTTCAATAAGCAAAACCCTTAGTTTCTAGAGGTCAGCCCTAACATGTAATCATCATATACATCTCCTTTAACATGTCATGTCATGCATATCAGAAATGTACATAGAATTTTATGTTGGAGTGCATGATACACTTTTCATTTTTTGGTAGCTAGAATTCAAATCAAACACCAAATCCTATCTGGCCACAAGTTTTCCCTGTTTTGGTTACTTACTATAAAAATCTCACATGAAATCTAATCCTCTTTTGTTTAGATCACATGCACATGGTCTTGTATATATAATTCAAAACCCAATATCATAAAAGAAACAAGTTAAGCCTATCCTAACCACCACGTCATTCATGATCTCAATCAATCAGCATCGTTCATCTCAATTTTTTTCAAGTGGAAACCTGATGAACAAGGTTCACCTAATAATCTCTCCTGTTAGACCCATTTTTTTAAAACCGAAATAGCACGTAATCCTTCATCAATAATCCCTAGACTTACCCTTAACAAACTGGCTTTTCTATGATTATGAAGCCAATGTTCAATGCCTCAGTTAAAAACAAATAAAATCTCTATAAACTAACATAGATAGCCATTTTCATATACTCATCCTCTACTATTAAGTCAATTTTCTAAAAGGTCAGATGGTTATGTATTTTATTTAATCTTAGCATTGCTTTTTTATTTTCTGTTTAATTAAATCTTCCACAGGTTTATGAAGAATCTAAAGCTTCAATGACGCTCAGGTTTAAGCTAGTTGTCCGATGATCTGTAAAAACTTCAAAAAACTAGTAATTGTAAAGAAATCGAGAATTAAAATCTTGATTCTCCGTTACTTAATTAGGCTCTTTTAAAAGTATTTGTTGCATTGAATTAGTTTGTTAATACAACAAAAGTGTTTTAACTCCGTCGTTGTCAAGCTTGTAACTACAATACTGGGTTTTCCAGTTTCAAATAAAATATAGTATTACTACTAAATGTCAAGAATCAATGATTTATCTACTTTGTTTGTTTTCTTAGAAAATCAATAAATGAATCACCTAATCATGAGAGAGTTTAAAATCACCTAATCAGGAGAAAGTTATATATATATATATATATATAATGTTTAAATTACTGGATAAATATTATGGAGCTAAGAATGAAGCGATCATCACAAAAATATAAACGATTAATCACAAAAGTAATAGAGATTATCAACAGAGAAAAATAGAACGTAGGAGATGTATATAAACAAATAATCATGCCGATTCATCAAAAATATCAGACTAACAATTTCAGTTCGATTTCACTATTAAGAAGAGGAAACGATAGTAGATTGAAGCAGAAATTTGATTTCAATTCTTGTATCAAAATCTTATGCGATTTAAAGAATAGACCGCAATTTTATTTTTGTTTATCAAATCAAATGACAGTAATGAAAAAGAAGCTGACCTATTTGAAATCAAGCCCTCCAAATTGCACTCTGGATCTGAAAAGAGAACTCAATCAAATCGAGCGATTAAACTCATCTGAGTTTGAAATTAACAAAAAAAAGTAGGATTTGGGAAAGGGGAAAGGAAAACAAGGATAGAAAACGCGGGAGAAAATTGACAATTGGCAGATAGAAAACGCGGGAGAAAATTGAGAATTGACGGATTGAAAAAACTTAGAGATGCGGGGTATCAATCCCCGTACCTCTCACATGCTAAGCAAGCACTCTACCATCTGAGCTACATGCCTATTGATTTTGCTTTTTACAAAGTTATTAATTAACAAAAACATAAATGTAAAATTACAGTTGCACACGCTTATCCAAACATTGTCTAAATGATTAATAGCTAGCTAGCTACTTCCTTATATTACACATTTTTCTTGAAGTTTTCTACTAAAAATTTAATTTGGCTATAAATATTTTTATTTTTTTTAATTTTCATTTTATTAAATTTCATAAAAGACTAAATTTATCATTTGTCAACTTCTTTCATTTTAATTGAGGTTTCAAATATTCTTTAAAAAATATTCAATTGCATTTTTTTAATTATGGAGAAAAAATGAAGTAAATATTATTCATTGACTGCAATAAAAAATATGCGATGAAAAAATAAATTTATTTTTTATTCATGTAAATAAAATCAGATTTAAATAATCAAATTGAACAAATAAAATACACAGTAAATATTAATTTTTTCAAACTTCTTAAAACCGAAATTATCTTAAAATTTAAGGTTATTAAGAATTTAACCAGATACTTAGTCATGAACTTACCGTAAATTCCTCCTCCAAAAAGTTATAAATTACTCATAATTTTAATCTTCAAATCATATTTGATAAAAAAATAAACATCCAAAGAAAAAAATTTAAAATGACTAAGATTACTTTTGTTATTGTTCTGGTCTCGATGATCATGATTCTTTCAGTTCATTCTGTTATCGACAACGCTGCCATAGCAGTTCCATCTACACCGACGACAAGCGAGGCCGCAACAGTTTCATCTTCATCGGAAACAGGTGATGCGGCAACAGTTTCATCTTCTCCGACAACAAGTGCAACAGACACTAAGGTAGTCGCATGACCAGCTGCTCACGTGCAATTAAATAATATCTAAATGAGTGACATCTATCTATTTATATTAAATATTTAATGTTATTAGAATTTTTAATGTATCAAAAACATATTGATGAAATAAATTAGGAGTAATTATTGGGTTCGAATCTCATCCAATGATATTGACAAAATTAATAATTATAATTTATGATCCTAACTCTTAATCGTAAATCTAATTTTTATGTGTTGAAGCATAAAAATAAAACATAAAATATTTAATGATTTCTATTTCCAAATTTTAATCATGAAAAAATGTGATGGGTCATAATCTCATGAGACCGTACTGTCCATTTAGTTTTGTAGGTTATTGTATACAACTTTAGTTCAAAGTTAGGAGCAGATAGCTCCAAAATCCAAATACAAATGTCATACACATTTTGTGAACAAAATCATGTGGTCGAGACAATACCTTAGAGGCTAATGTAATGTGTACGGGATAATAGAACCCACTGGAGACCATGGGACAAAAGCCTGCATGAAATGGACTCAACAAGGTATACGATTAACAGAGGTAAATATTCGATCGAGTTTAATTAAATTAAAAAATTCGAATTAGTTACGTTTATAAATTTTATTTTATAATTTAAACTTTATTTGATTTTTTTAGTTGAGTCGAGTTTATAAAATTTAAATTAAATCGAGTTGTTCGAATTCTTGTTTAAATTTAATTATAAATATAATGTTATAGTAGTAATTAGTTTAATTAAAATAACTTTTTAATTTTCATAACTATATATGATATACATATGAATGTATTTATATTTTTTTCATATGTAATATACATATATCAGATAAAGTTTAGAGATTAGACTCGAGTATAAAAATTGATCAACAAATTCTTAAAATTTTTGAGTTATTCAAATTCTATTTTTATAACTAAAATGTTATTTTTTTAAGTTAAGTCAAATTTAATTATTTTTTATATTGAATCATAAAATTTAATTTTTTAAATCGAATTTTATTCACCCATGTGGTGTTTTCGGACAAAATGGGTGGCAATGGCAAAATGGAGCGGAGGAAAAGAGAAGCAGCATTATAATTTAAGGAACAAGTACTAATACAAGTTCTGAATGAGCCAAGACATAGCCAAGGCTTTTACAATGAAGAATTATACAGATGTTTCAACCTTAAGATCAGCTCCTTTGACAATGCCTGGTTTTAATCTTCTAGGCTGTTCCCATTGTATATATAACTACATATATATATTGCATTATGAAGAAGATATGTTACTGATCCTGGGGCGTCTTCTTCACGTTCTTGTTGTTGTGCATCCAGACCTTGAAAACCTGCCTTTTCACGCCGTACTCGGCGCAAAACTTCTCGATTTCGTCTTCATCTTGTTTGTTGATTCTCCACCCCAGTTTCTCGGCTAATTCCGACATCTTATCCTTCTGTTCCTGCGTGAATTTAGTGCGGAATCTCTTTACATAAGGGGGAGACGGAGGCATTCCCTCGGGATTGGGATGGTACATGTTGAGATCCTCGCTCGAAGACTCGGCACCCCCTCCGCTGCCGCAGCCGAACGCTACGTTCATCGGTGCAATCATTGCATTGGGTGGACTTGTGTGAACCGAGTACTTTTGATGGTGGTGGTGGTGCATCATGGTTGAAGATGGAAAGGGTGGAGGCAACTGAAGAGGATTAAGCATCAAGCTTCTTCGACCGGGATAATGATTACCCACAAATTGTTGGGTCTCGCCATCGACCTCTTTGCGGTGGAAGTTACGGTGGCAATCGCAGGCGGCGCATTTCAACGCTTCGAGCGTTCCTTCTTCTCCGCTAGGCATGAACTCGCCGCACCCGTCGTAAACATTCCCACCGATGTTGGCAGCGTGGTTCTTGAGACACTCTCGATACCTGACGCCGCCGAGAGAAGCCTTAGTGTTCGAACTGGCGATTCGATCCAGGTACGGAGATCTTCCGGTATGGTCGAGCGATTGCTGTTGCTTCTCCGGACGATGAACATGGTCTAGGGTTTGAGTGTAAGTGAGAACAGCAGCACCGTTATCTCTAACCGGCGTCTTAATATCGTCTTCTTCTCCTCTCACTTCCATAATTCAAGAAAATATATTTTCCACACAAAACAAAAAGCTAAAACCGAAAGCTCACTATTCAACTAAATCATCTAAAACTTTGAAACGTTTCTGTAAAAGAGATGATGATGATGCAAGAAGCTTATCAAGATAACTTGTTTCTCCCGATTTTCAGCATTATTCCGCCAAAAATTCATCAACCCATACCGCTAATTTCATCTGAGAGAGAACAAATAAAATCAATATCTTCCAAGACAAAACAAAATAAAAGACATTAAAGTTGAAATGGGACCAAAGTCAGAGAAAGAGATGAGCAGAAAAACAGCAGGAAACTGCAACTGTCCACAAGCTTTTTGAGTTTTGAGCCTTCAAGACATCATGCAATCGACGAGTAAGAAGGAAAGGAGATGGGATCCGGAGAGGGTTTGGGGTTTAAGGTTACGGATTTAGGGTTTGCTTCAGTGCTCCCAACATGCGACAGCTTGGTTGCTTGTGTTGAAGCCGATGGTAAAGAGTGAATCTTCAGAGACAAGAGAGAGAATGTGATAAAAAACAGAAAGAGATTGAGATTCTGATGAGATTTAAAGGAGTGTTTCTCTGTACAAAACAACCGACAACGTCATGTTCCTCCCTCACCCACGCCCTGCCACATTCGGGTCCCACCCACCCTTACTCTTCATTATTGCCCTTTGAACCCGTTACAGACTCAAATAATTTGTATATACGAATAAATCAAAGTATTTGATCGTTTCTGTATTTTTGGTTAAGACCCAATCAGTACAGATGGTATAAAAAATAGAATAATAAACGATCGGCCATCGAATTTTGTTCTGTTGGTGAATGGTTAATTTTTTTTAAAGTTCGGTTAACGGTTAATTCGGTTCGAAACGAGTTAATTAACCGAATTAATTAAATTAGCCGAAATATAATAAATATTAAAAATATAATATATATTATTATTAAGCCCATATCCAACTTGTTTTGTTTTATCGTAATGTTTAATCTAAAATTCTAATATTTTTATCTATGTTTAGATATTATTTAAATTAAATGTTAATTTATCTTCGTAAACTAAAAAGTATTTTTAATGATTTTTATTGTGTAATAACTTTGAATAAGAAAATTAATAAATTTCGGTTAATTCGAAAACTGACCGAATTAACCGAAATTTGTTCGGTTTGGTTAATATATTTCGAAAAAAGTTTAGTTCGGTTAATGATTAAAGATTTTAAAAGTTCAATTAATTCGTTTTTTTGGTAATTTGGTTCGGTCACCAACCGAATTAACCGTTTAAACACCCCCTAATAATACGAAAGATTTAGATTAATTGAGATAAAATTTTAAAAATAAAAAGGTAGTAAAAATAGAGAATAATAATGATGGGTTTTAATACTGAATTGTGAGTCTGAGTGTTAATTTTTTATTTTAAAAAAATAATAAAAAATTAAATATTTTAAGACTTTGTTTTTTAAATAGTAGGTTTAATAAGATTTTAAAAAAGTATGGGACCATATTAAAATATTTTTAAAAAATTAGGACTTAATAAACTATTTTTAAAATTTTCGAGGGACGAAGATTGAAGTTTTTAAACTTTTTACGGGTTTAATTTTTTTTAATGTTTTGAGACTAAGATCCTTTGGTTGCCATTATCACCCTCCCTGGAGAATATAATAATTTTAAGGTTTAAGGGTCTAAAAAACCTAATTTTAATTTAATTGTATGGATTTTTTTTGAAACCTTTAAGTTTAAATTTATTCCCATGATATTTCAATTGTAATAAATTATTTTGACGAATATTAATTACAAGTTTATTATTACAATTTTAATTCGAAATTTCAGTGAGTAATTTAAGTCAAATTCACATTCTCGAAGTACATAAACCAACATTTTATTTTATATGGTAGTTTTCGCTTGTAGTTCCTTTTGTTTAGGGTTTGTTATATTTTAATCACCCAAATTTAAAATATATATTATTATCGTTAACGTTTTTCCAAATGTTTTTGTTTTAGTTGTCGTTCAAGTCTTCATTCGCGATGGCACTAATATTATTAAAAAGATCTCGTCAAGACGTTATTGTTAATGATCATCCCGTCGTCATTGCCATCGTCACTTGTCGAGGTGAAAGAAAAATAAGTTCAGAGACGATGAACGGACACCAACCATCGCAAACCACCGTAATGGAGGCCACCATCAAAATCCGAAGCCTTCTATACGGCCCTCGATGAAACAAATTCTTAAAGCATTGAAAATCCCTTTCAAGTTGTAAGGGAGGAGAGTTTCAGCTCTGGTAGGCTATGGACAACATTGTCTGGGAGACAAAGCTATCGGAAAGTGCCACCATTTCAGGCCACCAAAACAGAGGGTTTTAGTGGTTCTTGGCAGTCAGGTAGAGTATGTTCTCATGACAGTGAGGGAATTGAACACTCGTCTTCCCATAAAAGGTTGTCGAATGAAGTTTTCCCTGAACCAGAAACACAAGACACAGAATCCTTAGAAGAGAACTAGCTGAAAATAATGTTTGCTGTTAATCCCAGCTGTTTTAACTGCCTGCTAAACCATTGTATCCCTACATTTGTTCCTTTTAGTTGGGTGCACCCTTTAAGCTCTAAAGCTATTTCAAAGGGAAGCTACCAGCCAGCAGGCGATCCAATCCGATGCATCTCTAGGCTTCATGAAAATGGATGAGATCAGCCATGAAGAAACTGAAACAAGAAATATATGAAAACAAAACATTGAGGAGGAAAACTCATGGTTCTTTTAATTTGCATCTCCCCAAATCTTCAGACATTATTGCTAGTCGAATATCCAAGATCATGGAAATTGCAAATTATGAAATACAAACTCGATTGCCTAAACAATCAACTATGGAGCAAACCTTATGTGGCCATCTTCAGCTCTCCTGAACCAGCAGTAGCATAAAGAGGGTGAAGGACATGTCCTTCCTTAGGTTCAATATGCAACCATTTTCGCCCACTAAGCTTATGCGTCTCGAATTTCACACAACCTTCCTTCAGGGCATAGAGAGTATGATCCTTCCCAATCCCAACATAGTTTCCGGGATGGAATCGAGTTCCTCGTTGACGAACTATAATGTTTCCAGGAATCACCCTCTGCCACAATAACATCAACAATCATATCACATTCGTATCCACTATTACTAAAATGGAAGAATTTGAGTCAGGATCATCCACTGACCTCGCCACCAAACTTCTTCACCACAAGATTCTTAGGTTTCGAGTCTCGTCCGTTCTTTGTTGATCCAGCAGTCTTCTTACTAGCCCACCTCTTAAGCATCAAACTGAACCCAGAAGAAGACTCATCTAAGCCGTAAAAAAGGAAATTAATTCCATAAAATTAGCTCAATAAATTGAATAAATACTAAAAAAACAATTCATTTCAATGAAGAATACCCGTGATTGTGGCGTACACAGGAGCGCTGGTAACAAGCTCCTTCATGCTTACCCTTTTGCAGAACGTTGCTGCAATGTTAAACATATCTGGTATCAGGTATTTGCAATCCAAAACACCAGGTAGAAATATCAAATAAATTAGTTTTCATCAAATGTTAAGAAGTAGAGAGAAATTAAATTGCGGAGCTATTTAAGAATATAAAAAACACAAATTAATCAATGAGAAATTAGGGATTCATTCAATAGATATAAAGGGTTGTACCTGAATCGAAATGGGGGTTGATTGGATCGTCCAATTGATGAATGGAGGGATTAGGTTATTCTTTGATCTTTTTCTAGGGTTTTTTCACACCTTAAATTTGGACCAATTTAGGTCGGCAGGATGAAAGATCCGATAGGATAAAAAGAGAGGATATAATTGAATTTTTTGAATAGTTGGAGGGGCTTTTTTATCCTTAAGACAAAGTCTTTCAATTTAATCCTTTCGTGGGTCGTAAAGGCCGTTAAAATTGTTCGTTCACTGGCTAGTACTTACTGCATCAGCCATGCCGCCACCTGTGCTCCGCCCTAGCGCCACCGTGTCCACCGTCGCGGGTCTGCTGCCAATACTTCCTAAACCTCCCGTTTCAAATCATAAACTCCCCGTCAACCCCAATCAAGAGACTCGACAGAAACTGCAACGCAATATTCAAAATCAACTCCAATTCTCTCGCAGAGACGTTGCTTTTATCTCCTTAATCTCTCTCTTCCCTTCCCTCCTCCAACCATCTGAAGCTTCTGCTTTCTCCGTTGGAATTTGTGAGCAATTCTCACTTTCTTTAATTTATTGATTTTTTTTCCTTTTATTAACTGCTATTTGAGTGGTTGTTGCTTGATACTCGCAGCAGGACCAAAGGATTGGCTTAAAGAGCAAAAGAGGAAGTCGTCGATGTTTCTATTGGCTCCAATAGATGCTTCTCGAGAAAGCCTTCGCTCTGCTTATCTTTTGCTCAGTACATTACATTTCTATTTATCTTCCCTTTTCTCTTGTTATTATCCGAATCTTTTTGTTTTAAATTTGGTTGTTTTGATGCTTTTGTGAATACTAGACAAGGAAACAACTAATCCGAGTAAGGATTTAGAGGAAGTTCAAAAGCTCTTGAAATCTGCTGCTAGGGATTGTGTTGTACAGGAGAGGAATTCCTTCGTTGCATTTCAAGCCAACACCGGAGTCGAGGTTTGTTCTTGTCATCTAAATTTCTTACTCAGCCATTGATTCTAAATGAGTAATTTTTAGGCTTTTTATTACATCAAACTTAGTATGTAGATAAAATCAAAGAGGTGGAATTGAATTCCCAAGTTTTGGTTATAACTCACAGGTTTGCACATTCCGTTTGATTGTGAAGAATGCTTCTTCTTTGCTTGAGAAGAAGAATCCTGTTAAGCTGGAAGCTGAAGCTATGCTAGATGATCTTATAAGGTATCCATGTTATGGTCCTATTATGCTTGCAATCTGAATATGTAAAATATCTGAGTGCTTTTTAGTTTCAATTCTGGCTGTTTATTTGCTACAAATATTGAACGAAAGGGCGACAGTCTCTTTCGCAGTTTCTCTGCATACATTGCAACCTGTTTTGCTTTAGGGTGATTTTTTGAAAGAACTTGATATGAGATTATTATAAAGCATTTTGGCTAATTCATTTTACGGCCGTCATAATCTGTTGACCAGCATGTTTTTTTATGCTTATTGTTATTTCTCCATCAGCTTGATGACCTTAATATTTTGGCAAAGGATTTTCTTTCTCTGCATGCATTGTAGCCTGTTTTGCTTTTGCAGGTGTTTGTTAGAAAAAACATTGATATCCAGATAATTTGAAGCATGTTCAGTCATTTTACTTGAGTCTTCCTAAGACCCAATGCAAGGTGGATGCTTATTTTTCTTCTTCTTTTGGGTGTTTGTTAGAAGAACATTTATATCCGGATAATTTTAAAGCATTTTTGGTTATTTTACTGAAGTTCTCCTAAGATCCAATGCAAGTCTGATGCTTATAGTTATTCTTCTTTTGGGTGTTTGTTAGAAGAAGATTGACATCCAGAAAATTTCAAAGCATATTTGGTCATTTTCCGTAGGTCACCCTACGATCTAATGCCTGTCGGATTCGTAATTATCCCTCCATGTGTTTTCCTGTCCAGTACTATTCGATGTTACTGCCGTCGTAGTTTGTTTGCCTGCTTACTTTGTTAATGTTTATTGTTATTTTTCTTCCTTGGCAGCTCATTTACCTCACTTACTAGTTTGGCAAACGGAAGTGATATCGAAGTTGCTTCTAACAGGTATGCTTTTACAGTTTCATCCCAGTGTAAACCATGCAGATTATGTTCTTTTCTAAATACTAATAATATGAAACATCGGCTCCTTTCAGTGACAACTTTTACTTAAGCATTACAATTTGTGGATTCACATTGTATAAGTGTTACCTTCTCATGTTATTTATAAATTTTGAATCAATAATTCGTAATATATAGATTTAACACTTCCATGTATTCGTGTTTTTAATTATTTATCCGGTCTCACAATCAAATTTACCAACCCTACTTTTACTGTCAACATTTAACGCGGTTGTTGACGACTTGCATTTGCAAGTAATAAGTTCTTTCTTTCTTCCCACAGACAAAGGGTTGCAGATGCTCTCAAGAATACCTTAACTTCTCTTGACAAATTTGAGCAGGGGGTGAAGGACTGCCTCGAAGCATGACAATGGCGGCTTCGGCTGATAGTCTCCCCTTAGGACCTGTAAATTTATGGTGTTATGGTATGCACGAAGATTTCGCAGACACTTTTGTACTTCGGAACTAGTGGAGAAAGGAAAACTGTAAAAAAATATGTTATTTGAGTTGACCTCTTTGTTCAAATTTCTCTTGTGTTTGTTTCATTGTTCCAGCATTTATGGACCATTTCTTTGCTGGAAATCTAATGATATGAGCAAATTCTCCAAATTCATGTCGTTTGCATTGGCCTTTGAACTAGAAAATGTTTACTCCTTTTTTAAAGACAATTGCATGAAGATGGCAGAAGATGAACAAATATTATTTTGGGTAACCCTTATTATTTGCTGAAGAGAATAAAAGTGACCGTAATGTGATAAATTAATAAGTTGATCTCATCATAGTTTTTCAATACATTAGTGATCAAATTGTAAATTTGCTAAAATATGAGTGGCCATATGTAATTTTTCCCAGAGTATTATTTGTTTTTCAAAGTAAACTCTGATTTAAAGCTCACAATCTCTCCATGTTCGTGCAAAAGCTTACCATATCGCCGCCTTCTTCACCCTCCATATCACCACCACGACGAACGCCTCCGGACGCCTACTTCTGCTAAACCCGCCAAAAACCCTGACGAAAAAAGGGAAATAATAAGACCCAAAGATGGCCCTATCCTCACTCTCGACACGCCTAACCCTTCTGGCTCTCCTCTCCGCTTCCACCTTTTACTTCCTCTACAAATCCCGCCGCCGCCTGAAACTCCTCAAAGAACTCCCTTTAAACCCAAACCCTAGAAAAGGTAAGCTTTTCTTCATTACCCAAACAGGAACATGCAAAGCCTTAGCTCAACGCCTGCTTAAAGTCTTGTCCTCCAGCGATATTCCTTTCGAGCTCGTCGATCCCCAAAATTACGAACCCGAGGATATCCCTAAGGAATCCCTAATCATTATAATTGCTTCCACCTGGGAAGATGGAAATCCTCCTCAGAATTCGAAATTCTTCGTCAATTGGCTCGCCGAAATCAGCACTGATTTTCGCGCCGGGAGTTTGTTACTCTCCAATTGTAAATTTGCCGTCTTTGGAGTCGGTAGCCGGGTTTATGGAGACACGTTCAATGCGGTGGCTAGGGATTTGGGAAAGAGGTTGAGAGGGTTGGGAGCGACGGAGATGGTGCCAGTTGGGGAAGGTGACGTAGATGGAGGTGCATTGGAGAGTGTCTTTGAAGAGTGGAGCCAAAAGGTGGTTACTGTTTTGAAAGGGGGATTGGTGGTAGAGAATGATAATGGCATTGTTTATGAGAGTGATGTTGAAAGCCTTGAAACTGACGATGATGATGATGGAGGAGGGGAAGACATTGTTGATCTTGAAGATATAGCAGGTAAAGGGCCATCACGAAAGAAATCTATTAACGCGGATGAAAGTAATGGGAAATTGGATGGGAAAAGAGAGATGGTGACTCCAGTTATCAGGGCCAACTTAGAGAAACAGGTAAATTTGTTTTAATGTATATGAATCTTTTGTTGATGAAGGCATTTCATTATGGCAATTGCTTAATCTTAATTCTTAGTAGTATGCCATTGCAATTTATGGTCTCATTGATTAACTGGTTGGAATTTACAGGGATATAAGATTATTGGTTCACACAGTGGTGTGAAAATCTGTAGATGGACCAAGTCTCAACTTAGAGGACGAGGAGGTTGCTACAAGCACTCATTTTATGGAATAGAGAGCCATAGGTGATTGGAACCTTCATATGCGCCAATTTTGCCTTTGACGAATATGTAGTTGATACTATTTAGTATTTTCAGTGGTGTGACTGATATGGTTTACCACCCTTTGTTTTGCATATTTATTCCAACTTTTAGATTTAGTTACTTTTTTGTCTCATAAATCTCTTGTGATCCTCGACTATGCTATGATGAGAATCCAATGCCATGTTTATACTTACTGAAAAAACATCTTTCCTTTCACACCCTCAACTAACTTAAGAGATTGGAAACAAGGAAATATACAATCATCTTAGTCTAGTTGGCTGTTTGTTGATCTCATGCACTTCTATCTACGCTGAGTTTGATCATTTTATGTAGTTTGTAGCAGTGAAACCTCATTATATAATTTAATTAGTAAGTTGTATTTTTTTCCTTCTTTACTTCTTGGTTGTAGCCATTGATCTGGAATTGAAATTTGTTAAATTTCTGATTTTGACAGATGCATGGAGGCTACACCTAGTTTGGCATGTGCCAATAAATGTGTTTTCTGCTGGAGGCATCATACAAATCCTGTAGGAAAGAGTTGGCAATGGAAGATGGACAATCCCTTAGAGATTGTCAATACTGCCATAGACCTTCATACAAAGATGATTAAGCAAATGAAAGGAGTTCCTGGTAATTGTTATATATTTGTTCTAATTATATCTTCCCTTCTCCATACTGTTTACTGTGGCTTAATGTTTGTTCTGCCACAACCAATTTAGTCAATGCACCTCATTTATGTCACAATTATTCCAGTAACTACTAACTAGTCATATTTGGTACAAATAGAATGCTCTGAATATTATTTGTTACAAATTACATTCTTAGACACATGGTTGCTACAAAGATCTTTCATTACATTAACATGAGTGATTTGCTCACTATACTGTTTCAGGTGTTACACAAGAGAAATTGATAGAAGGTTTATCCCCTCGGCACTGTGCCTTATCACTTGTTGGTGAACCAATTATGTATCCAGAAATTAATGTGCTTGTGGATGAGCTGCATCGAAGACGAATCTCTACATTTCTAGTTACTAATGCACAGTTCCCCGAAAAAATTAAAATGCTGAAACCCATAACCCAGGTCTGTTGGCTGTGTATGTTCTGAAGTATGGATGTCAAAATAAATCTTCTGTTCTTGAGTAACCTATCCATTGTCTTTTATTCATACAGTTATATGTGAGTGTGGATGCTGCAACAAAGGATAGCTTGAAAGCAATTGATAGACCACTCTTTGGGGACTTCTGGGAAAGATTCATTGTGAGTGTTTTATTCTTGAACACTAAATATTGAACTAAAACAATAAGAAAGAAAAAATATAAATCTCTTTAGAGTTTAGAAGAATAGAAATGATTGTCGGAGAAGAGAGATAATAGAAGCAGAAAAATGGCAGGCATCAAAATTCTTGAATCTATAGACTAGCTGGGTACATCGGGAGTATGGAACTAAGCTTGATCCAAAAGCTATATAACGCCCAAGAATCAGTAGTAAAGCAGCAGAGTTATGACTGAAAATGATTAAGATGGAACCCAAGAAAATGTAGGGTTGTATAAAACTTATAGATTCTCTTTAATAATTCGATAATAATAAAGTTGTGGCTGTAAATATTTTACAGCTTGCTTATAGTAGGGTCACTAATAAAGTTATAATCAGAACCCCAGATTTAAATCTTAGAGATAACAGTTAAGTAATAATTCTAGCTCTAGATTGAAACCCTACAGATATCTTATATCTTGACTGTCCATAATGTCTTATTATTAGTAAATGTTACTGAAGTGAAAAAAAATAAAGCTCTTGCTTCAAGATTCCTTAAATCCCAATTTAAAGAGCTTTCATTTGCATTATTCTGAAATGCTATCTACTTAACAGCAATGTTAAAAACCCCAAACATGTTAGTGGTTTTTTACTTTTGTAAGAATGAACTGCTTTTCTATGTAGCATTTTACATAATTCCAGGCATTTTTGAGGGCTTTTCTTTCTGTGGCATGCAGTTTCCATTTTCTTATTAGTTATTGGTAACATCCATTATTCAGGATTCCTTGAAAGCTCTCAATGAGAAACACCAACGAACTGTATACCGCTTGACACTTGTGAAAGGATGGAATGCAGAAGATGTAGATGCTTATTTTAAACTCTTTAGCATTGGGAAGCCTGATTTTGTTGAAATCAAGGGCGTAACGTATTGTGGATCGTAAGTCTCTTGGTTGTACTGTTATTTGTAGTATTACTTTTATCTGAAACATCACCCGACCTTGCTTAGCTGTGTTGTATTTCTCACAGTTCTGCCACATCGAAGTTGACAATGGAGAATGTGCCATGGCATTCTGATGTGAGGGATTTCTCGGAGGCATTGGCTCTGAAAAGTGAAGGGGAGTATGAGGTTGCATGTGAACATGCACATTCATGCTGTGTCCTCTTGGCAAAAACAGAAAAGTTCAAGGTCAATGGCCAATGGCATACATGGATAGACTATGAAAAGTTTCATGATCTGGTTAGTGACAAGCATCAATTTCATTATGGAAGTCTCTAGAGTGTATGCATCTTTTGTTTGAAACCTTTTGTTTATTGCCAATGGAGCAGGTGGCTTCCGGAAGACCTTTCAACAGTGAGGACTACATGGCTGCCACTCCATCATGGGCTGTCTATGGATCCGAGGAAGGTGGATTTGATCCTGATCAATCTCGGTACAGAAAGGAGCGACATCACAAGTCGAAGAATTGAGCAAGTCGGAGATTTGCATTGGTATGAGCAAATACATCCATTCTTACTAGCGAACGTGGATAACCATTTTGTTTTTGCATCTGAAGATTTTTTAGGCTATGTTACGGATTGAATATCCAATTTAAATTATAGTTTTTTGCCTTTAGCTTTGTTATAATCACATTCTCTTTAAACAATTTTGATTTCAATTAAGTGGCTCATTTGCTTTTTCTTCCAAGCCTTTTCTAGTTTACAATTCCAGGGTCAATCTTCCACAAATTTACGCACCTTTAGAATGATAGCAACAATTTAAAAGGAAAATAGAAGATAAAAAGGCAACTTTTTATCAAGCTAATTCTTCAACTCGTCAATTATCATCAGTAATCTCAGTTGTTTTGCAGTTTTCAAGACCATGCATCCTGATATACAAGTTTTTGCAAAATATAAAATGCTGATTTAAACATGCCGTAGGCTAACAAAAACTTTATCCAATATAGAATCAATTTATTCTAACAAAAACAAGTGTAGTATTGGTGTTCATGTCGAATCAACTGGCTTTTCAATCACTTGGTTGAGGCCGAGACTCCAAGAATAGCCTTATGGTTGAGTGGATTTGAGAAGTTTCCGCCATTGCTCCATTCCCATAGTCCCCACAAGCCAGTCTCTTTGAGACAGGGGGGATGAGAGAAATGCCGAGCTCATCAATTGACATGAGATGTTTTTCTGTGAAAGGATTGCTCCACATGAAAGTGTTCATCGCTGGTGCAACAAACAGCGGCTTGTTGGAGTCCCATGCTCGTACGATGCAAGTTAACAAGTTGTCACATAATCCCCCAGCAATCTGCAAGATCCAAAGTCATGCCACAGCAGAAAAAACAGTAGTCTCCTTACTGTAAAGTATAAACTAGTTTTCAACAATAATGTCTAACATAAAACATCAAATAAACATCAGTATCTATCCTAGGTTACATAAAGACCATTGTAACAATTCATGGATCTCTTCAAGAAATCAAAACAAAAGGATCTATCCATTTCTTCCGGCTGGACCGGTTCTTTTTCAAATACAATTAATATTCATAGTATCTTTTCTTATTTGATCACTATGAATTCCAACAACATGCATGTGTGATTTGAAGCACCTCTTTTTACGGTCATACAAGGTACAAAATATAGGAACAAATCAGCACCAAAAGACGACAAAAATCATATTACCTTGCCAAGGGTGTTTGCTGACAATGGGGCAATGACCATAATATCAGCCCATCGACGAAGCTCAATGTGAAGCACACTGTCACCTATCTTTCCCCAACTAGACCATTCCTCGTCATCAGTGTAAAAAACTATACCCTTGGGGAGTGAGGCTCTGTCGATGAAATGCAACGAGGATTTTGTGGCAACAGCTTTTACTTCTGCCCATTCAGAGAAACAATGGCAGAGATTAGCGAACTTTATGGCAGCTACACTTCCACTGGCAGCAAGTAAAATCCGAGGTTTTCTTGGAGTAGGTTTGACCTGAGCTATCTCCATCTTGGCATTTTGAAGCTCAAGGTATGCCATAGACCTATGCAAAAAGTGTCATAATTCTTTTCAGAACTCTTTGATGTCACAATATTTTACCTATAAATGAATCACATATATTCAAAACATAATACAATGCAGTGACGTAAAATGAAATAAGAAGAGTGAAAGAACTAGAGAATAGAAATCTCTTAAAGAACACCTTGAGAACATTGACTATGCTGACTACAAAAGCCATCCCCAATCACTTTTGGCCCTAGAATCTTACTAGCAGATGCATAGTGACAAATATTGAGTATGATCAGAATGTGTATAATACACTGGCAACAGAATATTTTAACACCAGATGTGGACCAAGTGATTGCTAATATACCTAAGGCTTCTATCACCCTTCTTTGATACTTCTGGACTGTGAAAACTCCACTGATAGTGACTGAAAAAAAAAATACCAAAACTCTAGAATTTTTAGTCAAATCCACAAGCATTTCTCTCCTAATAAATGCCAGAGATTATTGAACACTCACGAATCATCAAAAGAAAAAAATAAAATTGCAATCACCTAATTAGATGTGAGTACAACCCAAAATCAATCCCCACAAGAAAATAACTTTGACCCAACAATAATTACTACTTGCAATGCTTTGACCTAAAACTTAAAACCCATTTCACAATTTCAGGAACAATTAGAATAAAAAAACAACTTGAAATTGAAAATAAGCAACATGGCTAGAGCTCTAGGTCTTTGTTTTCTCTACGTAGAAAAATAAATGCTCACCAGGAAAATCCAAAAGAAGAATACAGGATCTGGGTCGGGTGTCAGATTTTCTAGAGACTCAAAGAGGGGAAATAGCAAAGATTTTGGCTAGCAAAGAAGCTTGAGAGTGGAGTCTTCAAAAGATCCTTTTTTTACATAAACAATTGTTGCTCGCTAGTGATCTGTTGCTCTTGAAATGAGAATTCTTTTACGATACGATTTCTTCTCGATTTTCAGTTTCATAGACAGCTGAAGAAGTAGTGATATTTTCTTGATTGCTAGCCAGCTCCATTACTTTTTCACCTGCATTACAGGCGGGTGAGCGGCTGGCTACCCCTCCCCTAAAATGGCGCCGACAAAATTGGTGTCGGACTTCATGGTTATGCAATTCTTAAAGGATTTTGTTTTATAAAAAATACGTGATACCAAATATTTATAATTCGATTTTAATCTAAAAATCAAATCAAATTAAAATTAATCAAATTTTAATTGAATTAAAATAAATTTAAACTTAAGCGATTTTCAATCAAATTGTATGGATTTGAATTATTTTTATTTAAAAATAACTTTAATTGAAGGTAATCTAAAATTAAAATATATATTAAAAAATAAAAAAATAGATGTAAATGTTTTACAACTCACAAAAAATAAAATATAATAATTTTATAAAATTATATACTACATATAAAAAATTATCTAACGTGAAAATAATATTTTATTGACTCGATCCAATATCAAACGACTTTATATAATATAATCTGAATCAATATAAACCAAAATTAAATTGAATAAATTAAAAGAATAGTTTATATGTATATTTTTATTAGTTTATTTTAGGAGTCATGTTAACATATAATATATAATTATAAAATTAAAAATATTAATATTTAATTATTAATTTTTTAAAAAAATAGAATTATTTCATAATTCTAAAATACTATTAGTTTTTTAACCATTCATGTTTACTTTAATTTACCGTCAACAACAAGAATTCAATCATGTTTCATCCGCAGGCTCAAGTTTGAAAGAATCTCGTTAACGTTAATAAACAAGTTTAGCAGTAAATTATTACGTGATTTCGATTTATTATATTATTATTATTATATTAAAGTTTTGTTTAATAATAAACTATAATTAATTGGTTTAGAATTTTGAATACCGTTGATATTATTATTATTTTATGTTTGATCTGTTACCTGGTTTAAATCTTAACCTTTAAACCCTAAATCATAACCCTCAAACTCTAAATTATAACCACAACTTTTAAATTTTAATCAATAACCCTAAAATTATAATATTCAAACCTTAAATTTTAATTCTAGACCCCTAAAATTAATGCGTTTGTGAAATTTTTTTATTTTCACCGTGTTGTATAAGATAATATCCGTTATAATTTTATGTTTTAGATTCTAAAGATAAATTATTAAAATTATTTGTTAAAATATGATTTAAGTCCTTATACTCCATATATTTGAAATTTAATCTCATACTTTTATTTTTTTTCAGATTATAATCCTTTACTTATTAGATTTAAAAATTCAAGTCCAATTATTAAGACCATTATAATTCTTTAGTTAATTTCAAGTAAATTAGATTTTTTTTATTATTACATGGTTGTGAAGACAATATTTTTCTTATTTTAAAATATCACATCGACGAATTAAAATATAATGAAATTAACAATTAAAGTTGATTTAAAATATATGCGAAGAGTAAAGAGACTGAATTCTTAGAAGTAAAATAAGGGACTAAATTCAAAGTATTTACAATTATATAATTTTTTTTAATAAAAAAAGATATTAACTTATCCAGAATCAAATTCATACCAATTATAATTTAAATCATTTTTTTATGAGTAACATATCCATCCCGTTATCCTTTCTTTAAAATCTAACGGATTTATGTTTGACATCTAAGGTTGGGTCAAATTTGTACGGGTTGAGACATTCTGTATTAAAGTCAAATAATCCGCTAATTGTTTGTAGATTCACTGGGTCTTAAGGTTTGCAGACGTAAATCCCATTTTAGAAAGATAATTATGGATTAGTTTTACAAAATCCAACGGAAGCATCCACGTGGAAGTAGATTTCTTCACGTTTCTAAACAAAGGTAAAACAAGGAAGATGGGGTTTGACCAGAACCACCGTTAAAAATGTTCTTTCTAAGTTTACCGATGCACGGAACCAGGATTTGGGGTTAAGGGAACAAAACATAAATATTTAGAAGTAGGGACAAATTCATAAAAAAATCAATTTAAAAAATTTAAATAGGGGACAAAAATAAAAAATTCTTCGAGAGTGGAGTGATTGCCCACCCCACCCTTATATAGCTTCGTCCCTGTATTAAGTAGGATGGTAAGAGAAACGATAAATCACGAGTTATTTAAGTTTGATTTAATTAAAATTTGTTTAAAGTTTAATTTGATTAAATTTGATTTAAGTTTTTAACGAACTAAACTGAGTTATTTGATACTCGACTTAAAATTCGTAAATTACTTGAAAGTATAATATATTAAAATTTTTAATTTTTATAAGTTAAGATCTAAATTTTTAAACTTAAAATCATAAAATTAAACCCTTAAATATAAGTCTAAACCTCACCATTTAAATCTTAAATTTTAAACCAAACAACTTAAACCTCTAAAGTCTAAATTAACTTTGTGTCTCAAAACTAATAAGCTTGAGTTTATATAACTCACGTACTAATTTTTTTAACAAGACTTTATATGAGACGTGACAGATAATGAGCTACCTCAGTCTAATTGAGCAAAGATTGATCAATAGTTGACTCAATTGGACTCGAATCAAACTCGAGTTTTTAACGAGCTAAGTCGAGCTCAAATATTTTTAGGCTTGATAAAAAAATACTCAAACTTGAACTCGATTCAGAATCTCAAGAAATCGAGTTCAACACCACTCGTGCTCAACTTGACTCATTTATACTCTATAACTTTAAATTATAATTTCATCTCTAATTAAAAGAAACAATCACAACCTAAAATTTTAAATTCTTGTATAATTTATATATTTTTTAACTTATCTAAGTTTTACCTTCTAAAATTTTATAATTTTATACTCAATTTCCACCTTAACTTAAAATCCTAGTTCCCTTCTCTGTTGGCTACTTATATATAAAGTTTCTTTTCTTCAACTCAATTTACAAAGGAACTGGTTTTAAATCCTTGTTTCTTATGAAGATTTTGTCGGAAATCCCACTTTAAGCTTCGTTTTATTCTCTCTTGGAATCTGTAACTCAAAGAATGGGGAACAATGAATATAGAGGAGCTTATTCGGAGAACAATTCGGATACTGAAAGTATGGCAAGCGAAAGGGCAGCGTTGAGTGGACCATTGAGTGTAAATGGTGGTTATGTTTCAAACAAAAAAGGTTCGAAAAAGAGTGCAAGATTTAATCTCCCGCCTGAAATCATCATGGCCAAGCTTGATTCCACGGCTTTTACTCCTTCTGTAGCCGCCGACGATGAGTCTGTGGAAATTATCCTGGATATCCGAGACGATTTCGTGGAGGTTCACAGCGTTTACAGTGCCGGCGGCGGTGTAAATGAAGACCCCGAGTTAGTGTCGCTAGCTAAGAGAACCATGGAGAAGAAGTCGGTGTTTTCGAGCGCATCGGCTCGAATCAAACAGGTTTCTCCGGAACTGAAAGGCGTGGTCTCGAGACGATTTTCGAACAGGACGAAATCCGGAGCAGTTCATGCATTGAAAGGACTCAAGTTCATCACTGTCAAAACAGGAGCGTCCGAAAACGGATGGTCCGCCGTCGAGAAACGGTTCGACGATTTAACTTCGTCGACTAACGGCCTTCTCCACCGCTCCCAATTCGCTGAATGCATCGGTAACGTGACTAATGTCTTTCATGATCCAGAAATCAAACAACAATGGTTAAATTTTCTTTTCTTTTTTCGATTTCCGTTACGAATTTTCTTCCTCTCTGTAGGGATGAACCAGTCTAAAGAGTTCGCCGGCGAGCTTTTTCAAGCACTGGCTCGACGGCATAATGTAAACGGAGACTCGATCCACAAAATACAGCTCAAACGGTTCTGGGATCAGATTTCTGACGAAAGCTTTGACTCCAGGCTCCAAACTTTCTTTGACATGTAAAATTCTCTTTTCATGCAAAATTTGATCAAACGAAAGAAAATTTTATCTTTTCAATTCTAGAATTCAGAGTTTGTTTATTGACTGCAATTTGTAATTATGAAAGGGTCGACAAAGATGCTGATGGAAGAATCACTGAAGAAGAAGTCAAGGAGGTAAGAATTAAGAATGAATTCACACAAATGAAGAAATTTTCCAAATAATATTTTTTTTTTGTTGTTGTTGTTGTAGATTATCAGTATCAGTGCTTCTGCAAACAAACTTGTTAATATTCAGAAACAGGCTGAAGAATATGCAGCTTTGATCATGGAAGAATTGGATCCTGATAATGTTGGATACATCATGGTAAACTGGATCTTTGTCTTTTGTTTTGTACCATGTTGTTTCTTTGTTTCCTAATGTTACTGTTTTTATTTTTGGAAT
Organism: Abelmoschus esculentus; assembly: GCA_035048815.1. NCBI lineage: Eukaryota > Viridiplantae > Streptophyta > Magnoliopsida > Malvales > Malvaceae > Abelmoschus > Abelmoschus esculentus. The sequence continues at coordinate 3,071,376 of JAUCBN010000039.1, forward strand.
TGAACAGATTTACAATCTCGAAACTCTGTTATTACAAGTTCTAGATCAATCTGGCAGGGTCAGTGACAGTCGTGTTTTGAGTCAAATGTTGAGCCAGAAACTTAAACCAACTCAAGAGAACTATCCGTTAAAGCGGTTGTATCAGAAGGTTAAGTATTTTATAATGGATAACTGGCAAAGGGTCTGGGTTATGATGTTGTGGCTAGGCATTGTTGTCGGTTTGTTCGCTTATAATTTCGTGCGGTTCCGGAATAAGGTCGTGTTTAATGTGTTGGGCTACTGTGTTTGCGTAGCAAAAGGTGGTGCAGAGATTCTTAAGTTCAACATGGCTTTGATATTGCTACCGGTGTGCCGGAACACCATCACTTGGCTTCGGAACAAGACTAAGTTGGGCGTTGTGGTTCCTTTCGATGACAACTTGAATTTCCACAAGGTTATTGCGGTAGGGATCATTGTCGGGGTGATCCTACACGGCGGTGTGCATTTAGCCTGCAATTTCCCCCGGATTCTTCATGCAACCGAAGAAGAATACGAGCCTATGAAACCTTTCTTCGGGGAGGAACCACCCGAAAACTACTGGTGGTTTGTGAGGGGAGTGGAAGGTATAACAGGCATTATAATGGTGGTTCTTATGGTCATATCCTTCACATTAGCCACCCCATGGTTCAGACGTAACAAGCTCAACCTTCCCAAATTCCTTAAGAAGCTCACCGGATTCAATGCATTCTGGTATTCACATCACCTTTTCATTATCGTATATGTTCTCCTCATAGTTCATGGCACTTGCCTCTACCTCACCGACAAATTGAATCAGAAAACGGTATGTTTCGACCTCCCATTTCGATCCCCCTCTCTGTTCGTTGTATGTGCAACATTAGTTCAATGTCGTTGACAGTAACTCAATCTTCATCCATTAATCGCAGACATGGATGTATCTAGTAGTGCCAATTACTTTGTATGCATGCGAAAGGTTGATCCGAGCTTTAAGATCGAGTATCAAGGATGTTCAAATTCTCAAGGTCTGATATACTTCAAATATCTTACATTCCATTCAGTTGCACTAAAAATATACTTAGTTTTTTGTTTCTTGTCAAATACGGAAGGTTGCTGTTTATCCTGGAAATGTATTGTCACTGCACATGTCAAAGCCCCAAGGATTCAAATACAAAAGTGGGCAATATATGTTTGTCAACTGCTCTGCAGTCTCTCCATTTGAGTGGTAACACAGATTTTTTCCGTCCTCGATCGATAGTTATCGCCTTTGTAATCGAGCTTTGCCTCTAACGAAACCAACTGATAATTGCAGGCATCCATTCTCCATCACTTCAGCATCCGGAGACGACTACCTTAGTGTTCATATTAGAACTCTAGGTGATTGGACTAGGCAGCTCAAAACTGTTTTCTCTCAGGTTCGCTGATGTTCACTTGCTTTTAGTCGATGCTTGAACCGGAAATCAGGATTGGAATCAGTTAGCTAATCGGTTTTAGCTTCAAATTGGATATTGAACAGGTCTTTCAACCTCCAGCTGCCAGGAATAGCGGACTGCTCAGAACCGAAGGAACCGACACTTGGTATTGTCCACTTCGACTCGAAAGTTTCATGGTTTCATCCCTTACAAGAAATTTCCCCGACATGGTATGTTTATTGATTTCTTTGCATTGATTGATGAACAGTTTTCCCAAGATTTTGATAGATGGACCGTACGGAGCTCCAGCACAAGACTATAAGAAATATGACGTGTTACTCTTGGTGGGGCTCGGAATCGGTGCCACGCCGATGATCAGCATTGTAAAAGACATCATCAACAACATGAAAATGGAAGAGGATTCGATTCCAATATCAGCAATGGAGAACGGGAATTACAGCAACAAGGCCAACAACAAAGGGTTCAAGACAAGAAAAGCCTACTTCTACTGGGTGACAAGGGAGCAAGGCTCGTTCGAGTGGTTCAAAGGGATAATGAACGAAGTTGCGGAGATGGACAAGAAGAATGTGATCGAGCTCCACAACTATTGCACCAGCGTGTACGAAGAAGGAGACGCTCGATCAGCTCTCATCACCATGCTTCAGTCGCTCCACCTTGCCAAAAACGGTATCGACATCGTCTCGGGAACTCGAGTCATATCGCACTTCGCGAAGCCGGACTGGCGTCGAGTTTACAAAAGGGTTGCTCTTCATCATCCAGACGCGAGAATCGGTCAGCGTACTAATTCAATTTCAACAAACACCAGACTTGGTCATTATTTCAACGATGATTTATTTACTTCTTCCATCGATGACTTCAATTGTGCAGGCGTATTCTACTGCGGGGCACCGGCACTGACCAAGGAGCTAAGGCATTTAGCTTTGGATTTTTCGCACAAAACCTCCACCAAGTTCGAATTTCATAAAGAGAACTTTTAACAAAGACCAGAAGACATGATTTTTCAAAGTTATTATTTTTTTAATTCCATAGGGCTGAGTTTTTAATTTCTTCCAATTACATTTGTATGCATGCGAAAGCCTTTCAAGCTTTGTAGTGGTGTCCTTTCGATATCTCATCTCTTTTTCACAGATGATGTTATTTTATTCGCTCAGGCGACTATTGATCAAACTTGTATTATCAATAAAATTTTTCATAAATCTGGTACTTTCCGGGAACAAAGTCAATAAGGCAAGATTCCAAATTTTCTTCTTCTCCGATACTAGTTGATCATGCTCAAGCTATAAGCTCTTGTCTCGGTATCCAACAAGTCCCTGAGCTTGGAACCTACCTTGGAATTCTGGTTATGCACAGTCTTGCAGATTGCGACTTCTATTATTCAATTCTTGAGAAAATTCAGAAAAAGCTCGCAGGATGGTCAGCTCGCACGCAGTCGCGCTCTTTTGCTGGTCGGGTGATCCTAGCTAGTAAATTCTGTGGTCGTTGTTATCTCAACTTTTTTTCATGCAAACATGTCATCTCTCCGTTCGAATTTGTGAAGATATTGAGAAGCTAATCAAGAGCTTTATATGGGAATCCAGTCATATGAACCATGGCGTTCCTCTTGTCCGATGGGATGCTCTAACCCAACCTCACGCTAATAACGGTCTCAGCTTTCACAGACTACAATATTTAAATGTCATGCGCAAATCGTTTGTCTTTTTATCGTGTCTTTATTGATATTTCCCTTTAAATTAGTGAGTTTAGGGTTTAAGATTAATAGTTGTGGTTAGGGTTTAAAGAATTAAAGGTAAGTATATTTTTAGAATATAAGTTCAAGACGGTTAAAATTTAATATTTAATTTTTAATTTTTTAAAAAATAAAGCATGAAATTAGACATATTTAGGGTGACAATATTTTTATTCTTCAATGTCGCCTTCCTCGTAAAAAATTGCTATGTTTTATTTTCTAGTCCGGACAGCTACTGGATCACCCTTTTACGCCAGAAATATAAAATGCATGCAACCTGTCTGACCTCTATTTCTCGCGCAAACAGCTCCTACCTTTGGCGTCCTCTCTTCAAGACTTGACCCTCATTTTACATCTTATTATCTTGGTTGATCGAAGATGGCCTCCTTACCCTTTTCTGGCGCGATATTTGAATCCAGCTTTGGGTCCCCTCCTCCAAAGGCGCTCTCCATTCTCCAACGACTGTGGTTAATGATAATCTCTCTTAGTCTGCTATGTAATTGACTCACAAGGATATTAAAATCAGTACCCTTACAGTCGGTCGGGACCGTTGTTATTGGAAGTCGGGGTTTAGCCGTTTAGGGTTTAACATCTGTGACTCTACTGTAAAAACATATATTCATATTTTACGTGACTGTCCGGCGACCCAGAGCCTCTAGTGCTTTATCTTCAGGCAGCACCACCAAGTTATAGGGTTCTTTGAAACGCCTCTTGATCGATGAATGACTGCTGTTAAATCTTGGCTCCAACTCCCTAGCTCTCTCTATATAGACAGTAGACACCGCTATCTCCTAAAAAATCACATTCTCATCCCTTATTTGGCAGATATAGAAACGACTCTAGTCAACAATTTTCTCTAACGTGTCGCCCTCAAACGAAATCATAGCGCAAATCAGCAAGTTATGGGCCATTTATTATGGTGTCTCTAGCCCCTATTCTCTATAGACCCTTCGGTGCTTGTGGTTCAAGAACATGTTCAGTGGCAGCCTGCTCCCTTGAGTTGGCTCACTATTAACATCGATGCTGTTGTTGATAATCATGTCTTTCATGGCACAGCTGGAGGGTTAATCTACAATACCATTGGTGACTGGCTTGTTGGTTTCCACAAATACCTTGGAATTACTCAACCGCTTCATGCAGAACTCTGGGGCATTCTCGATGGTCTACGTATCGCTTGGGACTACAAATTTGAGCATGTTTCAATGTTAAACTGACTGCCGAATCCTACAAGCTCATTTCCTCTGATAATCTTAGTTCTAGCCCGATTGCTCTCGTTCGTGAAATTGCAAACTTGATTTTCAAGGCGTGGATGGTGAACATTGTCCTTATTCGTCGTCAGGCTAATTTTGCAGCTGATTCTCTTTCGAGAATGACCCCAAATCTCGATAGCTCCACTAGTTTATTTTCTGCACCACCGGCCCACATAGCTATTTTCTTGCACAGAGACCTTCACGGTCCTTATCTACGACAGTAGTCCGTAATGTAATGGCCTCTCTGGTCTCCTCTCTACTCAAAAAGTAGAATCCAAACCTATAGGCTATAGTACTTAATGTTAAAACAACTATTGTACTTGTTGTAAATTGGTAATAATTTGGATGGTACAGCAAAACTTCTCTGTAACTTCCGTCGAAATTTCCGTCTTTTGAACCGCAACGATCCGGCCAAAACATACTTCCTCCTATCTTCATTTCTATGTATTAGTACTCAACATTTGTATTTGATATATATTCGAATATTAATTTAATAATAAAATTCTCCTTTTCTAATTATATTATTTAAAAATAATTACATTAATTTGAATATGTGTTAAATTTAAAAATTCTCCTTGTCTTAGTTATAAAACGTTTACGGAACGTTATAAAATGATATAACAATTTGATTAATTTAATATTCGTATTATAATGATTTAATAAATAATTTAATATTTGTATTAAAAAATAGTATAACAAATTGATATTAATGTCGTTTTAAAATAATTTAATAAATTTTAATAACCATCTTAGAATTAATAGGTACAATGACCATTTTATAATATTTGAAAGTTCAATGTTCAAAAGAATCAAATTTTTCATAGTTTAGTGATTACTAATGTACTTAACCCTTAATAAGTATTGGCTTCAGGGATTGGGCTTTGGAGAAGAACGCCGAGTCCAATCTCACGCGCAGTCGCTTAAACCGTAACGTTTCTTTGTAATTTAGCTCACAGTTCGTCGGGCCCATCGGAAATCCCTCCGTCGCCCAAAAAAAATTATAATATGGGTCAGTCCCACCATCTGTTCATGGGACCAACCAATAAAAACTGTTCATTTTATCAGTTTTTCTATGTCATAATTTTTTTTAAGTGAATCTTCACTTGAAAAATTAAAAAATAATGAGGTGGACAGTTTCTATTGATTGGTCTCATGAATGACATAGTGAAACTGACCTATGATATAATTTCTCGTCGCCCACGGATTTTAGTCCTCAAAAGTAAAAAAAATTATAAATATTTTAAAATTTAGAATTTATTAATAGAATTTAAGATTTAATTGTTAGTCTATCAAAATTAAATACTTAAATTTTAATTAATAAATTTTAAATTCGAATCATATTTTAATTTAAAAGTTTATTTATTAATTCTAAATATTGAATTTAAATAAAAACTCAAAAACCTGAAATTAAAGTGCGTTCGTATCGAGTTGACATATGCCCTTTCGACCCTCGTCTATCCACCACGTTGCATTAGTACCTCGTGAACTTGGCAAAGCTTTTTGCCGGCTTTAACTCTGTTTTTTCTCCGATTCCATCAGTAATTTCTCTTGTTTTCTCAAATTGCATGCCATTTTTTCTGATCGGTTTTGAGATCTGAAGCTAATTTGTTACGTTTCAATATAGGTTGAGATGACTTCGACCACTCTAATCTGCGACACACAGCCATGGAAGGACCTGAAGGTAGCTTTTCCGTTCATGTTCTAGCTCATATTATATTCAAATATCAAGAGAAATCTATGTCTTGAACAAAAATTTGGGCTTTGTTTTGTTTTGTAGGCTCACGTTGAGGATATCAAGAAAACTCATCTCCGTGATTTGATGAACGACAAAGAACGATGCGAATCGATGATGGTGTAAGATCCTATGTTCAATTCTTATGAATTATGATTCTTCGGATTGGGAATCCTCTCGAAACTTTTGACAGTAATAAGAATGATGGAATATTTGAATTTTGATTATGTATACTTATTTTCCTTTAGGGAGTTTGATGGGATGTTTTTGGACTACTCAAGGCAATGCGCCACTCTTGAGACCATGGATAAACTCTATAAATTAGCAGAGGTGAATCTGGATTAATTCTCGTTTCTGAAATTGTCGATTTAAATCATTATAGTTCGGGATTTTTTTAATACTCTTCGTAATTGCAGGCCGCTTCTCTTAAACAACAAATTAACCGAATGTGTAGCGGCGAGCATGTAAGTCTATCTCTCCTTAGAGAAAGATAAGGCTAGTTTTGGGTTTGATGTAAAGATTCGTGATGATGTAGTAATTGTTTGTTCGTGCCTTTTTCCTTTTTAGAGTTTAAGATATTGCTTTGTTTTTTTTTTCTGCTGGAAATTTCAGATAAATAGCACAGAGAACAGGTCAGTGCTTCATGTAGCTCTCCGTGCACCAAGGGATGCTGTTATAAACAGTGATGGCAAGAATGTGGTTCCCGATGTTTGGAATGTTTTGGATAAGATCAAGGATTTTTCAGAGAAAGTTCGCAGTGGCTCATGGGTAACTTAACATATTTTCTTATATGACATTTGACTATGTTGTTCCTCAATTGATGAGAAGTAGGTGAATCTTGGCAGATTGGAGCTACGGGGAAACCACTGAAGGATGTTATTGCAATCGGTATCGGTGGCAGTTTCTTAGGTCCTTTATTTGTGCATACTGCTCTCCAAACAGGTTATGCTGGTGCATTTTACTATTAGTTGTGTAACCCTTTTACTTGTGATATATGAAGAAGGAAGCTGAGTGTTCACAATTTTCTCTTGATACTGATAGACCCTGAGGCTGTTGAATTCGCAAAAGGACGCCAACTACGTTTGTAAGTAATTATTTATTACTGCTGCTGGTATCATTTTTGTGTTTACTTGCTCTCTTTCATTTTATTTATAAGATTAGCTGTAAATGCTGCTTGTTTCCTTTTTGTTAAGGAGGTGAAGGGGGAGGGTATTAGAAAAGGTAGGTTGTTCTTTTTAAAACAACAATAACTTATAATGGAGAAGTAGAAGTAGCAGCATACTATGTCATATTAGTTGGAATATTAGATGCTACATGGTGACATGGTCCTGCTAATACCGGAATGGGCATAAGTGAGATCAAGTCAAAAGTAGTGCTTTGGTCTTGTTAGATTCTCAATATGAAGTGCCTGTTATTCTCCGCCTGTCTGCAATTTTCGTTGTAAATTGTAATGCCTGCATACAAGATACATTGTTGTTCCATTCGGCTATTCTGGAAATTCAATGTAATCTCTTGTTTGCATTGTCACAGTCTTGCAAATGTGGATCCTATTGATGTTGCTAGAAATATTGCAGGATTAAACCCTGAAACCACTCTCGGTAATTAATTTATTTTTATTCATCTGAATGTGTGTTGTTATTCTGTTGTATATAACCCTTTTGCATTTTTGATTCATCTGGTTTATTTTGCTTTGTAATTTTGTCCAGTTGTGGTGGTTTCAAAAACATTTACTACAGCAGAAACTATGTTGAATGCTCGAACATTAAGGGAATGGATTTCATCTGCACTTGGGTTAGTGTTATGATAACACTAGTTATTTCCTCAACAATGTGCCTGCAGTGGTAGTTTGAAATTTGCTACTATATTTTACATGAACATTTCAGAACTATATCTCATTTTAACAATTCAGAGTAATAAAGCATTGAGGAAAACAGAGAATTCTCATCGTTGAGTGCTTTTAATAAGTTTTTTTTCTCAACTTTGTTAGGAATCCTCAATATTTAAGGAAGTAATGTAATTTACTAGCAGCTCTCATTAAGCCACTTGTGATTTCAATATTTCAGGCCTTCTGCAGTTGCAAAACACATGGTGGCAGTCAGTACTAATCTTACGGTATCATTTTTTCTTCCATTTTCAGAATTTGAGTGATTAACCATTTGCCACACTACTATGTACATATTCAAGTTGTTTGTTTTGGATTTAGTGTCACAAATCAAGCATCATTAACATGCTGGAGTGCAATGTAACTTATTTTTGATAAAGTGGATTTTTTTGTAAAGTGAAAATTTGTATTCTCTTTTTTCTCAAAACAAGTAGATTCTTAATTATGAATTGCTTTTTTTTTTTTTTTTGATCTCCATGCTTCAAACCTTTGTATCTATCCCCTTCCTCATTACTTTGCCAAAGCAACAATAAACTAGGCTTTGTATTACATGATATATGCTAGTATTGATCCTATGCAGCTTCTATATGTTCTCTGTGCAGCTTGTTGAAAAGTTTGGAATTGATCCTAATAATGCATTTGCATTCTGGGATTGGGTTGGTGGTCGATACAGTGGTAAGTTTTATTCCCTCTCCCCCTGCTTATCTCTAAACATCATTTATGGTCACTGGATTTCTATTAAGGATTGAGACCATTTTTAGTTGAATTGTGGAAGTTGATTAATCTTTAGAATGTCATTTTCAGTTTGCAGTGCTGTTGGAGTGTTGCCTTTGTCTCTGCAGTATGGTTTCTCAATAGTAGAAAAGTATGGTAACTTATTGTTTTAACTATATTGCCCTCACTTCTTGATACCAGTAAATTATTATATATAACTTCCTTTAGGAGGCCATATATGATAAGTAACAAAAATTTGTGCAATTTTAAAACCAGCTTCACTGTTCTAATTACATCAAAAATATATATATAACAAAACAGAACTTAGGGATTTCTTTTTTCATTTTTTTGCATGGAGTTCTTGAAATATAACAATTTGTGCAATTTTTCTGTATGGTTTCTCAATAGTAGAAAAGTATGGTAACTTCTTGAAATTCAGTTTTACATGCAGCACTGAGAAATAGTTTATTTCTCCTTTCTTGACTTTTAGTTATAGCTGAAAGCAATTTCTTAGTAAATCAAGTTGTAGCCTAATGGACAATGAAAAATGTCAGTTGATATTGCCAGATTTTTAACTTGAATCAATATTGCATGAGACAAAACTATTTTGAATCCTATGAGAATCTCCGAATACTAGCAAAAGTATAACAACTAAGATTGTGATTTATAAAAAAGGTAGGTTTTAGTTTTCAGCCAAACTGTTAATCCGTTCTTCATTTACTTTGCTTTTGATAGTTATATACTTGAGCAAGTTTCATTTTTGTTACTTGAAGGTTCTTAAAGGGAGCATCAAGTATTGATGATCATTTCCGTTCAGCTCCTTTTGAGAAGAATATACCTGTAAGTGTCTTAATGTAACATCTTCCAGTGCAGCTACAAACTTTATCTACCAGAGTTTTAATGGGGTTAATGAATTTGACTTGAAAATATGTATAATGGGATGAAGGTTATGGTTAATCCAAATATAAGCTACTTTGTATTTCCCATGATGGATATACAGTATGCTATATTTCATTTAACCAGACATAAGACATTTTTGGAAATATGAGTTTGGTTGATATTTCATTTAATCCAGTATACCATTCTTCGGTTTTATAGGTGCTCTTGGGTTTGCTCAGTATATGGAACGTTTCATTTCTTGGATATCCTGCAAGAGTGAGTATTTATGCTTCAAACGTTAAACTTGCCATTTCTTGTTCCTCCTCCTCCTCCCCTTTACATGCTTACGACCTATAATTAACATTTTTGTGTATATAGGCAATTTTACCTTACTCCCAGGCCCTGGAGAAATTTGCTCCACATATTCAACAGGCATGTTTGTTGGAACTTTTTTTGCTGGCTGCCTCTTTTTTGTGTGCACGTGTGTGTTGAGGGATTGAGCTTGTGGTTTTATTTTTATTGTTTTGAAAAGTGTGGTTTCAATTCTTATATATTGCTAAATCTTATAATTCAGGTCAGCATGGAGAGTAATGGCAAGGGGGTGTCAATTGACGGTGTGCCACTTCCTTATGAGGCTGGTGAAATTGATTTCGGTGAACCTGGAACAAATGGTCAACACAGCTTTTATCAACTAATCCACCAGGTGAATTTTATGTTGTGTTTTTAAGAAAGAAGGATATTGGGTGATTCTAGCCTTATATAACAATATAACATCTTAGACCATCTTAAATATTTGAGGTGCTAATGTAGTTATATGCCCAGAGCTTGGCCTGGGAGAGCTAAATCTGCCCAAAGGCAACTGTAAATTTGGAAGTTTTTGCATAAAATGAAGAGACTATAAAGCTTTATGAGAGACTGGTGAAGATATGGCATATTATATTAAAAAAATACCATCAAATAACAAATTGACGTACTCAAATGTGCTTGGAGAAAGTGCTTGGAGAAAGTTAAACGGTTCAATAAAAGCTCCATTTCAATGTTATTCACCAGAATAGAGGCTTGATTGAAGGACTTTGAGATTGCTCTGGAGTTTTGATTTCACATAATCCACCTTAGTCTTGATGAAAGGACCTTTTCTGTTACTGCATAACCTCGTCAGCCTTATCATTGTGTATATAGATTCAATTTTTGTAATTCTCAAATCATTTTGACACCTCAGGGACGTGTAATTCCTTGTGATTTCATTGGTATTGTGAAGAGCCAGCAACCTGTGTACCTTAAAGGTATAATCCTAAACTCAAAGATCACATATTTTGTTATTTCTATTGCGCTTTTGAACATGGTATTTAACTTGTTATTGTTATTGACAGGTGAAGTGAGCAACCATGATGAGCTTATGTCCAACTTTTTCGCACAGCCAGATGCCCTGGCATATGGGAAGGTGATATTTTTCTTTCTTAAGTATCCATTATTTTTTATTATTGTAACAACCATTGCCATTTACTTTCAAGCACTAAAGCATTTATATTAAATTTCCATGAATTGTTGCCTGAATTTTGTATTTCTGCTGGGAAAAAATTGATTCATTTCAGACAGCAGAGCAATTGCTGAAGGAGAATGTTTTGCAGCATCTTATTCCTCATAAGGTGACTTACTTTAAGCTTTTCTACCAAACTTTAATTCATAATTCAAACATATTTTTTACTTTTTCTTCTATATTCCAGACATTCTCCGGGAATCGTCCTTCTCTCAGTCTTTTGCTTCCATCTCTTAATGCTTACAATATTGGGCAGGTAACTGGTTTCGTCTTCTTAAACTTCAACCAGTAAAACATTTTTTTTGACTTGTTATAACTGTTGAGGACCTTTGTATTATTCATAATGCCTTGCATCACCGAGTCGATTACTATCTCGTAATTGTAACTCTTCTAGCTTTAACTTTCAAGTACTGTAACACTTGTATGCATATATGAATTTCATCTATTCGGTCTAATATGACTTATTGGTTTCCTCAGCTTTTGGCAAGCTATGAACATAGAGTTGCTGTGGAAGGTTTTGTTTGGGGCATTAATTCTTTTGACCAGTGGGGAGTCGAGTTGGGGAAGGTTTGTATCATTATGTTCCGTACATATAATCATACCGATCCACCTTCCCTGATGTGGGTTTTCACCAAATGTTCCGATGCAACTTGTTTTTTACTCCAGAACTTATAATATCTATTTCACATCTATAATGCAGTCACTAGCTACTCAAGTCCGAAAACAGCTTCACACATCACGTACGAAAAGTGAGCCTGTTGAAGGCTTTAATTTCAGCACTACCAAATTGTTAACAAGATATCTACAGGTATGGCTAATTAATCATTACCCTGAAGCGAGTAAAATTAGATTTTTCCTTATTAGTTGATCCGGAAAGTTTTGGTAAATCTTTGAATCATCCAGTTTTTAAATTCTTATTAGATTTTTCCTTATTAGATTTTACACACTCCAAATATGTTATCTGAACCGATGCATTTATTTTCATCACACGGGGTTCTATTAAATTCTTCCTTCAAAAATATGTTGGATTTGGAAGTTTAAAATTTGATTATATTCTTAAAGATAGATCTCGAAAAAAATAAATTTTAAATTATAAAATTAGAATTCGGAGTATATTTAAATTATTTATTTGTTTGATTTAATTGTAAAATGAGTATTTATATATATATATATTTGTAATAGATATTTAAATCTTTTCCGATTCAAGTAAATATCTAATATTTTATTTTGTTATCATTTTAAGTTTTATTCGTTAATAAAAGTTAACAAATTTAGTCACACGTATTCTTTAATTTTTTTAAAAAAATTAACTTTTCAAAACCCAAATTTTTTATTTATTTATTTTAAAAAAATCGAATTTCTAACTCTCTTTTTATTGTCACCGAACACTCAATTCATTGTTAATATATCCAATATTTGATTGAAAAAATATGTATAATATACGTGGTTAGATTAATGGTTTTGTGATTAGATTATTTGTTCATTCAGATTATTAATCTTGGGATTTGACAGAGAAAAAAGCGAGTAATAGTAATTGAATTAACGATGCTTGAAAGAGAAAAAATTAAGGGTTTATAAATTTGAAAATTAAAAAAAAATTAGGGTCTTATAAAAATAAAAAAATTTAGATAATAATTCTTTAAATTTTATAAAAAAATCATAAAATCATAACATAGTAATATATTTAAATAAATATATATTAAATATAATACAGTTGTACTTGACCTTTTATTTATTTATATATCTTTTTTACCATTTTCGCCAATATTTTGTTCTTTTTCGCCGGATTTATATTTCCCCCTCTTCGCATTCAACTTTCTCCTCACCTAGCTCAGCGCAACCAAAGCAAAGGGGAAAAAAACAAAGAAACAAAAGCAAAAACAACACCGTTTGGTTCTCTGTCTCTCTTTCTTCCACAATCAATGGCTCATACCTCTGCCTCCGATTCCCGACGCCACATCACCGTCAACCCTCCTCTTCAGATCTCCAAAGGTGGTTTAATGACGTATTTCTTCCTTTCATCTTTGTAAAACCCTACCTCTTATCATCATTCCCTGTTCTGCTCATCATGTTTTGTTAATTGAAAGCATAATTGTAGATTCAGTGGTTTTACGAGATTGCTGCGTGTTTTGTTTTATTTGGTTGATTCGAAGTTAGGGTTTTTGGTTTATCATCTATAAATGGAAGTTTTTCCCCTTTTCTTTTTGCCTTTTTTTTTATTATGGTGCTGCTTTGTGCATTAAAGTCGGCGCTCTATAGTTTCCGACTTACCCCGTGATGGAGACGGAATGAAGGGTTTTTTCCTGATTAATTCAACTCAAAGCTAGTATTGGGGTACTTCTATTTCTTTTCACATTTTTTCGTTCAATAGTTGATTCAAATGCTAGGATTGTGTGATTAATTACGTATAAAATGGCATAGCTATTATTGTATTATAAATGTAAGTATGTAACCTTTGTTTTATACTGACACTTGATTGTGTAATTTTTGTCTTGTTAGCTTCTTCGTGAATAGGTTTTACTTAGAAATTCCTTTGGCTTATTATTAGTTTGAAATGGCTTCATTTGGAAGTCGAATCAGGTTTCCTAAATGGCATATTTCTAGTTTTAAGTATTTTTGTTGTGTTTGTGTGGTTGTTTTTCTTATTCAATGATATACCAATGTGGCTATTTCAAGAGGCAAATTCTATCATTTCTCAGAAGATGTTATTTCCTCAACAAAATCAGGCTTGAATATATGCTCGACTGCTTGTCACTGATTGATGGTTCTGTTTGTTTAATGTAGATGTTCAAGGATCAGACAGTCCTATTCCACTTTCACCGCAATGGCTTCTTTCAAAGCCAGGGGAGATTAAGCCTGGAATAGGAATTATGGTATGTTGTTGTGTTAGATATATATTATTAGACTCATGGTGTTATTATTCATTTATAGATGGTTTCATGTTGTATGTATGCTTTCTCCAGCATTCTAACAACATACAGATCTCATCTCAAGAATTAGTTAAATCTTCTGTTTGATATTATGTCTTAGATTTTGTCCTTAATTTTCAATCATCCATCCAGGAAAATCATCCTTCCCCGTATCCAGCTCATGGAGGTCACTCTGAAGTCATGAAGCCACTGGGAAATGGGGAAGGGATGCATGATACCCCAAAGAAGGATGTTTTAGGCCATCCTTTCTTGATATGGAAACTGGTCAGATAGACCGCTGGCGTGATGAAGAACGAGACACCTATTCATCTGCCCGGAAAGATCACCGGGGGGATGGTGTTAAAGAGCTCGGTGATATTCACAGGATGGATCGATGGGCGGATAACATGCCTTCAAAACAATTTGGGGAAGCACATCGTGCACCCACCGAGCGATGGACCGATTCAGGTAGCAAAGATTCAAACTATGATCAAAAGCGTGAGAGCAAATGGAACACACGCTGGGGGCCTGATGATAAAAACAGTGAAAGGTCACGAGATAAATGGTCTGACTTTGGAAGAGATGGTGATATGCCACTTGACAAAGGGTTATCTCATCTTTCCAGTTATGGAAAGGATGTGAGGGAGGGTGACAACTATAGGCCATGGAGATCCACCTCTTCTCAAAGTCGAGGAAGGGGGGAGCCAACTCATCACCAAACACTATCTCCAAGCAAACAGGCACCCATGTTTTCTTATGGCCGAGGACGTGGTGAAAGTCACCCTTCAACATTTTCTGCTGGCCATGGAAGGGGAAATTCTGGTGGAAACTCAGGGGCTTGTATACCTTCTCATCATCAAACTCTAGGAATCATATCTGATAAGGGTGATATTGACCATGGGGAGTCATCCCCTTTAAGATATAGTAGGAAAAAATTGCTAGACTTATATATGAGGACTGACATGGGAGTTCACCAAAAACTCATAGAAGAGCTTGTATCGTTGCCTTCACTTGCACAGAATGAACCATTGGAACCTCTAGCTCTTTGTGCTCCTGATCCTGATGAAGTGGTAATTTGCTATTTTTATTTTTTTTTAATTTTTATATATATGAGGGTAAACCGTGATTTAGACTCCACTGTTGATTTGATTGCATCTTTGATAGTTTGTTTTAAAGGGAATTTCCAAAGGGGACATAACAAGTAGTGGTGCTCCACAGATGCCTAAAGATGGGCCTGTTGGCCGGAACTCTACTGAGTTTACTTATTCAAGACGAAACAAGATTGGTATTGAAAAAATTCAAGATATACTCTGTTGTAAGTTTGTTTATATTTTGAAGCAGTGTAACGGTTAAAGGAACATATTTATGCAGGCAGTAGAGAAGATTTACCACATTCTGTTGATGATTCTAATGTGGAAAGTTCTGACATTCATAAGGGATACCCTGATACTAAATTCAAATCGGAAGGTATAATTACATGAACTGTTTAGCTTGTATTTTGTAACAATTACGGAAAATAGGAAACCATCTTGCAATTATTTCTTTGGATGTGTATGGTTTTTTCTATTGAAGTTTTTGAACCATAAGAGAAATTATTTCATGGATACTTGTTTAAAACAATTACTGCTACTTTTTAAGTAGGAAAAAAGAATTACTCCTACATGGGTTGGAACAAAAAAGGATTCAAGTAGCCAACTTGAATCTGTTTGTCTTGTGGTTAAGGGCTAGTTGAGTTTTGATAGGTGGAACTGTGGAAGGATATAATTACTTATCATGGATTACATTTTTGTGTCCATTGGATTGGTTGTCTTGTTTTCATGATCGAGATTTTGCTCTCTTGAATTCCAACTTTTCAGTTGTTTTAAATTCACCACACTAGATTGCATTCTGTAGATTTGACTCATTACTCTCCTTTCTTGACTTGCATTTATTTGACTATGAGAATTGATCTCTATTCATTTATATTATTGCAGCTGTGGAGAATAGGGGTTCTTGCAGAAGGGATGAAGAGGTGCCCATTGATAGGGAATCAAGTATACAAGTGACTAACTCTGTTCATCCTAGTGCCGTATGGCAAGCCTCTTCGTTTGGGGAACAATCACCTGCCGTCAAACAGGACTGGAAGGAGATCCCAAATGATGTCAGGTCACGAACCCCTGACATGAGCTTGTCACAACCACGAAAAGATGTGATTAACCAACGAGAAAGTAATATGATGAATTCATCCTATTCTAGAGATGAAGCAAATTGGAAGTCTAGTGAGGATCCCATCCTTAAGAGGCAACCATCCGCAGTTTTGGAGAGGGAACCTGAACCTATGAAGCTGCCTGCCCCGGAGGACCTCATCCTTCATTACAAAGATCCTCAAGGTGAAATTCAAGGCCCTTTTTCTGGGATTGATATTGTAGGCTGGTTTGAGGCAGGATATTTTGGGATAGATTTGGAAGTTCGACTGGCAAGTGCACCGAAAGATTCACCATTTTCCTTACTTGGTGATGTAATGCCCCACTTACGAGCTAAAGCACGACCACCACCTGGATTTGGTGTGCCAAAACAGGATGAATTTTCCGATTTGTCAAGCAGGTCAAATTCTAGTAGCCTTGGGAAAGTTCATACTGGTGCAAGCGATAATGATATGATCAGAAATGAGTCAAGGCCTGCTACAGAAGCTGAGAATAGGTTTCTGGAGTCACTCATGTCCAGAGGCATGAGCAATCCATCCCAGGGTTGGTTTTTTTACATACAGATGCATATGTTTGCCTGTTCATTTATTTCTAGTACAAAATTTTTACTTGCTTAATTCTGAAGGTAGTGTATTCTTGGGTTCTGATTCATAAATTTCAAACTGCCTGCCTAATGTCTCATATGGTTTTTCTTTAGGTCTGCAAGGATATCTTTCAAATAATCCTAGTAGCATCCCAGCTTCTGGAATAGAAAATGGGACTGATCTCCATCATTTGGCCAAGAGAATGACTCTAGAACGGCAGAGGTCAATACCAAATCCCTACCCTCATTGGCCTGGGAGAGATGCTGCATCTTTGGTTTCAAAGCCAGATATCATCTCTGAGTCACCTGTGGACCATGCAAAACTCCTCTCGCCGACTGATAGCACTCTTCAGCCACCTAATTCGCAAGCTGCTGATTTGATGTCCTTCCTCCAAGGATTACCTGACAGGTCTGCTCCTGGGGTAAATAATAGTGCTGGTGGTTGGTTGAATTTCCCTGCGCAAGGTGCACTGGATCCACTTCAAGCAAAGATGGAGTTACATGCTCAAAATTTTCCTACCCAAGCACCCTTTGGGATCCAGCAACAAAGGCTGCAAACACCGACTGCACCTTCCTTGAATAGTTTGATTGGTCAAGCTATGGATAATCCATCTGGCATCTTAAAACCTGAAAATTTTATCACTGCCATTTTACCTCAAGACTCTCAACTGCTAAATATGTTGCAGCAGCAATATTTAATGCTGCAGCTACAACCCCAGACACCAGTACAACAAACACAGCAGATGTTGCTGCTTGAAAAGATCATGTTGCTTAAGCAGCAACAGAGACTGGAGGAACAGCAACAGTTGCTACTGCAGAAACAGTTGCTCTCACAGGTTTTGCAAGGACATCAATCCCAGCAACGTTTTGGTGAACCCTCTTATGGACACTTACAGACTACAATACCAACAGGGAATTCATCCATGGATCCTAGTCGACTTAAGCCATCGTCACTAGATATTCTTCAGACTGTATCGCAGATACCAAGCACCCAAGATGAACATTCCTTTAACTTAATAAATCTGCCTCCACAAGTTTCCAGGGATGTGAGTTATGCTGTTAGTTTTGGATCCCCGCCTGTTCTTCTACCTCATGAGATGCTCAGTAGTCTCAATCGTGAGAAGAGCTTGGGGACTAATGCACCAGAACTGGTTAACGGCATCCAACAGTCTTTGCCAGTGACAACAATTATTGAAAGCTCACCCTCATTGGAAGTTAACTTATCCTCTCATGAGACTTTCCTTGTGCATGAGCCGCTACTTGCTTCAAACTGCCACGCTCTTACCGTCGAGCCGCCACAAGAATCTGCTCAGAAGATCGATCAAATTGTCCCAGTTGTACCTCTTGCAAATGATACAAGTTGTGGAACCTTGGACCATAACGAAACCGCTACGGCTAGAACCTGTAAAACTGATGCACCTAATGAAGATGTTCAACCTACTGCAGTCAGTGAACTGCAAACTCAGAGAGAGAAAAGCAATGAGCTGCCTTCTGTAGTGAGAGAAGTTAAGAATGTTGAAGCCCATGAGGTAAGAAAAACTTCTGAAAAGAAGTCTAGAAAGCAAAAGGGTAGTAAATCACAAGCTTCTGACATTGCAAAGGGACTTTCAAAGGTCTCCTCTTCGGTGCAAACGAAGCCTACTGAAGCGCCAATTGTTGGTGACACTGACAGTGCTAGACATGACATTGATGCGATATCTCCTGGAAAGACAGAAAAGAACAACTCCAGTATTTCCCCAATGGATACTCACTATGCTAAAAGCACTTCAGCTGCTAACGTGGTGGTTGATGATGAAACCAATGAACTAAATGATGAGTCCCGACTTTCTGGCTCTTTCCCAGTGCCAACTGCACAGCCTTCAGTATGTGCTTGGAAACCTGCTCCTGGTTTCAAACCAAAGTCTTTATTGGAAATTCAACAGGAAGAACAGAGGAAGGCTCAAACAGAGATGACAGTATCAGAGTTCACTTCTGTGAACTCTATGAATATGTCAACTCCGTGGGCTGGTGTTGTGTCTAGTTTAGAACCCAAAGTTTCAAGAGAAAGTCAAAGAGATGCTGATTTATCTGAGTCAGCTACTGTGTTAACGAAAAGTTCTTTAAAGCCAATGAATAAAAGGAGCCCATTACATGACCTGCTGGCAGAAGAAGTTCTGGAAAAATCCAAGGAAAGAGATGCAGACGTTCCTAGCACTGTTTTTACATCTTCTACCAATACTACCACTACAAATGTGGAACCTATTGACAATGACAATTTTATTGAGGCCAAAGAAACTAAAAAGAGCAGAAAAAAGTCTGCCAAAGCGAAGGGAACAGGAGCAAAAGTTTCGGTTCCTCTTAGCTCTGTTGAGACCCTTCTTGTTACTGCAAGTACTGTTGAGAAAGGCAAAGGATCTCGTCCAGCACAGCTGGAGAAGGAAGTATTGCCTTCAATTCCCTCAGGTCCTTCTTTGGGAGATTTTGTTCCTTGGAAAGAGGAGCAAGTAAACCCTTCTGCTCCAGCATGGTCTGCTGATTCTAAGAAACTTCCTAAACCCACATCATTAAGGGACATCCAAAAGGAGCAGAAGAGGAATTCCTCTGTCCAGCCCACCAATCCGATAACAACTCAGAAATCTCAACCCAACCTGTCAACCCCAGTGGGTGTTTCATCTTGGTCCATAACTGCATCTTCACCATCGAAGACTGCATCTCCAATCCAGATAAATTCTCATGCATCTCAGTCAAAACATAAAGGAGATGATGACCTATTCTGGGGTCCGATTGATCAGACAAAGCAAGAAATAAAACGGTATGTTTTCTTCCCCTACCCACCCTTCCCCTTTGCCAAGAAAGAAAAAAGAATACTCATGCACACTCTCGTGTACTGCTTTTTCTACTCTTTTAACAGTTTCCTGCCTTTCTATACTGTGTGGGTTGGAAAGTTGGGTTCTCTTCATTTCAATTACTTCCTAGCCTGCTACTCCTTTATCCAGAACTGGAAGGTGTTTCTTCTGATAAAAAGATTTGGAATTTCGACATCAACTTATAAATTGTCTAAACTGTACCCCTTTTTGCTTTAGGTGCTTAAGCTTTTTTGGTCAATGTAGGCGTTTAATGTCTCATTTTGTACTCATTTTTTGGTTGCCGGTAAAAAAATGCCCAATGTATGTGATATGTGGCCTTCTTTCATCTTCTTTCCCCTTAGGTTTTCTAGGGAAACAAACAGAAAAACAAGGAGAAAATTTGAAAATTGATTCATTTTTGATAAATCAAGCAACCCTAAGTTCCATACATTTTGAATTTGGGGGACATATTTATCAGAACTATAGGAGTTAGTATGGGAGTTCTTTTTGTCATTTTTGATTCTATCAAAAACTAGACTTTATTACCTCCATGCAAACAGATGTAGCAAAAAATTTATCCTTGCTGACTGCAAACGGAAGGAAGCAAAAAAGTAGTCACTAATTGTATATGTGAATTTGTTTTTTTTTTTGGTAAACAGAGGTGAATTCCCAATGCTAGCAAACTCGGGCAGCTGGGGAACAAAAAGCACACCTAGTAAAGGTATTGCAAGTGGATCATTAAGTCGGCAAAAGTCCATAGGTGGCAGGCCTCTTTCATCATCTCCTGCCTCTGCACAGTCCTCCCATAAAGGGAAAAGAGATATGTTGACCACACATTCTGGTAAGTTATTCTAGGAAGATGAATGTCTCCATAGTGATTTTTTTAACTTCCTCATAAAACTTCACAATGCATTCAACCATCATGCAGAGGCGATGGATTTCAGAGATTGGTGTGAGAGCGAGTGTGTTAGGCTTATTGGAACAAAAGGTATGTTGGTGTATGAAACAATGTTTGTATGTACTGTATTGTATTGGTAAAGTACCAATCATTGCTTGTCCCAGCTCTCTGAAACTATAATTGTAGTTTTGCTGGATATGAATCTGGTTTTAATCATGTGTCATTTCTATTCTTTTGCTAGATACAAGTGTCTTGGAATTTTGTTTGAAGCAATCTAGATCCGAGGCTGAGATGCTTCTTGTAGAGAATCTTGGATCATGTGATCCAAATCACGAGTTCATTGACAAATTCCTCAACTATAAGGAATTGCTATCAGCTGATGTGCTTGACATTGCTTTTCAAAGGCGACATGACGGAAAGTTGACAGAATTAGGAACCAGAAATATGAATTCCAGCAATACAAAGTTTGCAGATTTCAACCCAGATGGGTCTTTGAAGGGGATAGGGAAGAAGGGGAAGAAAGGAAAGAAAGTGAGTCCAGCTGTTTTGGGATTCAATGTGGTCAGCAACCGGATTATGATGGGCGAGATTCAGACAGTGGAAGATTGATAAATCACAACTCCTGTTTTTGATATTGTGGGGTTAGTTGTAAATACATGTCCACCTAGGAATTAACCTTGTAGATCAGGAGCAATTGAATCCGCTCAAGCTTTTGTGTTGTTGGAGTTTGTCAATTGCGGTAAAATTGAATTATTTTTATAGGCGAGGTTTATTTATTAAAAGCAGCTTTATTCACAAAATTAATTTCTATTTATTGAGCCATTGTAGTATTCAATCATCTTAATTAGTCGATAATGTATTTAATAAATTTTATAAAATATTTTTATAGTATGTGGGTAAAATTGGTTTAATTATTAGTTTTATATTATTCAAAAATAATTATTTGTATTTGTATTGTAATTAGAGGTTAGCGTTAACGAGTTTAATTTTATTATTTGAATTTTTATTTATTTTTTTAATTGAGTTTTTGGATTCTTATAAAAGTTTAATTATAATTATTTATTATGTTATAGTATGATTTGATTTAATTTAAATGATTTTCACCAATCATTTAAGATATGTATATATATTTTTTCATATGAGACAATATTTTTTTTATATTTTTATATACGATATATATCTTGTCTCGAACTTAAAAATAAATCCTTTAATTATTAAAAATTTTGAGTTATTTGAAAATTTACTTTACAACTTAAATTTATATTTGATTTTTTTTTAGTCAAGTTGAGTCTATAAAATTTCAAGTCGAATTAAGATAAAATCGAATTAGTCGATTATTTTTTTAATTGATTCGAGTTCTACACCCGTTTGACTATAACTATAATTATTTGTATTTGTATTTGTATTCGTACACAATTTGTCTCCTATATCATCTGTACAGAAAAAGAAGAATCTATCTTTTATCCTTGGTCTTTCTGTCTCTTAAGATCAGCTGGGGGCAGGAAAGTTTCATTAGGCAAGCCACTGATATTGAAATCAACCTCATCAATCCTCCATGTTTCCTCAATCTTCCTCTTGTGGTTGATGGACTTACCGTATCTATAAAGCGTCGTCATCGTCTTCCCGCTATGGGCGACCTTAACGCCGTCGATTTGTTTGTAATCGCAAATCTTGGATTCCACGCTCGTCTCCCAAAACACACGGTCACTCTCCGTTGATGGCCTCTTCATCACCAGCTTTTCGTCGTCAAACTTCACGAGCAACCCGGTCCTTTGGCTAAAATATCCACGGATGGTGTGATGGATTATCTCCGTTTGATCTGAGCTCTGAGCTTTCAGTACCTTTGAGGATGTTTCGAGTTTGAGAATGAAACAATCTTCACCGTCGACTCTTCGTTCTCCGATGCAAACCGCTTCTTTGAACAAGCTAGCCGTACACCTTGGGTCCAATCCCTGAGGAATCATCCATACTTAAACAAGTCTAGTTGGAACTGAATAATGTTATCAAGAGTTATTGAAGTACCTGGAAAAATCGTCGCAAGGGTCTCGGGGGGCCTCGATTGGCATGACCAGGTTGAGAAGACGACTGATTCCAAGCCACCTTACCATCACTGCCTGCACTAACCTTAAAACCCGACACAACAAGTTCTAAATACCACAAATCCGGGTTCTTTTGCCATAAAACGAACCCCCCGACCTCATAATTCCCACGTATCTGCACGCTATCATTACCTGGTTGCATCTCCGAACCCCTCATTTTCACTTGACCCACTGCATACATGCTCGTCGTCGAACTCAACGCTAAATGCCCGCCACACGCCGCCACATACTGGTGCACTATATATTTTGCAGTCGAAGATTCCTATAAAATCATAGTAAAAGACATGTCATTAATCTTCCTGTTTAGACGTCTGATACTTGAAAATGGGAATCTTTTTGTACTTACAATGGGGAAATTTTTGAGGGGATTCGAGAGTGTGCAGTTGAGCAAATGGACTTGGAAAGGAATTAGAGGAGCGCCAACAATCTTAAGCAAAGCCAAGAACTCATTGTCCGATTTAGCTTGAAGATGGGTGGTGGAAACATCACCGAAAGTAGCCGATTGTGCCTTCATCAAAGCTCGCAGGTTCCGCCACCGCAAAGCCGCGCTGGTGCCCATCTGGGTGTACATTTCTTCGGGGATAGGCACTTCCAGGACGGTTTCCAGGGCGTCTTGTCTGTCGAGATTGGGGCACGTCTTCCTTATCATCATTTTTGCATGGAAAAAATGAAATGAAAACAGAAAACTCCAACTCCCCAAGGCTCCAAAATCAGCACAAACACGCAAAAATGGAGAAAATGAGAGCCTTGGAAAGACAGAGATTCGGAAGCTATGTTCTGGTTTTGGAGATCTTGGTTAAACAACAATAAGACGTGATTAGGAGATTCGGGTTTTTGTTTAGGGTAAAGCTGAGGTTCCCCTTGCGCGTAGGTATCGTGCAGCCATAACGGTACGTAATTTGTTTGAGTTGGAAATTTATTAATTTAAGTTCAAACAAACTTGCTTTGCATGCAACTAAACCACCCAATAGATCTTAGCATGGACAACATTCCTATTAATACAAGTTTAAATGGTGCGAGCCAAAATTTGGGGTTGAGGAGACAAGACATAAATATTTAGAAGTAGGGGGCAAATTCATAAAAAAATAATTTTAAAAGAATTTAAATAGAGAGACAAAAACGAAAAAAATTCTTCGACAGTGGGGAGAGATTCAAGAGTCTATATTTCCTTCATGTTTCTTAATTTAGGGTTTACATATAATAAAATGAGTTTTAAATACTTAATTTGAAGTGGTATTTGACTAAAGAATTGAATATATGGGTCGAGTAAATTAACTTTACATAATTTTATCCTAAAACTTAAAGTTAAACTTTAAACTCTATATTTTAACATTAAACTCTAAAATATAAACCTCTTAAACTTAAATATGATATCTAAACCCTAAAATAGATAACGTATTAATAAACTAAAATTTACACTATCTGTATATTAAATAATATTGAGTTTTTATTACGAATAATTATATATATACGGTGTAAACAAAAAGTTTTTATATATGGCTTAATTTTAAGGTTTAGGGTTAGATGTTAGGAGTTTAAGTTAATGGTTTAGAATATATTATTTGTTGTTAGAATTTAAGGTTTAGGATAAAATTTAGGGTTTATAAGTTAAAATCTAAATTACCAATCATATCACCCTAAACTTTAAATCATAAACCCTAAATTTTAACCACAAATCATTAATTCTAAAATAATAAATCTAAAATCCTAACCTTTAAAACCTAAATTTTACCCATAAACCTCAAAACTAAAACCCTTATAAAATCCTTTTGTTTTCACTTATTTTGTATTAAATATAAATCATTTTATTACATACATGGGCAATGAAAAAAAAATATTACTCCACAAACATATTTAATTTTACTTTAAAAACTAAAATTATAATTTTTAATCTTAAACTCACATCTAACCTCTATAATAACATTTATGCCAAAATAACTTTGATTATGTGTGGATTATAAATTTGGGTGACAGAGCATTTAGAGACCATAAATTGATATATAAAAATTATATATTTCTTTTAGTTTTTTTTTATATTCTAATATTAAAAATATTAAAAATTTAAATTTAAATAATAATTTAAAGTTTAAAATTTTATATCTTAAAGAAAATATAATATATCTTAAATTATAAATTTTTAATTCTAAATCTAAATTTATTATGAAACACAAGTAAAAATAAAAAAATAATAATTTCTATTTATAAATAGATAGGTAAATAAGGTGGAACGTCTTTGATATATAAGTAACATACAGTTATGTACTTATGTTTTCGTTACTAAGCTTTAACTGTAAGTGTAGAAAATAAAAAGTCATTAATTATTATTTTTTCTATTATATTTGGCCATAATATTATTTTAAGAATTAATTTTCAGAATATATTTCTGTAATAAATAATTAAGAGAGTAGTCAAATGGCCCAACTCGGGTGCTGTTTTTACCTTAAAAACAACACTCCTTTGGGTCGTACAAATTTTCGGCCTTAATATTGCCGGTCGGGGAAGTTTCTCATCTCTTCACAGTCTCGCGTGTAAAACACTGCAAAGACATCCGGAGACCGTGCTCTTCACGCATTCTCATAAGCGCGTAAATATTATCCAAAAGAAACCGTTCAACAGTAACTATAGTAGGACAGCAAATTTACCTTCTACTCACTGAACGTAAACCATAACATATACTATATTTATTATTTTTTTTCCATAATTTATATAATTTTTTTTATTTATCAATTTTCCTTAATATGTTTTTTTTACCTAATTTATATTTCCCCCTCTCTTGGCTTTCCATTTCCCCTTACGTCGCTAAACGCAACCAAAACAAAAACAGCAACATTTTGTGCTCTGCCTCTCTTGCATCGATCGTCCATGGCTCACTCATCTGCCTCCGATTCCCGCCGCCACCTCACCGTCAGCCCTCTCCTTCCGATCCCTAAGGGTAGTGTACCTCGTCGATTTCGTCTCACCTTCTAGCGTTAAGGATTAACGGCTTCTTTTATTCGTCTTTTTGTAAAACCCTAACTCTTGCTGTTTCCAGATTTGCCCATTTCGTTTTGCAATTTGATAGCCTTATTGTGATTCAGTGTTTTCACGAGGTTGTTATTTTTTTATTTTATTTGTTTGCTTCGAGGTTAGGGTTTTTGGTTTGTCATCTAGAAAATGAAGCTTCCCCCTTTCAGGTTTCATTTCTATGTGCTTCTAGCTCGGTACACTTTAATTTCGGACCTACTGTACTATATATATATATGTGTGTGTGTGTGCGTGTTTTCAATTTGAAAGTGCGATGGGATAGGGACGTACTGAAGTTGCTCGATTTTTTTGTCTGATCAATTCAACTCAAAACTAGTGATGGACATACTTCTTCAATTTCATTTCTTATACATGTTTTCGTTCAGTGATCTATTCAAATGCTAGGATTTATGTGATTGATTATGTATATATTGGTTTACTTATTCCATTTATAAATGGCACATTCACTTTGTATTGACAATTGATTGTGTAATTTTTTTCATTGTGAGCTTCTTCATCAATAGGTTTCGTTGAGAAATTTATCTGCTTTATTATTAGTTTGAAATGCTTCATTTGAAACTCGAATGAGTCTTCCTAAATGATGTATTTCTAGTCTTAAATGGACGTGTTTTTCCTTTGTGTTTGAGTGGGTTTTTCTTATTCAATGATAAATCAATGTGACAGTTTTAAGAGGCAAATTTGATCATTTCTCGGTAAAGTTTTTTCTTTCCCTCCATTAAATTCAAGGCTTGAATCGTTTCTGGTGTATCTATTGTGAACCATCTTTGTGCAGGACTAAGCATTTTGATTTTAAATACTTTCTTGAATATATGGCCGACTCTTATTATGGTTCTGTTTGATTAATGTAGATGTTCAAGGATCTGACAATCCTGTTCCGCTTTCACCACAATGGCTTCTTTCAAAGCCAGGGGAGAGTAAGCTTGGAATAGGAACTATGGTATGCTATTATTGTTGTTGTCTTACCTATATGATTCTGTTTTTCTTTTTTCTTTTTACTCTTGGTGTCCCTTTTCATTTATATGTGGGTTTCATGCTGTGTAAATGCTTTTCCCATCATGCTATCATCATACAGTTTTCATCTAAAGAGTCAGTTAATCTCCTCTTAAATAATCTTGTCATCTCAGACTCGGAGACTCTGACCATTTCCCCCTTGATTTACAACCTTCCATACAGGAAACTCATCCTGCCTCATATCCAGCTCAAAGAGGTCGCCCTGAAGTCATGAAGCCATTGGGAAATGGCGAGGGGATGCATGATACCCCAAAGAAGGATGTTTTTAGGCCATCCTTGCTTGATATGGAAACTGGTCGGCGAGACCGCTGGCGTGATGAAGAACGAGACACCCATTTGTCTGTTCGGAAAGATCACTGGAGGGATGGTGATAAAGAGCTTGGTGATACCCGCAGAATGGATTGTTGGGCTGATAACTTGCCTTCAAAACAATTTGGAGAATCACGCCGTGCACCCACTGAGCGGTGGAATGATTCAGGTAGCAGGGACTCAAATTATGATCAAAAGCGTGAGAGCAAATGGAACACACGCTGGGGGCCAGATGATAATAACAACGATAGGTTACGAGATAAATGGGCTGACTCTGGAAGAGATGGTGACATGCCTCTTGACAAAGGGTTGTCTCATCTTTCTAGTCAGGGAAAGGATGTGAGGGAGGGTGATCACTATCGGCCATGGAGATCCACCTCTTCTCAAAATAGAGGAAGGGGAGATCCTCATCATCACCAGACACTAACTCCAGGCAAGCAAGCTCCCACGTTTTCTTATGGCCGGGGACGAGGTGAAAGTTCCCACCCTTCAACTTATTCTGGTGGCCATGGAAGTGGAAGTTCTGGTGGAAACTTGGGGGCTAACATTACTTCCCATCATCAAACTCTAGGAATCATATCTGACAAGCATGATATTGACCATGGGCAGCCATCCCCTTTAAAATATGGTAGGAAAAAGTTGCTCGACTTATATATGAGGACTGACATGAGAGGTTACCAAAAGCTCGTTGAAGAGCTTGTATCGGTGCCTTCACTTTCACAGAATGAACCATTGGAACCTCTAGCTCTTTGTGCTCCTAGTCCTGATGAAATGGTAAATTTTTTATTTTTATTTTTTATGTATATGATGGCAAACATTGGTTTAGAGTCCACTGTTGATTTTATTGCTTCTTTAATAGCTTGTTCTAAAGGGAATTGACAAAGGAGACATAACAAGTAGTGGTGCTCCACAGATGCCTAAAGATGGGCCTGTCGGAAGGAACTCTACAGAGTTTACTCATTCAAGACGAAACAAGATTGGTATTAAAAATATTCAAAATATGTTCTACTGGAAGTTTGTGTATATTTTATCTGTCTAACTTCTACTATGTGTATACAGGCAGTAGAGAAGATTTAGCAACTGCTCTTGATGATTCTAAAGAGGATAGTTCTGACATTCCAAACAACGGTTATTCACAGCTTGAAAAGCACAAGGGATACCCAGGTACTAAATTCAAATCTGAAGGTATGATACATAAATTGTTCAGCTTGTTTTTGGTAACACCTCTGGCAATCATCTTGCAATTATTTCATTGGATGTGTAAGGTATTCTCAGTTGAGAACTTTGAAACATATGAGAGATTGTTTCATGGATACTTGTATTAAAAAAATTATAGCCATGTGGGTTGGAATAAAAAAGAGGAATCAGGTGTCTAACTTGAATCCTTTTGCCTTTGGGTTAAGGGCTAGTTGTGTTTTGGTATGAGGTAAGAGATAATTACTCTATGTGGATTACATTTGTGTGTCTAATGGATTTGTTGTCTAGTTTTTTGTAATCAGGATTTTGTCCTCATTGAATTCCAGCTTTTCTGTAGTTTGGAATTCATCTCTCCTTTCTTGACTTGCATTTATTTGACTATGAGAATTGATCTCTATTCATTTATATTATTGCAGCTGTGGAGAATAGCGGTTCTTACAGAAGGGATGAAGGGGTTCCCATAGATAGGGAATCAAGTATACAATTGACAAACTCTGTTAATCCTGACACCATGTGGAGAAACTCTTCATTTGGGGAACAATCACCTGTTGTCAAACAGGACTTGAAGGAGATCCCAAATGATATCAGGTTAAGAAACCCCGACATGAGCTGGTCGCAACAACGTAAAGATGTGATTAACCAACGTGAAAGTAATGTGATGAGTTCATCCTTTTCAAGAGATGAAGCATATTGGCGTTCTAGTGAGGATCCTATCCTCAGGAGGCAACCATCTGGAGTTTTGGAGAGGGAACCTGAGCCTAGGAAGCTGCTTTCTCCGGAGGACCTAATCCTTCATTACAAAGATCCTCAAGGTGAAATTCAAGGCCCTTTTTCAGGGATTGATATCATAGGCTGGTTTGAGGCCGGGTATTTTGGGATAGATTTGGAAGTTCGGCTAGCAAGTGCACCGAAAGACTCACCATTTTCCTTGCTTGGTGATGTAATGCCCCACTTACGAGCTAAAGCACGTCCACCACCTGGATTTAGTGTGCCAAAACAGGATGAACTATCAGATTTTTCAAGCAGACCAAATTTTAGTAACCTTGGGAAAGTTCATACTGGTGCAAGTGATAGTGATGTAATTAGAAATGAGCAAAGGCCTGCAACAGAAGCTGAAAATAGGTTTTTGGAGTCACTCATGTCTGGTGGCATGAGCAATCCATCCCAAGGTTGGGATTTTACATGCAGATACATTCTTTTTATTTATTTATAGTATATATTTTTTGTTTGCTGAACTCTGAAGGTAGAGTATTCAGGGTTCTAATTTGTAAAGTTCTTTGCAGATCAATCAAAATTTCCAATGGTGTTTTCAAACTGCCTATCTAATGTCTTGTATGGTTTTGCTTTAGGTCTACAAGGATATCTTCCAAATAATCCTAGCAACATTCCAGCTTCTGGAATAGAAAATGGGAATGATCTCTATCTCTTGGGCAAGAGAATGGCTCTTGAACGGCAGAGGTCGCTACCCAAACCCTACCCTTATTGGTCGGCGAGTGATGCTGCATCTTTGGTTTCAAAGCCAGATATCATCTCTGAGTCTCCTGCAGCTCAAGCAAAACTCCTCACATCATTGACTGAAAACAATCTTCAGCCACCTCATCAACAAGCTGCTGATTTGATGTCCATCGTCCAAGGATTACCTGACCGATCTGCTCCAGCCGTAAATAGTGTTGGGGGGTGGTCAAATTTTCCTGCACAAGGTGCATTGGATCCTCTTCTAGATAAAAGTGACTTGCATCAGGCTCAAAATTTTCCTACCCAAGCGCCCTTTGGGATCCAGCAACAGAGGCTGCAAACACCTACCCCACCTTCCTTGACTAGTTTGCTTGGTCAACCTATGGATAATCCATCTGGCATTTTAAAACCTGAAAACGTCATCTCCTCAACTTTATCTCAAGATTCCCAACTGCTAAATATGTTGCAGCAGCAGTATTTAATGCTGCAGCTACAACCCCAGACGCCGGTACAACAAACACAACTGATGTTGCTGCTTGAAAAAATCATGTTGCTTAAGCAGCAACAGAGATTGGAAGAACAGCAAAAATTGCTACGGCAACAACAGTTGCTCTCACAGGTTTTTCAAGAACATCAATTCCAGCAGCGTTTCGGTGAACCTTCTTATGGACACCTACAGACTACAGTACCACCAGGGAATTCATCCATGGATCCCAGTCGACGTAAGCCATCATCTCGGGGTATTCTTCAGATTGGTTCTCAGATCCCAGGCACCCAAGATGAACATGCCTTTAACTTAATGCATACACCACCACAAGATTCCAGGGATACAAGTTATGCTGTTAGTTCTGGATCCCCACCAGTTCTTCTACCACATGAGATGGTCAGTAGTATCAATTTTGAGAAGAACTTGGGGAGTAATGCATCAGAACTAGTAAATGACATCCAACAGTCTTTGCCAGTGTCAACAATTACAAGTTATGCTGTTAGTTCTGGATCCCCACCAGTGCTTCTACCACATGAGATGGTCAGTAGTATCAATTTTGAGAAGAGCTTGGGGAGTAATGCATCAGAACTGGTAAATTACATCCAACAGTCTTTGCCAGTGACAAAAATTGTTGAAAACTCACCCTCATTGGAAGTGAACTTATCCTCCCATGAGGTTTCTCCTGTGCAGGAGCCTCTCCCTGCTTCTGACTGCCATGCTCTTACCGTGGAGCAGCCACGGCACCCTGCTCAGAAGATTGATGGAATTGTACAAGCTGTACCCCTTGTGAATGATGCAAGTTGTGGAACCTTGGGGCACCATGATACTGCTACTGGTGGAACATGTAAAACTGATACACCTAATGAGGATGTTCAACCTACTGCTGCTATTGATGAACTGCAAGTTCAAAGAGAGAAAAGCAGTGATCAGCCTTCTGTGGGGAGAGAAACTAAGAATGTTGAAGCTCATGAGGTAAGAAAAACTTCTGAAAAGAAGTCTAGAAAGCAAAAATCTAGTAAATCACAACCTTCTGACCTTGCAAAGGGACATGCAAAGGTTTCCTCTTCCGTTCAATTGAAACCATCTGAAACTGAAGTGCCAGTTGGTGATACTGAAACTGCTGGATATAACATTGATGTTATGTCTCCTGGGAAGAAAGAACAGACCAAATCCAGTATTGCCCCCATTGATTCTCACTATGGTGTAAGCTCTTCATCTGCAAACATTGTTATGGTTGATGATGAAATCAAAGAACACAAAGGTGAGTCCCAACTTTCTGGTTCTTTCCCAGTACAGAACCCAAGTGCACAACCTGCAGTACGTGCTTGGAAACCTGCTCCTGGCTTCAAGCCTAAGTCATTGTTGGAAATCCAACTGGAAGAACAGAGGAAGGCTCAAACGGAGATGGCTGTATCAGAGGTTATTTCTTCTGTGAATTCTTTGAATTTGTCAACACCATGGGCTGGGGTTGTGTCTAGTTTAGAACCCAAAGTTTCTAGAGAAACTCAAAATGATGCAGATTTAGCTGATTCAGCTATGGTGAAACCTGAAAGTTCTTTAAATCCAATGAGTAAAAAGAGCCCAAAGAGTCCATTACATGACCTGCTGGCAGAAGAAGTTTTGGCCAAATCCAGGGAAAGAGATGATGTTCCTGGCACTATTTTTACATCTTCTGCCAATGTTACCACTACAAAAAATGTGGAACCTATTGATGATGACGATTTTATTGAGGCTAAAGAAACCAAAAAGAGCCGTAAAAAGTCCAAAGCAAAGGGCGAGAAAGCAAAAGTTTCAGTTCCTCTTAGTACTGCTGATGTGCATCTTTTTAGTGCTAGTGCTGTTGAGAAAGGCAAAGGTACTCGTCCTGCACAGCTGGAGACGGAAGTATTGCCTTCAATTCCCTCAGGTCCTTCCTTGGGAGATTTTGTCCCTTGGAAAGAGGAGCAAGTAAACCCTTCCCTCACTCCAGCATGGTCTGCTGATTCTAAGAAACTTCCTAAACCCACATCATTAAGGGACATACAAAAGGAGCAGAAGAGGAATTTCTCTTCCCAGCTCACGAGTCCAATAACAACTCATAAATCCCAACCAAATCAGTCAACCCCTGTTGGTGTTTCATCATGGTCCATCACTGCATCTCCACCGTCAAAAACTGCATCTCCAATCCAGATTAATCCTCATGCTTCTCAGTCAAAACATAAAGGAGATGATGACCTATTCTGGGGTCCAATTGATCAGACAAAGCAAGAAACAAAGCAGTATGTTCTCTTCTCTTTCCCACTCTTCCCCCTTTTGCAGAAAAGAAAAAGAATACACCCACCCTCAAGCACTGTTTTCCTTTTCTCTTGTGAAGTATTTTTCTGCTTTGCCAGACCGAAAGAGTTGGGAAAGTTTGGGTCTTGTTGTTTCAACTGGCGTTTTAGCCTGCTCTGGAACATCTTGTTTTCTAGTGCAGCTAAGTACTGCATATGGAGGATGATTGTCTTCTGGCCAAAGGAAATTGAGATTTTGATTTGACCTTAACAATATTTATCTTAGTATGGGAACTATTTTTACCTTCTTTTATCAATCAAAAAACAGACTTTATATTAAATCATACCTCCGTGCCCATAGAAATAAGCAAAAAAGGTTATCTTGCTGACTTAATATTTAATAAGATTCATTAGTTATCACTAAATGGATGTGTGAACTCTTTTTTTTGTGTGGGTAAACAGAGGTGATTTCACAGTTTTAGCAAATTCCGGCAGCTGGGGAGCCAAAAACACTCCTACTAAAGGAAATGCAAGTGGGTCATCAAGTCGACAGAAGTCGGTAGGTGGCAGGCCTACTGAGCGCACTCTATCATCCTCTCCTGCCTCTGTGCAGTCTTCCCTTAGAGGGAAAAGAGATTCGTTGACTAAGCATTCTGGTTAGTTGTGATAATATGAATAATGGTCCTCAAATGAATTTTTGTTTTGGAATATATCATAAAAATCAGACCTGACTATGCATTTAACTACCATGCAGAGGCCATGGATTTCAGAGACTGGTGCGAGAGCGAGTGTGTTAGGCTGATTGGGACGAAAGGTATGTTGTTTTGCTACATGGTTTCAAAATTATGCCTATTTCAGGTAGAAGAAATGTCTGTATATCTTGTTTCTATTGGGAAATGGAAAGGCACCAATAACATACATATATTTGATTTGAGCTTTTCTTTTCAATTGTTAGATGACGTCCATATAATCAATTGTGCTAGCTTGTCCCAACTCTCTGAAGCTATAATTTTAGTTTTGCTTATATGGAGCTGTTTTATGCCCGTTGGCATTTTGCATATTAATCTTGTCACTGCTCTTTTATTCTTTTGCTAGATACGAGTTTCTTGGAATTTTGTTTGAAGCAATCTAGATCCGAGGCTGAGATATTTCTTGTAGAGAACCTTGGATCATTTGATCCGAATCACGAGTTCATTGAAAAATTCCTCAACTATAAGGAATTGGTACCAGCTGATGTACTGGAGATTGCTTTTGAAAGGCGAAATGATGGGAAGTTGACAGAACTGGGAACCAGGAATGTGAATTCCAGCAATACAAACATTGCGGATCTTGACCAAGATGTTAGAGTTGTCCCAGATGGGTCTTCGAAGGCTGGTGGGAAGAAGAAGGGAAAGAAAGGAAAGAAGATGAGTTCAGCCGTCTTGGGATTCAACGTAGTCAGCAACCGGATTATGATGGGCGAGATTCAGACGGTCAAAGATTGACAAATCATGACTCTTTTTTGAGATGTTGGGTTAGTTGTAAATACATTTGGCTTTACTGTTAACCGTGTAGGGAAGGAGCAATTGCATCCGCTCAAACGTTTTTTGTTGTTGGAGAGGAGTTAATTGCTGTAGAAGTGATATATTTTCATGGGAGATTTATTTATTTATGATCACAAAGAAAGGGTTAAATCATTCATACATGTATTAGTCGTAGTATTTGGCCTAGATTGTTGGTTAAAAAGCCAGATAGCCAATGTTCCTAAACCAAAACAGAAAACAACACCTAACTGAAACACTTATTAACTTCCTTCGATAACCATAACAGACTTGGTTTTGAACAAAGGACAAGTAGCATTTAACAACAAGAAACACACACAAGAGGCCCACGGCCAGAGTAGGCACACAGCAACAGAAACAGAACAGAGAATACGGGGGAAACAAAGAAAAGCCGGAAGGCCAATCACTATCAGTCGGAGAGGG
Organism: Abelmoschus esculentus; assembly: GCA_035048815.1. NCBI lineage: Eukaryota > Viridiplantae > Streptophyta > Magnoliopsida > Malvales > Malvaceae > Abelmoschus > Abelmoschus esculentus. The sequence goes on from JAUCBN010000039.1 coordinate 3,105,719, forward strand.
ACAAGAACCATGTCAGCAACCAAGCCTACAATTGAACAGACATTTTGGGGGTCGCCGGAGGATATGAACGGTGAGTGAGATGCAGCCTACAGAATTTCATGTCTAGATAGTGTGGTCCTAGAAGTCTTATAAGACGAAGGGGAGGAAGCCGGAAAACAGATCACCGTGATCGAGCAGAAATCATGTTATGCACAGCCTCACGCCCTCACCTGCAAGAGAAACAATCGAAAAAAAGAAAAAGAAAGGAGATTGAAGAGGTGTTATTAACGGAAATTAACTTGAAGTAATTAAAATATATATTTTTACATTCAACAAAAATTAAAAAATTAAAATTATAAAGTTCATCAAATTTAAAAAAATAATCCCATAAATATTTTTCTTGTTTTTAGACCACAAATTCACAGTATAGCATAAAATTCTTTGTGAAATCATTTCTGACAGTTCTCTGTCTGCCTTACCGTTGCTTATTATTAACATTTTTTTACAGGAAAGAAGAGAACATCTTGCCCAACATCGTGCTGAATCTCAGAGACTGCTCCGAGGTATTCTGAACAATCATGGTTTATGTCAACTTAAGTAACTTCTTAAATGATTTGAGTGGTAACTATTTAACTTTAGAAGTATGTATGACTTTTAGAAACTAGAGATGCTGCATTTAAACCAGCCCCGATAGTTCAAAACCCCATATCATCAATTCTAGAGAAGATTCGGCGAAGGAAGCTTGAAGTTGCAAAAAAGTGAGCATTTAACTTTAATAGTTTGGCTCTATGTTGAGTAGGGCTTGGTATTTTGAAGTTCCTATAAATTTTTACATGTTCTGCCTATTTATAGATGGTTATGATGCGTTGAATTTTTCCAGGACATATTTTGATGTTGATGATCATGATGGTAATTCAATCAAGGATACGGTGGGGACTGGATTTGAAGATGTCTCCGAGGAAGAAAGAGGCAATGACAGGGTGGTCATGGAAGTTGAGACTGGGGAGACGATTGTAAAACATGGGATTTCAGATAACTTGTGTTCTGATGAAATAAAGAATGCAGAGAATGTTTCAACTCATGGAAATCTTTCACCACAGGTTGTGAGTAATTCATATTGTATTTTAACAGTGAATCTGATTAGTGTATGCTTGAAAACTGTGTAGGTTTTATGATTTTGATGTTGGAAGCATATTTTGAAAACTGTGTAGGTTTTATATCAAATGCAAAGACCAATGCCAACTCTTCTCCATTAAGTAAACATATTTCTTGATCGCGCAGGGGACATGTTAATCTTTTCTGTATCATTCCATTTTTATTGGATGTCCCCGGAGGGACTAAACATATTTGCCTTTCTTTGAAGGTTCAATACCTTTTAGCCCTTGTACTATAGTTAAATTATCTATATTCTGTACTTAAATAATGATATTTATATTTGGATTATCTAAGGGTGACCGACCGCTCAATTAAAAGTTTCTATTAAAAATAGTTAACATACCAACGCATGTAATAAAATAAAATTTAAATCATTTTAGAAAAATATAATTACAAGACATGTTGAATTTCAAAGCTTTTTTAGAACATTGTTTTGCATTTGTTATGATTTTTATATGAAAACAAGAACCAATTTCCCTACTAAGAATGATAAACGATTGTAACACAAAATAGAGCCAATATGACATATAGATTGACTCTGTAAGTATCATGCACCAAATTTGAGAGGATAAAGGACTTTTTTAGTTGGAAAGAAGATGAAAAACCAATAAAATAACAGTTGACAAGTTTAGCTTTAATTGATTTATCCAAAATCCCATGCCTACATAACATGTAAAATCCAAGTCATAAAAGAGAACCACAAAAATGAAAATAGGCGTAAAATCAGAGGGGCTGGAGAGTTTTGTTTTAGGTATATGAGCTATGGCTGATGACTGAAATGAATCAATCATCTTCCAATTTTCTTTGTTCTTAGTAAAAATGGCCTAGATCAGACAGGAACTGCTAAGCCTTTCTTTGCCATGCTATCAAGTATGTCGTTCAGAGCTTGACATACCCCAACTATCTGCAAAATTATATGACATGATTAAATTGAAAATTAGTGGCATCCATCAGCAGCCATATAAGTTGACATTCAATATTCATTACCTGCTGATCCCATTGTTGCAGTTCCTCTGTGTCATCTTCAAAATGTATGACCGCTTCCACCTGTTGCATATCAAAATGTCTAAACGGCATTGAATCCATTAAAGTGGGAGGGTAAACAAAGTAATGTGGCAAGAAATTGAAACCTGGTCAATTGAGCCCCTCATTCTATCCTCATAAATCATTCTTGATGCTATCTTTTCAGCCTGTAAAGAAATATCAGACAATCATCTTCTCTGTTGACTACAAAAAAATGGAAGTATTCCCTCAGAGAGAAAAAGCCACAATCCAAACAAGTCAGTTAAAATGTTTGTAACAACAGCTGCTATTATTGCTTAATTGGATGGAAAGGTGCCACAGAGGAATCATACCTTATGAGGAGGAATACCCAGCAAAGTACCCAACTCATCAAAACTATGACAAAAACAGCAAAAACTTTGTTAAAAGTTTACAAGCTTTGAAGAATGATAAGAGGAAATTCGACAGTGTTGCAACTTATAACCTTATATTTGTGTAAAGTTTGCTTGCACTAAGAAGATTGTGCTCTATCATGGCGCGGTCCAGCACGGTAAAATTGTCAGGAAGCACTGCTTTCTGTTGGGAAACAAAAGGTTCTAAGACAATAGAATTTACTCACACCGTAAATGCAACATCTAGGACAGTCTAGCTTATAACCTGATGAGGTTTAAGTTCTTCAGCAAATGCATCAATTTCGGGCTTTCTTAAAATCCTCTCCAAATAAACCTGCCATTTCCATAAAAATCCCCATCAAATAGACAACATGCAAGACTAGTGCATGCAAGGATGCATGAGAGGAGATAGAACCTTTTGTAATATTGGATATATTTTTAACTTGGAGCACCGTTCATCCTGAAACATGTAACAAATCAACAACATGATTAGAGTTCCAGTTTCAAACAGTAAAAGGGATTTCTCATATTAATTCCATCAAGAGAAGTGTTTACTTTGTAGAGGGTGGCAAGAACACGAGAGCGTTGAGGACCAGCAGCTGCTAAAATTGTACATGTTACAGCAGCAGATAGAGCTTGCTCCAGTGCATCCTCGTCAATTATTCTGTAGTAAGAGAATATTGATAACTTTTGTAATATTTCAACATCAGAATGGAAGAAATGAGATACAAGCTAACTGATAACCTTACATGCTATGCAAAGCATAATAATTTTCAATGTAAACACCATTGTCTAGAATCATGGTGCTTCTGTATATAACAGCTAAAAATTGCTTCCTAAATGAGGATACAATCAAAACTATAAACAAATAGATCACAAATTACGTACTCATCTCCAATTTGTCGCTTCTCAATTTGAGATATGTCATAGTACCGCAGTGCTGCTTCCAAGAACTTCCTCTTCATATCCAAAATTCTAGCATAACAGACCTGAAAATAAGAAAAAGAATAAAGTAAAGAAACAAATGACACCACTTCCAAACTCTAATATATATATTACTGTCTAAAATTTGTACCAAACCTTGTACTGTAAAACCAACACTTCATGCTGACTATTGCTAATCAAGAATGAAGCTTTATTAATAAAAGCTTCGGCATTAACAGCATCATCATCCTGTAAAACATTCAAGCAATGGTTTCAGTCAAAGTTCAATACGAATTTCTAGTGTCAAAAAAATAGCCACATTACTCAACATTCTAACACATCAAAACTCTCTAAATCATGCTAGCATTAATAAAAAAAAACACCAAAATGAAACTCAATACCTCAAGATATAGACGAGCAATTTGGACGCATTTTGACAATCTAAATGTGTCATCAATAACCCTGACAGCCAGATCACAAACACATAAGTATCATCAATAGGAACAAAAAAATGCAAACATATATATGAATTAAAGAGAATCTCACTCTCAGACCTCATTCCAGAATCTAAATCGATCCCACTTAGCATCTGCGCTGCTTTTGACCACTGCTGCTCAGATTCATACAACTCAGCAAGTTTTTCTCTGATAATCAATACCTGTACAACTCATACAAAATAAATAGGTTTTGCTTAGAAAGTAAGCAAGCGACATTAGAGAAAAATGGACAACCAAATCAAGGGGAAATAAAACAATTTGGGACAAATGTAATTGACGAATTGATGAGAGTTCTCAACCAAAAGATTCTCGAAAACTGAGAATATTGAACAATGTGGTATCTAAAGGTTAAAAAATAGTACTTCCAAATTCAATAATTTCCCGTAGCTTTCAGTAAAGTGGTAGCAATCAAATATACGAACCTGTTCTTCGAAAGAAACGACACGAGGCTGAATCTGAGCAAGTGTATAATGGGCAATTTCCTTTTGAGCATCGGGCTCCAATCTCCCCAATTCTTGTGCAAAAGTTTGTAAAAGCTGCCTCGATACCACCAGCGGAACATCGTCCGATAACACTGAAGCAAACAGTAATCACCAATAAAAATACTAAATCTTGGAAGAGAACCTTCCCCCCTAAATAACCGAACAAATCAAGCAAGAGAGAGGTAATTACTATGATCAATGAATTTCTTGGCTTGAACGATGTCGTTCGATGCGAAAACAGTTGATAAAATATGTTTGTATTGCTCGATTTTCTGCCTCTGGTCTACGATCGCCAAGGCGTTTGCTAATGCACTCTCCATTGTATTTCAGTTTCAGCTTCAAAAGAACTTTAAAACCATAAACCCTAAATTTACTCCTTTTTCCTGAGAGAAGAAAGATTTAACGAGATCGAAGTGTCTACGGTGGTTTTGTTTTCTGGCTTTCTGCCACCGACTCGCAGAGGTTTTATATTACGTTACGAACAACTCAATTTTGGCGTTTAGAATATAGCGAATTAAAAACTGCCACGTTTCTAGATGAATGGCGTTTCCGTCATTTGCTAAGGAAGTACGTATTTCTTTGAGAAATTATATCACGAGACATTTTATTATGTTATATCAATTTTATTATTTTTTATTAAAATAAATCTTTATTGATATTTATTATAAATAAAATTTAAAAATACTTTTTTATCAAATAAAAATTTATTTATTTATTAAAAAATATAATAAAAATTAATAAAATAAATATATTTAGATTAATTAATCTCATGAATAAGATAGCAAAAATGACTCATGATATAATTTTATGTATTTATTATTTATCATAGTATAACAAGAAAAGTTAAAAATGATAAATTTTAAATTTTATTTATATATTTTTTTTAATTTTTAAAAGAATTTGAACTATTGGTCTAAAATATTATTAAAAAATAAGTTTTGAAACTCATTTATTCACTTTCTATGCCGCTGTTCTTCAATCCTGTCTTCATCCTTGAATCTTTATAGTCTATAGGGCAGACTTCTGGATATATATCACAATATGTATGTGTGTATGTGTGTTATAATTTTATGTTTCCTTCTCAATAAATTTCCTTATGGTAGTGTAATGTGTAGGCTGAAAAAAAAACACTTGGGTTTTTGTGCATAATTGATTGATTTTACTCTTCTTTTTTTCCCTTTATTCCCTATTTTGATTTTAGTTTTGTTTTGTACATATGGGTTACAAAGAAAAAATTTAAGGATTGGTTACCACAAGAAATGACACGGATGTTCTTTTAACGGATAATTCCTCGACTTCTAATGTTTTTTTCTAATCTTGAAGATAAACCTTCTGGCAGCTAGAAATGAGAGGGAAAGTGTTCAAATAGCTCTCCGTCCAAAAGTCTCTTGGAGTGGTTCTAGTGTTGCTGGTGTTGTGCAGGTTCAATGCTGTGACTTATGCTCAGCATCTGGTGATCGGTTAGTTTCTAGACAATTCAGTTCTTTATTTGTGATGGTGTTAGATGTTATTCTCACTATATTCAGCTGTTGGCAGGTTGATTGTTGGTGAATCATTAAAACTGCGACGAGTGGTTCCTATCTTGGGTGTACCTGAATCCTGATGCTCTTGTACCTCTTGATCTTCCGGTTAGCCAAATAAGCCTACAGCCTGGGTACGACTCTGTTCTCATAGTGCATGTTTTGGCGGCATGAGCAAATGCCGAGTGGCTCCTTGTTGATCAGCATTGAGAGGGTTGTGTTTGTTTTCCCCCTGCTGCAGGGATACAAGTGCTGTTTGGCTTTCAATAGACGTGCCAAATGCACAGCCACCAGGCTTATATGAAGGGGAGCTCATCATTAATGCTATAAAGGCAGATACAGAGTAACATTCCTTCATCTTTTACACTGTTTACCTTGGTTTTGTTCTGTCCCCTAAAATCAATGAACGACATCTGTTAAAAGAGTGTGCTTAATAGTTTGTATGGCCTTTTGTATGAATTGAATAGTCTTGCCCATATTATCTCATACGTGTCGTAATCTCAAGAATTTATACCTATTATTCAGATCTTCAACACAATGCTTGGTCAAGGCTGAGAAGCATCAACTATTCACCGATCTTCGTAATTGTCTTGATGCTGTGGAACCTATAGATGGAAAGACATTGGATGAAGTGGTGAATTTCCAAATCTGTTCATCTTTGAGGTTTCTATTACATTACATTTCCTTTCTGTTTTCAAACTGTTCATATCATTAATTGCTGCTTTGTAGGTGGAAAGAGTGAAATCTGCAACTAGATCTTTAAGAAGAGTTCTTCTTTCTCCATCATTTTCTGAGTTCTTTTCGGATAATGGGTCAGTTGATATGATGGATGAAGATGCCATATCAAACCTTTCTGTACGAGTCAAGTTATGTTTGACAGTTTGGGACTTCGTTATTCCAACAACTCCCTCACTTCTTGCTGTATTTGGTGTATCCTGTATTTTATTAAGTTGATTTCTTTCTGTATTTATAATTTTTGTAGTCTGCCACCTTATGACTGAGAACACAAAAGGTTCTTAGTCTTCACTTTACCCTCATCTAATAATTAAATTCAGATTATATTTGGAATGGCTGATGAAAGTTATAGGTGGTTCATTTTCTCTCTAGAGAACATGTTGTCTGCTTAACCATGCATGTAGATATCTGATACTGTAATTGAGGATCGGTTTGGTGTCAAACATGGGAGCAGTGAGTGGTATGATGCATTGGAGCAGCATTTCAAGTGGCTTCTTCAATACAGAATCAGCCCATACTTCTGTAGATGGGGTGATAGCATGCGTGTTTTGACTTACACGTCTCCCTGGCCAGGTAACAAAGTGAATTTTCATTAACCTACTTTTACAGTTGTGGTTGCCTCTTCTTGTTCCCTCTTTCATATATATTTTACCTCTACTACTGCAGCGGATCATCCAAAATCAGATGAATTATTTTCAGATCCACGGCTAGCAGCATATGCTGTTCCACACAGTCCGGTGGTCTCCTGGTATAGAGTTAGTTGCAAGCTCACTTCTCTCAGGTATTTCGTTTGCAGAAACTGATACATGACCATGCTTATTGATGTGCAACAGTAATGAGGCAGGAAAGGATTATTTGCAGAAAGAAGTCGAGATACTGAGGACAAAACATCATTGGAAGAAAGCTTACTTTTACCTCTTGGATGAGGTATTATCTGTTTTTCAATTGGCTGAAAAATTAGCTGTTATAACTTATATGCCCTATTAATGAGACTTATAATGTCCATGAAAGGACAGTGTCTCTGCTTTCCTCTATTTATTATTTTTGGTCTCTACATTTCTATATCATTATACTTCTTTTTGCTGTGCTAGAAGTCTTTTATGATCTTTGTCGTATATCCAATAGTTGGTGTTGCCAAATTGAGTGATGGGTATTAGCAATATATGATATCTTGATACATTGAAGAGAATGTATTTATTTCTGCAGCCACTGAACATGGAACAATACGAATCTCTGTGCAACATTGCTACTGGGATTCATGCTTATGCTCCTGATGCTCGTGTTTTAACCACTTACTATTGTGGTAAGACTTCACGCCCCACTTGTTGAAGTTTTCTATTTAACATTCCAGCTACCTTTCTCATAAATCATAATTTGCCCTCAAGTAATTGTTTATTAACTGTTTGTATGTGGGATCAGATAGTTGTAACCACCCAAAATGATAGTATAAAATTTATCACCTTCTCAGGGTACTTGATCACTTCTGCATGTGGTAAAGAGGCGCCATGGTCATAGTCTGACTTCTAATGGCTTATTGATCTGCTGCTCTAGTTGGCGTGCTATATTATTGAAATTATGTATTTCAGGAGTCATGTTATTTTGACCTTGTAGAATTAGCAAGGCATCCTTTTCTTAACTATTGAGATGGTTCACCTGGTTTGCTTCTTTCATGCAGGACCAAGTGATGCTCCTCTTGCACCAACTCCTTTTGAGGCTTTTCTAAAAGTGCCAAAGTTCCTACGCCCTCACACTCAAATCTATTGTACAAGGTTCTCTTGCTTATTATATATAGCTCAAAGGTTTCTTCCTTGTCCTGAAGAATAAGTAAAACCTTTTGTTTTTGTGAGCAGTGACTGGGTATTTGGTAATCGGGAGGATCTTGTTAAGGATGTTATTTCTGAATTGCAGATGGAAAATGGAGAGGTAATGCTTACTGGTGGATCTTGCCTATTTCCTTCTGTTTAGTGAGGTGAACCTAAACAAGGGTATTTTTTTTAGTTATAATGACATGAAATTAATCATTTTCTTATGATTCTCGGTGATAATATTTCCTCAGATCAAGATTTTAGGATTAAAGTTATTTACTTACTTTCGTCCTAGAGAAGTGAACGGGTTTCTACTGGCTTCTTCCTTGAAATGTTTAGTGTACTGGTTGAGTTGTGTCTGTCTGCAAGTGTCCGGCAGTGTACTGTGAAGTTGCAGATTTCATATTTTATATTTTATAATAAAATATGACTAGGGAAAAGACATCAAAATTAGGAGCACTATGAAACGTGATGTTGATTGGAGTGAGCTTTAATGTTAGGAATGGTGGACATACGTTTGCATGGGTCCATCCGACCCTCAACCGAACCGGCATCTGGGAATGCGAGGAACACAACATCGTGCTGTTATGTGGCGTGTATGGAAGGAAGGTGGAACCGGTTTTCTGTATTGGGGTGCCAATTTCTATGAGAGGGCAACCATTCCCAGTGCAGAGGTATTTCTGAACTCTCTCAAAGAAAACAAAAGATTCCTGAAAATGCAAAATATGTCTTTGTTTGTGCAGATAAGATTTAGGCGAGGCCTCCCTCCAGGGGATGGCGTTTTGTACTACCCAGGTGAGGTGTTCTCATCTTCAACTCAACCTGTTGCTTCACTTAGACTAGAGCGCATTCTCAGTGGCTTGCAGGTAAAGCAAGTTTCACGTCACCCGCGTGTTTCTCGACTTGTTTTAACTTCAGTCAAATAAAATTGAACGACAGGTAATAGTAGATTTCCCATTTTACCAATTCACAACCAATTTATGTTCATTCTGCTCAAACCTGGATATAGGATTATGAATACCTGAAGCTTTATGCCTCAAGATATGGACGGGAGGAAGCACTTGGTCTTTTAGAGAAGACGGGTGTTTACTTCGGTCCCGAGCGATACACCTCGGAACATATGGCGATCGATATAATGCGAGGTGAGATTTTCAACACCTGCAGATCATCAGGTTCGTAAATGTTTTATTTTTGTGATCCCATTTTCTTTAACATATCCATTCTTAAGTCAATATGCAGCAGTAAAAGGCAAACTTCATAACTCTCATGTTTGTGTCAACTGGTAGTTTCAGTTGAAGCTCCATACTATGTTGTCCTTTATTTTATTTCTTTTTGTGTTTAGCAAGGATTTGGATCTCCCATTGTAATTATTTAAATGATATGAATATGCTGAATTCATAAACAAAAATAAAACAGAGATGAAACGATTATTGCAAGTTTATATTTATATTTATATTTATATAATCTGTTATCTCGTAATATTATCGCTAGATATTTTTTTTAATTTTATTTAAAAAAACCTTAAAAATCATAAAAATTTTAAAAGAACACGTATAAAAGTATTTTTATTTTTTAAATGCCACATTATAAAATTATAATATATTATGATAATAATATTTAAAAAATATTGTCACTGTTTAATGGATAAAATTAATCAAAGAGTTTAATTGATTTAATTACTTAATTAGATAAAAAAAGTTTAAGGGTTTATTTATTTATTTTTCTACAAAAGCTCAAGAATTTACTACACCCTTAAACCATTATCTTTCAATAGACCAAATTAACTCAATGAAAAACAAATTTGAGCAATTTAGTACTTAGTACAATATAATTTTATTATAAAACTAATTTAATAAAAAGAATTATACAAAAATAAAATAAAATTATAATCATTGTATTTATTTCACTAAAACCAGATTTTGAAAATTGTTTTTAAAAAAGTTTATCAAATTATGAAAAAAAAATTACACAACATTATTTAAACACTACAAAATAATTTTCGTAAACTATTATCTAAAAAAATATAATTATTTTTTAAGAATTCAGTTTCTATAAAACGTTTTGCTCCAGTTCCTGTTAAAGTGATTAAAAAGTTGGCTTGGTCGGTTGAAATGAGGATGGGAAGCTTTGTTTACTGTGGTGCATTAGATTAATTAGATTTATTAATTTAAAAAGGTCATCATCAAACGTAAAAATATCAACTGAATTTTATGGAAAAAATTAATTGAGCACCTAATACATGATGTTCTACGAAGAAATATAAAAAATAAAAATTATAGTATTTTTAAAAATATTATTTTTAAATATTATATATTAATAAAATATGAACAATTGTAAAAACTTTCAAAAATATATAAATATTATTTTATAGTGTTTTGCTTTTATGATGGAGGGTTTACTGGGTTTTTCTGAGGGATAAATTTTGATAATTTGTGTTTTGATTAAATATAAATCTAATTAATATTTTTGCATTTTTATTTTATACTTTTTATACTACAATTATTATATTATTATGATTAACTCTTTGATAATACATATATATTTTACTAATAAAATAATTTTAATTTGAATATCTTAAAACGAATATTATCTAATTTTTATTGAATCACTCATTAGATTCTTCTATTAAGATCATTTAAATTAATAAACCTATTAATTATTAATTTAATTAAATAAATGATTGAGCTCAACCAATAATGAAGATTCATTGACTTTTTTTGTGTTTTTGTGGGTGGGAAGTGGGGAACATGAATCTTATCTATAATCTCCATGCCATCTAGCCCCTGATTACTAATAAATTGAAACAAGAAATGAAAATTAAAATAAATAAATAAATATTTTGGATCCATTTCTTGTTCTTCCCTCCAAGGACACACTGTAGGAAAAAGTCAACGACTTCCATAACATAATTGAATCAGTCCTCAAAATCCATGGTCAATGAAATGCTAGCTAAGCACCAAATCAAAATCTTGTCTTCTATACCAAGAAACAAAGAGGACAAGTAAATTTCAAAGCTAGAAAGCTGTTGTTGCTACTGGTTAAACGAAAAGTGTTTTAACTTCGAATCAATTGCATTTACGGATGGCGGTGATCGGTCGTCGGGACAAAGCGCAGCAGTCGCTTCGATCTCGGATTGCAATTGCCATTGTTATTGGAGTTGTTACTGGTTGTCTCATTGCTTTCTACTTCCCTCATGGCATCATCCTCTCCTCTCCCTCGGTTCAAAGTCGTCCAATCCGATTATCCAATATTCAGGTTCTATTCTTATTTTGATTAGTACGCTATTATTTCATACAATTTCGTTGATTTATGTCTTTAATCTTGATATTTTCTTGCCAATGTGATGAAATGTCTATTGGATTTGAGTTGATTTTAGAATTACCGAGTCAAATAGGATTTGTTGGATATGATCTGATGTTGCAGAGTTGCAATGTGTTATTTTACTTCATTTGTTGCTTGATGGATACACCATCGTTTTCTCTGTTGTTTTTCAGGTCGATTCTTCTTCATGCGAATCCTCGGAGCATATTAAGACGCTGAAGTCCAAATTCGTCTCGCTATCGGAGAAAAATTCTAAATTGAAGAAGCAGATCAGGGATCTGAAACATAAGCTGCAACTGGTTGAACAAGGAAAAGATCATGCACAGAAGCAGTTTTTGGTGTTGGGTGAACAGCACAAAGCTGGACCTTTCGGTACCGTCAAGGCTTTGCGAACTAGCCCGATCGTCCTTCCCGATAAATCTGTGAACCCGAGGTTAGCTCAGATCTTGGAGGAAGTTGCTGTTGAGAAAGAACTAATCGTGGCTCTTGCCAATTCGAATGTGAAAGACACGTTGGAGGTTTGGTTTTCTAGCATCAAAAGAGTTGGTATAAGTAATTATCTTGTTATAGCTTTAGATGATCACATTGTGGAGTTCTGCAAATCGAATGATGTCCCGGTGTACAAGAGGGATCCGGACAAGGGTATCGATGCTGTCGGGAAAACAGGAGGCAATCACGCTGTCTCCGGGTTAAAGTTCCGAATTTTGAGGGAGTTTTTGCAACTGGGATATAGTGTTCTTCTCTCGGATGTTGACATAGTATACTTCCAAAACCCATTCAACCATCTTCATCGTGATTCCGATGTCGAGTCCATGACAGACGGTCACAACAACATGACTGCATACGGATACAACGACGTCTTCGACGAGCCTGAGATGGGATGGGCACGGTATGCTCATACAATGAGAATTTGGGTTTTCAACTCTGGTTTCTTTTATATAAGACCTACTAATGCTTCAATTGAACTTTTGGATCGCGTCGCGGACCGCCTTGCTCGGCAAGAAAACTCATGGGACCAAGCTGTTTTTAATGAGGAACTCTTCTTTCCATCACATCCAGGGTATGATGGCCTTCATGCTGCTAAAAGAACTATGGATTTCTACAAGTTTATGAACAGTAAGGTTCTTTTTAAAACAGTGAGAAAAGATGATAAACTGAAGAAGCTAAAGCCTGTTATTGTTCATGTAAATTACCACCCAAATAAACTTGAAAGAATGAAAGCAGTCGTCAAATTCTACGTCGATGGCAAGCGAGACGCATTGGACGCTTTCCCGGATGGTTCGGAATAATAGTCGGACTGCTGCGGATCTCATGTTACTCCGGCGGATCGGCTCATCGGTTCTGTTGTTGTTGCAGAGTCCCTTGACATGAGAAAGTTAAATCTGTATCATCTTCTTATTTGTCAAAATGTACCAAATACCAACTGATGTTTTTAAGGTTTTTACTGTTTTTCTATGATGAAGATTTGTTGCATTGTCTGCCACATAGTTTGTGCGATTTTCCCTCGTAAACTTGGTTTTTTGTTGTCCGAAATTGCATTGTTTGTCACATAGTTATAATGTTTATAAATTTCTGAATGACCACTCAGGCATTCGCAAGTTATTATTTTCCTTCAAAATCAACAGTAATTAATTTCTTCACGATTAAAATCTGGAATTTCAGGTTCTTTTGCATTGAAAGCAGATCCTGGGTGTTTTTCTTTCTGGATTTTGCATTTCTCTTTAACATCCAAGTATTATTTTCCCGGGAAAAGTGAGAGGAAATCAGGCAGATCGGATACTAGAGTAGGAAAATCATGATAACTGGCTCGGATAAATAGACTGACCACTTGAACTTTTGTGACTTAAATCTTTTGATTCACCTCTTTCTTTTCTTTCTGTCGCGTGTCAAAAGTGTGCGTTTAATGCAAGTGGACACATCGCAAGTAATAAGTGATAAGTATTTATCGAGTTATCGTCTTTTCAGGGACCGGTATACTTAATATGCTTTTTTTATCTTCTTGCTCTGTAGAAAAATAAAAACACAAGTGAATGGGTGTGATTTATTAAACTAAGGTAATTGAATAAAAATAAAAGGGTCGAAATATCAGAGAGAAAGATGAGCCAGGATCCAGTTGTATTGTATTGTGGACTTGATTGACTTGTCTTTATCCAATTCAATCGCATATCTCTGCCTCGGCAGCACTGCATTTCACTGCCTGGGCAGCGATAACGCTGTTCGCCGCGACAATCCCTTGCTCGTGGGCAGACTTTACCAAAGTTCGGCAAAGTGAATGACTCCGCTTATCCCTAAGTTAGAGTGCTGTTGATGACTAGTCCTTGATGATACCTCTCGGCGTGAACCAATTATACTCACCAACCAATCTCACACTTTTAGCCGCTGAAACTCTTAACCTATCACTAGGCCGAGTTAGTATTTCGCGATTGAAACACCGTACTTACCCCTTTCGTGAATCTAGCTCTCCCGAGCTTAGATAAATGGATCACTTACAAACTTCCCTCCCGGGCTTGAATGCAAGAACAACGAATAAAAAAGGATAAACAAACCTTGATAATCTTTATTGCATTGAATGAAAGATAAAGTACAATCTCCTCTCACAAATACTCCACAATCTTCACCTAAATCCTATGAAAGTTTTAGAACATGATGGAGAGGAAAGAAACAAGAGTAGAAGTCGGCTCTCCCTATGTATTTCGATATCTATTACATTGGGTGACTAGATCTTTATATAGGTTAGACCTAGGGCAAACCTTTCCAAAGTAGAATACAACTTGGAGTAGGGAACAAGTCAAGTACATAATAATAATATATTTCCAAGTTTATATTCGGCTAAGGGGCTTTCCCGCGTGGTCTTCCTTTGGGCTTTTCCTTGTGCTAGCCAACTCCGATTCAAGTCCAGACACGTTTCTTGGATTTTTGTCTTTCCATCGCCTATCAATTTGCTTCCTGTCTTCCTGCTGCTGCCTCGACATCAGGTCCTGCCTCGGTCTTGTCTCTGCCACGGCACTGGTTCAGATATGAAAACGCAATAAAACATGCCTTTTTCTGTAAATAGTATCTATTTAAGTATAACTTCTAAATATATCACATTAGTCATATGTATTGATTCAAGTGAGTGAATATTTGGTGATAAATGCCGATAAAAGGAATAGAAAGTGATATTGTGTTGAACACTTATCACCTTCTTTCAACATTCTCTATCAAAAATTCAAGAAAAATCTTTTGTTCCCTTCATTTCTCATTAAATTCTTCAGCTTCATCAACAGAAAACATGTTCTGCAAGTTCATTTATGGTTACCCCTTTGACAGTTTAAGAACTTCATCCTACCTCCCGCCAGTTTCCTCAGAAAGACATTCATGGAGTTCAACTCAGACATAAATTTCAATGATGTCTTTGGTGGTCCACCAAGGAGGTCATCGGTTCAAGATATACGGTACTATTTTGGTGAAGACATGGATTCATCATCTTCTTCATCATCTGCTTTTAGATCAAGTGATGAAACAGTGGTTGCACACTGGAATCCATGGTCCGGTTTAAGCAAAAAGCCAGTGTCCGGTGAAGAAGGGACGACAAATCGAAAAAGATACTCCAAAAACGACTTCTTTGATGATATTTTTAGAGGGAATCAATCATTGACTTCTTCTCCAAGAAAGTATGAGATGAACCCTTTTGCACCAGCTTCACAACTATTGATCCCTTGTAGGCCTTTGCCACCCAAGGCTGAACCTTTTAGCAGTTCAATTCCTTCTCAATTCAGGTTCTGAATTTCACTTTTTGACCTTCATTCTGATATTTATGATCTTTCATCACATTCTGACACTTGTTCTATGCTAGAAAAACCAGTAAGCTTGTCTTGTAACAGTGTTTCACATTGTCCCTAAACTGGTTTAAATAATGTCCTTTATTTGCTTATCATATGCTGTTGATTGATGAAGTCATTGAAATCTCTGAGGTTAGAAGGGTATTTCAGTTTTATTCATGGAAAAACTTATAAACAATTGAAGATACATATGTTAGACATGAATCTGTATCTAACATTCACACCCGAATCCGAGTAACATTGTACATTTTCTTAACTTCCCAGCCTTCCTGTCAAATTGAACAAAGGAATGGACCTCCCCGTATCTAAAAGCAAGGATGGTTCTTCAAATGGTTCAAGTTACCATGCATATTCTCCTATGTCAAGATTCTCAGGCCAAGCAAATCAAGATAGAGAGCGGGAAATGATAAGGGGTTTTCGAGGAAATTCGAAACAAGATTCAAGCAGTTCGGAAATTCTGGGAAATGATAACCGGTTTCACTTCTCAATATACAAATGGCCAAACAATGGAGGAGTGTCATTTCCCTTTCCTCTAAGGGGAAATCATAGATTCAAAGAAAAGGACAAACTGCAGAGATGCTCAGGTGCTAATGGTTGGATAGCTTGTGAAAGTATAGCAATGGAACCAAAAGCAAAAAATTTGCATAACAATTTCAGCACTACAGATACAATGTCATCAAATTAAAATAATAAACACAGCTCTCCCATTGATCGGAGGGACGGGTCAATGAACCGGTACGAAGTATCGAGGAAGGCAACATTTCGAAGCCCGGGTCAGAAAGTTGGCCTAGAAGTGCTGATAAGAATGTGTCTAGTGGCACTCTTTCCTAGTTCAAAGGCAGAAAAAAAAGACCCACTATTCCGGTTCTGTAGTTGGTAAAGAAACATACAAGCCTCAACCAAAACCTCCGAACAGCACAAACTGGTACAAGTAATGCAAGAATCTCCCCTAGGAACTCATGGGATAAAGGAAAAGGCAGAGGTAGAGGAAAGGTTAAAGATTTCATTAAAATTTTCAACCAGGAAGGTTCACCAAAACCCAGAGCTGACATTGCCACCGAGAACCATAGCTCTAGATTCAAGCCAAGACATGATACTATAAAGCCAGAGATCGAACCGAGTATTAGTATGAGTGAAAGTGATGAGAAAGTTCACATGCCTAACATGCAAAAGAACAAAAAATCTTCAGATGTTCGAGATGGCGATCATACATTAAACAGTGCATCAGAAATGAATACTAATGGCTCGGAAAAAGAAACTGGTAGGTTATCTCATATCTGATTTTCAGTTTTCACTATGTTTACATCATTTACCTTTTCTTTCAATCATTACACCATGAATTTCAAATTTTCAGTACTTATTATCCACTTACTCTATATTGACATCAGTTTCTAATGGCTCTAAGACTATTTCTGAAGATCCAATCGAGTCATCGGAGGTCAACTTTTCGGTATGTCATACATGATTTCACTTCATATCTATCTGTACATATACTGCAAAATAGTTGACATTTAAAAGATTTGAAAGTTGGTAATTAACTGCATGTAAGTTAAAATATGTTGAGATTTTAAGGTATGTGATTTAGGCTAACCCTCTAATGGATTTTGCTCCTCTTTTTGTAATGAACAGATAGAAGACCTGACACCAGTTCCAGAAAAGAAAATTTTGCAACAGTATGGCATGGATCATGAAGAAATTCAGGTAACAAAGAGTACACTAAAATACGGCAACGATCAACCGGAAAACATATCTACAAACACCTATGTTGCTTCACAATTTTTCAGCTAGTTACTTCATTGTAATGCAGGCAATCGATGCTAAGATACGGCAATGGTAAACCGGAAAACAAGGAAATATCCGTTCATTGTTGTCAACCTTACCGTATGTAAAGATTCTCCCAATGAAGCATAACTGCCTAAGTAACAGAGGTTTGATTGTCTCCGAAAGACAACATTGGTCGTATAAAAACAGGTTCTTTGGGCCGATAGCGATTGGAAACCAGTCCCACTTAGTGATATAATTGAAGGACGAGCTGTTAAAAAATCATATCAAAAAGCTCTACTGTGTCTTCATCCAGATAAACTACAGCAGAAGGGAGCTGACTCCTATAAGAAATACATTGTAGAAATAGTATTCGATATTCTGCAGGTAATGTATGTGATTCCTGTAAGCATTTCTTCTCATATCCATTGCAGTAAAAGTCCCGATATCTATATCCGACACATATCTAAACATAATACTATAGTCTTTTCATATGGCCTATTGGTTATTATTTGTGATAACAGAACTAAAGCTTAAAAATTTGTCCATGGTGATAGTGTTAGCCTACCAAATCTGATGGATGTGATCAATTATTGCACTTCAAATAATCTCCAAGTTTATACAACTGGACAAGCGCTCCCAGACAAACCCCATAGGAAACTGCCATAGGCTGAAGTTTCATACACATGGGATGACTGGTTGTTTTCCCACAATCTGTTTAGCCTACCTACATTTCTCCTTATAGGACAAAACCCTTAGCTGCAACTTATCACCGTGTTGGTCCAGACTTTGAGTTATTATTTTAGGTAGTTGAATCCGACACTTGGTATTTGCTGCATATCCGACATGAGTGATAACACTTCAAATACATGAGAAACTATGCTTTAACATCTATGAGTTGCAAGACAAATTTGGTTTCAAGTTCAGACAATACAATGTCTAATTCACCTCTTGCCATTTCAGGATGCATGGACTCAGTTCAACTCGCTCGGTCTGATCTGATCTACTATTTGCTCGATCGCGACATTTCATCCACTCATAAACAAAAATGTAAGATTCGAAGTTGGGGATAAGGAGAATGCATGTGATTAGTCGATGTTGAGACATGTTTTACAATTCATTTTTTCAGTGATTAAAATTGAACAATGTTTTAACTGCCTTGTTTGTACTGCAATGGAGTTTGGCTGGTTGATTAGGGAAAACGGAGATGGAACGAAAGGGTCCATGAGAGTTTGGCTTCATGTGAGCAGAGCCTGCAACAATGCCTGGTTGGTGAAGATGGTTTGTTTTCATGCCGTTTTGACTGTGACACACTTGTCGTTTTATGTTTCCTCTTCTTACTGTGGTGAAAATAGTATGTTTTCTTTCTTTACTATTTACAAAAGACTTGCTGGCATACTTGTATTATTAATGTCCTCTTTTAATATTTGTTTGTTTCATATTATAAATCTTTTGAATTATCATCGATTGATATTTATTAAATTTTATTTTAGTTATTAAAATTTTAAAATATTAAATTTAAGGATGGATCTACAATGTGCATCAAATATCGTTAAACATCGTTAAATATTATTAAATTAATTAATAAAGATTAAAATTTTCAAGGATTTAACATATAATTATTAATTATATGTTGAGTCTATTACTATTTTATTAATTACATATTGATTCTTTAATATTTTTATTTTTTATTAATTAATTTAATAATATTTAACAATGTTCATCATTAATAAATATCCAATGTGACTGTTTAAACTATAATAGCCAAAACACTTAATCTAAATTTTAGTAAATAAATTAAATATTTTAAAATTTTAGTTATTAAAATATATTTCTAATTTAAATTTAATAATATTTTATATTTTTTATCTTTAAAATATATAAAAACAAATATTAATTTATAATACTAACAATTATATCCACCATCCAAAAAATTTGTGATACAATAAAAAAACAACCAAAATCAAATCTTAAATTTTATCATGTAATCCAAACTCACACAAATAAAATAATTATCATATTTATCACTTAATTAAAAATTAATCCAACCTAATTTTTAACAAGTTAATGGATTAATACAAATAATTCCATAAAAAACACTGACATTAAGGGAAAGAAAGCGTGGAAGCGATTGACGAGCGGAGTGAAAGGAAAAAAAGGAAGAGAAAATACAATGGAAGTGGGGGGATTGAGTGGAGGGAGAAACAAAGAAAGCTTTTATGGTTTTGCCTTGTCTCTTTCCTCTTCTTCCTTAAAAGCATTGAACTTTATACACTTTTCAAGGCGGGAGTGCTTAAGCTTATCTTTCATATCCCTTGAACAAAAATAAACGATTCAGCATCTTCTTGTTGTTGTTGTTTTCTCTCCGTTCGCCGCCATACAGAAACTCGAAGCGTCCCCTTCAATGCCAATTCTGCTTCGATTCTGTAGTGGCGGCTTGCTTTCTTTTACACGTTGAATGTGACCTTCTTCTCTCGACCTGAACCGTACGTTCTCCCTCCCTCTTTCTTTTTCTCTGATTTCCATTTTTTTTTAATTTTAAATACGCTTTTGGGTTGGTTCATTTGTTGAAATCATGGGTTTAAATTTGTCTGATTCTCTGGTCTATCACATTGTTGTTGTTCTGTTTGTTTTTTTCTTCTGGGTATGAACTGTTTTCAGTAGATCTGAAAGTGATTCGTTTCTTCTTTTCAAATTTTCTTTTGTTCCTTTCAAAGATTGCTCATTTCCCCCACATATATACAAGCAAATTAATTATATTTCCGTTGGAAAATGTTGGTTTGATGGTTAAATTTGCTGCTAAAAGTTACTACCCCCCATTTCCTATGTTGGATCATTCGTTGATATCTCTGGGAAAGTTCCGTATGAAATGCTGGATTAATTAACGAGCACTAGGAGTTTTACGTGTTCTAGTTTGTTATTGTTATGTTCTTCATGGATTCGGTTTTTTATTGTAACATCAGTTTTTATGTGATTATTCTTGTCACATGATAAGCCAGTTTGCTTCTCCTTGTATTTGTTTTTTTTTTTTGTTTTTTTTTTTTTGAGATTTTTCTCCTTGTATTTGACTTGTTCGATTTCGGGACTTTTAGGGTGTGCTTGGTTGAGTAGAAAAGTAGAAGGAAAATAAATTGAGTGTGTATGGAAGGAAAGAAAAGTGAGAGGAAAGTAAAAGAAATTGAAAATTTTTCCATCCCAATGCATGAAAGCAAATCATGGCAGATTGCAATGCTAGGAGGAGAGAAAATGAAAGAGATGCAAGTTATTCAAAAGTTTCATTTTCTTTCTTACCAAGCACACCAATGGAAAGCAGTATATATATATATATATATATAGTTTTCTACTCCGAATTTCAATCTAATTTCCGGTTTTCTTTCTTACCAAGCACACCATTGTAAGTTAGTTCAAAAGTTTTAATTTCCGGTTTTCTTTTCCCTCTACCAAGCATAGCCTTAAAGATGTTATTTGCTCTAACTGGACTTCCCATTACTTCTCTGTCAAGCAAATTCATACTTCTGGACTTTTAGAAGATAACCATTAACACTTGCGCTTCGCATTTGCTTCAGGATGGTTTCTGATATTTGATATTTGTTTTTGAATGAGGAATTTCAAATGTCTGTAGATTAAGCTGTAAGGGATTTTGGATTTGTTAATTCATGACAGTGTATACACTGCTGCCTCATTATGTTGTTATGGTATGGTATTTACACACAATGGTTGTCCTAGGTAAAAATACTTTTAAAGATGTTTTGTTGTGCAATCTTTGAATACAGGAGTGGTCAATTCTATTAGAAGATTTATTTTGATGTCTTCTTTTCCGGTGCGCGTTTTACTCTTGCTTTCCGTCTAGGACCAGTAGGATGATTATGAAATAGCTTACTTCCTTTAAGACAAACAGCTAATGTGTGCTAATTCTGCCCCAGGTTGTGTAGGCATTAATTGAAGTCTGTTCTTACCATTTAAGAAAGATGGAATTTGAAAAAAAGAGATGGAAATCCGTGGTGTCACGCCTTTTCAAAAATAAATCAGCTTCTTGTTGCTTTTTCCCAAAGGTGAAGCCTGCTACTTTTAGTGCGAGCTGTGCACCTGTGTATCTCAACGTATACGACCTAACGCCCATGAATGGTTATATTTACTGGGCAGGCCTTGGTATCTTTCATTCTGGTGTGGAAGGTTGGTTGATAACATTTTTACTAGAAAATATTTTAGTTCTCCTTTGCCCATATACATAGTTTC
This sequence comes from Abelmoschus esculentus, assembly GCA_035048815.1. Lineage (NCBI taxonomy): Eukaryota > Viridiplantae > Streptophyta > Magnoliopsida > Malvales > Malvaceae > Abelmoschus > Abelmoschus esculentus. The sequence goes on from JAUCBN010000039.1 coordinate 3,127,349, forward strand.
TCAGCTAATCAATTGATTTGGAAATATAATGGTAGAAACAGTAGTAAATACTCAACATCATAACATTTTACGACTGCAATGCACTTATATTAATTACGCGGAACACGGACGTGGCAATCATGTCATTGTGGATTGGGTTCTTGAGTTATATGTCTAGCTTTTCTGATGACTCAACCTATACTCTGTAGTTCATGGGGTGGAATATGCATTTGGAGCTCATGACTACCCAACCAGTGGTGTTTTTGAGATTGAGCCACGACAGTGCCCGGGATTCAAGTTTAAGAAATCAGTATTCATTGGAACCACATCACTGGACCCTGTGCAGGTAAGGGATTTCATGGAGCACTACTCTGACAGGTACAATGGAGATACATATCACTTGATCGCCAAGAATTGCAACCATTTCTGTGATGATATTTGTCAGAAGCTGACTGGGAAACGAATTCCTAAATGGGTAAATCGACTAGCAAGAATAGGTACACTATTACATCCCCCATATTGCAATACCATAAAACATTTTTCTGATGTCAGCTGCATATTCTCATGTCATGTTGCATTTGTTACCCATCTCAAACTCGTCTGTGTGTCAGGTTCGATGTGCAACTGCATTCTCCCTGAAGGCCTTAGAACCTCGGTCGTAAAGCATGATCCAAATTACGAACCACAAGACAGTGAGAAGAAAAGACTGAGATCTAGCTTTAGTTGCCTGGCTTCGGTGTCGAGGCAGCAGAAATCTTCACTACTTCAATCATCCTCGAGAAACCGCCTACTACCATCATCGGAATCAAAAAGATAGAACATTGAAAGCAAAGGTAAGAAAAATAACCGGATGGTTTTTTTTTCTTTGGCATTTTGAGTGCATCCATAGAACAGGCTTTGATGGTTGAAGATTTGCTTCAGTGTTGTGTTCTGGTTCTTTAGTATGTGTATGTAGTCATGTTTGTAACACAACACTAATGTGCTGAAAATTTGTTATTTTGAAACGTTGATTCATTCGTGTCTAAATTAATGTAATTTTTTATTCATAATTATATTGTTTAACTTTTTAATCAAATTACCATTTTCTCATTTCGATTTTAAAATTACTTAAATGACATGATTATGCTAATAATGTCAACTTATTTAACGATTTAATCTAGGAAAATTCTACAACGGGCGCTGAACACCGCTGAACACCATTAATGTTGAACATTGTTGAACACCATTAAATCAATTAATGAAAATTTAAAATCTTAAGGACTCAATATGTAATTAATAAAAGTACGATAAACTTAACATATAATTAATAATTATATTATTAGTCCTTTAGATTTTTATTTTTTATAAATTAATTTAATAATATTCAACGGTGTTCAACGTTAACGATGTTCAGCAGTGTTCGACGCCCGTCGTAGACTCATCCTTTAATCTATTAAAATTTATTATTACAATATTTAAAATCTTATTGCCACCCGACTTTTCCGAACAAAAAAGTATATGCAGTTAAAGTAATATTTATTTAATTTTTTTATAATTATTAATATTTAATTTATTTATTAATTAATTTGAATCTAATAATAGTATTTATTGCACTAACTAAAGTTCAATATCATAAATTTGATAAGATAACCAAGAAAATTTTCAGTGAGGATACTTTTGCAACTGTGAAAATTACATTAATGCCATCCAATAAGAAAGAAAATTACAGTAATTACCCAACTAAATTTCCAACCGATAAATACCAGAATCAAACAATGACTAATGCAGATGGAGAATCCAAATTAGCTTTGACCAAATAAACCTGCAGGAACAAAATTAAATTTGACATTTCAGATTTACAGTACTCAACTATTTGTTAATGTGTACATAATGGCCCTGTGACAATATGTTCAAGTTTATTTCGACACAAATATTCGACACATGTTTAGAAGAAAATACGAGCCTGAGATACATAAGCTTTAAAACCCAAAGAAAGGCCCTAGGGGTGGCTAATAGCAGATGATCTTGGCCATGCTTTTCATGAATAAAGTTCACAATATAATTGCAATGGAGTTGTCAGTGCAAACCAAGAAACTCAACTGAGAATAGATAAGATGTGGAAGCAAGGTTGAAGAATTTATCAATCTTTTTTCGGATGCAAAACACTAGGCAGGCTATTATTACCGTTGAGAGCAGCAAGGTATATTCGCTTCTCAGCCAACCCGATATCAGAAAGTATCAAACCACCCTGCAGGCAAGAAAAACAAACAAACGAACAATAAATAAATAAAGCTATACTGATTCAACTCTTCATTTGTAATTTTTTTGAGCAATACCACATCAAACATATACGTGTGTCTAACATAATCGAGTTCAAGCAACGTAACAACGAAGACGGTTCAAGTAATAGTGTGTCATTTTTAATACCTCAGCGGCCATCAATTTTCGGATGTTATTAGCATATAGTTTTGGATTATCCTTCTCTTGCTGCGATGGGTGGTAAACAGGTAACCATGTTACCTCCAAGTGATTTACAAATTGACACAGGAGAAAAATCACATGTCGCACCTACAAAGGACAATACAGACCAGCTCACTAGCATCAACACCAGCAGGAAGAAAAAGGGTCTTAAAACAAATATATTTATTCAATGTTTTCTAGGAGGGGGAATATAATCATGTTTTCCATCCAAATAATCATCCACTTTATCAACATTTAGTAATTTCTTCTTAAAGTTCTTTCATATACCAGGACAAAGGTTACAACAAGAAGCATTGGTTGAAGTAGTTTTAACACATTTTATACAAATGCACTATGCAAACAACAAAACATCATTGAAATATAAGTGTAACAAACAAAAGTCAGCATCAGTTTTACTACAGTGCACAAATGATTTGTATTGAGATACCAAAACAGCTAGTCGATTAAAAGGGAGGGATACAATTTATTACCAGAAATTAAAAAGGCGTTTTGATTTTGCTTAATAGATACTCACCCCAGATATTGAATCCCAGGCTGGACTAAATCTTTGGTATGGGTACCTTAATATAACAGGGACAACAGGTGTTCCGGCTAAAAAGGCACCAGTCTTGAATGGGAGGAGGAAATCCCCATTAGTTGTCGTTCCTTCTGTTGTTAAGAAGAATATAAATCAAATTTTATTAGTTACAGATAAGCATGTGAAATCTAGATGTTAGGATACTAGGAAACACCCCAGCTACAAACAAATATATACTCATACGGTAGAGCATGCACCATAAAACAAACCATGTGATAAATGCATTGTGAATAAATAAGATGATTAACCTGGAAAGAGCATTATCATTGGAGCCAATTCATTTTGATGTGCATTCTGAACTCTATCAGTCACAATGCCTGAAAGAGAGACCAGTTAGGCATTTTACTTTTGATTGATTAAAGTGGCGAAGAACGAGTTTGATGTCGTAAGTGTTTCTACCTGCAACACCTTTGAAGTCTGATGATTTTGACTCTCGCTGAACATATACACAACCAAGACATTTGCTGTATGAAACAAGACAAATATCAATTGTCGCGTCAACTCCAACTCGAACCAATTTATTTATACTAGGAACCCAATGTGCACAGAAAATATAGAACTGGTATGAAACATATAGAACAAACAAATCATGTAACTTTAGAAGACAAATGGATGCACACAATACTCTTTCCAAAGCTGAATATTCTTATTCCAACGTAAATGGTTCACTTGAAGCTCGCTAGACATTGCTACGACATAATATGCGAAGCTTGTAGATTAGGAGCTTAGAGGAAATAAGACAAAACTATTGCCACAAGTCCCATAACTATATCATTCAAGCTTTAAAATGCAAAAAAAAATGACTTATCAAGTTGGTAAGATACAAAAAATCAATAACAAAACCAAACTGCAGATTGTTTTGCATCAAACCATGGGGGGAATTTACGAGGATAAAATTAACTCTTACCCGATGAGACCAATTAAGGGAAGTTTACTCACTGATCTCTTTAGCAATAAAATCCAAGCATTTCAAATGAAAAAAACAAACAAGAGATATGTCAGTTAAAACAGCAAAACCTTACCTTTTATGCCATTATCAACAACCAAAACGAGAAGAGTGGCTAAAGTTGACAGACCTTGGCAACAAAACTTGGAAAGGACGAGGACATGTGATATAAGATATCTAAATATGACAAATGATTAGATACGATTGCCCCAGGCCTTTCTTGATCTTCCGATTGTTTGGTACTCTATATAAAAATCAAACACCCAGAAATAGAAAATTCAGGAGAATGTTGATCAGGCAAATACTTCTTATTATGTTCAACTATTGCCTGCAAGTTAGAATAATTAAATGCATATAAATTCTCTTTAAATATGCCGAACTTAAATACTACAGATGCTGAATAAATAAAATCCTACCTCGATTTTTGATTTCTCCTGGGTATTTGCTGAATCCTTATGAGTTTCATTAATCCAATAAAATCCTATCGTAAAAAGCAGCAACCTAGAAAGAAACCGACCCGACTGGACAATCACGCCTCGCCTACATCCAGTCATGTGTGCAAAATCTTCCTGCTCATCCTCCAGATTCGGGGTCGAGAATAGCGTAAAAATTCTACAAATCAAGTAATACACGACCAAGATAGCCATTACCAAAACAAGACGTAGAGGGAGAAGCGTGACGAGGGCGACGCCCAGCAGGAGTTTCTCTTTCAATGGAAGCTTCCCACATCCCATGGAACCGTACACGTCATTGCGCACGAAGGCAGCGAATTTCTTCTCGAGTTCTTGGATATCTTCGGCGGCGGATGATGCGGCGGATTCAAGGAGAGGGCGGTCGTCTTTGGCGGAAGAATCGTGAACGTTGAGGTCGGATTCACCTGTCTTAGCCGGTTTTGAATTAATGCCATTGAGTTCGGATCCCATATTGATTCTACAAACCTAGTGTTTTCCTATATATTGTATTATTTGTAATATAAGAATGAGATAGTTTGATTGTTACTATTCCGAGATAAATTAATGGATCGGATAGTGAATTTGGATTTGATCGGAAATGTATGGCGGAGGGAATGAAAGTTTGGGATCGAAATCGAAATGTTTCGTTAGATCAGGGAAAACCGCCATGGATGATTCTGCTGCAAATCTCTAATCTTCGGCCGCCACGTTCATCGTGAAGGCCTTGGTTTATTACTGAGAAAATCAAATGCGCGAAAATTGGAATTTTCTAAATTTTTTAATTTAAAATTAAATTTATCAAATAAATAAATAAATAAAGATGCAGCCAACGGCAGTCGTTTGATGAAAAACGCCGATGGTGTCAACCGTTTGATTGCGATTCAAATAATAGTGGGACCGCCTTCTAGGCTTTTTAGTTTCTAGGCTACGGTTAATCAGTTATATTGGATAGATAAAAAAATAAATAAAGGGTAAATATATATTTAAGGTTATTTTGTTATAAATTTAATAATAAATATAGTATTTAAAAAAATAATAATTTTATTATTTATTCATAGATTTAAAAATAAATGTATAACTTCTTTTCTTTTAAAAGTAAATTATAGACTTCAAAAATAAAGAAAATTAGTTTTTGACCAAAATTAAAATATGAAAATAAATGAGATATAAAATAGATAGTTAATGTTAAAAATAATCAGTAAAAAATAAAAGGATTAATATTCAAATAAGTGTCCAAACTATACTTGTGGATCATGTTTGGCGTCTAAATTATTTTTAGTTCTAAATATGTACTTAAAGTTTCAATTTAAGTCATTTTAGGTGTCACCATTTATTACCTCATCAGAGATCACTATTATCATCGTCGATTACCATGATTGTTTTTCTCAACCAACCATCTTTTATAACTGATGGTAGGTATACCGACGACTTTATTTTTGCGATTTTGGTTTCTTTCGATATTAGGTAGTTGATCGACACACCTAACACCGATTATCAACAATAGTTGATTAGGGAGAACGATCGTGGTAGTCTCCGATGATACAATAAGTAAATGGAGATAATTTGAAAGTTTGGGTTTGGAGTTAAAGATTTGAGACAATTTTGTAAAGATTTAAATCTTTTAAATTTTAAAAGAGATTAAATAAAATATATATTAAATTAAAAATAAATATAATAAAAATTAATAAAAATAATAATAGTTGATTGTTAGATATTTAAAATAACCATAATTAAAACTTTAAACATCTATTTAAAATTAAAAATAGTTTAGACACAAAAAATGACTCGTAAATATGATTTGGGCACCTATTTGCTACGAAGAAAAAAAACGATAACGTGCATGAATCATTTAGCCTCATCGGTTAAAGGAACGGTTGTTGTTCCTGAAGGTTACGGGTTCGTGCACCAGTACTGCAGCACAGAGATTAAGCAATAAATGCCCAACGATCAAGAATATATACTCTAGAACAGATACTACTGTAATCCCGGTAGTTAAATAAAAAAAAACACCATAACGTCAGTGCGACAACGTTTACGCATTCATATTCTAACGCCGTTACTTAACTGGCGATTCCAACCACAGGGTCAAGGACTAGTCAAGAGAAATTAACCAACAGGTTGTCGCCACGTGGGATTTTAGAACCCAAACGTTATAATTAACCATTAAAACATAGAAAAAGATGGATTAATAGAAATCTCTCCGCTGTAAACGCCTCAATCCCTCAACAAATAGGTACGAAGTTTCTTCGAGGAGTTTTTTTTTTTTTTTGCGATCTTCATTTGTTTTTGACTCCTTTGGTTAGGTCGATTGCCTAATCGATCGGTATTTTGATCTCCTCTATCTATTCGAAGGTCAGTAATTTCATTTTTTTTCTCTCTATTTAGTTTTTAAACGCTAGCTTTGTTTTTTTTTTCATTTTTATTGCCGTTGAATCCTGATGTTTCTCTTGGATTAATCGTTATGAATTGTGGTTGTTTTTTTTTTTTAATTTGTTATACTGATTTTCATAAGAGATCTGAGTTTTTTTTTTTTTTTAATTTGAGGTTATTTAATTTCCCAACAATCAGATGAGTATTTAGAGGGTTTGATTTTGGCATGACATCCTTCTAATTTTCGGAAATTTATTTATTACTGTGTTGTTTCATATTTTTTTGCTGAAATTGATACTATTGAATTGTATGTTTGGTTTTTGTTCTGGTTTCGATTTGATTTTTTTTTTTATATATAGGAATCTGAGTTGTGGAAGTCTGAGTAATGGCAATTGGGTTTGGGGAATCAGCAAGCCATTCGCCTCAGAATCCATCTTGCTCAACTAACAATGCCAATGGTGATGCTGGTAATTTTGAGTGCAATATCTGCTTTGACTTAGCGCAAGACCCCATTGTCACTTTGTGTGGCCATCTTTTCTGCTGGCCTTGCCTTTACAAATGGCTTCATATTCATTCCCGTTCTCATGAATGTCCTGTTTGCAAGGCCCTTGTTAAGGAAGATAAATTGGTACCTTTGTATGGAAGGGGGAAATCATCTACCGATCCTAGGTCGAAATCTATCCCAGGTGTTGATATTCCGAATCGTCCAGCTGGACAGAGACCTGAAACGGTTCCTCCACCGGATCCAAATCAGTTTCCCCAAAATGGGTTCGGGTTCATGGAAGGCTTGGGAGGTTTTGGAGGCTTTGCACCGATGGCAACTGCGAGGTTCGGGAACTTCACACTATCTGCTGCTTTTGGTGGTCTCCTCCCATCACTGTTTAACCTTCAGGTCCATGGATTTCCCGATGCGGCGATGTTTGGTCCAGCTGCTGGGTTTCCATATGGGTTTCAACATGCATATCATGGTGGACATGCTCATGGATATCATCACCACCACCACCACCACCATCATCATCGTACTGCACAAGGGCAGCAAGATCATTATCTGAAGATGCTGTTTCTGTTTATAATTATTTGTGTTATCTTTGCAATGATTTATCAATAGACCAAAGCTGCTATCAAAGCATGAATTGCCAATTTATTTTAGGATTGTCAGTCCAATATCTTGTGTAAATTTAATAAATGCATTTTCCTTTTTTCCTTTTTGTTTTGTGATTGGTGATTGAGGAATTTACTATATAGTACTTTCAATCTTCATGTTTTGTTCATTTGATGGTTGCCATTAATATGTAATGCCGTTGGTTTGTTTAATATTTGCACATTGGGAAATCTTTTGCTCTTCTCTATGGTTGAAAAGCATCATTGTGTATTTTTCAACTTATTTCTAGTCATAATATTTTCAAGTGTTGGGTAAACATGAAATGCAGTAGTATTTTAGGTGCTTAGCTATTTGTGAGTGAATTTCATAATCACTGGTTATTTCAGAGGGGATAGCTGAGTTGGACTAGATGGATGGTTGAATATTGATAGTGTTCTCTCTACAGTTAAAGCTTTGATATAAGCATTTGCATAGTCTTTGCACTCATTCTATCATCCTCAAAGTTTGGCTTCCACTGTTCTTTCTCCTCATTTGAAACATTATGAACGAAGGATTTTACTTATGCAGTGATAATTAACTATGGTCCCCTTTCCTGGACTGATTGACAGAGCAATTCTTAGTGCTTGCATAGCTGTTTATATAATAGCTCAATTTTCAAATCCGGGTTCTGATTATAGTGCTAATTGTGCATGGGCCATGGACTATGAATTTCAACTAGAGATATAATTTAAATACAACATTGATTGCTCTCTTCTGTCTGGTTAATTCTCATTGTTGATCCCAGCTTATTATTTCTTTATTGAGTTATTTGATTTACAAAGAGAGGTTACTTTTTAGTTGAATCTGTATATTGTTGCAGAATAGGTTAGAGTTTTGATATCTTCTGTTTATGGATGCCTGGTGTTCATTGTGCTGACAATGCATATTAGCTTACTAGCTCCGTTTTGCTTATCTGTTCCATGCTTCTTTGTAAAACATGGATATGCATATCAGTAGTTATACCGCAATTGATGACGGTGTATGACGTTTCCTGTTGTCAGCGGTCCGCTGGCTAGAACGTAGAACCATACCATTTCTAAAAAGGTAATCACAACCGTTGTGTCCTGTGCACACACATGCTATAGCATAAGTTAGTTTTGTTGGTACTTGAAAAGGATTTATATGATCTAAATAATGGTGGATTCCAGCATTTCTTTTGTCCTTTTAACTACTTTCAAAGAACCATCACATGATTTGTAGCTTTCCTCAGAAGACAGGTACTCTATTGCAAGTGTGATTTTTTATCGAGTATACTTATAGGTTTGAATTGTTGCTATCTGTTTCTTTTTATTGACATGTGGTCCTAAAATGGCTTCATCTGATCAGCCTCCTAGTGTTATCTGATCCACCACTTTCAACATCTTTGTGTCTCTTTAGGTTGTTGGATTAAGCTTTAAGCACATGGACTGCTAAGGAGGTCTGGTGAACTTGCAGATTTGAAAGTTCAGCATCGACCTCCTGTCAGGTAATTTTCTTTTCCTAGGATTGTTTCAACTCTAGGCATCGCATCGGCATGGTTATTTCATTAAATACTGCTTGAGACTGTTTCTTGTTCATTCAATAGTTTCATGACTAAATGTGGTTAGCCATTTATGTCTCATTCATTCATCATGTGCTTGTCGAGGCACGAACATGGTCACTCGATTGTTGTGCGTTCCGAGCTGTCTATAGGGTCTGTCTTTATAGTTGCATAATATGGAGCACTTTTGCCTGCCTAGTTGCTGGTTGCTGGTTGCTGGTTGCATGCTCAAATGGATAAGCTATGCCCTACATTCTTGACATAGTGGATGCTACACTGCCCCTGTATCCCAAATCTAATATCATCTGCTAAAAGTGATAGTATGAATTATATATTCTGGGTATTGTTATTTTAAGTAATTTTCTTTTTGGTATTTTTAAATTGACACAAAAAATCAGTTCTTATAATAGAAATTATTAATCAGAATATACTCAATCATGGGTCACAATAACTGTTCAAATTTTCTTAATGCAAGATAAATCCTAAACCTTAACTTTTAACCTTATACCATAATTATAAATCATAAATTTAATCTTTTACTGATCAAATAAACGATATATATTTATTTTCTTTGTTTGAATTAAACCATGTGAATAATAAATAACATTAATTTATTAGTAACTAGTCTTATATACTAAAATAGGAATAAAAAAAATACTTTTACTAAACATAAATTCACGAGATATTGTACGCGAGATCTCATATAATTAATACATTCATATTCAACGTGTATTTTAAATTCAACCACTGAAATTCGAAATTCGAAATTCGAGATTTGACTTTACCATGGCATTAAATTAAAAACCAACAGGCTATCGACCTTCACTTCGCCTTCAAACAATGCCATCACCAAGCTTTCATTTTTTCTATATCTTAGCTTTCACCACCTTCGCCTTGGCCGACAGTGCCGCCGCCGCCGCTGATCCACCATTAATAAATCAACAGTTCAAAGAAGCCTCCGAGTTCTATAACTCTCCGGATTGTCCTGAAATAATAACCACCGATTATGGAGACGAATCAAAGGGCCAAGCCTCGATTTTATGCTCGGACAAAGCAGTTCACGTGGCAATGACACTTGACAAACACTACATCAGGGGATCCATGGCGGCTATCTTTTCGGTGCTTCAACACTCCTCTTGTCCACACAACATCGTCTTCCATTTCGTTGTCTCTGCCACCGGAAATGCGTCACTCTTACGCGCCACCATATCCTCGTCCTTCCCTAACCTTAACTTCGAACTCTACTATTTCGATGACTCTATTGTTTCCCGTCTCATTTCAACGTCAATCCGTTCAGCTTTGGATTGTCCTTTGAACTACGCTCGAAGTTACTTGGCTGATCTCCTTCCTTTATGTGTTCGCCGTGTTCTGTACCTCGACTCGGACCTGGTTCTCGTCGACGATATAGCTTTACTCGCTGCAACTCGACTCGAGGATAGGTCGGTTCTGGCGGCACCGGAATATTGCAATGCCAACTTCATCTCCTACTTCACTACTACGTTTTGGTCGAACCCTTGGTTATCTTTGACTTTTTCGAACCGTAAAGCTTGTTATTTCAACACTGGGGTAATGGTGATCGACCTTGATCGATGGAGGGAAGGGGATTACACGAGAAAGATCGAGGAATGGATGAAGATCCAGAAAAGAATGAGGATTTACGAGCTGGGTTCTTTGCCGCCGTTTTTATTGGTTTTCGCCGGAAATATATCACCGGTCGATCAGAGGTGGAATCAACACGGGCTTGGAGGTGATAACTTTGAAGGTCTGTGCCGGGATTTGCATCCCGGTCCAGTCAGTCTTTTACATTGGAGTGGAAAAGGGAAGCCATGGGAGAGGCTTGATGCTAAAAAACCGTGCCCTTTGGACGCTTTGTGGGCACCTTATGATCTATTGGAAGCTTCATTTGGATTGGATTATTAAATGCCAGAATTTTACTTCTTTCCCGAGTCAGTGTTTGGTTGCTGAGAAAGTGCCGCAATCAACCAGGAACTACGGAGCTCGAGGAAGAGCAGCTATGATGTGATCAATATGAAAAAAAATAATAAGACTTGGTCTAATTTTTCATGTATAAAAAAACAATCAAACTGGAATTAATATGAAATGACTGTGCTTTTCAACTCTTTACAAAGAATAGGGGAAACCTGTTTTAAGAATTAAGGGGTTAGCATGATTCTCAGTAAGGAAAACTGCCATATGTTCGAGGGTTCTTCTAAGCCCGAATTTATAAACTGCCGATGGCCTGCTCTAAAACCATCTCCGTATACAGATGATGTGTCTGATTCAATTTGGTGCTTGAAGAACTCCCCGAACATCCTCTCGAATTCGGGTCTCTTCGCTTTTCTTAATCTACTAGAGCTCGAGGATGATGCCGGTGCAACATTGCTGCTCGGAGAAGAAGAATCCAGCTGAGTGACTAATCACATGTGCGCTAATACCAGCTATATTGCTCTTACTCTCCCTCTCTGGCTTCATTTAAAGCCAGCCTTTCAACAAGGAGTAACGGAACTTGCTGCTTGACTTTCATATTTAACTCTTCATAAAACTCTTGTATATCAAGATAAAGGGGTTGGCATTCCTTGGTATCCATAACTGCAGAATACAGACACTCCAGGCAAAGCTTCCGTCCATCATCAAGGAGTAACAGACACTTTTGAGTCATCATATGCAGCAACATTGATAGCTATCAAAAGGTCCAATAAAAATGTAACCTTGTACCTCATAATCAGAAATTGGAAGGTTGCAAGCATAGCAACGGAAGCATTCTTGATGCCAAAATGCATCGAGGTAATTTAGAAATCTTCCATGGCCGATCTCAGTATTGCAGCCAGCACAAATCGTACAAAAAGATTTAACTTTTTCATGGAAGAAAGAAAAGATCTGAAGTCCAAGTTATAGCAACAAATCTTCCAACCTAATTAAAGCCAAGGAAAACCAATTTATTAGCATATATTTCAGCATCTACTCAATAATTTGAGAAACTTAATAATTCAAATTATGACATGTTAGATAACATGGATAAGTAGGGAAGAGAAAGAACATTGTATTGGTAACAGGCAACTATAATTCACTGATATCATAATATACAGCAAAAAAGAACATTCATGTCAACTTCGAGGCATACATGTTACTCACTTATCATGCTTCTCACCTTCTGACTTTCCGGTAGAAGGGATAGGGGCGGGTAATAGCTCGATCTATTTCTTCATTCTCATGCTCCTGCCACACATCCAACATCAAGGTTGAAACCGAGATATAACATAGAAAACACATCAGAAGTTAATTAAACTAGCCCAAATACCTATTTGTACAAGAAAGTATCCTTTTATATAACCAATGCTTCGTAATCTGATTTCAACATGTCTACCACACAACCTAGCCAAATCCAGTAAGTAGATAGGAACCTTATGCATGTACCAGCAGCAGCATTACAGGTAGTAGGATGGGGTTGATCATCAAAAAAAGTCGAGAACATATAGAAATGAGACATAGTTAGAGATATAATACTCCTGATCCAGATGGTGCATAAACTTGAGGATCCTCTGCATAATCTCCATGATAATGTCCCTCTGAGTTCTTTTGGTCAGAGACCTTAGAAAACTTTTTAATCCAAATCCATGGCGAAGGATGCTATCCGCTCATAGTCAATAAGGTTTCTCCCTGCAAACAGAACATACATTCAAGCCGATAAACACACAAAGATTGCAAAATCTATGTTTTCAAACTGCAGGAAATTTAAATACATCCCAAAAGAGGAAGCAATACAGTTCATGTTTTAAGCGAAAAATCATCAACGAACAAAGCTCGAAAGATGATCATAAATCAAAGTGGATTAGAAGCAGCCAGGACAAGAAGAACAATAACATAACTGTATAATCTAGGAAAATAGGCTATTTTTTGCTTAATAACAGGGTATCCCAATGCCTACTATGGATTACATTAGTTCAGCTTTATTGGTCATCAATGCAAGCAAATCAAACCAGGAAAAACAATAGCAATTGAAACAAACAACCTAGCATTGTTCTACTCCAGAATACTTAAGCTAAAACTTTAGTTTAAAACATCAAATTTCTCCCTAAACAAAGTGGACATAAAAGAAAAAAGGGGGAAAGAAAACATATTCTATTCAGCTGAAGATGCCAATAAAATTCATGATAGGGAAAAAGAATCGAACAAGTGGAAAGAATGACTTACCTCGAACAAATCAACAGCCTGCAGCAAAGGGTGGGAGAAGATGGAAAAAGAGACTTACATCAGAATCCCAAATTAACCAAAAAAGTTGCAATCAGAAATTTTCTCAGGTGAGTAAAATTAAAACGAGGATGTACTAAATTGTTATAATAGTTATAATTTTGGTATTAATTTTTTGGATTATACTGAATTTTTTATATTTTTGTAAAAAAATTAATTGTATTGAAATTTTTATAAAATTTTAAATTTATTATAATTAATTTGGTATATATTGAGATTCTTTTATTTTTTAAGAAATTTGGTATATGTCAAAAAATTAATACTGAAATTCTTATTTTTTTTTAACAATTTTAGTTTAACTTCATTTTAATCTTATTTTAACCGGTTTTACCCTAAAAAATCTTCCATAAAATATATTGTGAATGTGAAAACCTTTTTACAACAACAAAAAAAAAAACCTCGGTCCCACTATTTTTTTCCTTGGTGATTTTTTATTTAATTTTAATAGAAAAGTTTGTTCAAAGAATATAATATAAAATAATAAAATAAAAATTAAATTATATTGTTAAAAAATTAAATAAAATATATAAAAAAAATATATATCTTCAAAATTAATTTTTTAATAAAAAATTCTTAAAACACTAACTAAACAAATTTAATAAAATATTTACAAAATATAAAACATCACTTATACGTAACGTCTTCCGTAATAATCATTTTAGATGGCACTATTCCCCTCCATCCTCTCGATTCTGATCCTCACAGTCACAATCCCATTTATTTTGAATCATTTCCTCCCTTCATTGGGCTTTTGGCTTTCGTCCTGTCCTGTGTACAGAAAGAAGAAGATTGCGATATGGTTGATGATATATTTTAGGGACCACATTATCGTGGATTTTATGTATTGTCAATTTCATGGTGCGTACAGGAAAAACAAACAAAATATTTATATACACAGCATTGTAACATTGTGATCTTTAAATGAGTGACGAATTTAAAAAATATATAAAGATGATTATAAATTAAAATATTTTATAGGGTGGATAAATTATAAAAAATTAAGTAGATATAAATCTTAAAATTTAAAAATTTAAAGATTAATTTATAAAAATTTAAGAAAATCAAAGTTAAATATATGAATTTTAAAAAATTTAGGGTAGGTACGAACCCACCAACCCTCTCATGTTAGAGAAATTATATTATGGGTCATTCCCGTCATGTCAATAGATGACCAACCAATCAAATTCATTTATTTAATTAATTTTTCACTTTATTTTTTTACTAAGTGAATCTTCATTAATAATTACTGTAATTAAATTTAAAAAATAGTTTTTTATAAGTGAAAATTCAATTGGTAAATAAGATGAGATAACAATAGTTTCTATCGAGTATGGGTTAATTTTTAATTTTTATTTTAGATCTTTTAATATTTGTACCTAAAATTAAATTTAAATCTTTAAATTATTTTTATATTTATTTTATATACTTTTAAAATAATCTTATATATCCTTATTAAGTTGTTAATGCCGAAAACAACGATATTAATATTTTTAATATCTTTTTTTGATACTTTAATGTATATATACTCTAAAATTAGCTTTAAATTACTAATTTTTGTATTTAAATTTTGTATTATGAATTTCTAAATTTTACGTGTTCATTATATGAGTTTTTAAAACATTTAAATTAAAAAATAAAAATATGAATCGAGTAACCATTATCCGATTAATTAAATACTCATATTGAATGGGCAGGGACACAAACGGACAAATAGTTACTCGAATGAATTAGATACCCAAAAATCGAGTATCCGATAATAAACACCCATAACCCTGATTAATCTAGTTCGACCCAATAATAATTTTTTTTTAATCTAAATCAACCCTTTTTTTTTTTCTTAAACGAAAAAAATCGATAGAAACAACAAATTAGGGGACTAAGTGTAGATCGATTGAGTAAATTCATAATGCAAGAAGCTTCAACAGTACAAATTTCAGAATCATATAGAAAGCTAATAGCAAGAAGAAGGAAGGCGTGGAGTTATGAGAACTTCAAGTGGAGTGGCTTTCAAGTTCGTCATTCCAATGCTTTCAGTCATGTCCACTGCTTCATCCAATGGCGTCTTCAGTTCGAACCCTTGCACCACACTAGCCAGTACGAGCTCCAACACTTGAGACGCAAACGAAACTCCGGGACACATTCTTCGACCACTCGAAAACGGAATCAGCTCGAAGTTCTTCCCCTTAAAATCGATGTCTTTGTAGGTTGTTAGAAACCTTTGGGGCTGAAATTCACAGGGATCAGACCACACCCGTGGGTTGCGTTGGATTTTAGCAATATTGACGAACAGTCGGGTCCCTGCGGGAACGTGGTAGCCACTAACCGTGCAGTCTTCCATGGATTCATGGGGCACCCCAAGTGGTCCGGCAGGATATAAACGCAGTGTTTCTTTGATGATTGCTTTAAGGTACACTAAGTTTATAATGTCCGATTCTTCGACCAGCTTGTCTTTTCCAACATGAATGTCTAGTTCTTGTTGTAACTTTCTCAGTTCATCCCTGTTGTTGAGTAGCAAAGACACCGCCCATGTCAGTGTCACCAACGTTGTATCGGAAGCTGCTAAGATCAGAGCCTGCAATATTAACGAAAACCTGATCATAAATAGTTCAAAAAGTCTCTAATTCTTACCGTAACTTATGAAAATCTTACACCTGCAGACACACATACCAAACAGGTTGATTTATTGATGGTATCAGCATCATGTTTCTCTGTCTCAATGTCCATTGAAAGCATAACATCCATGAAATCTCCGTTGCTGTTGTTCGATGAATCCGATAATCTGTTTCGCTTGTGTTCTTCTAACCAACCTTGAGCAACTTTGTCTAGTACTGTTCTTACTTTCATAATCAACCGCTCGTCTCCTCCGATATCCAGCCATCTTAAATAAGGAAACGCATCGGATATCCCGAATTTCCCACTCAGTTCAAAGAACTCCTTCAACGCTTTCTTCCATTTCTCACTTTCCGCGTCGTTACTGGAATTCGGAATCCGTTTGCCTACCACCATCCGCAGAATCACGTTCAGTGTTGTATTCCCAAACCACTTCTTCATGTCCACCAAAACGTTATCAGACCCATCTTTGTTCTTCCTCTCGTCCCAAAGCTGATATAACTCTTTCAGCGACGTTTTGATCTCGGATTCGCGGACGTGTCTCAGTTGCTCGAGACGGTAGTTAGAGAGGAGCTCGATAGTGGAGAATTTACGCACTTGACGCCAAGCATCTCCGTAAGGGGCGAACCCGATCATGGCGTGGTTGTAGCTCAATAACTCGAGTGCAAGCGTGGATGGACGAGTGGCAAAAGCTTTGTCGTTGATGGTTAAACACTCTTTGGCAGTTTCATGGTCGTTGACAATCAGAACTCTGTGAACACCCATCTTGATGGTGAAGATTGGACCGTGTTTATCAGCCATTTCACTCAGGACTTTGTACGGTGGTTTGGGTCCTCTTAGGAGGTGGAGATGGCCGATAACAGGCCATGAATTTCCAGCTTCAGGTGCTTCTCTCTTTCTGCTCTTGACCTTCAATGTAGTTTTGAGTATCCATGGAAGTGAGAAAAGAAGGATAATCAAACCGAAAATGGGTGAAATTGAGGAGAATGACTGGAAAAGATCCATTTGATTCTAGGTGAGGTACTTTCTCATATCGAGGAAAGATTCAGTAATGGAAGCTAAATATAGAAGGAAAAACAGTACAATGTCTAAAAATTCAATAACGAAGGGTGAAATATGGGATGCAAATCCTCAATTTTTTTTATTATGTTTTCATTACTGTTATATATTAAAACGTAAAAATTCTCATGAATATTGATGATAAGAATTTTATTTTAAATGTTTTTTATTTTATTTTTTAAAATATTAATTATTTTATAATAAATTTAAAATTGACATTTTTAAAAATTGATTTTAAACGGTGTAAAGGTGATCAAGACGGAGTTAAAAAGCTCGATTTTGACATCTGAACAGTGTGTAACATTAACACTGTATATAATATTCACATGAAGATACTAAAGTTGGAGTCTTTTGATTTCATCTTCACCCTTATATTGTTCAATGTTGGTTTTTGAAGATACAAACTTTAAATTTACTATAGAATTATCAATATTTTGTAAAATAAATTGGGAGATGCAATGTTTTAGGAAAATTTTCCCCAACATCGATATTTATGAGACTTTCTCATTTTAAAATAGTGAATTTAAAATATTTTTTAAGGTGAGACATAGAAAGATATATGAGATTTTTAGTTTTTTACTCTTATATTTTGAGTAAAAAACTTTTGCGTCTCAATCACGTTTCATTCTATGTTTTTATTAAAAAAAATAAAAATAAATTTTAAATTTTAACCTTAATTTTAATTTTTTAACTTTAAATTTTATATCTTAAATATTACATCATACTCTTAATTTTCTAAACCTTATAACTTAAATTCTAAAATTTAAAATTATTATTTTAAATAAAAATATTAATAAAAGTAAATAATTTATACTCAAAATACTATATAAAAATGTCTGGTTAGGAAACAACCGAATCATTTGTTTCTTTTCCCGAGTCGTTCCAAAGAATTTCAACAAGCAAGATAAGTGTCTTTTAGATACCGCTAAAATTTTGATTTTGTTGAAAATATATATTTTTTTTGTCATAGACTATATTATTAAAGTTTTAAATCGTAAAATATAAATATTTAAGATTAATATCAATAATTATTAATATTTTAAATTGTAAAATATGTGGTTTATGATAACACGTCACTATAAAAAAATTTTAAGGTAATTTTTTTTTTTTGATTTTCAATATATTATTTGTGATCTTTTTAAGGCTTGTTTGAAAAAAAAAGTGTGAATGCAACGTTTTAATCGGTGGTCAGTTATTAATTTTAATATTAAATATTAAATTTTAAAACGGTGCATGTATTTTTATATATATGATATCGTCGTGGCAATTCCTACATCATACACGTGTCTATATCCCATTGGCCACTCCCAGTTTGTTGTAATATCCGATTGGATACACGTGTCGTGTAGAACAGAAAGTA
Organism: Abelmoschus esculentus; assembly: GCA_035048815.1. Taxonomy (NCBI): domain Eukaryota; kingdom Viridiplantae; phylum Streptophyta; class Magnoliopsida; order Malvales; family Malvaceae; genus Abelmoschus; species Abelmoschus esculentus. The sequence goes on from JAUCBN010000039.1 coordinate 3,146,070, forward strand.
GCATATCAAAACTCAGGCTAGCATTGCCGACACTCAATCGGTAGATTATTTGTAAATGTTGACGGATCTTGATCATACGAACAAACACGAAGACTAGTTTAGATTGAGCGATGATGTATGGGTTTATTAGGAATGTTTAAAAATATTTGATTCTGATAATTTGATTTGATTATTTATTGCTTTAATATAAAATTTTAAATATAAGATTTAATTTTTATTTTTGAATTAAATATTTAATCCAATTGTAAAATTTTTGGATTAATAAATATTGTAATATTTTAAATTTTGAAAACCTAAAAATTTAAATTTTTATGAATATTATTTATTATTTTTAATAATTTAATACTTGTTATATTAAAAAAAACTTATTATATTTAATAATTTATTATTTATTATTTAAAATTTTTATAAATACAACTTTTAAATTAAAAAATAGTTAAAGTTAAATTTATTTTTAGGCAATCAGATATTCAAATATTCAATTTGATTATTCAATATGTAAATATTCATATATTCATTTTTTTAATCAAATATCAATCATTATATCATCGATCGAAAAATTAAATATCTAAAAAAATTCAATTTAATCTGATTTAATATTCGACAATAAATACTCCTATTTTCGATCTACATCTGCTCTAGACCTGAACATGGCTACACACAGGGATGAGGGTGGAATAGGACAGTCCCACCCCGAATTTTTTTCTTTCACTTTTGTCCTCCTATTTAATTTTTTAAAAAAGAATAATTTTTTATAAATTTATTTATGTTTTACCCCTTCAACCCCAAATCTTGACTTCGTCACATAAAATATCTTTTAAAACGAAGGTACGGATGAAGATAGGTATAAAAAAGAAGTTGATGATTTACACCCGTAAATATCGATACATATAACACATATTAATACCTTATTGCATCACAAAACCTTCATGTTTATCACAGTAAGATAACTCGTATCGTCCGATAGGCAGGTTCATGGATATGAATTCCGGAGCATACGCGCTATGTTCAACAATGCCCGAAGCACGGACACGAAATGAAACCCGCAAGCACACGGTACTCTATGACATACTAATTATACCTAACTAATTACAGGATACGCACATGTAATTACATCTGGTCATGTTTTCTAGTAGGCTACTAGCAAAGCATATTAACTGCGTCCTAAACATATCTATTGCGTAATGATGATGCGTCGATTACCTTCACTATGTCCGGTGGTGAGCTCGGGGGATGGTTTACTCGGCTCGGAGGAACTGCTGCTGGAAAAACATGGAAGATGCTGACATCCAGGATGATTGGTTTACTTCCTATGTTTGCAGGCTCAAATACACACACATCATGTTCTTCTATGTGGTTGTCGTGCACAAACTTCTTCCATCCACCTGAAAGCCCTCCACGTTCGCTACTTGCTTTATAATAAAAAACAAAATGGGTCGTCCATGTACGCTCATTCGTTCGAAGAATCACATCCGTCTTTGCTCCCGAGAGATATTTAGCCATCCATGCAATAGGGATAGACTGCACAAACATGGAAACATATAAGACGATAAACATGGCTGAGCTATAGTTATCTAACTTTCGATCGAGTTCAGGAACGAAGTCTACCATATAAAACTTTCGGTAAACATGTGTAGGCTTCATAACTACCATAAAACCTTCATCGGATAATGCCTCTTGCGCCTTTAAGAGGACATTCATTTTCTCAGCTCGGGATGGAACCCTTTTACCCGTTGCATGCCACAACGAGACAAAGTCATCACCATCTGTTGTTGTATGTTCATACTCTGCATCAAGTGTTATATTAGAGCAGAAAAGAGAGTACAATGATCAGTCACCCAATTCGAGCTACGAAAGTAAGATCATGTAAATACATAGAAAACAACAGTGAAAAATAAAGCACTCATCCCGAGTTCGAAATGCATAGGGGGTGACCATAATATTAGGTGACAGATTCAACTCAGAAGTTAATAAACTCAACCATGGAATGCAGGTTTTATGTTTAGAATAAGTCTTCAAAGTTCTCCTACCAGTATCGCGTCTTTCAACCTTTACTCCTCCAGGAAAAGTAGAATGTTCTTTGCCTCTAAATCCCCGCTTTGCCAGGATGGATCGAGTACCAGAATCCCAATTTCGGATCTTCTTCTTATTACTAGCAGCAGACACGATAAATTTCCTTGAAGGCCTTGCGTCTGTGTCATTGTTAGTCGATTTTTCCGGACTGCTTTCAAGGCCACACTCAGAAGAGATGGGCATAATTTCATCAGCATTTTCACTCACCTTCCCTTTCGTTCGGTGTCTGCACGAGAACTCCGTGTGCATACACTTTCTCACAAAATAAGAAGATGCTTTCTCACACAAGCTCTTGCCATCAAACATTAGAACATCGAAATGGGACACCCCATTGTATTTGAAGATCAAAAAGTCGTTCTCGTTCAAGGAATGGTCTTTCACAAAAGTTTTCCATCCACCATCGAAGAACAAGGTGTCATCATCGGCTGTCACTCTTACATCCCATAAGACACCACTGGGACCTTTTAGGGTCACAGTTTCAGGAAGCTTTCTCTTGACTTTCTTAGCAAATTTTTCCGGCATTTCCTTCAGAAATGAACAAGACAGAAACCGTAAAATGAATGCTAAAACCCCATGTCTCTTTTACATCAAAATCTAAATTTTCCAAACAAAATCTAAATCTTAATTTTCCAAACATGATACACAACAATCAGAAGACAAAACAGGGTAGAGCAAGAGAGGAGGCAGCTGCAAAGACAGAACATACCAAGCGCTGAAGAAAATCATCCTGTAGAAATTGTGAGAAATGAATGGACTGAAAATGGTTCCAAAAGATTTCCTCTTCCCAGTTCCCACAGTCCTTACATGAATCTTCCATTTGCTGTAACCACGCAGATCTGCAAATTCAAAACTCAGATACTTTGACCATCAAAAAACAAGACAAAAACCCAGAAATGTTGAGCTATTAACACTAGAAAACAAAGTTCTAGTATTAATTAATTAGTGATTATGAGAAGGAAAAAACAAACTAAAATGGTGAGTAAAGACCATTGAAATGTCCGTACCACAGAGAGATGGAGTCGCTGAGCTTGAGTGGAGTCTCTTTAGAAAGAAGCCTTAAAGGTCAAGCCTTTTTGGTTTTGGTTTTGGTTTTGGTTTTAAGACAACAACACATGTGGAACACACTTGGCAACTCACGGTTACCACTTCCCACGCTTCGGGGACTGCGCTGTCTGGTCTGATTTTCCTTAACCCATTTGTGGTTTGGTTCTGCTCTGTACATTGCTCTCGTCTCTCCTCTTTTTTCTAACTCGTATGCGTATCGTAAATTTTTTTTTATATGAACACGTTTAATTGGCTTGTAACTCATGCGACTGTATAATTTATTATTTTAAATAAAAAATTATTTAATTTTATATTTTTCGATTGATATATAATGTGTTATAAAATTATGAATCAAATTTAGGCAAAAAAGTCCTATGACAATTCTATTCACAAAACTTGCTAGAAAAAATGACAGATCTCAGCAAAGTTTGAACATGAAAACGGAAAACTTGTGGTGACCAACAAAAACCAAAGGAGAAATGTTTGGTGTTGTTGCCAAATGCCCCTTCAACCACTAACGGATTGTTTCACTTTCTTACAATAAAATAAAACAACCTCGTCCTTCAATTTTCTAAACCAATTCCTCTTTATGAGCAGCCTTGGTCCACTCCAAGGCACCTAAAATGACCGACATGAAAACACAAACAGTTCCTAGGGAGAGCTCCGGTTACTTCCTAGTGTTTATTCTGCTCGTCTCTCTCGTTCTTTCTTCGTCACCGTCGTCGTCTTTCACGCATGGTCTCTCCGATTCTGAGGTCGCATTCATCGCTCATCGACAGCTCTTGAATCTCGAAGAGAATGATGATTTGGCCGATGATTATGAATCTAATGTGAAGGTTAATTTCACGTTTGAGAATTCCGGGCTTAAACGTGCTTACATTGCGTTTCAAGCATGGAAAAGTGCAATGTACTCGGACCCTTTTAACACAACGCAGAACTGGCAAGGTCCAAAGGTTTGTGATTACGAAGGGGTATTCTGTGCACCCTCCCTTAAAGATCCCAACTTGACAGTCGTAGCCGGCATCGATATTAACCATGCCGACATCGCCGGATATCTGCCTGTCGAGATGGGACTATTGACTGATTTGGCTCTGTTTCATATAAACACGAACCGATTTTGTGGGATCATTCCAAAGAGTTTCTCCAAGCTGACTCTGCTATATGAATTGGATGTTAGCAACAATCGTTTCGTTGGCCCTTTCCCTAAAGTTGTTATATCAATGACCTCGCTTAAGTTCCTTGATTTAAGGTACAATAATTTCGAAGGCCAATTGCCTTCGGAATTGTTCGAAAAAGACTTGGATGCATTGTTCTTGAACAACAATCGGTTCGAATCGAACATTCCGGAGACTTTAGGCTCTTCTCCGGCCTCCGTCATCGTCGTTGCCAATAATAAGCTTTCGGGTTGTATTCCGAATAGCATTGGCAAGATGTGTAACACGTTGAACGAGATTGTGTTCCAAAACAACAATCTCATGGGCTGCTTGCCGATGGAGATTGGGAATCTTGGAAATGTAACGGTTTTGGACATCGCTTCGAACAGTTTTAACGGTGTTTTGGCAAAGACATTTAGAGGGTTAGGCAAGATTGAAGAACTTGATGTTGCATATAACATGTTGGCCGGTTACGTATCGGACGACGTCTGCCGGTTGCCGAGCTTAAAGAACTTCAGGTTTTCTTACAACTACTTTAATGGCGAGGCTGAATCTTGTCTGCCATCGAAGGGGAAGGACATTATGTTTGACGATGTTGGCAATTGTATACCAGACAGGCCTGAACAGAAGTCGGCTCAAAAATGTCAACAAGTGGTAAGCCGGCCGGTCGAATGCAGTAAGTCAAAATGTGGTGGCGGTGGCGGTCAATCACCGCCGAAGCCGCAACCCCCTAAACCAAAACCACCAACTACACCAACAGATGATGATGACTCTTACGAGCAATCACCTGTTAACCGGCAGCGGCCTCCTGTTCCACCACCACAATCGCCCCCACCAGTTGTTAAGCCTCCCATCCATTCCCCTCCTCCGCCAGTCCACTCTCCACCACCTCCAGTTCATTCACCCCCACCTCCAGTCCATTCTCCACCGCCTCCAGTTCACTCACCACCACCGCCAGTAGTCCACCATCCTCCTCCTCCGGTGCATTCTCCTCCACCACCACCGCCGCCTAAGTCTCCTCCTCCTTCCCCACCAAAAGCAGTCCATCTACCACCTATTATCGGTTTCCAATACAAATCGCCACCTCCACCAATTTTCCCTGGATATTAATGGAACATCTGCGGTTTTTACCACATTTTTAATACCACATCAAGCTAGTGTTTTTTAGATTATATCTTGTAATCAATCCAGAAAGAGAATGTTTATGATTCTCTCCATGCAGAACTCATCTGCAATATGCATATATGCAAATATTAAAATTTAGAAACTTACGAATATTGAATAGACTTTCCTAAATCAGGTTTTTAAAAAGCGTTTTTGGTTATTGCAGTTGCAGATATAATGGTTGCTATCGTAGTCATTACGAGAGTGAAGGTCGTGACTTTTTTTAAAACTCGCATAGAAAATTTTGAAATAACGGAACTAATAGACCATTATTATCATTATCGATCATTATCCGTTAAATAATTGTCGTTATCAATCGTTATTAGTGTAAATTTAAATCTCACCGTTATTTATATTAATAACGATTTCGAATAATTATATTATCGTTAAATAACAACTATTATAACAATAACGAACCGTCTTTTAAATCCCTATCATAGAATATGACACAATAAATGTAACAAATCGTCAAACTATTATTATATAGATAATCGAATCAAAAATAAACGAAAAACGTACCCCAAAAATGAAAATGAAACATTTTACTAATATTTTAAAAAACAAAGATAAAAAAATTATTTATATCTAAGACAACATAAGATAAACCAAAAATAGAAAGAAATTATATATTTAATTTTAGATCGAATCGAATATTTTTTACTTTAAACCTGAATTTGATTCGATCCAAACTCGTTTTTATTAAAAAGTCCAACCTGTTACACCCTCGACCCGGTGCCACATCGGGCCTTCGGCCCAAAACCTATACTTTAAAATTTCGTTCCAAAAGCCCATGAAGTTGGGTCCAAATCCATATCCATCATGATAAAATATAATTCAAATCCATTTAAAACATAAATCCAAATAAATTTAAGTAACGGAGCTCCAAAATATTACAACCGTTTAAAACATTTGACAATAAATAAAACAGAGTTACAAATTACACATATAGGGTCCTACAAGTACGAATGCCCACTATGCCTAATAAATGTACTCTGACAACAGATGTCGATGCTGAAACCACCACGATGATGCTCCTCCGAACAGCTTCCTTAACCTACGCACGAAAACATATTTCGAAACGTTGAGCTACTAAAGCTCAGTAGGTACTCGACCAACCGGTCCACATCATGCATAGCATAAAATAAGCATAACAACATGAATGTTGACATGGCATGAATACAATGACGTTACCATATCCGCCTAAACACATGATGTCAAAATGGCATATATCAACACATGGCATATGCAAGGCAAGAGAAGACCACACAACATTTCAGGTTCTTAACTCGTATTTATATTTCGTATACATATATACTCATATATATATATATATATATCGGTGTCCATATCACCTCATAGTAGTATAGAAGTATGAGACCCATCAGCACTAAGCAAGGCCCGTGGCATGCCACCCACAATATCCGCTAAGGAACCCATCAACACTAAGCAAGGTCCTAGCTGGTCTTTCGCATAATATTACCGATAACCCATCAGCACTAAGCAAGGTTATCAGTTTATCTCATAATTATATAATATGTATTCTAGGCAACCCGTCAGCACTAAGGTTCCTAGTAAGCCGCGTGACTCGAGTAGGTCACACAAACCCTTAACGGTTCTAAATACCGGTTTACACCACTAGACTCCAATTATTATTCAATTATCTCTTTAACGGGTCTAGGTGTCAAATTCTCGGTCTAATATTTATTTTAAGGTTTTTACAAGTCTTGGGACATCTAAAATAGCTTTGTGAGATTTTACCATATTTCCGTAAGGACTTAGGCTAAAATTTGCTCTGGGGTATCGATACCCCTACTTGGAGTATCGAAACACCTGTATCGATATCAGTATCGAACCCCTTTAACCATTCCAAAAGTCAACAGAGGAAGACTTCATGTTCCGATACTGGCATCAATGCCATTATGCTACTGGACAGCTCGGTATCGAACCATGGTTCGATACCCCTACTCTTGTAGCCTAAAATCTATCAGGGGTATCGATACACGGGCCACCGGTATCGATACACCCTGCACGATAAGTGCAGTTTTTGCAGTTTGAACACTTAGAAACCTATCCAAGCTCGATCCATTTAGTGCTAAACTGATCCTAGGCCTTAAGGGAGTAATTCTAATTAGGTTTACGTCATTTTCACAAAGGTTCAACAATAATACCATAATCCACCATTAATGACCATTCATAAGCTACCAACATTTTAAACCAATCAACAACATACATTAAACTTAAAACATGATATGCATGATGATTATGAGTTGGAAGAGAACCAACCTTAAGCAAAAACAGCAACCAAAGCAGCAAACCCGAGCTCCAAGCTCAACCTCAAGCCTTCTCCTTCCCCAAAGCTCTTGAAGGCTCTCCAAGCTCTTTCTCTACAAGAGAAAGACATATATCGGATTAGGAATACTTAGAGATGATTTTCGGAGCTTCAAACACTAAAAGAACTGAAATTTGAGCTCCCAAAAATCAAAACCCGAACTCGACCTTAAACCCTCAACTTCCTCCAAACCAACACTTCTTTAGCTTATTTTATAGATCCAAAACAGCCCTATAACATCTTCTCTAACACAAGAACGGGATTCCAAGCATAACTCTTAAAAATCTTACCTTTGCTCTTCCTTTCTTTTGCTACAAGGAAGATGGATGAAGGGAGAAAAAGAGAAAAGGGTGAGATCATCCTCTGTAGAACAATAAAACCCCTTCCCCACTTTCATCTCAAAAAGACATTTACCGAAATGCCCCAATCTTAAAACTCTTAAAGCCCAACGAACCTAAGGCCCAACAAGGCCTAACACTCAAACCCGGACTCAAAACCAAAGCCCAATACCCCGGGTTAACCCGACACTCGAATCCGAATCCGGGTCGTGACACAACCCACTTGGATCGGGTTAAAACCCGACCAGGTAAAATAAAATGATCATCCGTAAAAAAACATTAACATATATTATACTTTCATTGATTATAAAATAATATTTAATAAATAAAAATTAATTTTTAAACCAAAAATTAACTAGTTTGTCACGCGATGTTGTGTTTAATATTATAAAAACATAGTAAGTCAGTTATATTAATCCATTTAATTATAAATTTTAATCATCATTTTAATCGAGAACATTATCAATTAAACTAATAAAATTAATTTAATCGACACCGACCTAACTGAGTGAACTGTTTGATCACTCGAACTTAAGGATAGTTTGACTAAAACCATTTTGACTCGGTCTTGGTGGCAGGATAGAGACTTTTAGCTTCTCCCATAACTTGAGGTATAATAATTATTTAATTTAATTTAAATTCAATTAAAAATATATAAAATTAGAAATAAAAAATACATGATATACCGTTAATAAAAAATTTATTTTTAAAAATAAATTTCATATGATATCATATATTATTTAAAAAAAATAAATTTCATATAATAAAAATCAAACGTTAAACCCTAATTTTATATTTTAAATTTTAATAATAATTTTTAATTATAAATTTTAAAACCTTAAAAATACGAGTTCGTTTTCCATGATCAGTGTGAACATCGCTCCCTTGTGTCAGAAGACTCCAAAATCGAAAGAGACACAACTGAAAGCTACGGACCAAACTCCAAAGCCACGACTTCACTTTTGACGGTCTGTAAAGGTTTAATTTTTAGGATAAACTATATTCTATATTATATAATTTATCTTTATCAACGTTTAATCTAACTTTTTTTTTTCAATACTTGTGTTTTTCTTTTATTTTTTTATAATTTATAAATTATTTTAGTAATTATTAATTTTTAATTTAATATTGATTAAATATTTTTATTTAATTATTAATATTTTATTTAAATACTTAAAAATTTGAATATTTATATATATAATTTTATATGTTTTTGTTAATTATTATGTCTTCTCTTAATCACCTTTTATTAAAATTTTATGACGGTTATCAAAATATATTATGATCATTTAAGTAGTTAATCCTTTATTCTACTTTTTAAAGTTTTGTGACTCCCACTTGTCTCATTTGTGCGATCCACGCGGTTTCTATCATCCTTTCACTCGGTTTCTTCCCTTGAAAATATAAATAAATAAAACGATTCCTTGATGATTTGGTTGGTGTGTTTGACTCTATCTCACATAACCAAACATATCCGAAATATACATATTTTTTTAAAATATCCTAAAAATATGGTTTTAGTAAGATGAAAGTTTGGAATTGAATTTGTATCCCAAAATTCTAATTGGTCACAAATGGGCAGTGGGCACATCAAAAAGCCATCAACTTGTGCTTCCTACCCGCCCATCCATGGCGGTTTCATTTGGGGTCTCTTCTTCACTTGACTGAGTAAAAAGACAGATAGTCAGATACCCTTTACTGGAAAGGAAAAAAGTGTTCTTTCATGTCCGGAGTTAGGATTTCCATTAATCTAACAAAAATTTATGTACAGTGATAGTGACTGATACATGCACTGTTTTTCAATCATTAAGCCAGTCCAGGGTATACCATTTCTCTGCAACTTGAACATGTAGGTCCGGCACCATCTTTTCAACAGTTCTCCAATGACAGAAAACTTCCTCGTCGCATATGACTCGACGTAGTGACTTCAAGTTAGATAAAACAGACGGTGTTGGTAGGCTCACGATCTGTAAACAGTCCCTCATGTCTATCTTTTCCAGGCTTGTTAACTTACCTATTTCCCTAGGTAGAGATTTGAGGTTAACACATTGTGAGATATCGAGGTATTTTAACCCGACTAGCTCGCCGATGCCAGGAGGGAGCGTCTTGAGTTCCGGACAAGCGTAGAGCCTAAGTATCTGTAGTTTCTTTAGCATACCTAAATCAGCAGGCAATTCGTGTAACCGGTGGCAATTGGTTATGCTCATACTTTGTAGTGGATTCACCTTACAAATGCTCGATGGCAGCTTAATCAGATCATCACAATGGTCGATTACGAGCTCTGATAGACGAGGGAAGATCTGGGGCAGGTCGAGCACTGATGGATCAAGGCTGTTACTAACTTTGCAGAGAACCATGGATAGTTTCCGCAAGTTCCTCAATGGAACAGTGGTGTTGGAAAATTGAGGAACAGTCACTTTTTCAAGCCATAGGCTCCGCAAGTTTGCCAGATTAGTGAACACTGAAAAATTCTGAAGCGTTCCTTCGGTTGCGCCGTGGTTTATGATGATCAGTGCCCTGAGTTTGGGCATATTATCTATGAAAGGAGGCAAGAAGTACTCGTCCGCAGAAAAATTCAGGATGAGAACTTCAGCCTTGGGGAACTCCATTTGGAACCAGTCCATTTCCTTCATTTCTCCTGTCAATTGATGAAAAATAAACTTAATGAGCATCGAGCAATGACAGCGAAACAACAAATTTTGCCCCTAAAAACGTTACTAATATTGGGAGCCTGGAACAGGTGATCGTTAATACCTGTATGAATTGAAACAATCTGAGCATTGAATGGCTGATCTGTGGTTTTTTCCCATTCTCTAGGAAGTTCGGTATCTCTTCTAGGCATAAGCAGCCGCTTCCGATCATTCACATCTCCTTGATTGCTTAGATGAATAGCAAGGTCTCTCAACACATCATGCTGAGTAATACTGATTTCATAGTAACTGCAGAACGCATCTCCAGACCTGCAGAATAGAATTCGAAAAACAAAAATTTGCAATCTTAAGTCTTCAACTAACTAAAGCCATTCGAATTAAGTAACATATCTCAAGTCTCAAGTATCTAAAGTCACTCGAATTAACATACCGAGCATCTTTGACCAGAGTAAGTAGGTTCTTCTCAGAAAGCTCCATAAGAATGGCAAAAGCTTCTTCCTCATCAATGTTATGGATTTCAACCCACATGTTTACAAGAACATCAAGGGGGATTTTCTTATCTTCAGGAAATGATCCCAAATCCAAGAAACATTCCTTAACCTTCTTCTTCAAGCACTCGACACTGGTTTCCATTCGATTGAGCAATTTGTTTTCATGAGACTCGCATATCGGTTCTCCTCGTGATAGCCTTTTCCTTGCATTTATCCAGTACATTTCAGGTTGGTCTTGCAAGGAAGCTCCAATCACTTTCAGTGCCAATGGAAGTCCTTTACATTCATCAACAATCTAGCAAATCCAAAATTACACAAACATCAGCAACGATAAAAACCAGCTTAACTATTTCAATTATCAACTACTGATCCTTTAAATTCATGATTAGTTCATTACCTGCTTGACCAAAGTTGCGTTGCAGGTCGGAGGAATCGACTTTTGTCCGAAAGCAGAGTGACAAAACAGGGACAGAGATTCATCTTCCCTCAACAACTCAACTTCATATACTTCATTAACAAGCTTTTTCGGGAACTTGCATCTAGAGATCACCAGTGTTTTATATGTCGGGACCTTGAAAATCAGTTGTTCGAGTACAGAGACGGACCAGACATCATCCAAAACAACCAGAGTTCGTGGTCCACATCCCCACTCAAACTGTGACTTCCCTTGAGGGGCAAAAATGTTAGTAGTATGACTCATATCCTCGCTTCCTGTAATGAATCCCCATATATTTGCCCTCAATTGTTCCAGATCCGGTGATTGTGATACAGTTAGGAACAAAATTCTGTTGTTGAAATAACCTAAAAAAACAGATATTGTTAGTTTTTAATTCCGTAATAGGCAATTAACAAAAGAAGAAGAAGAAGAAGAAGATGTTGGATCACTTACTTCGAACTTGATTATCTCTACTAATTTCTTTTGCTAAAGTTGTTTTCCCTGATCCTCCAATACCCCAAATTCCAACAACGTTTAAATCATCTCTTTCGATCAACATCTTCTTCACCTTGTTTTTCCCTATTTCCAAACCAATTCCACCAAAAATCCCCAAATTAGAATCCTCTTCGGCTTCGATTCCCTGTCGACCCGATGTTCCCGGTCCAGAGTTCATCGAATCAAGCCGCTCCTCCAACCGGTTGAACCGCTCCATCGTTTCGAACCTCATGTGGTGAACGTCGGCTAACACGTGAGCCTGCATCGGACCCCGAATGAACCTTTCTACTTGTTTCTCTAACTTCTCCATCTTCCTCACTAGCTGGAGGTTCTTGTAGACGTTCCATCGACCGGAATCAAGGACTTTGTGGGCCAATTCGAGGCCGCCGCGTAAGGTTTCGGAGAAATGATTGATTTGAGATTGACGGAAATCGGGGAGCTCAACGCCGGAGTACTTTAGCTCTTCGACGATGGGAAGGAGTTCTTCGATGCGTGTGATAAGACTCTCCGCACTAGATTTGCAGAAACACGATTTGCGTGAGATGTCGTGTAACTGACGTAGAAGCTCTGTTACAATTTCTCCGGCGAATAGTTCGTTAAACGCCATCGTCGATCCGTTGGTTTAATCGGCGGGCAGCCTTTTCGTCGGAGAGTGAGTAAATGAGTTAAAGATCCTAAATGGTGAGCGCAAAGTAAACAGAAAAAATAAAAAGAAACAAAGTGCCTTAAAAGTTAAAAAAGGTGTAATTGATATTAGGCTAAATTCTCTGTTTAGTCACTTAATTTTCTTCTTATTTTTATTGTAGTCGCAAAAATATTTAATAGTATCACTTAACTTTGACACTATTATGTTTTGATCACTCGAACATATAAACAGAGTCACGTGACCTATATTTTTCTGCCGAACAAATTACTGTATTGAGTCAACAATTTTACCGTCTAAGTGACTAAAACATAAACAATTCAAAAGTTTAATTGGTAAAATTAAAAAAAAATTACAATTAAGTAGGCAACATAGTAGTGATAGAATATTTGGTGATCAAATACGTAATTTACCCTTTATATTAAAGAATATTTTTAAATTGTTTTTTAGTTTTTAATTTCCTAAAAAAATATTAATATGTGAAAAAAGGCGTAATATCATTTTTTTTTAATATAAATAATTTTATTAAAACAAAAAAAAAATCATAGATTATTTTTGGAGGTAGATGTTTCTTATATCCACAAACGCACTGAATCGATATAACTATTTATTTATTTATTTATTTATAATCTTTTCTAGAAAACTTGTACGAATGTTTGAAAATTGCGTTTTTTTTTAATTAATATTGATTTGTACCCGGTCAAAATTGAATAAGTGGTGAGTAAACTAATGGGTAAAGCATGCAAATGGTTATTAAATTATATAAAATTGTTATTTTTGAGTACTGAAGTTTTAGAAGTTACAAAAAGATCATTATATGATAAAATAATTATAAATTTGGATAAGTTTAAGGAGAGTTTTTTTTAATAATTTGATACGTTTTGTGACTATTTTGTAATTGTTTGATAGACTTTAATGAATCTTTTGTAATATTTAATAAATTTAATGACTATTTTGTATTCAAAGATTATGAATACCAAACAATTGAATATTTGAATATCTCAATATAAATATATATATATTTAAATATAAAAATATTTTATTAGTTTCATACAAATATATATATATTAATTTAATATAAAAAATATGTATTTATTAAATATAAAAATATAAGAAAATAAGATTTTTTTATGAATTTAATATAAATACATATTTATTGAAAATAAAAACTATTAATTTTAAATATATTTATGAACTCAATTCTAATTTTGTGACCATTCAAAATAAACAATTTTATTATAATTTTTTCAGTAAAAGATAGGGTCTTGTTAAAAATCATTTTTATAACCATCACCAAAATGAAATTTAATATCGAGAAAGAGAAAAGAAATGTCTAATTTATTTTAATTTATTTATTTTTAATAGTTTTTCTATTTTATTTTTTTAAATAGATTATTTTTAGTGTATATGTAACATATATATAATATAATTATTTTGAGTTTGTTCACAAGCTTTTTGAGTCGAGTTTGACTTGACTCGTTAAGATCTTGAACCGAACTCGAGTCCGAGTCGAGCTGACTTGAACCTTACTTTGATTAAACAGAATCAAAATAACTTGTGAGCCGATCAAACTCATTATAACCCTTACGCTAAATTCACTTGCATGTTAATATTAAATCTTATGATTTTTAATTTAATTGAAAATTTTAAAATAAATTATTTTTATTTTATGATTAATTATATATATTAAATAAACGAACGATTAAACCTATGAACTGGTTCTTTTAATTGCGTCCTTACAATATTTTCGAGTACAGATGTTGAAAGAAATATTTTAAAGTTAATACAAAAAAGTAACATTCTTGATGTCTTAACTAGATGTTTCAATAGTTTAAAAAACGAATACTTTATTGATTTTTTATTTTAAATTTAAATTCGATTTATCTTAAATTTTTTAAAAATCTAAATAATTTAACATGATTTTTTAAAATTAATCTTATCAGATCGAATCGGATCAAAATATACCAAATTTGGATATTTTAATGAACTTTTAAAGGTGAGTGATCAGAGGTAAAACTAAGAAGGTATTACGGAGGATACCAAAATATACGTTTAATTTTTTATTATTAACGAAAAAAAAACGATTATCTTAAAAAAATTATATATTTAAAAATATTTCTACTTAATATATATAAATTAACGATCGAAGATTCTTAAACCTTTATTGTATGTAACAAAACTTGTTTAGTCCACATGGTATTTTTAATAGAAAATGCCAAAGATCTAATCGAATAGACGGAACGAAAGTCGAAAGGGCAAAAGAAGCAACAAAAAGAATAAAAGGACAAAATGTGAAATTTCACAAAAATAGAAGGGTCATTTAGGTATTAATCCTTTAATGATTCATCCATATGATGACCAACTTTATGTAATCGATGACGCGATTTTTGTAATAAAGTCTCTAAAGTCAAACCCTAAGCTTAGGCCCATAAATATTTTTATTTTTTCACTTTTATTTTTCAAAAGGGTAATTATAGTTTGCTTAGAATAAAACTGGTGTGTCCGTACCACTTTATATTTATTATTATTTTGTCTGGAACCTGAAGTAAACGAGCAAAAAATATATATTTTAAATCAATTAATTGATTTATTCAAATTTTAATAAACTAAAATAAATTTAATTTTTTTTTACTTCTGGTTGAACTTTTATAATTTAAATATTTAAAAAAATCAAATTACAAATTAGTGCATCACTTATTAAGTGACCGATAATTTTGAAAACGATCAAACTAATTATTTTCGATAACAAATTTTCAAAATAATTTTTATTTTAAAAAAACGTTCATAAATTTATATAAATTTTTAAATATGTTATATATGTTCTCTAATTAAGTCATACTGGACTAATTGAATTTCCAGTTCTTGAAATTTTTTTAGTTTTGTATTCAATTAAATATAATTAGTTTTTTTTTAAATTCAATTAAAATTAAAATAATATTTAAATAATAAAATAAATGCGTCATCATATTCTCTACTTCTTGGGCCAGGCTACATCATTGACTTCCATGCATTAATTTTATTTGTTAACGTTAAGGCCTTCTTGTAGTTTTAGGGCCCGCTAAACCCACATATGAAGCTTTCTTATCAATTCAATCCTTTTTTTCCCACTATCTTAAAAAATTATTTTAAATTTAATAAAAAATAAAATAATATTTATATTAAAAGATTCATATTTGAGTATTATATTAATATATTTAAAGAAAATATTTTAATTTAGAGTTTAAATTTTTAGATTAAGGTTTATAATTTATATTTTAGATATAGGATTTAGAGATTATGATTTATGATTAGAGAAATAAATTTTAACTTTTAGAGTATAATTAGATATTGTTTGTGGAGTAATTTTTTTCTTAGTTTTTGTTGTAGGGTGCTTCTTTTTTTTTTCCTTTCTTGTTTTTGTATGTTTGTTTCTTCTTCGTTCCTATTTGATAACCAGGTCATTTAAATTCAAATATTTGTCGGATAAAGATAGGCGTAAGATAAAGGTCAAAACATTGTCTTGTTTTTATA
Source organism: Abelmoschus esculentus (assembly GCA_035048815.1). NCBI lineage: Eukaryota > Viridiplantae > Streptophyta > Magnoliopsida > Malvales > Malvaceae > Abelmoschus > Abelmoschus esculentus. The sequence goes on from JAUCBN010000039.1 coordinate 3,162,398, forward strand.
TGTTTGTTTCTTTTTCCATCCAGTTTTTAAGATTTTGTTTTGATTAATTTGGATAGACGTACGTTATACTTCTCATTTTAGTGGGTTAGTCTAGCGACGAAGGTTTTCTGATGCACATCCTATTCTAATACGAATATTAAAAAAAACATTTCTATAGTAATTGTCAACATAATTTGGCCTATGACAAAGTAAGCATGGAATTCTTGGTGGCAAGAATTCTGAGCCTATGAAAGTAAATTCTCAGCCATGACAGGAAGTTCTTAGATTTCAGGACAAAATTTCCTTAATTGGTTTGTGTTTTAAGTACATAATAACCTTAATCCAAAACCCAATTTCGACATGTTTGCTGTTCATTGTCCTGTTCCAAATTGTTGATCATCTTATTCTCATTTTCTATGGTATTGGATGTAAACTTTTCCGAATCTGTAAACCAAACACAAAATTTCTAACTAGATCTTACAAAGAAAATACTGAATTCCGGACCAGGTACAGCACCATCTGGATTAATCATATAAAAAGCTTCCGAATCCTTTGATCCGACCACCCTTTCGAATCTAGCTCTCATATACGTCAATTCCCCATCCGTTTCCTTCTCGTTCGGGCTCGGAAGAACTCCGGCACCCATCGAAACACCTCGGAGTAGTTGCATGACATGGAGTTCGTCTTCAGACAATTGTTTCCTCCTGATAGAATACCCCACCTTCCTTCCATTACAGAACACCGCCCACACGAACTCTTCCAGTACTTTCTTCTTATGCGTCTTGGTTTCGCTCTCCAGCGCGATCCTCACTATATCAGAGGCCATTTCCTTTTGAAGCAAGCCGGTGAGCATAGGCAGCTCGATGACAAACACCGGCACGCTGTGGGGATCGTCTTGTATCGCTAAACAGACCCTGCCTTTGCGGTAGCCGAAGATAGTACCTGTAGTAGCACTGTCTTTGAGCAGCGGCTTCCGTGGTCTGCCTAAGAGTGCAACCATTTTGCATCCAGAGGTTAGCATAGGAAAGAGCTTGAACATCCGCAGGAGACCGCCGCTGCTACTGGATTTTTTATGCTTATCGCCGGTAGTTGGACGGAGTAAGGACAGAATTGCTGCCGGATTGTCCATTTTGAAAAATGGAGTGGAGTGAATCTGTGGCATCGTTGGACTTTGTTTGAAGTAGTGAATCGAAGAAGATTGAATTGTGAGTGGGATTACAGGGATTAGACTAGAAATATAGGGAGAGAATGGGGGACCAAAGTGGTGGTCTACTTGGTTTTCATTATCCTGTGAATCCTTGAGGTGGGGGAAGCGTAGACAAGGGAGCCTACACGCTACAAGCTGTAGTATTACTCGATTGAACCGACACGAATAATTTGGGTGAAAAAGAGGACGATGTTACACGAATAATTTCGGTAAAAAAATGACGATGTTTATATTAAGAGCTTTGTTTATACTAACAAATATTAAAAATTTATCGAACACTTTAACTAGATAAAAGAAAGTTTAATGGGATAAGGCAAGGAGGTCGGACCACCACATGTGTTGGGAATGGGATGGAAATTCTCATTAATTATTAATGTTCAGCTCATCTTCCCTTCACATCTTCCACTGTGTATCCATGGAAAATGGGGGGAAAGGCCTTTGCTTTTGCTTTTGCTTGTGGCTGACTTTTCTTTACTGTGTCTGATCGTAGTCTCATTCGATGGAGCCATTTCAGGCAACAACCCATCCCAAACATCTCTACTCATCAATGCTAGTTTATACAGTAACATTCCCCACATCAACATTTCTCACATGCCCTGTTGATGGCTTCTGCAGACATGTGAAAACAAGACATGTCATTTTCAGACCAGGGATTCATATGAAAACGACTAATAAATTTATTCGAATCAAATATCTTGAACCTAATACTTATTTTCGAGTTTAAATAATAGTAGATGATAGCATTGGGCCACCAAAATAAATTGCTTGCTCCTATCAAATTTTCAAATCGTTTGTTACAGATTGATATGATTTGATTCTACTCTAACAGCTCACCTGGGCTCCATATCTTAGGAGTTTGCTTATTGGAATTTGATGAGTTTGATCTGAAAAAAAAGAAGAAGCTAAGAACAAGACTTTTAACTTAATTCTATCCTTCATAAAATTCGACCCGAATTTCAAAAGAAAAATATAAAGTTAAATAACTTAAACATTTTACCCCTCGTGATTCAGTCCTGGTTCCATCCCTAAGATCAGAAGACAGAGTAATTTGACCAACAAAGCACCTCAAATTAAGAAGCTTACAAGAAAAATAGTCAAAATTTTTCCCTCCAACATGCGATAGTGTCAGCCAATGTCTGGCATTCAAGACATGTTTTGAATGTTTCGTGGTTTGTCTTGTCTAGCAACATCAGCATGTGGACTTGCAGAGGAAGGAGGTATGGTTATGGACATTGTACAGACAAACCGAACAACAGACATCCAAGAGGCAAATGGCCATGGCAAGTCAAATGCCACTTGCTCCCACTTCCCCCACTTGCTTGCTTTATATATCACACATTCTAACATGATTGTTTCGAGGTCGGATTATTTGTTCCAACCAAGGTGTTGACATCAATCTATCTGCTCCGCACTAATCTGTTCTTTAATAACAAAATATATTTAAGTTTTGTTTTAAATATAACAAATAACTTTTTATATTTTTTGAGAAAATTAGAAGTCGAAGGACTATTTAAGTCCGAATATATTAGTTTAACCTCTGATTATTTTATTTTTTAAATTAAGTCTAAATTGTTTGAATGTATAAACATGAAAAACTAAATATATTATTATACAAAATATTTTAACCGTTATCTTTTTAATGATTATTAACGAGTCAATGATAAATTAAAATAAAATTAAAAATGTAGCTTTTGTTCACTTCATTATTTTGTCCAAATGGATTGGGCCATTAAACATTGGTTTCTTCCCTTAATTGGGTCCACGATTTGTAATTGGATTTTTCAACTTACTCTTTTCGAATTTCTCACTCTCCATTTAATGTCTTATATTATAATCGAATTAGTTATTGAAATTTAAATTAATATTATATATCAATTTAAGTTTTTTTAGAAAAAAATATATCAATTAAAGATATTTTTCAGTTTCAACTACTAATTTTAAAACAGTCAGATATAAATTTTAAAAATTTAACAGATATATAAAATATAAACTTTAATAAACCATTTTCGTTCATTATCTCCGTGACTGACAAGAATACTTTCTAAAGATTAATTAAGGGTTAGCATTTGATTTTAAACTGATACAAAAAGGTAAAATTATACTTTTGACTCTCCAAAAAAAATATAATTCACTTTTAAACCTTTTAAAATTCCTAAATTCTCCCATAATATAATATAGAAAATATATTTTTTATATACATAAAAAATAAAAACTTTTTTAATAAAAATAAATTGGATTGTATAATACGCCGGACAAAATACTACTAGTAGTGGTAGGGGTGAGCAAAACTCGACTCGAAAAAACCGAATAACTCGACTCGATTCGAGGTAAAAATACTCGACTCGTTTTGACTCGACTTGAAAAATTTTTAAATAAAGTTTGAGTTGTAAAATGAAAATTCAAATAACTCGAATAACTTGAAATTTTTAGTAATTAAAGGATTAATTTTTAAGTTTGAGACTAATCTCTCAATTTTTGTGATATATATACATTGATATATAAAAATATAAAAAAAATATTGTTACATATAAAAAATATATATATGCATATCTTATATGATTAGAGAAAGTCGTTTAAATTGGAATCAAATCATACTATAACATGATAAATAATTACAATTAAATATTTATAGGAACTCGAAAACTCGACTCGATTCAACTCGACTCGAATTTCTTAAACTCGACTCGAACCGAAAAAATTTCAAATAAAGTTTGAGTTGTAAAATATGACTCGTCAACTCGAATAACTCAAAATTTTTTGACTTGACTCGATCGAATACTCACCCCTACTAGTGGGGGTTCCAAAGTTTTTACAAAATACCATTCATAATCACACGATTAAATTGATAATATCATATTGACCCTTAAAGTTTACCAAATTTATTGATATAGTCCCTCTACTTTAAAATTATAATTAACAGAAAATCATTATTTAAAAAATCAGATTATTTGAAATATTAAATTGCATTCTTATTAATTACTTATCAATTTTTATGAAAAAAATTAGTTAAACTGCAACAAAGGTTACTTAATTATGGGTATATATATTTGGGTCACCTAAATATTAAAAGTTACATTTGGTCATTCATTTATAGGTAAGGTTACATTTAGTTCATTCAATTACTAAAAGTTATATTTGGGTCACTCAGTTATAAGTAAGGTTACATTTGGGTCACCCTTCATATTTGAAAAAGTACATCAATTTGATTGTTTTTTCTTCTAAATAACTTGTATACACTTGTTAACATTAGAGTACTTCACTTAAAATCATTAATTAATCTAATACACGATTTGATAAAATCTTTTCAAATATGAAGAGTGACCCAAATGTAACCTTACTTATAATTGAATGATCTAAATATAACCTTTAATAATTGGGTGACCCAGATGTAACCTTACACATAATTGGGTGACTCAAATATAGCCTTACCCATAAATGAGTGATCAAAATATAACTTTCAATAATTAGGTGATTTAAATATAACTTTACCGATAATTAAATGATCTCCACTGCAGTTTACCCAAAAAGATTTTATTATTTAAATAGCTTAAATATTTTAAAAAGAAATAATTATTCAATATTTCCTAAAAAGCTAATGAAAAATTTAAAGAAATCCAAAAGTTCCATTGATTTCAAAATAATTCTACACTTTTATAGCAACAATTATGAAACAATTAATCTTTACAAAAAGAGAGGAGGAAACAAATGAAAATGGAGATGATGGCATCACTTGGCATAATTATATGATCGCCCAAGTGTTCCGAACCCATTGGAATTGAAAGCTAATTTTCCCAGAATACCGTGTTTGTATGGCAAGAAAGTTTTCTTCTTCAGATTCTCAGACACTGCTTTGTTCGCCGTGTAATGTAACTCGTGAGCAGATACCTTTCTCTTCGATCTGTCTGCACTGGAGATGTCTTTGGATTTAAAACTAGAATTCTTGTTAGAATTAACTTCGGGTTTTCTGAAAAAACCCGACGAATATTTCCTTAATGGATCTTTATTATGCCCCTCGGATGCGCTTCTAAACAACAGCAGATCTTTTAATTTCCATTTTCTTGATGAAGAAGAAGATGAAGAAGAACCCTTTGAAGAAGAAGAAGAAAAGAAAAGATTAGAAATTTCATCGTTTTGATGTAGTTTCTCTCTTTCTTCTTCTTCCCATGGAACTCTGTATGGAGAAAGTGATCTCGTTGTTCTACGACTTGAATTCTTCGATGGAAAATCTTGAACTCTTTGTCTTCCTCTTCCGTTTTCTGTGCTTTCCCGAGCTCTTTCAATGGCGGTTTCAGAAGGGTCTTTTTTCTTTCTCTGTGAAAACGGCGATTTTGACGACTTCGGGGATGATAAAAATGGGGTTTTCGGATCATTTTCATCGGCAACCTGTAAGCGTGACGGAGGTTTCAAGGGCTTGATTTTGCCACCGGCGAAGAGTTCTTCAGCTGAAAGTTGGTGAGTTTTCTCCGATGGCAGACGAAAATCAAAATCAAACTCATCTTCTTCATCGTCGATCTTTGTTTTTTCAGTGATCTGGCTACCATCCATCGTGGACAACCGATCAAATTCACGATAAAACTCGGACATTCTTGATGGACTTGTCGGTGCACTGAAGAAACATTCGTCGAATCGTGTAGGCGAAGAAGGAACGCTGCTGAAATTGTAACCCATATTTGTCGAAGTCTGTTTCATTACATTCATGGTGTCGCAAAGTCTCAGCTTTCTTCTGAATTTTGATATCTCACAAGAGACAAGGAGAAGAAGGAAATGAGAGACGGTGGCGCTTGGCGGTGATTTATTTGACCAAACAACCGTCTTTTAGGACCAACATGTCTGATTTATCTGACAATTGAATCTGATGTTTGCTTAGTTGTAGTAGTAATTTAATACTGAATGAATGTCATCAAGGATGATCATGGCCATGGGTTCGATCTGTATTTATTTTAAAAAATAATTTAATTTTAATTAGATCTAATTTAATATTGTATGATATTTTATTTAATTAAAATACAAATTTAAATTTAAAATTTTAAGTAAAAATTTATTCTAATTTAATTTTTTGAATTAGCTAATAGTGATTACAGAATTATTTGTTTTAGAATAAAATCTCACCCATTTGACATTGATCACTCTACTAACAATATTGGTACTCAAACTCATGACCTCTAAGAACAATAACTGTTCAATTAATCACTTGGGTTAAAAGGCTCATACTTATTCTAATCTAATATAACATAAATAAAAATTATTAATTTTTATTATATTCAATAAAACAACAAATTTAATTAAAATAATACAAATAAAGATGAAGTATTATAATAATTATGTTTTTATTTGATAAAGTAAAGAGATACTTAATATAATATTATAATAATTATATACTCCATATTTTTTTGATAAAATCTAGTACTTTTTACTTCTACTTGGAAAGAGAAAGGGAATGAATGCTCTTATTTGAATCGTGAACTCATAATCTATTTAAATTCTATTTTTTAAAATTATTTTGGATAAGATTGTATAGTAAACTAATTTTGTATTATTGGTTCAGGGTGGCTATGTATGGACTGTAGAGTGTTACTCTGTTATGATAACCCTGACCCTGACCCACCATTGTTTGACTTTGGGGTGAAGCTGAAGCAGAAGAAGTTGTCATGAACACACGAGGTGCAGACTGCAGTTGTCTTATTAAAGAAATAAACAGGTATTCAAGAAACAAAAATTTGACGACACTGAATGGCCAAATGGGGTGCCGGATGAAATCTCTGAGTTGATCTCCAATGTCAGCAAAACAGCCCGAAGCACAAGCAGGAGCTTTCGGGGAACTCTGGTGCAGTGCAAAGTTATAATTTCCTCTTGCCTAGTTCAATAGAATAGTACGAAGGTAGAGATTTCGGGTCTGTGCAAGACCAACACAAGGATGCTTTGATCCCTTTGCCTCACCCGCCAAGCATTAATCTCCACAGGGTTCTTGGCCAGATCCTTTTCGACGTGTGTGTTCCGAAGAATGTTGAAGGTTGGGATCTAAAGTCATCAGATAATAAGTAGTTAATGACATGTTTTGAGCTGTTACACCTCTGGTCTGACATAAATTGTATAGAGAAGCTAACTTATGTATAATTTGTTTAAATTATAGCCGTCTAAATGAAAAAACAAAAACACCAGGATTTCGATTTGGAAGACAAAGGCAAAAAGCCTTCGAAATAAAAAATACATATAGTTTTAGATTCAAAAAAGTTAGAGCAAATCGAAAATCAAAACCCAAAAAACAAAGGTAAACATATACATAAAAACTTATTTTTAATTTGAACATCTACTAGTATTAAGTTAAAATTTCAGAATTGACTTTAAAATCAAAAACTCAATTCTCTCCGAAAACACCTAGTCGCGGTTCTTCTTTTCCCAAATTTCATTTATTTCGTTTTAATCTTTTTCTTTGATCGGTGGTCGACAATCAATTTTAGTATTGATTGTCGACCATAGGATTTATTTCTTTCTCTTGTTTTATTTTAATAAGGATCTCTATTTTTCTGTCTTTGTGACACGCTTTTCTCTGTCTTTGTAACATGTTTTTATTTTTGTTTTGGGGTTGATTCGTCTGTCGCATGTTACAGCATACCCTAGCGATCGGTTATTGTTCGAACAAAGATTTAATCGATGCTAATTTCCTGATTTATTGTTTTGTCGGTGGTCACTTGGAAAGACTTATCCCCACTCGGTTAATGGTTGTTTGCCGATAAAATCAGTCCTAAGTAGCGGTACTTTTTGCACGACAGTTTGAATCACCTACAACTCCTTCTTCCTTCACTATGCGTCTCGTTTGGACAGAGACAGAGATTCAGGAAGCTGTTGAATTTTATTGGTATGTTTATTTTCGTAGGAATTTTATTTTTCTATGTTTTTGGGTTGTAAGAATTTTTGAATTTTTAATCCAATTATTTTACTTCTTGATTACGTTGTAATTATAATTTTCTACAGATTTAATAAAAATTCGCATTTATCAAAAAAAAATTCAATATCTTCTTATAACCTACTTAATTTGAAAATAAATAAATTTAATTCAATTACTATAACGTTAAATAAATTAAATCGAAGATCAATTCTACGATCTAATTTAATTGGAACTTGTCTCAGGATATGCTTTTGCAGGGGTTGGGTGTTGAAATCTTTCACACCTTACACGTGTGTGTGGGCTCAATCATCTCACCTAACTCTTTTGAAAATTTTCAGAATTAGAAGCTTTCATCGAATTTATACATAAAATATTAATTTATGTCTCTTTAGAAAAATCTATTTTCATGTAAAATATGAGTTGGAAACTTTTGACTAAATTCGCCTATGCTTGTATACAGGAGCTGATAAAATATTTAAATATTTAATTTTATTTAAAATTTTAATATAAATTTTAAATATTTATATCATAAATTAAATTTTAAATTTTAAAATAAAATATTTATGAAAAATTTTAATCTCTATCGTAAATATATTCAAATAATAATTTATTACTTAAAAGATATAAATTGTTTTATTAGCAATTTACTTTTTGATAATTATTAACAATTTATTTTTTTTTAATTTGGGTAGAGAATTATAAATTATTGTCGGTCCAAATATAATGAGAGAAAGAGATACCACTATTTAAATTTAATATTTTTATATTAATACATGAAATAGAACAATATCGTCTGAAATATTATTTTAACTAAAAAATATTCACAATTTATTATACAACATCTAGATTATTTAGATCATTCTTTACTCATATTAGATATTTAAATACGTTAATAATATATATTTTTTATATATAATACCAACAACAAAACTAAACTAATTAGATTTAATCGAATAATATATTCATAATTAAACGGTTGTGGGAAAATGTACTTTCAACAACCATGGAAAGGGTCAAAGCACAGTATTAATATGGTAAGCAATAACATAATATAAGAAATATAATAAAAAAATAGTAGCATATAAGGTACGATAATAATTGAATATAGAAAAAATATTGAAGTTTATTATAATAATTAAAAAATCAGAAAGGAAAGAAGAAAGTTTACTAAGTCAAAGTCATGGAATTAAATTCGAAAGATTTGAATGGAAATAAATAAACGGATAAAAAATTTATATTATAAATTATTTTTATTATTTTATTTATAAGATCAATTAATAAATATATTTATTTTATTTTTTTATTAAATAAATCTTCGTATAATAGAATTTATTTTTAAATTTAGTTAATATTAATAACGATTTATTTAATAAACTAATTAATTATAAAAATTAATAAAATTGATATATTTAATTAATTGTTCGAATGATGAATAATCGCAATATAATTTCTCATGCACATGGTATGTGTGAACATTATTTCCATTCAATCCATCCGCCTGTTGTGGACAAACCTGAAAACAAACATTTTCAGATCCTGGATTCAGATTTTTGTAGTCTTTGAAGGCAGCTTTAGTTTCAACCATGGAAACATATCATCAGCAACATGAAGAAGGTGGTGGTGGTGGAGGAGGAGGCAAGTCAAAAGAGGAAATAAAAGAAGTGTCATCATCAATACAATCCCCTGTTTCACCTCCTTCACCATCTTCAACCTCTCCTTCTCATGAATTCTCCTTCACAATCTCCCTCTACTCGTCCTCAGACTTGGTCTCCGATTATAAAACCAAACCCCCATCTTCAATTGCCGCCGACTTGTCTCCGGCCGATGACATCTTCTTCCATGGCCATTTGCTTCCCCTTCATCTCCTTCCTGATTCTCACCTCCCTGTCTCCCCACGTCTATCAACAAGTTCATTGGACAGCTTCAACGTTACCCGAAGAGAGTTATTCAATGATCCAAGACCTGTAAAAGTAAAACCCATCAGCAAAAGCGACAGCAACATCAGAAAACACGAAAGGGTTAGCTTTAGCCCCACCATTGAAGCAAAAGTGAAGAACAAGTCAAAGTCTTTCCCTTTGTTCAGTTTAAAAAGATTGCAGAAAGGGGGCGTCAACGTTAGAGAAGAAACAGAAGAGAAAGCGAATCAGAAGAAAAAGATTGGATTCGATATGAGTCATATGTTGAAGAGGTACATTAGAATGATTAGGCCATTGCTGTTTTTCAGAAGAAAGAGAGAGAATAATCTCCATCTCCATAGCCAAGTTTACTCTTTTTCAGGAAATTTAAGTTCCAGGAACAGAAAACCAAAGTCGAGAGGCAGAAGAGGAGGTTATTATTCAGCTCCTTCTTCCATGAAAACATCACCTTCACACAGTGGTCTTCTTGTTGCAACCAAAGGGTCTCCTTCTTCAACCAGTGATAGCACCATGGAAGAGTTGCAGGCTGCAATTCAATCTGCAATTGCTCATTGCAAGAACTCCATTAAAGGGGAAGAAAAACTCAAATGCTAGGATTAATTTTATTTTTTTCCCTTTTTAATCAATTTCTATGAGTTATATTACTGTTTTCTATTCTTCATTATGCAGAAAATGGTAGATGTAAAGGAGTATGAAATTAGTGTGAGAAAATTCATGGAAAATTTCCTTTTCGCCATCAAAATCATTGTGACTGTGTGTATTTTCTTGAAGTTAAAAAAAAAAAAAAAAACTTGAAAAACCAAAGCGTAGGTATCATTTGATCATTTCATCAAACATGTAACATATTTCAGGAGGAGATGAGATAAAATAATTTCGTTTTATGTTTTTTTTTTTACATTATTTGATAAAGTTTTAAATTTTTTATATAAAATTTTAAAAAGAATTATTTCTCAAGTAAATAAAAATGTTTAATTTTTACGTTATTTTTACCATCTGAGATATTAAATAGTTATTTTTATATTTTCAAAATTAAAAATAATTATAAATTGAATAAAAAATAAAATCCAATTTATATAGAACCCAAATCATATGTCCTTTTCCTATGCCTCCATTTATGCCCTCACTTTAAATTAGAAGTTTAGGGTTTAGGGTTTTAGGTTAAGAGTTTTGGTTAGGGTTTAGGGAATTAGGGGTATGGTGTATTTTTTAGGGTATAAGGTTTAGGGTTTAAAATATAGAAAATAAGGGTTTAAGGTTTAAAATTTAATTTTTTACAAAAATACGAAAAAGGCACAAAGAAAAGAAAGGGACATAGAATTTTTGTTCACTTATATAACCCTAATTTTTAAAACCTATAAATCATTACAAACTCAAAGCATTTCTCAGGAACTTGGTCGGGAGTTCAAAAAATTGTATTACAATGTCTTTTTCATCGTCTCATTTATAATTATAACTAATAACTCATTTAAATAATAATTTTTATAAAAAAATATTTTTAAATTTTGATATATAATAAATATAATTAAAAATTCATTTGATAAAATAAATAATATAAAAATTTAATAAACTATTTTTATTTTAAATTAATTAATAAATTAAATATTAATAATTAAAAAAAACTCGGGAGTAACGTGTTCAACAAGACGCTTTAGGCATCTTTGAAGCTACATCATTGAGTTGGGAATATTTTCTTCCTTTTCAGTAAAAAAGTTCTGGAATCTAAGATAGAAACAAACTCATAATCCGTACCGTATTATATAAAACTTGCTAATTTTTTTCTCGATAATCTTTCTATAATCAACCGTTAATTTGAATTATCCGTTTTAATTATTTAACGATTAAAAAATATATAAAACAAAAATTTTTATCTTATATAACTTGATCTTATCCCATTTCGAGATATATCGTAATATTACGTACAAAACCTACGAACAACACCCATAAAAATGCATCTAAAATCCTAAAAGAAACACACACTAGGATTAATTTACATCATCTGAGAGCTTAAAGGGAAGAACAAAGTAACTAGCTAGCTAGCAGCCTAGCACCTATTCTTATATATCCTGCAGAACTGGTAGACCTAATTGATTTTGTACCCACGTTTCAAAGTATACTTAACAAGCTTGTCGAACTCAGCCTCGTTGATGAACCCATCACCGTTGACATCCGCATGCTGCAATGCTAGCCACGCTCGGACACCGGGCATACGTGAATCGAGGCTGCCGAAAGCGTTCTTCAGTTCTTCCTTGCTAAGAAGGCCATCTTTGTTGGTATCGTAACGAAGAAAGATACCCCTCACTTGATCTTCGGTTATCGGCACCGATGCACGCTTCCGCCAAGTAGCCCTTTGGCAAGATTTGTCTACGCATTTAGGAACGGAAGCGCCATCGCCGAGCTTGCTGCTTTGAGTGGAAGTGATTGAACTTAAGATGTTGATCATTGTAGAGACAAAGTAACACACTTTTGTTTAGGGTTTTTGATGTTGTGAATGATCAAGCAGGATATATGGATAGATATATAATCCTCAAAAGTAACACACTTTCTCAGATGCCTTCAAATAATTTAGGGGAAAAGGCATGGAACAAAGGATGGAAAAGGGTTTTATTTTAAGAAAAGTTGAGTTTGTTTGGGATAATAATCCAATTGTTTAAGATTATTTGATTAGGTTCAATTGCATGATAAAAGATTTGATTGATTTCTTTTTTTTACACGAATAGGGGATGGGACACTAAATTTTTAAGTAAGATTTAGGGTTTAATTTTTTACGATATAAATAAAAAAAATTAAAATAAAAAGATTATCTTATATTAAATCTTTACAAAACTCAATTTAAATTAGTTAATTATTGAGTTGAAATTCAGTGATTAAATATATATATATATAATAATAATAATAATAATAATAATAAACAAAACGTTGATAAGACTCACTAGTTACTTGAGTCAAGTATTAGGCTTCTTATTATTTTAAGTTAGCTATATTTTTTAGATTAAATGGGTATTTTTGTTCTTGAATTAAATTTAAAAATTAATTTCGTTTCTCATCAAAAAATACATTTAATGTGATTTTTTAGTATGTAAAATCGATGAATTTAATTCTTTAATCGACGTTTATCATTACAATATTAACGTGACAATTAATGATAATGAATTGGCATGATAATATACGATATTGATGTGATAATACATATGAGATGATGACATAAGAAATGGATTGAATTGATTATTTTAATCAAATTCAATGACATAATTATTTTTTACTGAATTAAGTTCATAATTTATTTTAGTTAAAAATTTAATAACTTATTTAATTTTTAAGTTAAAAATAAAAAATATTAATATTACTATTATTTAAACATTCATAAGATATATATAAATGAAAGCACTATAATAAATTAAAAAATTAAATAAAAATATTGAAATTAAAAAATATAAGAAATTATAAATATAAAAATCAAAATTTAAAAATAATTATAAACCATCAAAAAATTATTGGAATATTTCTTCTTATGTTAAACATACTAATATTTTTTGTATATATTTTCAACTAAAACATCTATGTATTAGAATATTAATAAAACCAAAATTATCTTCTATTTTTTTACATCAAAATATTAATAATACCAATTTGATATAAAAAATTAATTATTAAAATTATATTTTAAAACAGATATTAAGATTTACAGTAAACACCATAACTTATTATTTTTTTTAATAAATGAATTCCTCAATTCTTTCGTCGTTTTGGAAGTTCAAGCCGCTTCGGACCGGCCCATTCACAGGTGGGTCAGGCCACTTAGCTTCGGTAACTTTTGAAACCGAAGAGTCTCGAAACGGGTCGAAGCCCGTATAAGTAATTGGACCATCGAAAACACCCGTTAAACAAAACAAATGCATTTCCAAGCTCATAACTGCAATTTTACTTTTTCCCAAAAATGGAATTCCCAAAACCTCCTTCACTTCCCTCGAATCCTCTCTTATCCCTCTCCACTTTCTTCCACCGTCTCGGCGCCGAACTCGCCACCCGCCTCCACCACACCAATCATCTCGCCGACAGATTTTCCTCCGGTTTCTCTCACTTGAGTACTTCCCACCATCGTCCGCTCTTTGCTTCGGTTTCTCAGCCGAAGGCTGCCGTAGCGGCGGCTGCCACGTTGAGTCCCGAGCAAGTTGCGAAAACTCTATCCGGAACTGCCGTGTATACGGTGAGCAACTCCAACAATGAGTTCGTGCTCATTTCTGATCCCAATGGAGTCAAGTCTATTGGTTTACTTTGCTTTCGCCTCGAAGACGCCGAGACATTTCTCGCCCAGGTTAGTTAAAATTTGGAAATTGGAGAGATTTTTGGAAGCCGTTTGTGTTGATTTTATTTCATTTTTCCTTTCATAGGTTCGATTACGGAGAAGAGAACTGAGGAGCAATGCTAAAGTAGTGCCGATTACACTTGACCAGGTGACTATTTTTTTTCAATGAATGGGTTGTAACTTGTCATTTGTGTTCAAGAATTTAAAATGTTAACTAACTTGGATTGTGAATAACAATGGTGATGTTTATGATTACTGGTTTTATAATATATATGATGCAGGTATACTCACTGAAGGTTGAAGGAATTGCATTTCGTTTTCTGCCGGATCCAATTCAAATAAAGAATGCATTAGAGGTTAGTGTTTAATTCAGTTTGGTAAACGTGTTCTTTAGGTCTGAGAAGTGTTTAATGGAAAAACTTTATACCAAAAATAGCTGTACTTTTCTACTTAATGCTGTGTACTTATTTCACTTTGATTGCGTTTATCACCATTTTCTTATAAGAAATTTTAAGGCAATGAAGGGAAAATGATAAAACAAAAGTTTCGATTTTCATTTAGGAGTATGAGAAATGCCCGGAGTGTCAATTTATATGTAAACTGCATGTTGGTTACTTAGAGAAGACAACCATGCTTCAAATGAAGTCAAGGCAATATTATTTCTAACTTCAGTAAAGATGTTAGCTTTCTTAGTTGGGGAATTCTGCACCATTACTCACAATAGTTTTTCATGTCTATTAGCTGAAAGCCAGTGATATCAAAAATGGGTTTGATGGAGTTCCAGTTTTCCAGGTATGCTGTATATTTTGTTAAATACATATGATCTCCTTGAGAGATGATATAGTTAAAATCATTTTCAGATTGGATAGCCCCTTTCAGTATTGCATGCAAAATATCACATGTATTTCTAGCAGCTACGAAAAGTTTATTTATGCAAATCTATGGTTACTCATTGTGGTGTATTGAATCATTAGTAATTCTTCTTTTTGTATTACCATAGAATAAAGAGACTTTCTCGAACTGTTACTGTGAATAGGGACACTTCCAATGTCCAATATTATCATAATATTATTATGATTTGATGGATCAGGAGATTTTCTTTCTCACAGTTTCTCAAAGTTATGTTACCACAAATTAATGTTAGATTTTTTAATGCCTCCTTCTACAGTCTGACCTTCTTGTTGTGAGGAAGAAAAACAAGCGCTTCTTGCCAATATATTTCAATAAGGTTTGCTACATCTGTCAAGTTATAGATTGTTTATCCTTCTTCCAAAAGGAATTTAAAGATGGTTGTTGAAAATAACTTTGTTTCTATTATTTTCTTGCTTTTGTATAGGAAGATATCGAAAAAGAACTTTCAAAGGTTTCAAGGGCATCAAGAGGACCCGGTGGTTCTCAACATATCATGGTATCATATATGCGTGTGTACAGATACATATATGATTTGGACATTCACATCGTCCATGCATGGATTCATGATTATAAATAAAAAAAACTCCTCTCCTCGATGCTTTTAATTGTTCAATCATTTTTATACGTGTATTACTACTGGTATAATTATTCATTTTGCTTTTGTTTTTCTTGGTATTCATTTGATCTGATATGTTTATGCAGGTTGGAAGCTTGGAAGATGTTCTGAAGAAGATGGAGGTAGAGGATCTAATCGGCAATTAATTCTATCTAATACACGCGATAAGGAATTGAATCTGATTGTGTATCATTGTTTTGATGCAGATGAGCGAGAAAAACTCAGGGTGGGACGATCTTATATTCATTCCACCCGGTAAAAGCCATTCTCAACACATCCAAGATGTGGTTAAAGCATGAGGCAGTTCAGATGTTACCTCCGCCTGTCCATTCGATAATACGAGAAACACGATTACAACTCAAAGCTATTGAATTTGGGATGGAAGGGATAGGAGTTATGCGATACGAGTGAGATATCTCCATTTATGTACTCCGAGATCGAATGGTGATGTTAACGAAAAACAGAAAAGAACCAGGTAAGGGAAATGTAGTGGCTGTGGTCATTGATATTTTACATCTCTACTTTGAACCAGTAAATTGCTAAAAAACATTGTGTATAAACATTTATTTTTATTTGGATTACTTCATCATCAAGGAAGAATTTTATAGGAAAGGCAAGGTATTTGTTTTTTGTTGCAAAAACATTGTATATAATTGTATATTTACATCTATAGATTTAAATAATATTAAATATAAAAAACCGACTATTTAAAATTTTTTAGTGCCTTTCCTACCGTGGATTGCATGTGCATTTAAGCGTTTAGTTGTTTTATTTATTTAATTATAGTTATTTATTTCAAGAAATAAAAATATTTAAATAGTTTATATTAATATATGATTTATTTATAAATTTCAATAGTTTAATTTTCTATGAAAGTGTAATTCAAATTTAATATACAATATAATTTATTATGTATCAAAATTTATTTATTATGATTTTTAGTTTTAATATGATAATATTTTTTTCAGGAAAGAGATCATTTGAAATAATAAAATGTTGTCGTCTACAAATTTGAATAGGTTTAAATTATTTTAATGTATTGAATTTTATTTAATTTTTTGGTACGAGGATTAAATGAAAACTATGAGTATTGTAAATGATAGGTCTAGGACGAAAATATAACAAAATTATATAATAGAGATTCTTTAAAATCATATCTGTAAATATCAGAGACGAAATAAAAAAAATAAAGCCGTTCTCGTCCTATCTCATCCATTATCACCTAATTTTAGTGGATTCTAATTGTTTAATTTTAATACATTAACAAATTTATACAATTCTATCCAAATATTGGTAGGACTTTATCCAATTAAACTACTTTTAATTAATATTACTTTTATAACTATATACTAGTTAATAATCTGTTAAAATATTAATTTTTATATCAATTTAATAATAATAAATTAAAAACATATTTTCACTGATTCAAGCAAATTGAGTTGTATTTAATTTAGTTTTTGATAGATTTGTTTATATAAACTAAAACAGATAATTAGAAAGAAATACTACTACCATTCTATAATCAACGTACTAAAAATTGAATTTTGGATTTGATGTCTAAAAAAGAATAAACCATTAACAATTGTTGTTGTTTTTGCTTTTATTTCTCACCTGAGCTTAATTTTCGCCTTCGAATTCAGTATTAATGGATAGATACCCCTCCGATTTTCGCCTGTTTGTTTCTGGTTAGTCCGGGTAAGTTCTTTTCGTTTCTTTTGATTGTTTTTTTAGTTTATTTCTGGAATGTAATTTGTTAATTAGCTTTGTTTATGATTATCTATATCTAATCAATGGTTTATTCATGAAGTAAGCGGCCAATCATTTGCTTATCGTTTTAGCTCTGAGGATTTTGAAATTGCAAGTTGATTGAATGCATAATGTTAACATGAGAAGTAAAGCTTAGTTTCTCCATTTAATTTCCATCTTTTTTGCAGAAACAATCGACATTCTGATCAAATTGGATTAGCTCCGCGTCCTTTCCCGTGAGCTTTCATTTACATTTGTTAATTTAATTTAATCTGATTTGATTTGATTTGTTTGTTTTAATTCTAGTTTTTAGAACTCTTTGCAATGAAATGTAGGATGTCAGATTTTGTAGATGATAATTTGATTTGGATTTTATTAACATAGAGTGTTATGATTCTGTTTGAATTTCGAAGAAGTATGTATGTTCGTTCTTAGCTGATGAGTGATCTAAGAAACATTTGTCATCTGATTAAATTGCTTTATCCTCGATAAACCCTTTAATTTGCAGGGCTCAGCTTAGAATGTGCTTCTGGTTTTGCTGTTTGTAGAGATATGACCATATGCGATAGAAATCTACTTGCCATTTTATTGAAGTTTGGATGAAATTATCCCCAAAATGAGGCTTGTGCATGAAATTAAATTTAATGGGCTGTTAAATTTCTTCCCTCATTATTGTTATTTGAAATGGTTGACTCCCTCCTGGATATGATTAATCATTATTGATGGTTTTCGCTTGCAAAAGAGGTTAAACAAATTTAAGATGACAAATCGTTGTTGCCACCACCAAGGTTCAGCATGATTTTTTAGTGCTTGTTTACTTTTGCATTTCTGATTTCTTTAATCAAAACTTGTTTTCAATCTGTCATATTTGCTACAAATTGTTGAAATAAGATGGTGCTTAGATTGAGGACCTACTATTGAAGAATGCAGGGGCAGATAATAATTTGGTTGTTGAAATTTACTATGTTTGCTAAAGATATAATTTTAGGTTTTCATTTTAACTTTTTTGTGTGTGTGGTTGAAAAATTGTAAGCCTTACCCTTACATGGGTTCTGTTTTGTTGGTTTCAGACACCTTGGTCGGACTCTTGCCGCTTTCTTAGATACAGAATGCTGAAACAGAAGACATACCTCGTTTAGATTCTTTTGACGACCCAATTATAGGAAAAGTAGACCATATAATAGATACTGCAGTTTTAGCTTCGTCATTTGTCATTGATCAAACTGAGGTAGATCATCAGGATAGGCTGATGGAAGGTTCTAGGTGTGGGGGAGAGCAAGACAGTTCAGATGAACATTTATCTAAAAATACTAATTCTGTTTCACATAGTCATGAGGAGGACATAATTGTTCCTCCACCTTCTAATCCGAAGATCGGAGGTTCTGGAATTGACCATCTAGCATCAGCCAGTGAGCTTTCTTTACCCCCTACAGATGTCACCAGAGTTGCTGTTGGAGCTATACATGGCGTTTCTGATGGTCAGCAACCCGAACAAGCTGACTCAATGGTCAGTTCTTCTGTTTTCAGTGGTGACAATGACAAGGTTCTGCCTAATGCTTCTTCCCATGTTGTAAAATCAAGTGATATTTCCTTACCCCTTCCTGAGGTTGGTACCATTAATAATGAATCTTCCCAAAATACTACCGATGGACAAAAATCTAAAAATGCTCATTCTTCTTCCATTGGTTCCGGAAGTAATAACCATGTAGCATCACTCAATGATTCTACTCAACCCCGTTTTGTTGGCCTTAGTGCTGTTGATGCATCCGTAAAAGATTCTTTGGATGGACATCAAAATCAAGGTGTTGATTCTCTAAGCAGCTCTCAAGTTCCACTTAATGACATTATTTCATCCTCTCCCAAGGTCAATGGCTGTAAGGCAGAAGATGCTAAAAAAAGGGTTGTAGATCACGTCAGTCATCTTGTTCTTCCTCCTAAAAAGATTGTCAGTTCTATGTTTGAATCACCAAAATCTGGCATCCCTACTCCGACAAAAGGTGATTTGAATAAAGGTTGTATTGAAACAGCTTCACCTTTTGATTCTGTCAAAGAAGCAGGTACCAAGTTTGGAGGAATGGTTAGATGGAAATCTCAAAGAGCACAAACTCTGGAGGTATATTAGATGAATTTATAGTGGTGTTAATGTTAATATAATCTATGCTACAGCAATATATTTCTTTCTGTTTTTCTCGGCCTTACTTCATTCATTTCTGCTAAATGTATCTTTTTTTTTTTTTTTTTTTTGGGGGGGGGGGTCAATAGGGACCCGATCATGTGGCTCTAGACCTCGAGAAACTACACAAGGAGATGGCTTTATGTAAGAAACGATCAGTGGATGCTGAAGAGGCAAAAATTCAAGTATTGAAGGAGCTGGACAACACAAATAGTCAAATAAAAGAGCTAAAGCTGAGCCTGGACAGAGCACAAAGTGAAGAGAAACAAGCAAAACAAGACTATGAACTCTCCTTGCTCAGGGTGAAGGAACGAGAGATTTGTGACAAGGCTAGTGTCGAAGCAAAGCAACAGCTTGAGGTTGCTAAAGCCAGACATGAAGCTGCTGTCGAGGAGCTGAAATCTGTTAACGAAGAGTTGGAGACATTAAGAAAGGAATATGCTTCTATGGTGACTGAGAGAGATACAGCTGTTAAGAAAGCTGAAGAGGCTGTTTCTGCTTCAAAAGAGGTTGAGAAGAGAGCAGAAGAATTGATATTTGAGCTGATGGCCTCGAAGGAGTCCTTAGCGAACGCACATGCTGTCCGTATGGGTAGAGAAGAGAAAAGGAACGGAGCAGCCATAACCAGAGACCAACATGCTCACTACTGGGAAAAAGGTCTAAAACAGGCTGAAGAAGAGCTCCAGAAACTCAATCAGCAAATTCAATCGGCAAAGGATCTGAAACCAAAGCTAGACACTGCTTCAGAGCTGCTACATGATTTGAAAGCTCAATTAAATGCTTATATGGAATTTAAATTCAATTTGGAAAATAATGGGCACTCCACTAACAAGTCACAGACACCAGAGAAAAGAGCTCTCACTGAGATACCAGCTGCAGTTGCCTTGGCAAGGAATGAACTTGAAAATGTGAAGCTCAAAATTGAAGAAGCAACTACAGAAGTGGATTCTTTGAAGGTGCTTGCTGTCTCATTAAAAGCGGAGCTTGAAAAGGAAGTGTATGTTCTTGCCACCATTAAGCAAACAGAAGGCATGTCGGTTGATGTTGCTTCTCTGAAAGATGACCCGGATAACATCGAGTCAAAAATAGCTTCAGTGCAGATGAATGAAAAAGAGGCCAGAGATAAAATGGAGGTGCCTAAGCAACTGCAGCAGGCAACACAAGAGGCTCTTGAGGCCACGTCACTTGCTCAAATGGTTCGTGAGGAGCTGAGCAAAGTAAAGGAAGAGGCTGAGCAAGCAAAGGCTAGAGCACGTACCATGGAGAGTAGATTACTTGCAGTTCAAAAGGAGATAGAGGCAGCTGAGGCTTCAAAGAAGTTGACTTTAGATGCTATCAAAGAATTGCAAGATCATGAATCAGCTCAAAGAACCGATAATGTAGATTATCCAGATGGTGTAATTCTTTCCTTACAGGAGTACAATGACCTCATCAAACGTGTGTATGAGGCTGAGAAACAGGCCAACATGAGGGTGGCAGCTGTTGTTTCTGAAGTTGAGGTAGCTAAGCGATCCCAATCGAGTAGCTTGGAAAAGTTGGAAGAAGTTAAGCGAGAGATGGCTGAAAGAAAGGAACAACTAAAAATTTCTTTGGAGAAGGCTGAGAAGGCCAAGGAAGGGAAGTTAAGCGTAGAGCATGAATTGAGACAATGGAGAGCTGAACATGAGCAGCGGCGAAAGGCTTCTGAATCGAGTCATATAAGAGACCCTCCAAGTGCAAGTTTTGAAGGAACAAATCAAACAAAGAAAACTGAACCTAATACTTCTCCTTGCAGCACTCTAGATAGCTCAAAGGCAGTCAATGGGAGTTGCACCGAATCTGAATCATCCCCGGAAGCAGCAGTCGTAAAGAAGAAGAAACTGTTACCCAAGATAGCCATGTTCTTTAACAAAAAAAAGTCAAGCTTACTAAAATCCAAGTCCAAGTCTAAGTCCAAAACCTAGTAGTCTGCCTGATGAAATGCTGTATTATCTTTGCCATTGTGATATTACCGTAATGCGTTTTTCTTGGTAGTCATGGTTGCCATCAATATACGATTAAGCTTTACCGGATTTTCTCTCCGAGTGTAAATGTTATTGATTCTTGGATGAATTATAAAGTTGAGAATACGCTTTCAGTTTGTATCTGTATATGCTTTGATATCCATGGATGTTATTTCTTGTAAAATTCATACAATAAATGTTCAGTCTTTGAACATAATCTGAAATGACAAATCTGTGTATTTGTTTTTAATCATTATTTCAATTTGGTCACTTTTCAGTTCTTTTCCCATACTGCATAGTTATTCCCAGAAGTAGCAAGCTGGTAATTGGAAGGAACAAGGTTTCCAAGATCCATCTTTGGTCCAATCTTCATTATGATTTTATCATCAATGGCTGCCATATAAAGTTCAGATTCCGACGCCAGAATGTTAACTGTGCTTGTGCTTTGAATCCCATTCTTATTCCTGATTGCTACCAGTTTATTAATCTCGTCCTTCAACCCGAAGTCGAATAAGTGATCATTAAACTGCAGAGCCGAGAGGTGTTTTCGTTAAAAAAAAGTTATGGAAGATTGAAAGAAAACGAAGAGTTAAAGTGTATACTTACTATGGAGGGGATGCCAGGATGGGTTAGAATATAAGCATATCCCTGCATTATTTTATCAGATGGGAATGGCCATTGATTTTGTGTGGATCCAGTGTCATGGTTGTCGATGAAAGTTACAGCATTTTGAGGTAAAAGTCCAATTAGTCCAGGAGGTTTCCCGTTCGAGTCCCTCAATCGCCATAACTTCCCTTGCACCGCATCGTTCAGAATCCCTTTCGTGGTGAAATCGAACGCTGTCACAATGCCTCCGGCAGCTTCAACCCAATCTTTTATGTCAGCACGGTGTGAATCTTCTTGTCCTTCGTTTAACTGTTCCCATTTCTCCCCAACAGCAAAGTCCGGTGAAGTTTGGTCCATGTAGATTTTGGTTATGCTTGGGGCATACCCTCTTACGAAATCAAATCTCCATCCATCAAATCCAATATCAGTCTTTAACCAATTCAACCAATCTGATAACTCATTTTGTACCCTCAGATTGAGATGATCGATATCCGGGGCAGGTTCATAGGGCAATCCACTGTCAAGATTCCCGGTACCATCACCATAGATGATATCATCTCTGCAAATGTAGGACGGTCACCAATCTAGACGATCATCGGAAGTTCCACCTTCGAAAATGCTATATATCCCCCTGCTATCCTGCCTCTCAGCCGTTCTATGATTTATCACAATGTCAGCAACACATTTGATTCCCTTTCGATGAAAAGCATCGATCAACGACTTCAATTCAGCTCGAGATCCATACCTCGATGCATCGAGATCATACAGCCTTCCCGGTAAGTATCCTGAACAGATTCATATACAGTCAAAAGATCATTAACTCAACACAATTCAACAAACACAAAGCAAGCAACATTCATGGAATCATTCACATCAATTAACATATACAATTATACATATATGACCAATGAAGAAATTCATACCCTCGGGAGCGACCGACTGGGAGGGTGGTGGGAGCCAAACATGAGTAACACCGGCGTTGGCGATATCGGAAACGTAGTTCCCAAGAAAGTTGTACCATCCACCAGCCTTTTTGGATGATTCCCAGTTGAAACCCTAAGAAAAAACATACAAATTCAAAGACCCAAACATCAAAATTATGTTTTTAACAATCTACCATAGCTTCAGAAGGTAAAGAGAGACAGTACCTGGAACAATATGGTGGAGGTTGCAAAAGGGGAGAAGAGAAAGAGGACGACGACAAAGATGAAGCAAAGAGAATTTGCCATTTCTTGGCTTTAGTTCTGTTTTTTGTGTCCTTGGGAACAGAGAAGCTAAGGCTTTTAAACTGTTTGTCTTGTAGGGTTGTCTTGGTCAGCTTGTTTGTGGGATTTTTAACCATTAACGCGTGACTTGGTGCTTTATGGAGTTGGAAAATGACTGGTAGGATGAGGAAAGGAAGGTGGATATGAAGTTTTGAATTTTCAGCCTGAATTTTTCCGGGTATCTTAAACGTTTTTGCCAGTTGCTTCGTGGAAGTTTAAATTAGATTAGCTTGTTCAAGGGCAAAAGATCAAAGGTCTTTAGATTTTTTTTTTTTTTCATTCAGACCAATCATTTACTTACGTATTGAAGAAGATTAGTCTTTCAAAGCTATTGAAGTAATTCGTCTCTAGTAGGTGATTAGGGCTGCTTTTAGAATAACTTAATTTGACGGGTGGAAACTTATAAAATTTTAATGATAAAAATATTTTTTTTAATAAAAAATATATAAAAATGATTTGTAAAAAAATTAATTTATACATAAATTTTAAATCTTTAGGAAAAATTTCTTTCTAATTTCGTCCGAGAGAAATAAAGTTGTTAATATTAAAAATACAGTTAAAAATATATTTAACGTTTAATTGAATAGTTATTTAATTTTTATTTTTTAGAATAATTTAATCTTTAATATTTTATTTTAGTTTAAAATAATTTTTCTACAGATGAAAATTATCAATCAACTAATAATAAATGATTTAAAATGACAAAACAAGTATATATAATACTATATATTAACATGATAGTATCGTATAGATAAATATATTAATTTAAAAACGTTATATTAATAAAAAATTATAAAATTATCTAAAACATAAAATAAATTTTTACCTATTTATCATTCTATTAATTTTTTTAAAATTATTTATTATCAGTTTTTAATATTTTTATTAAAAAAAACTATTTTAACTTTTAAAGAATGAATTACTCTAAAAATAGATAAAAATTAAAATAATTATTTAATTAAATATTAAAGATGTTTTTTTTTTACTTTATGCTCTATGCAAATTGCTTACCTTAGGGTTTGGGGGCGTTCGGCCATCCCCACTGCTTCCCACGTTCATTTTTATATTTGTGGTGTACGTGTGAGTGTGGTATAGGATATTGTTGATTTTTTATGAAATAAATCACCTATAAACATTAAATAGCTTATTTATGTTTAAAATATCAGATATTTTGTACGAATTATCTTGTTTTACTAGTTAAATGAACGATTATTGTTTTTGAAGGTCACGAATTCGAGTATCAATATTTACAGCACAATGATTAAATGATCAATATTTAATGGTTAAGATTTAAGAGTATATTCTAGAACAGAATTTACTTGTAATTATGTAACTGTTAATCGATAAAAAAATGCTTACATTAGATATTTTAGTATGATTTAAGTTTTATTTTTAAATTTTTTTTTATAGCTTTTAAATTTCTAAAAATTATAATGTTATGTTTATTTTAATATTTAAACATTTCTAATTACAATTTTTTCATTTAAAATAGTATGATTTTATCAAAATGAAAAATATAAAATTTTATAAATAAAGTAATAAAACAATTTTAAAAATATTTTATACATGCCTAAATAAATGATGGTACGTAATTTCTATGATAATTAGTATCTAAATGTATAAAAAAAATATTTGGCACGAACCTTTTAACTTAAATAGTTAAAGAAATAATTATTATTACGGGTTTGGTTTACCGGTTGAAATCGGATTTTTTTCAAGGCAATTAGGGCGAGGTAGGTAGTTGACGAGAATTCAAGGGTTCAGGAATCTGTACGGATTTCAATAAATATATAGGAACTTAATGTTTTATCAGACTGGGACCAGCATAACGCAACTTTCTTAACAAGGCAGGTTTCAATTAATTGAATCACACGCCCTTAAATTATCGTATTCATTTTAAATCGTCAATAAATTTTTAAATATTTTAATTTTATTCTTAAGTTATAATCTTTTTCTTCCTAAATTTTAAATATTTTATTTTTATCTATAAATGATGGTTTTATTTTAAACAAATCCTTAATTTTTTTAATATTTTAATTTTATCTATAAATTATTGTTTATGTTATATCATATTATCACAAGGTATATATCGATTTTTGCAGAACCATTAACAATTTTATTAATATGGGATATGATTAGTATATAGTGATAATTTAAGGATAAAATTAGAATGCACAAAAAGTTAAAGGATCAATTTTAAATAAGAGTCATACTTTGGAGATAAAACTTAAACGCTCAAAAGTTTAGGAACTAAGTTGGAATAAGAATTATAATCTAAGAATGAAGTTAAAAATTTTAAAAATAATTTAAATTATGAATCAAAACCGTTCATCTTTAAATAACTACCTAATATTTATCTACCCACTAATTATATTTAAGAAAAAAATGATGATCCATTTTATAAAAATTAAGATAAATAATTCTAAATGCCTAAAATTATAAATGATGTAGCGAATAAGTTTCACTTAATAAATTTTCAGTGAAAAGGCACAATTTCCCCATAAAATCAAGATTTTTTTTTAAAAAAAATACTGATTAGACTGTTAGGCACAATTTCGCTTAATGAATCATCGAATGCACTTTTTAAAAGGCACGATCCACGTTATTTATTTTTAAATCGATTCGAAAATTAAATAATTTAAATTAATTAAATTTAAATTAAATTATATTAAATTTGAGTGTCCTGAATCGAAATATTTGTTTATCATCTCTGTTACAAATAGATTATATTATAGGTCTAATTTACCACGTCAGTCGTAGTTTTTAATTAATAAAAATC
The DNA here is from genome assembly GCA_035048815.1 of Abelmoschus esculentus. NCBI lineage: Eukaryota > Viridiplantae > Streptophyta > Magnoliopsida > Malvales > Malvaceae > Abelmoschus > Abelmoschus esculentus. Next base: position 3,188,768 of record JAUCBN010000039.1, read on the forward strand.
ACACACTTTACCATTAATCTGCCATGTAATTAATATAATTTTCAGAAATTATATTTTTAAAATGATATAGAAAATATAAGTGAAGATTCATTAGTTGAAAATTAATACATAACAGATTAATGGTGAAATAAGTAATTTTTATTAGATGAAACTATGATTAACTTAATAAGTCGAGCCCTTGATATAATTTCTCGTAGTCGTGAGAAGCATCGAATCCAATAATAAAATGGACATTTTATAAAAAAAAATCCCTTTCTCTTTTGATTCCAACCCGCCACATTTAACAACAGAAATAGGAAAGTACAAATGGCGGACAATGGAAGAAGATGAAGTGAAGGACTGAAGACTTTGAAGAAAATGGCGGAGATAGGGTTTCTAGAGAATGCATTTTGGAGATCAGGTTATAGAGCTCGTGATGCGAGTCCTGACTCGGTTATATTCACTCCGGTATCCAATCTTAGTCTCTTTTCTTCGGCTTCCGCTAGTGTCGATCGTTGCTCGTCTGCTTCCGATGTTCACGATTCTCTCGCCTCAGAACTCTCTTTAGTAACTTCTCCACTCTTTCAACGCCTTTTTTATGGCTTTATCGCAGCTTTTCGGTGCAATGTATAAACAGTGGAAGCTGTGACATTTTCACATTTTGATCGACCATTGTTGAATGTTGCTAGAATCTATTATTCTTCTTTTTTGTTTGAAAAAGAGGGAAAACAGAAAATAATGTTTGAAATGTGAATTTCTTTTGCAGCATTTGGCAGCACATGGAGGAGATGAGATTGAGAGCTCAAGTGGACCAGATCCAGATCCAAACAAAGCCATGACTGTCCATAAGCACAGTTGTTTCTCCAGAAAAGGTGAAAAAGTGAAAGGTACTGGCAATTTTTTTCTTGCATTATTAGTTTCTTTCGAAAACGTTAAAACTGAAACTGCACCAAAAGAAGGAAAGAAGAAGGAAAACAACTAATAAACCCAAAAAACTTAAATTCAGTCGCTCGTTGTCATTGTCCACTTGCTTTTTTTTTTCTCTCTCTCTTTTAAAATAATATGTTGTTCAAGAAGAAGAAAACGATGCAGCTCGCATAGGGGACGAAAATCAACTCATTGATTCAACGAGATACTCGTTCTCTCTTGCTGTTAAAGGTACCCTTTAGTTTCACTTTGAAGGTTTTTTGGCCTATACTTCTTTGTCAAGAAGGTAATAATCGTGAGTTGGATTTGTTTGATTTTGATGTAGAGTGTCAAGATAGGAGGATTAGATCTGACGCTTTGTTGAAGAATCCTGATAGGCGAAGAGCTTCATTAGATCTAAACAATGTTTCTGCGTCGTCTCCTTGGTTGGGTACTATGAAGAAAAACACTGTTCTGACACGGAAACCGGGTGCATTTCCTAGCTCAGGGACTCCCAATCATCATCACCAGTCGAGTGCTGAAATGCAGAAGGGCTGGAGTTCTGAACGTGTGGCATTGCATAACAATGATGGAAGGAGACAAGGAAATGTTGCTGGGGTGTTACCTTTTAACAATGGAAAGACCTTGCCTTCAAAGTGGGAAGATGCCGAGAGGTGGATATTCAGTCCTGTTTCCGGGGATGCAGGTGTAAGAAAATCGAACTTGCATCCACAAAGAAGACCAAAATCAAAGAGTGGTCCACTTGGTCCTCCTGGGATTGTGTACCATTCTTTGTACTCTCCTCCAGCGCACATGTTTGATGGGGGCCGAACAGGAAATTTTATGGCTGTTTCTCCTTTCTCAGCTGGTGTAATTGCAGCTAATGGTTTGACAATTCATTCTCGTAGCCGTGCTGGAGAATTATCTATTCAGACTGATCCTTGCATGGCCCGTTCTGTCAGTGTGCATGGATGCTCTCGGTTAGTGAACCCACCATCGCTGCCTTCTCAAGGTAATCCCCATTTCCATTGTACAAAACTTATGGTTAGATAACGATATGAGCTTTCACTTACATTAACCTCTTGTACGTTATGGGTGCCGTTTGAAATTTATGAGATCAATTATTTTAGTTTGTTCTCCATGTTATTTTGTCTTGGCATCCAGCTTCCAAGTTAATCCATTCAAATGGTGTCATCCTACATTTGTTAATTCTTGCATTACCTGTGACCTTTATATTCAAGTTGTCCCTTTCCCCCGAATGGCAAATGGCTTTTGGTTGGATACTTAAGAATTGCTAGGCCTTTTGTACTTTCACTGGCCTCATCTTTCCTATTTGTTTTCATCAAAGATGCAGATGAACATCTTGATGCAACCAAGGATTCAGGCTTAGATATTTCTGATACTGTTTCAAGAAGAGATGTGGCGACCCAAATGAGCCCACAGGGTAGCACCCACTCATCTCCTATAGGAAGGCCTTTTTCTCCCCCCACCCCTACTGCTCTACGTATCATGGAACTGCAGAGCATCCATTGCTCTAAATTAGATGTGAGAGATGTCCAAGTGGATGAAAGAGTCACCATGACTAGGTGGTCAAAGAAGCATAGAGCTCGAAATACTGGGAAGAGCACAAAAATTGTTGATGATCAGGGAAAAAAGAGAGCAGTTGACACTCCTACATCGTCCTGGGATGTGACAGAGACAGCAAAACACATTTCCAGGTATGGTTATTACTACACCTCCATTTCTTTTGTACTGTTCTCTATTTTTAATAAGATTATAACACTTTTGAATGCCTCACGCCAGCACTTCAAGATCTCTTCAGTAAAAGCTACAAGTTTCCACTCTAAACATTTTTGTTATGTTTGAACCTCATTCACTTTCCTCCTTGAAGACCAGCTATAAATGATTGTAGTATAATGCTGAATTTAGCGAAAATTATAAGCTTCATGTCAGTTTTTAGATGCTAGAACGTGTGAGATTTGCCTTCGTATAGGTCCGTCTTAGAAACTGCATCCAACTTGTTACTTCAATCAAGCAAATCCTAACCTAGTTAATTAGGTTAATAAATTCTTCATGTTATATGTTCAAGCATTAAAAATTGATCAAGAGAAAATAAGGAGAATTGAAATGTTCATAGGACAAATTTGCTCGATTTTCATATTTTTCAACATCTTCTCGCTTTTGCAGGGTCAAAGGAGAAGAAGCAAAAATCACTGCATGGGAGAACTTGCAGAAGGCCAAAGCTGAGGCTGCCATAAGGAAACTAGAGGTTCCTTTTCTTTTTATTATCAAGTACTCTGTTAACAATTGATTCAGTAGACAGCATCACTCTGCTATTTCTCTGGGCATAATTTTTGGTTCCGTATGTTCTTAATATTTGATGTTAATGTAGGAGCACTAAATAAATATACTCCTGACTGGAAATTTTAATGATCTGTTGGAAAAATGCATCCGATCTAACAAGATCGATAAACTTATTATCCGTACCATTACTAACGGAATAATGTATTTCAGGTGAAGCTGGAAAAGAAGAGATCGTCAACAATGGACAAGATAATGAATAAGCTGAGCTCAGCTCAGAAGAGAGCCCAAGAAATGAGAAATTCAATGATAGCCAATGAGGTTCATCAAGTTACACGGTCGACACGTAAGGCTATATCATTCCACAGAACCCGGAAGATAGGGTCATTGAGTGGCTGCTTCACCTGCTACACATTCTAATGCCTCACTCAGCTATCATTTACCGGTTCAATCATTCCTCAAATGCTAGGTAATTTCTGCTTACGACAGATATTGTACAGGAAGCAACTATTATACTCGACGTCGAACCGGAGTCACCATGCCTCCACCCAAGGTTCCAGATTCAATAAGAACTCGAATTGCCATGTCTTGGGACTTAAAATATTTCCTACAAATTCGACTAATAAGTTCCTGTATGTGTATGTAAATTCACCTTCCAAGTTTTTGTGTGGTTTTTCCTTACTATGACAGTTTGCCCTGGAATGGAAATGTCATTCATCTCTTATACCTTCTTTCACGAATAATCGAGTCGTTAGATCGAATATATACTAAGCATTTACAATTATTGTCATTAGAACTAATTAATTAAAACAAGATAATAAATAATATGAACATGGTTTAAATTGAGGGTGTCAAAATTTATGACTATGCAAAATTGCAAATAACATAAAAAAGAATCCACAAATTGTCAATCAGCCATGCATATATGCCATACGGTACGAGTGTCAATTACCATCACCATTCTCTATATATGTGCATATATGTTTCCAATTAGGAATTTAGAGTTTAAGATATTTATTTATTTTTAAATATCAAATACACTTTGTTGATCAAATCAGATTTTATCGCCGTTTGATTATTAATTAAATCGATTATTTGAACATACATTTCGATTAAGAGTTGAAGACAACTTACTTTTTTAAAAAAATTACAGGCTTTAATGAAATTCTTTAAAAATATTCAAGGTTTAACTAAAAAATCTAATAAAATTAAGAGATTTAATTAGAATTTTCAAAATATGAGAGAAATTTTAATTAAAGAATTTTAAGAGATTTAATTTAAATTTTCTAAAATTTTGGGGGCAAAGTTCCTTGCAAGTTCCGCCCATGATTTGGAAGTTTGTATTATTTTCAATGGACGAGGGAAGTTTGTATTGTTTCTAAAAATTTTAGTGAGGTCACTCAATTTTTATTTATTTTAGTTTTGGTCCTGTTGTTATTTTTTGTTAGAAAATATTAACATAATCGTTAGTTTCTTAAGATAAATTATATAGATGATCATTGAACTTTTAAAATATTTTTATTCTAGTCACCAAAAATTTAATATTTTTATTGAAGTCACGAAAATTTAAACTAAATTTTACACGATATGTGTATCAAAAAAAATTTCTTAATAAATTAGTAAGAAAGAAAAAAAATAACAAAGTTTGTGTATTTTTAACATAAAAATTATTTTCTGTAGAACGCGACTTTATAACTCACTTTTTGTAAAATATGAGTTTATCTTACGTGGTTTGATAAGAGGTTATTTTTTAAATGATGTTGATAGGATAACGAGGTATAGTTAGTTCTATAAATAATAAATAAAAAGGAATAATAACATAATAAAATGCTCCAAACGAGATACTCATAACTTAGAGAAGAGAGATAGTATCAACGAAAAACTTTTAATCACCTCTCTAAAAATTATTAGCATAAATAAAGTATAATTAAACATAAAAAAGAGAGACAAAATTCACTAAAAATAAAGATTTATTTACCTTCATGCTTAATGGTATGATGCATAATATTATATATTATCAATACATTAAATACTAATTATTTTTATTTAACAAAAAAAATATACTAAAAACAACTTTGAAAAAGAAAAAAAAAGTTATAATCAAATCTCATTTTACTATTTAAGTTTAATTATTTCTTCCAATAATATTTCAATATTTGCTTGAACTTTTTTACATTCATATATTTAGAACATTCATATATTTAGAGCTCCTCAGTGTTAGAGAATTGCAAGATTAGAACAATATAACTGATTTTATTATTTAAAAAATCACTCTTGCATTTTTTATTTTTTTATAACTTCAATTTTAATATATTTTAATTTTAATAATTAACACTTTATTAATATTGTTAATTATTTTTTATTAATTTTTACTTTCTTAAAAATAATGATATTTTGCTAAATCAAAATACTGAACCACACGGATTAAACTACAAAGACAATTTTAATAACTTAACAGTCAAAGGAAATATATCAATAATCTAAGTCGCCAATGGGCTAAAGATTCAGACATAAGAAAATCTAATAGTTGCAAGTATCAGATGGAAAATAGAGTTATTCAGACATTGGTGACATCCCATTGGGGAGGCAGCGAGTTCGATGGATTTATGGATGTCGGGCTGCAAATTTCTGATGCAGCATCTTGTTCTTTCTCCGACAAGCAGATGAACTTGTTGCCTGGAGACAATCGGGTTGGCTCATTTATTCAGACCCGTTGTTTTACAAATAGGGCATAAGTTCTTCTGCATCAGCCATTGTTTAATGCAAGCGGCATGAAAATCATGGCCGCATTCGAGTGTACCAAGATCTTCTCCCTCGTTGTATTCTTCCTGCAAGTTTGTTGTTGACAATTAATGAATTCAAAGCATTGATGAAGAAATAACATGAGAGAAAACCATTACCTGACAAACACAACATGGTTCTGCCTCTGTCTGAGATCCTGGGGATTCAGAGTACTTCTGTCGTTTCAGACGGTTTGATATGGTTTCTTCGTTCAGACCTGTGCTTACATAACCAATGCGCTCTTCCAAAGCTAGTAATTCCTATTACCCCACAAAGCAATTCCGCTGTGAGAATTTTCATGCTCAGAAAGGATTGTAGATGACAAGAACGTAGACATTACCTCATATGACATGTTATCAACATCGAGCCGCATACCCCTATGCCGGTCATGCATATCAGCTATTCCAGAAACTACTGATTGATCAAGGATCATAACATCCTGCCATCCGAGCCGAATTAGAAAGAGAACATACCACTAGTTAGAACCAAAAAATAAATCTTATCGGTAAGTACATTGGGCCCTGCATTACAAGGCCACTCTTTTCCCGTAGCAACTCTGATTCGAAGAATGACTGCCTATAGGAACCGGGGTACAATTTGAACAATAAAAGGAAAGGAATCCTTTTCATGCTTCCATGTTTGAATTGATTAAGTTAGAACTGCATCAAATAACACAACTTTAAAAACCGTACCTCAAATCTCAAGTTCTCACCCCTACGCATGAGATCCAAGACATTGCGAATCTGACCAATAACAAATGTCGCAAAATAAGTAGTTGACTGGCAAAAAGAAGAGCTCAAAAAACTGACGTGCGACATGTTGACTTTAGATTATATTGAGCATTTCCGATAACAAGGACCAATGGCATGTTTCGGATATAAGCAATGGGAAAAGGGGACAAAACATAAATGATATTATTTTCGACAATTAGCATTGTTTGAAGATGCAAGGAAAAAGAAGTTATTCCTCTCTATAGCAGGTGTGTGATATGCAATAACAGTTAGATTGGTATTAAATCAAGCATAAATAATGTACGCATGATCGCTCCTTATTATGCAGGGAAAAGTGAAAACTATCACAATAACAAAAATATTTGAAGGGAAAAAATCAGTTCTGGAACGGACCTCAGACACAACAAGCCTGCTTCTTCCCTCGGTGGCAGCAGATAAAGTCCTCAAGGAATGGGGGATTCCAAGCAAATCAGCATCTTGTCTCTCCAACCATGGCACTGACCTAGGATATGAACGAAAGTTCCCCTGATTAGAGGAAAGTAGCATCTGTTCTGGAGATGTAGGAGGTCCTGAAGAAAGCGATGACTGATTGCCCTGGCCTCCAGATTCAGCAGCGAGGGATGATATCAATGACCTACGAACAAGTTCCGACAATCTCCGTGGGTATCGTGAAGAGGTGTTGGGATGAGGGACGTAAGTGGAAGCAGACATCGGATTGCCACCAGAACTTGAGCCAGCACTGGCACCAGAACTTGAGCCAGCATGAGATGTAGAAGCACCATTTACAGGGACATTTATATTTCCATTGCTTAAACCTTGATTTGTTGAATTTCGAACCAAAGTTCTCAACTCAGATGGAGTAACAAACATAGGATGATCTGATAGATTTCTAGTCATGCTTCTTGATTGAAGCCCCTCATCTGGTATGGCTTGTCTATCCCCAGATACATTAGAACTTGATGCATTAGAAGTTCTAGAGCCAGAACCTCCATTCCACCTAAATGGTGGCAGATTTCGCGGTAAAGTTGGAACATGAATTACAAGATTTGGGTTTCGAGGAGTTGTATTATCTACCCCTGGTGCTGGGCTTGAGTCGAGAGAATGATCAGTTGGAAGAAGTCTTGATGACTGCTGCAAAGATGAAACAACAGGCTGCCCGAATGTATCACCAGAAGAAAATATTGGAGTCATGGGTTCTTGTATACTTAAAGGACTTATTCTCAGTCGGAAATCCCTATGTGAACCCTCTGCAGTCGGTAACAAATTCGGTCCAGGAATGCTGTCGGAACCTGATCCTCTAACATCAAATCCAAGTCTAGGATGCACTTGTCTTGTGGGAGCATTTATATTCACACTGCTTCCTGCGTTATAGCTAGCAGAAACTCCATGCCAAGCACTAGCATCTGCACGATTAAGGCTGCTGGAACTTCCACTTGAAGAGCACTGTCCAACATTTGCTTCAAGAGCCTTTCTTTTACAGGATGTACGGCGACCGTCAGGACCAGATAGATTTTGCTCATTTTCCAATCCACTAGGCTTATATAGGTTAGAAAGTTCGGTAGCTTGACGGTTATCATCTCCACGACCCACGAAGCCATCATTTAAGTTGAGATTCTGAGGAACTGCATCAGAATTGGAGGTTTCAACAAACAGAGAGTTTGGTTCATACCACTGCCCATCTAACCTTGGACGTGCGTTTGCAGAGACACTCATGGAAGATGATAATCCATGGTCCATTTTCCATTCATTATGGTTGTCCTCATTCTGTGTGCCACTAGAGCTAGGCTCTGCCAAGCTCCATCTCCCCACCTCCTGCTCCTCTCGGCCAATTGAGTTCATAGATCCGATGTTCATGTCATTCGATGACAGCAAACAATCAGGTGGTCCATTTTCTATAGGATTTCGAATATTATTCCAGCACACCTTCTGGTCTATAGCAGCATTACTTGACGTAGAACCATGGTCAAAGAAGGTTTCAGGCATGGAACCAACTGTACCCTTCTGCCCCTGCATTAGGTCTACTTCGAGCTTCCAAGTAAATTATAGATTAGTCCTGAAGAACATTTCAAAACAATTAGCAACTCAATAATTGGCACGAGAAAGTGAAAGTGAGTGCAGCAGTAGCAATAAAAATGCTTCTACGTTGAGAACTTGTGTATAAAAGCACACAACAAGATAAATAAAAATGTTTTAATCGAATTTCAGATTCATCATAGTAAAAGTGTGGCTCAAATAAGATAATGCCAGCCTACGTTGACACCAAGACACCAATTGTTGCAAACAAAGTACTCATTAACACGAACCCAGCCATGCAAATGTCACTTTGAGTCTTAATTTGCATCGTTTAACACCATACACATTCTCTCCAACAATACAAAAGAAACAAAGAACATCAAAAGAATAGCATCGCATCTATGATCCAATATATCTAGTAAACTAGTGGTAATAATAGGATACAATGAGCTGAGGAAATAAGGAAAACAAAGCAAGTAGAAATTATAATACGAAAATGAGAGTAATTAGTCGGATAAATAGGCAATAACAAATTAAGCCAAGTAATCTCTCAGCCTGCAACGTTTAGTTTAGAGTTAAAACAGTGTAACTAAGTAAAAGAGGATAGTTCTTTGCCCAGTACTTGCTGCTAGCAACATGGTAATGTAGCCAACATTAATGTTAGTAATCTCAAATTCAATCCACCCAGGGATATTCAAACACTATACTAAACTTTGGTGAGCTAAACATAGAACTGGGACATTGCTATAATTGGGTGGACATTGGGTACAGGTAGGCAGATGCTAAACTTTTTCCTAGTACTTGGAGGATCTTAAAAGGTCATAACTCGAAACCCATGTCCAAATGTGTCGGCTTCTTCGAGCAAGAGCTGGAGAAACATAACAGGATACCAAGCTACTACATTTGGAATTTTGAAACATTTGAAGGGAATCAAAATCAATCAATAACAACCAATACAAAAAACCAGACAATGAGTAAGGATCAAGCTTCCTTGCTTACCCAGATAGAACAAAAGGCAAAATCATACAAAGAAACTAAAAAAGAATGCAGAAACAAGAAAGAGGCATTCCCAAACCAAAACCCACCATACAAAAGAATTGAAAATTGACAGAAAACAACTAAATCAAACACAACAAAATGCAATGGAGAACCGAAAGGTCAAACAAGGCAGCTAGGAGCAGCATCTCTCATAAATCAGCTATTTTACAAGAGACAGCATTTATAATCAAACAGCCTCTGAAAATATAGCAAACAAATGGAAGCCTTTGAACACAAACAGGTGATACCTCTAGAGAATATGCAGATTTCTGGGGGTAAAAACCATAAAGATCAGAGCTTTGAAAAGATAAAGGGTACCCTTTTAAACCAAAAAACCATAAAATTCAAGAGAAATAAAACGTAGAGAACATGCTCCATATCTCATCTGATCATCAACAGATCAAGCAAAAACAAACAGGTAAAAAACCCAGAAAACTCACCTACCGGGTGGCAATCAAAGACTTTGATCGATCTGAAAAAAAGAAAATTAACAAGAAAAAAAGGATTAGACCATAAAATAGGGATAAAAAAGCTGTGATTGAATTTGAGGGTATGCTCCTCTCGTTTCTCAAGCCAAGAAAGAGAAACAAAGAAAAACAAAAAGAAAACCCACTTGAGGAATGAGAGGAAGAGAGAGAGCCTTTTGATAGATAATATGAAACGGAAACACCATACAATGAAACAAAGAGAGCGACTATAAGAGGACATTAACCTGTAATTTACCAAATAACCCTACATGATAAAGGACAGAAGTAATGGTCATAAAAACAGCAGTTTCCTAACAAAAGAATTTGAGCAACACGAACAAATAAAAACTCAACAAAACAACAACAATGTTCACCTAGGCAAAAGGTGTCAATGTTGGGCCGCTTACCGAATGGCTTTGAAGTTTCCATCTCTATCTCTAAAACTAAAGTGTGTTAAATGGAAGGGGAAAAAAAGGTTATAAATAATTAAGATTATAGAATCCCGTCTATCAATGCGGTTCGTAGGCAAAGCCCCACAAAACACTAAAAACCCTTTTGTTTTGTCTTGTTTCACATCCTCTCTTGTTCACGGAAAGCGCCTGCTCTTCCCTTCCCTACGGCCTTTACGCCTCTTTTACACGTCCACATGCATCAACACCACTCTTGTCTCTCAGCCCATCTTTGAGACAAAAGAAATTCAATACCTTTCCTACACCTATAGACTATATAATTAATAAAAATCTGTTTTTTTTTTTTTAAGTTAGAATGTAAATGACCAATCACTTCAGATTATATTGAATCTTCTTCTTCTTCTCTCATAACCATTCAAAGGTGGTTGCTTTGCTTTACGTTTTATCCCTACAAATATGTCCATTTGGACATATGGGTTGTTGTTATACATCCACGTTGAAAATAATCTCTCTTTTTTTATTTGAAAATTGATTGATGAGAAGATAAAGCATTGATGATTCCCCATCTTCTTCACAGGCGAATATTTATAGAAATGCTGGCCTTTGCTTTTGAAAAAATAAAAGAAAATTGTCATCTATGTGTGATACCAACACACACTATATTTGGAATTTGGATACTTATGCACTAATTCAAACAGAGGAAATATAAAATGAAAAGAGAGAGGAGGTTCTGTTTTGACTTTTGTTAAATAAAAAAAAGAACAATGCTTGCAAGTTGAAGTGATTTTCTTTTTTTCTTTTTTTTCTCCTCCTTTAAGAGAAGAACTGTTAAAAAATATTAATTGATCTATAATTATTTTCATGAGCCAAAGGAGTTCATGGTCAACTATGTAAGTCCATATACCAACTAAATACTTGAAGTTAAATACAATGGCCAAATCAGTTCAAAAAATTTGAGGCCAACTAAATACTCAACACCAAATGTAAAGGACAAAATATGCATTAACCAAAAAAATGTGATCAAATTTCAAGATGTTGATTCAATATAATATTATTTGAATATTAAATTTAGTTGATATTTATATAGAAAGAAGGTTTGACTTACTGTATTGAACTATAGATTACAATGAAAGTTTTTTTTATTTTAATGGTTATAAAAATTCAAGAGTAATCAAACATAATTTTTTTTTAATAGTGATTACAGTAGTATCTGTAACCTAAAGGAACAACAATTGTTCTTATAATCACTTGGGCTAGAGGGCTTGTACATCAAACATAATTTTTTAAGCGAAATTATAATTAATATACATATAACTAAAGCTATAATTTTTTATTGTAATATACAAGACTTACAATTAATGTGACTTAAATTAAAATAAATTTATACCCTAAATCTACAGACTACAAGTATTAGGAGAAGTAGAACTCAATTCTAGGGGCTCAAAAACTAAGGAATTCAACCTTTATCAACTTCATAAATAAAGTTGAGTGTGAGTGTGACATATTTTTTTGGTATGAGGACAAACCTAACCATTAACTTTTACATTTTTATCAAATTGGTCACTATTATTTTAAGCTATATTTGACCTTCATTTTTTTAAAAAAGTCAAATCAGAAATTCAACAAAAATATTGAGTAAATGAATAATTTTTTAACGTTTCTGAGGTGACAATCCACGTGGATTTCATGCTAACGTTGAACTATTTATCTTATATGCAACATTAACAAAAAAAAAAATTAATTATAAAAAGTAGTAAAAAAATTTTAAAAAAATCCAAGAAAATATATTAAAATTCACATGATCTTACATTCAATAATTTATTTCCTAAGATAATTTCAACATAACATTTTATTCTTCTATAAGAAATGATTTCTAAATCCTTATCATTGAAGTTGGGAATACTACCTGAATCAAAATAGAAAATGAAACAGAAAACCAGAGAAACCTTGAACCTATAAGAAACCACACATGGCATGATGATTCAAACAATTAATAAGTAACCAAGATTAACATTGATGGTTTTAACTTCTTTAGCTACTAATTATCATGGCAGCATCACTTTCTCAAAACTATCACGAAGCAAAGAAAGAACAGTAAACAAACAATTCTAAACAGTTTCAATCCATCCAATTTATTTAGATCAAACAATCTTAGTTTATCTACCATAGCAGCGGGGTTCGAAGCATATGACCAGTACCAAACATGCTAAAGAAAGAATAGGTTTCCCAAAGGGTTTTGTGCACCTCTGCAATGAGAAGAAAGTTCATACATATGCTATATAAAACAGGCTAGGATAAGAAAAACAATGGCAAGTGAAGCCATTAGAGATAGATTGAAAATGTTTCTCGAACTATCATCATTGGAGAATGAGGAGAACATAGAAGCCGGGTGGATGATGGACCTGATGTCGAAATTCGTCTGATAATTCTTCTAAAGGAAAACTCCTGATAAACTTAATTCTTCTGAAGTGATATTCGTGATAATAGGCACATGAGTGCAGCCTGCATGGTAAGGCAAAGCGGTATATTTAACTAAAGCTCCCATTATGTTACCGGTCCAAGCGCTCTCCAGCAAATGAGGAAAGAAAATGACCTTCCGAGGTGAGTGATCTTCTCTCTATTCCTATTTGAAAATTTTCTTGTTCCCTAATAGGTTCTCGAATATACATATAAATCATTCTCTTCATATTCCAAAGGTAACTGCTCCTATTTTCTTGATGTCATGTATCACAGACACACGTCAAACCAGATCTTCCAATTCTATGAAATCTTCTTCTACAATTGACTGTAATTCATTTGTGGTTAGCGGAGATCCCACCTGCATAGCAGCCATTGTACAGAAAAACTAGTTCAGTTTGAAGAAAGAGTGCATCATTTTATAAAAGCTCAACTACTTCATGATCCTGAATATGATTTTTTCATTAAAAAAACAGCTTGAAACACTCGTGTTATGAGAAAAAGAAAGATTTGCAGTTTTTGTTATGAAAAGAACTAAGGGCTTATCTGTTAATGCATGCAAAAGATTCAAGTCGTTTGATACGGAATTGAGATCTAGAATACATGCATGTTTTGATAGAAATGTTTGTAAAACCAATGTCTGGTTGCACAAACAAAAGTATCTAAGCAAAAAAATGGCAGTAACATAGTTCCCATGAAGTAAAATATGGTCAAAGAACGGTTACCAGATCATTGGGCCGAACACCAATGTGACGAAAAGCTGAAACACTTGCTTCTGCAGAACAACTAAAAAGATTCTCTGATACACTATTTCCTGTACGAGGTTTGACAACTACTCGGCATAGCACGAAAGAAGCCTGCAGAAGGTTGAGACATAAATTTCATGGAGAGTTAAGAGTCCAAGACCATCCCCTACCATTGAAACTAATATAAACATATATTCATATCTTTTGCATAACATATCTCACAAACAAAATATCATACATTGAATGAGTATGCACACACTAAGACTTTACAACAATATTTAGGCAGATATTTACATACGGATAGACTTTTTATCCAATAGCGAAACGTAGAAACAATAACCAGGTAACTCCCATTTGTCTAATGGCATCTATTTGCCTATCCAACTGAATGGAAAACCAAGGTTATGTTCATTTTAGAAGAACAACAATGCATCCTTTCAGAAAACCATGAACATCAACAAACAAGACAGGACCAAAATTAACTCACTCAAATTTGGAAAAATCGGAGTTATTTTTGAAAATCATTTTCCCCCAGCATTGAAAAAGCCAAGGTCAATAATGAGGAATGAGGTTTTAGAACATTAAAGAGAGAATCACTAAAAAAAATAAAGCAAAAACAGGGTGGGTTTTGTTGGAGATGACACAATTAAATCTGCAATAGATACAAAATCTGTCAGTTTCAATTAATCACTACCTACCAAACATCAATAACAACAAGCAATTCCCCTAAACATTACCCCATAAAACCTCTTAAAAATAGGAGAAAAGCAAACCAAAGTAAAGGAACTTTTGTTTTTCACCTTGGCATCATGAAGCAGCGCATATTCATGCATAATCCAGGGAGTCCGAACTGCTTCCTTAACCGAATTAACAGCATAATATACAAATTTCGCTTTAGTCCCCAACACTACATTTCCACCATCAAACACATCCTTACATTTCCCTATTCTCCTCCAAAACCCTCCCTTTGCCCTTCTCCTCCTTTCCCCCCTCCCTGTACTCTTCATATAGCAAAACCAATGCCTTTTCCTCCCCCGATGGCCGTATACAAAGCAAACACCATCAGGCAAATCAAACGGCTCGTAATCGTACAAATTAAGCTCGCTAATCAAATCGTAGCCGTAAATACCAGCGGGATCGGCGGCGAAGGAGTTGTTTTTCCCGGTCAGATAAAAATCAAAAAGTACCTTTTCGGAAGGGTAAAAACGACATCCCGGTGGAAGATGATGTATCGACCTAGTCCTCGATGAATCCCCTCCTTTTCCTCTTATATCCATCAATGGAAGAATCGAATCTTGATTGTTGCACATTTGGGTATTCTTTTCCAGTCGAATCAGAGAGAGAAAAATTGTTCTTTTCCCAGGAATCGAAAAGGAGGGGTTCTGATTTCTGAATCAATTTGGGGTTTTAGGGGTTTTATACGAATTAAAAAAAATAAAATCGAAAGCGTGCATCTTAAGCTTTCCTTACAAGTGAAAGTTTTAGTATACAACTCATGTGTACGTCCTCCTTATCTATTTGTTTTAAATATTCCTTTTTTTTTACATTTCGAATGATTTAAATTCTGTCGGTTGGTGAGGTTGTATACAATGGGGGAGTTTCTTGTTGACGTGGATGGATTTCATTGGCTGTCATTATGAAATTGGTGACGGCGGAAATGTAGGGCGTGACTTCGATTTGTTCAAAAGAGAGAACGTACGGAGTAATTATCGTGACATTATGTTTGTTGAAAGCACGGTGATATGCATCCTGTCAGCCATTGGATCCAATCATTTGCTTCGCTGGCAGTTTAAGAAGATTGCTGATGTGTCAGGTAGTACGATCAAATGGTGATACGTGGAAATATTTTAACAAAACCTCATGGATTCTTTTTCCCATATTTGGGTGAGAGTACCAAGTATTTTCCCGGCTGTGTAGTAGTACTCGCTACAGAAAACCGATGGATTCAGGAGGTGGACACGTGGCTTGAGGATAAAGCGATTATGAAAGTGTTATCAACCACGTACGAGAAAATACAAAGGAAACATACGGGAGCAATCCGAAATTGGGAACACGTGTTAATATCAATTATGATTTTTGTGATTAATATTTTATAGGGTAAATTTCATGAGTAGTCATCGAATTATTATTATTATTTATTTTAATCACTAAACTATTCTTTTACAAAATTCTTATTATTTAAGTTTAAATTTGAAATATTTAAAATTCTTATCATTTGGTCCTCTATAATCCTTATTTTGAAACCCTAAATACCCCTTATAGATAAGCCACGACAACACTATAATCAATCTGATAACCTTTTATCGTCTCTTTCTTATGAACCCCGATCCTTATTTTGCACCACTTTGTTACACCTTGAACGCTTGTCCCCTCCGTCTTGTCTAAGCTAAGGCGTTCTTTCATGCCACCCAACTTTTTCTCTTTGTTATTTTCAACTAAAAAACAAAAAGAGAGAGAATGTTATGACTAATATGGTGTAGATTAAGGGTAAACTACATGGCTTGCCCCTTTTAGTTTTATATGTTTGATTTTGATCACTAATTAAAAAAACATGTTTTGCTCATTTACCATATCAATTTATAGTATTTTGTTCACTAAACCACTTACCACTGTGATGACGTGGCACATTAACCAAAGAGTTTATTTTTAACTTTTCCTTAAAATTCGAAAAAATATCAATTTAACCTATAATAAAATATAAATGTGATTTATAAATTTTAGATAAAATATCAATTTAACATGAAATTTAGATCAAATATCAATTTGATCATTAAAATCTACTAAAGATTAATGCATACTTTTTAACTCACAAACTTTAATATGTTAAAATAAAAATGGCAAATCAACTAAAATAACATTCAATCGTTATTTTTATTTTAAAATTGTATCTCAAATTGAACTTTTAATTCTGAGGCAACCAACTACAAAGAAAAGAGAAATTCCCGACTCATGGATAATGTAAACACACATTTTCACAAAATTGAATTTAAATCAAACATATGAATATTTTGCTTTGTTAATTAAAGAAACGGTTGTTGTATATAAAAATCACAGATACAAACACTTATATTTTACAGTATAGTAATTAAACAGTCAATGTCTAATAATTAAAAATATATTCTAAAATAGATATTACTTATAACAACTATAACCGATTAAACAAATAAATCACATCACAATTAAAAAAGCATTAAGATCTTATACTGTATTGTTTTAAAAAACTTTATTTGATAGGAGTATAATTTCTTTTTAAAATCAAAATCAATAAAAATAAATATTTTTAAAAAAAATCAAAAGTGATAATCAACTTTACTTGAAAAATATTTTTAAAGTCGAAGTAAAATTATTTATTCATTTTTATTATTATATTAAACAATATCTAAAATTAATATTTTTATCTATTTAAAAATATTTATCGATAACAAGACTAAACAACCTGACCCTGAATTCATTATTAAAATTCAATAAACCCAAATCAAACTCAAACCAACCTACCTTTGGGGACAAGCAAACTTAAAAGTATCCATAAAAAGGCAGTAAATAAAAAATCTTAAAGCAAAACCAAAACAAGCCATGTCTAGCGAGTATCAGAAACGCTATGAACTGACAAAAAAAAAGGATAGATAAAAGTTCCAAACTAAGATAGCCAAGTTTTCATAAGGGTCTCGGCCGAGAAACTAGACCCAAATTCCAGTCGCTCAAGAAACGAGGTTATCGTTCAGGGATAGTGAAGCCAGTTGGTCGGTTGGATGGTTGGCCTGCTGATGGGCAGCAACATTCCTCAACACCTCCATGGCTTCAGCTACTTTAGCCTTTAAAGCTTCGGGGGATTCAAGGAGATGCAAAACCTCAGTTTGGTCCATCTCCAGAAGCATGCCTGTAACCTTGGCCGCTGCATCACGCTCAAGCCGTTCAACAAGGGGGTACAAGCTTTCACCAAGCATCTGCTCACCAGTCACAAATTCAGGACACAAAGATCTTTAAGCTAAATAAATAAACCTAAGTCAATCCCAACTTTCAAAGAAAACAACAAAAAGGCTCACCGTCCTTTGCTGCTCGGGTGTTGCATTTGCAAGAGACGTAGCCAAAGCTGGAATTGGCATAGGCTGCCCGATGCCAGCATCTCGCAAGGGAATGCCACCCATGTCATATGGAACAGAAAGCATGCCTCCACCAACATTAGACAGCGGAACTTCAGGCATGTTTCGACCAGGGGGATAACGATAGGCTCGTCCCCTGGGCATCATCTGAAACATTTTGGAAGAATTACAAGAAATGAGTCAAAGCATAAGCATAAGCATAAGATACATGCGTACAGCTAACCTGTTGCTGCATCAATGGCATTGGTTGCTGATTTTGTTGGACAGCACCAGCTCCTCGTCGTCCCCCTGGGCGTTGGCCCTGCTGTACCATGGGAACAAAGAAGTTTGGTACAGGGGGGCCACCAGGCCTCATTCCAGGAAGCAGTTGCTGCTGATAACCAAAACTAGCCTGCAATAGGTAAACATAAGAAACAAGCTATTTCACCCTCAAATCTCCCTTTCAAACTGTGTTACACAATTGAAACCCAATAAAGATAACAAATAATACTAAAAAGTCATCCAAACATCTAAAAAATAAGCTTGGCAAGGACTAAAGATATTACTTGTGGAGGAAGCATGGCAGGAGGTGCTTGTCCATATAAAAATTGTTGGCCAAGACCTGGAGCACCAGGAGGGTACATAGGCATACGAGGAGCAACTGAAGGGATAAGCAGTCTCAATTGAGAAAACTGAGCCTGAATGATAGGCATATGTGAGAAGATACCATTCGAAATTCAAATTGATTCATAGAACTATTAGAAACAATGCCCAAAGGTTCATAACATGAATTTGACAAGAATTTCTTATCAAGATGCATGTCCCTTGACAAAAGAAAAATGCTAAAATAGAAGTACGCACAAATAACACCAAAAAATTAAACAGTACGAAATTATCCTGGGTCATATTACCTGTAGCCTTGCTCTTCTCTCTTCTTTCCTTTGTGCCACTGCAACATAAAGCGGTTTGCTAACAACCATTTTACCATTCATCTCAGCAAGCTGTAGATGGATAGCAACATGTTTTAGATTATGATCTCACATTGAGATGATCACCAAAATAAAAATAAATAATCCAAACTTACAGCACGGGAGGCTTCTTCGGGAGTTGAAAATGCAACAAACCCAGAGCCCTTACTGATTCCACTAGGGTCACGCATAACCTGTAGGGTAATAAAATATAAAAAAAACGAGATTAAAATAGTTAGTTTCAACAATCAAACAATCTAGAAGCATTTCACCAAACCTTGCAGGACGTAATGGTTCCAAACTCGGAAAAAAGTTCCTTCAACATTTCATCACCAATACTATCATCTAAGTTTTTAATGTACAAATTTGCTCCCTGAGATTTATCTGCAGCTTCCTTCATAGTTTGCTCAAATTGAGCTTTTAGCTCATTCTCTCTTTCAGATTTTTTCTGAGCTTTTCCAACATACCACTCTTTGTCTTCAAATTTCTTTCCATTAAGAGCTTCAACAGCTTTAGCAGCATCATCAGCATTTTCAAAGTTGACAAATCCAAAACACTTCGATTTCTCATCTGCATCCCTCATAACTACAGCACTAGTAATTTCACCATACTCGCCAAAAATTTTCTTCAGGTCTTCATCTGTTGTAGACTTAGAAAGATTCTTCACATAAACATTATTGAATTTGGCCTTATTCAATGCAGTTTCTCTTTCCTGCTTTCTAAGGAAACGTCCAACATAGACCTGCTTATCATTAATCAACATGCCATTTAATTTGTCGATCGCATTTTGAGCAGATTCTTCATTGTCAAATTGTACAAACCCATGGCCTTTAGACTGGCCAAAATTATCAGTAGAGATCTTGCATGAAAGAATATTGCCAAATGAAGAAAATGTATCATGTAATGCTTTGTGATCAATTGACTTGTCCAGATTCTGCAATCAAACCAAGAAACAGTGTATAGGTGAATATAAAAAGCAACTCATATCATTTTTCTACAGAGTATGTTGTACACAATTAAAGCAAATTGACCGCAGGAAGTAAAAGAAATGATCATTTGCAAAAATATTTGCACAAAAAATTAGCGCGCAGGGCGTGAGTATAAACAAACATGAGCAACACCTCTAGAAGACCTAGGAACATACAACCAAAATTACCATTCTTCTGATTTAAGAAGATAAATATTAGTAAGAATGAAATAGCAATCCAAATGGAAGAAAGGGGAAGGGGGGGGGGGGGATACTGAGAACACATTAATACCTTGATAAATATGTTTGCGGTACCAGTCTTACGAAGACTAGGGTCACGCTGAGAATACATGATACGGATAGGCTTATTATTCAGAGGAGTAAAATTCAGTAGATCCATTGCCCTAGTAGCTGCAGGCAAGAATAACAAAAAGGCACCGTCAATTAACTTTAAGAATTCAAAAGAAAGAACTGGTTCTCCCATATGATAATTATCTAAAACATGAAATTCAAAAAATTTTAAAAATATATTAGCATCTACAATTGTGTGCAATTTGCAGTCAGAATGATACTTTCTTATATCTACAATTGTGTGCAATTTGCACAATTCCATACAATCTAACGTCGATACTTCTTCAATTATTTTCACACTTACCGACGACATTACAAATCAATTACAGTTGGAAATCAGCAAATTGCATTGATACAATAATACACATCTAATCTTCACAATTAAATTAATTTGATGATGTAATCAGAAACCGAAGTATGCTGTAAATGCAGGACTTTCTAAAATCCAATAATGTATTATGAGAAAAGCTTTGTAATAATAATAAATAAATAAATAATCCTTAACTATTGCCTAAAAAACGGATTCATTCAATAGAATCTAATAAATCCTGAAACATTGAAGTTATCGAATGACAAAAGTATTCATAATTTTTGTCGAATTCAATAATCAATATTCATATTATAGATGAATTCGCAATCAAACTAATTACTCCAAGCAAGCAACCTTAGATCATTAAATCACTTAATAAAGGATAAACATTTTTAAAGTAAAGTAGAAGTCTAACCATCACGAAGGTTGTTATAATTGACATAACCGTAGCCAAGAGAACGGCCGGTGGCCAAGTCCCGGCAAACCCTCACTGAGGCCACCGGAGCCACCTGGCTAAACAGTTGGTAAAGTTGCTCATCGGTAACAGTAACATCAAGATCCCCGACATAGAGAGACGTGAGCATGAATTGCGCTCCACCGGCTCCCGGAGCGACGCCATTTGGACCGGAAACCGGCGCCTGCTGCTGAACCTGACTCTGTGCCATCCTCAAAAAAACTAACACTAACTCTCCTAGATCCTTCTCTTTTTTTTGGGAATTTTTTTCCCTTTTTTGTTTTCCTCTCCTATCGCCTATTAAATCGAAACTATAGAGAAACAAACAGATTAAAATATGCGAGATATTTTTGACATTAAAGAGGAAAGGGAGGGATTTTTTGTACCTAATTTTAACATATTTCTAAAATATTACGAGGAAATATTCTAACAATCAATTATATAATTTGATTGATTATTAAAATATTATTTATTAATTTAAAATTATATTTAAATTAAAATATTTTTTTAATCAATTATAATAAGTACAAATAACATTTATTCTAAAATTTATTTTTAATTTTATTATAAATATTAATATTTAAACACGTGATTTATAGAAATAATAATTATTTTCTTAATTATTGAAGCTTTGTATCAAATCTAAGTACTTAATTACGTATAATTTCTTTAAAAAATGACGTGTAATTATAGTTTGACTTAGCCATAAATACTGTTTAGCAGCATCTCAACAAAATTCTTTTACCAAAAATATCTCAACAAAATTCTAAAAAAAGATTAGATTTTTTTTTCATTTAAATATATTTAAATTAAATTTTATGATTAGAATATTGCGGAAGAAAAAAAGTATTAGTTTAATTAAATTATAAACCTTGTAAAAAATAATGTTAGAAAATTTCAAACAAACAAAAGGGATACAAATTTATATCTTTAAATATTTGGAAATATAGTGGGCTTGGTATATTTTAACCCGCTAAAATTGGATCCGAAAAGTTCCGACCCGCATCAAAATTGTATCTGGGCCTACAAAACAAGGTTCGAATACATAAACGTAAGGTTTTCCAGGCCTGGGGCTGCTGGGCTACACATATATATTATTTTTTTATATAAAAAGAATTCATTTTCGATTTGAATACCGCGTTTAAGAATTGTTTCTGATCTAATTCATAGGAATTAATAGAAAAGATAAATTCCTTATGATATATCAGATCCGATTTGATTATTGATAGAATAAATAGATATGTTATTTTCGGAAATTTCTCTTAGTGAAAATTATGGTGGAACGTGTATTCCCTTGTTCTCGCCATGGAATAGATAATTATTTCGAGAACACTCACGACCCACCTACTGGTCTCTACGGTTGCCATCGTTTTCAATTCTGAAAACAACCCAAGTACAGTATTAACATATCAGATTCATAGGAGCCTATAGCCTACAGACAAGAAACTATATGATTAGAAGTGGATAGATCCTTGTCACTGATGTTTCAACAGGTTAAATATGTTTATCCCATAACCAGAACAGGATCCAGGATCCATCCAATTCGTTTCACACCATGATCAGAGAATGAAAGAGAGTAAATAAATTTGGGTTTTCAAGTCAGGGAATAAATAAGGCCATTAGAGTACAACAACACTGCTTGTGTCTTTGTTCTTTCCTGCTGCAACAAAAAAGAACAGAAACAGATGCCGATAAAACTACAGCTTCGTCATTCATTAAAGCAGGGTTTTTTGTTTTTGGTTATTTGATTGGAAGTTGAGACCCCTTCATCTGCTTTCCGGGTACAATGGGAAGAGCTCCAGGGTTCTGTTTTCAACTTCTTTACTCGACGATCTGTTCATTTCTTCTTCCTCGAATGACCAGCTTCTGCACTTCCTCTTATATGGACTGTCCTCTTCTCTTTCCATAATTATTTCCACCTATAATAATGCATGATCATTAGCTTCATAAACAAAAAACTAACCCTAATATAAAAATACCAAGTGGATTAGGCTTCTGCTTAGTGCTTACCCTAGTATCCAAAGTTATGGGAGTAATGGGAGCTGTGTTTCTAGGACACTGGCCAAGTCCAAGGCTGTTTCGCTTCTGCTTTTGTCTCTCACGTGCTTTATGGTTTTGGAACCAGTAAAAGACGTTCTTCCCTTCGATCTTCCCATACTTCCCGAGCTGCTCGGTGATTTGCTCTATTTGTTGTGCGTTTGGGGTTCGCATCCCACCTCGATACAGCATCTCCAATATCCCTATCTGCTCTTGCGTTGGGTTCCACCGCGTACCCCCCGGATGCGTTTCCACCTACACAGCATAACGTAAACTTCTTTCAATATCGTAACTAAGTGCACGTAGTACAGGTAAATAATTGAGGAAACGGGGTGGACTGTACCTGAGGAGAATGACGGTTTCCGTCACAGGATCCGATATCGAGTTTCCGATGTCCACTATCTGGTCTAATGAAGCTCTTGAGATCGAAAGATGAGACGATGGTTGTATCCGTGGAGTTTGAGTGGATCTTGGGAGCAAGAGGGCGTAAACGCTTACAGCCAAGTGAGAGCACTGGTTCTTGCTCCCAGAATCCACGAGCCAATTGATGCACCTTCATGTTTACCGTGGTGGAGATGTGAACGATGGAGAGTGATGAATTATATAGAAGATTGGAAAACATGGAATATAAGGTAGATTAAGAGAAAACAAAGTGGGATAGGAGGTGGTGCTTTGAAGAAACCAGACCAAATGATGAGCTGTGGTTGACTTGTGATTTCCTATAATTTTAAAATAATAAAAAAAGTTTAAGTTTAAATACAAATTATTCTATATATGAATGTTGATAATTGATTTAACTAATTAATATAGTTTTTTCATCGTTAATTGATTTTTGGTGCGGTAAATATCAATATTTAATTTTAGATATTAGTATTTATTTTATATACTAAACTAAGGTAGTGGATGTAAACCTATTTGTATAATCAAATCATCACTATAAATTTTCGTATATAATTTTTTTATTTTTAATTACTTTTGTAATTATTACTTAAATCTAATTCACTCTTTTTAATGATTCATTAATTTCGAGTTTAACATTTTTAAAATTTTTTAATACGAAACATAAAAAATTATAAAAACTAAAGATTTATATTCTATTAGAAATGATGTTAATGATTACAAGTTCTTATGGCTTGGAGTTGTGTAGTCTAATCGTGTGGGTTGGAGATAAGGTGGAAGTGCTTTTCGGTGGCCTACGGTTTTGTTTCTTTACGCTTCTCTCTTTCTCAAACTATTTCTTTCTTTTAAAAAAAATTACTGATTATTATTATTAATAAAAATATATATTTTAAAAACTTCCAATCAAATAATTTAAATATATATTTTATAAAAAATAATTAATTAAAATATAAAATAATTATAGTCAATATTAAAACTATTAAAAAATTAATAATAAATATATTAAGTAGGACATATTGAATACTATTTTATGTATAAAGCGGACGTGGTAGAGGAATTTGAAAAGCTTCCTCCAATCCCAATGCTTTCAAATGGAATTCCTTTGCTTTCCAAGATACGAAGAGGAATGAGAGACACCGGGAAAAGGAGAGCCAAAAGCTTACCCTATGTAATTCTGGGGAATCATATTTTCTAGCAGTTTAAAGACTTTATATTTTAATATATTATTTATCAGCACATTATAAATTATAGCATAAGTCTTTATTTTAAATATTTATATTTTATTTTCAATTTTAAATCCTAATTTTGTCAATATATATATTATGTTTTTTATATTTCATATTATACTAAACCCTCAGAACTCAGTTCTTTTCTGTATATAAAATTTGTCATGTGTTATTTATCGTAATTAGTAGGGGTTGTATTATTCGGTTTTAATTGAATTAATCGACCGAATCAAAATTATTTTGATTAATTTTTGATAAATTTGATTAATGGTTATTTTTTTGAAAATTCGATTATCGGTTAATAATTAACCGAATTAATTAAAATTATTATATTGTATATATATTTATTTTTAGTCATTTAACTTTGAAAAAATTATAAAATGTTTATTAAATATTTTATATTATAAAATGGTCATTAAATTTTTATTAAATTAGTCTAAAATGAAAGTTTAGTGACTAAAAAAATTATTTTAGTATAATTTAGTGACATATTACGTAATTTAACCAAAATTTATAATAAATTTCGGTTAATTTAATCAATTTGGCTAATTAATCGAAATAATATATGTTCGGTTAATTCGATTAAAAGTAATTTAGTTCGATTAACGGTTAAAATTTTAAAAATTCTAATTAATTTATTTTGACATCGACCGAATTAACTAAATGTACACCACTAACGATGAATACGTTGGCCATGCAACCGTACATTCAATTATTTATATTAATTACTATTTCCAAAAGTTTATATATTTTTCTAATGCGTAAATAATAATTGCATGTGTCCCTTTGTACGATGAGGTTTGAATATACAACTGGATTTGATGATCACTATCGCAGGATACTTTGGAAACACTTGATGGACTTCAGCACGTGTGAATCTCATCACCTACCTAAAATTACACGTGTGTGTGAGGTCCAATTATAGAAACAAGCTTCTTCTCTATTTTGAAATTATTAATTCCGCAAGGAATTTAAAAAGATCAGAGGAAATAATAGGTATTTTTTGGTATTAAATTTATAAATTATATGTGAATTTTTGACGTAATGTATAATATGATATATGAATTCAAAATTAATTTATTTCAAATAAATATAAGTATTTATATATGTATTATATAATATCTCTTTCCTTTAATAAAATGATGTCCATCAAAAGAATATTAGTCATAAAATTATGTATATAATTATTAAAAAATCAAAATTTGTATATTATATTATATACTAAATAAAAATTATTATATAATTTTAAGATTTATCGATTCAATCGTATTTTATGATGATTAATAATAGTTATAATTTTCTGAAAAATTAATAGTTATAATTATTTCAATGCATGATATATAATGTATCTATCTTAAAAATTATGTCTCGTATTAATTTTCACTTAATTTTAAAAAATGTTATATAATATATGATGTAAATCGTAGAGTAATTAAAATATGTTAAATCTTATATTTTATATTTTAAAGTAAAAATACCTTAAAAAGTTATAATAAAAAGATAAACGATAATTTACGCCCAAAAATATTAATAAATCATTTTCTTAATCGTGAAAACTTCAAATGTGAAATCTCCCTCCCGTAGGTAGAAATATTTATAAAAAAATGTGAAATGTATCCCAATTATATTTAACTTAACGACAATCTCGCGTTTGCGTTCATATCTAGTATCTACCACTAAATATGTCTCTTTTCATCGTAGAATTAAGGATTCAACCCTCAAGATTTTGTTGCCGGCAGCTGATGTGGCCTCTCGCCCCCTTCTCTTCCGACGTCTTGCCCTGCACAGCCGAGGAGATCTCGACTAATTTGCCTACCACCTGTTTGTGAAAATGTTTGGGGGTTCTTTGCTTAACAGCTCATGCTCACAAAGCTGCCTATGACTTCCGACTGTAACCCAAGAGCCGAGGGTGCTGGGGTTTAACACTCGCAGCTTGAAAAAGGGTATATTTTAAAGGAATTCAGTAGCTAAACAGTTCATGTGGTTGGTGTAGAAGCTTTTTCTGTGTATCTGTTCCTTGAAAAGAGATATTTACTAGATTGGAAACAGGTAATTCTTTGGAGGTTAACTAAATACTCAGACTGGCCCATCTCTGTCATTCCTTAGCTTAACGACAAACACAATGACTGTGATTAGCATCATATCAGTGTTGACATATTAAGATTAATCATGAGGTTATTCCCCCACAAGCTCTTAAGCTGGAATGCTGGATTATAATTTTAGAGAAAAAGTTAAAATGAGGTTAAAATAAGATATAATTAAAATTAGTTTAAAAATTATAAAAAAAGGTATTGATTTTTTAATATACGTCAAATTTTTATAAAAATTGTAAGAATTTAGGTATATATCGAATTTCTTATAAAAATTATTTTTTAAAGTATAAAAATTTTAATATGCACTAAAAAATTAATATCGAAATTTTTATAATAAGTTCGATTGTGTCTCATTTTATTATAATAAACATGAAATAAAATCCATTGTAAATAATATTTTAAATTAAAATTATATATATTATGATAATAAATATATAGCAAATATTAAAAAATTAAATCTCAAATTTTAGACTATAAAATTTAAAAATATATTCTATATTAAATTCTCTAAACATTATTTTCAATACCATATCTTTAAACTTAAATCTAAATTTTTTATATAAAATCAAAAAATATCAAAAAAATATAATAAATTTTTATTCCATTATCAACGTTAATTCCACTGCCTAGTTTATATAGGCAGACATGATTATGTGCCTAATCTTATTTCCCATTTTTTAAATTACATCACATGTTAGGCTGATTATTACTTTGCTTTTTAAAACATTTCTGTTTATATTTTCTACTGTCCCAATCAAGATTTTCTGTACGTGACTCCCACGTACGTTTACTATTTAAAGCATATTATAGGTAAATAGGATCTTGTCCCAGTATCTGTCTTAAAATATCAGTATTAAGTAAATTCCAAACTCTATTTAATCAAAGATTATATCATTAACTTTTTCATTATGTTATTTATGATTTATGTAATCAAGTCCGTTCATCTTTAAGTAATTATTTAATAACTACCCGCTCATTTGTTATAAGAAAGAAAGAGATGACAATTCATCTTAAAAAATATGAGATAGATGAATATAATTAGCTGGAACCACGAATGATGTGATGAAAAGAGTTCATGATATAATTTTTCTTATTTAATTATAGTGAAAATTCGCATAAAATCAACTCAAAATATGTCCAACATTACAACAATGATTTGTGGTCTTAAAAATTCGTACCTTTGCCTTAAAAAATAAAACTACACTCTAAACCCTATAAATATATACTAAACCCTAGTTTTTAATTTTAAAATAACATTAAAAATTAAAGAATTTTAAAAGTTAAAAATTAAAGGAATATTACGATAATAATTTTGTAAATAAAGATGTAAACTAAGATTATATAATAACTTTTTTACGGAATAACGTATCCTAAACTTTCACATTTTTTTTATCATAAACCACCGCACCATGATCATGAAATTTTTGTCGGTCAGTCCATCAGGCTCCAAATGTAGTGAAACATTTCCTTGTCTTATTCCCGGTCCCAGAGAATAATATCAAGTTTTGAATGAAACCAATCATCAAAATGACGTCCATCCATAACGAGATGATAAATAACGTGATGAATAGGTTTATTTAATAATTTTTGAGTGAACAATTATTTAAAGATGAACGGTTTTCACTATTTAGACTACGGATGACGTGATAAACATGGTTCACCTAATAATCTTTCGATGGGAAGAGAATTTCGAATGTCGTGGATCACATTGTAGGACACTTGTCAATCCATGAATGGCTAGTCAAAATTTAACACAAACCGTGGGATGTTCATATTCATCCGAATCACAAACATTTCTTTCTTCACTATCAGTTTGTGTCAGTCATTTTTAAAATTCTGAAATTATTAAAATTAATGTGTCCATATGAAGATGAGACTGAAACTGGGATTGATTTGCATGAAAGGAGTGTGGATCCCACACAGTGGAAGAAACGGTGCCAAGGCATTATGAGGACGACACTGGCATCATTTGCACGTGTCTATGGACCACATCCCATCATCATAAAACAGGTAAAGGAATACGAGTCCTTGTCCTAAATCATATAACTCATGTCACTTTAACACAAAGTTAAAAAAACAACAACATGCTGTTGCCTGTTGCTGTCCATATCCTAAGGTCTGTACATTTTTATACCCTTGGTCTTGGTTTTCGTTTTGCTTGGAAACCTTTTCAGCTTGCAGAAACTCAGAGAAATGGGATGAACCTGAAAAAAAACTGTTTGCTTTACTTCTGTATATCAAGCTAAAATAAAGCCTAAACGTGCGCATCCACTTAAATCTATAATGCGAACCAGAACTTAGTGATGACATTAACTCTAACATGTAAGAAATGACATGTTCGAATCTCATCGTCTCTAATCCCTGCTCTACAGAAAGATAGTGGGGTAGGGTATATAGGAAAGCAAATGGAAAAAAGATGAGAATCAATGAAGAAGATGGTCGCGTGGGGAGGGAAATGGGAATGGTCAAGTCGTGGTGCAAATGAGCAGGAAAAAGACACAGAATTCCAAATGGATGACAGTGGAAGCACAGTGTTGAATTGATGGCACTGAATCATCCTCACTATACAAACTTTCTCACCCCTTTTCCTTTCCTTTGTCTTTTCCATTCTTTCTTTTGCTTTTCCTTCTTCCCAATCACAATCCCAAACCCTTTCTTCTTCTTCATTTTCTTTAACCTAAATGGCTAAAACTAAAAAAAGGGTTAAAATCTTGACCTCTCACACTCTTTAAAACTCCTTCATTACTGCTCTAACGTACATGGAATATATTTTTAAGATTTCTCTACTGTAGTCTGTATATCATAAAGCTACTATACTGCATTATTCTTCGTGTAGGGTTTAAAGTTTTAAACTTTAGAATCATCACTCTCTCCCCTTGCCAATGCGTATCGGTTCAAGTGCCAAGCAATTGCCAAGAGTTGTCCCACGGCTCATTTTCTTGTCTGAAATCAACCCTAGACTGGTCCCTCCATGAACTTCACAATACTCACAGCCATTGATTTGATCCCATTTCCACCCTAAAAAAGCTTGGCGACAGATGGTAGAGAGATACTCCATTTTCAAGTCACGATTTGTCAACCTTTTCCCCTTTTTTATGGTCTTTGTGGATACTGGATTTGTTTGTCTGCTGGTGGATCTGTGAACTTTTGTTCTTTGAAACGTAAAGCTTTTAGGTTCAGTTGACGATGGAAGTCAAATGACATTAACAAACAAAAACACTTTAAAATCAATGGAAATAAAGAAAGGGAGTATGAGTTCATCACAAAAAGTTGTGGGGGAGAAACAAAAGGATTTATTGTTTATTTATTTTGCTTTAACAGGGTCATTTTATAGATCATTTTCTTGTTTGTCTGTCTTCTCGACAAAAAACCTTGTTTATCACGTCATTCGTGGTCTTAAGTAATCATGATCGTTTATCTTAATTTTTTTAAGTGAACCATCACATCTTTCCTAACTGTAATTGATTTTGGATGAATAAACAAGTTTAATTTTTTGGTTAAATATTACTTACCGATATAATCAAAATTGTATAACGAATTAATACATCAAAATTTTATGATTTTTTTTATTTAGGATGCCATTCTTAAAGGAAAATTTAGTTTTTTTTCCAAGTAATTGATTTAATATTATTACTTTATGTATGATTTTTTTTAATAATTATTATCCTATTTTTTTCAATGCTTGAATACATTATAATTTTATTTTCTTTTTCTTTTTTTATTAATAAAATCAAGTTGTTATTGAGAAGAAAAAAAATTAATTCAAAACCAAAGAAAGACAGCCCGAGGTAAGACCAGAAATGAAATGTGGTTGAAAGCCCAAAACTAATACAACTTAGATTGGATCACTTACTATTCCATGAGAGAATCAAAAAGACAAAGAAGAACGAAGTATCGCTGTTTATCAACAGTGGGATTCTGATTTTTTATTATTTTTCTCTTGTTTTTATCATTTCAATCTTCATCAGTAGAGTCAGGGTACTTGTTCAAATCAGGCTTTCGACCAGGGTTCGAGGAATTAGAAGCTTGACGACGATGAAGCGAGACGGTTTGTAGAGCGTCGACTTTAGCGCCGACCTCGGTTGCTTTCTTGCGTATGGAAGCGGGAGAGATGTCTCCAACTTCATCGTCCTCTCGTACTATAAGGTCGGGGAAGTTGAGTGTAGCCGAAGGTCCACGCAAGTAGAAGACGGCGGTGTCGTAGGCACGAGCGGCGGCTACCGGAGTGGTGTAAGAACCCAACCAAATCCTGGAACGCGTGTTTGGCTCTCGGATTTCAGCCACCCATTTCCCCCACTTCCTCATCCTTATCCCCCTGAATGGTTTCTTCTTTTGTTGCTGCTGCTGGATGCTTTTCAGCTTTTGTTTCTCTCCATTTGTTGAGCTTGAACTTGAACAACAAACACCTTCCATTGAAAGACCCTAATGAAACCTAAACTACACTAAAAATTACAGAAAAAAAAAACTTTCATGGATTTTTCATTTTTCTCTTGTTTTTTTAGAGATTATATAGTCGATAAATGAATGCAGAAGCAAGAAGCATTCGTTTCCTACTTGGTTGCAAAATCTGTCGTCAAGGAACGGCCGCCATCTTGATCCTACTTAAAAATAAATCCAAATTTGGCCGACAAAATCCATCACCTCCTATATATGTTAAATGATGTTAAAAAATTATTAGATATTCTAATTTAATATTTAAATTTTAAATATTTTATTTTTATCCTAAATTATAATCTATTATAAATTAGTCTTTAAATATTTTAAATAATTTAAAATTTACCTTTAAAATATACTGATAATGTAATAATAAAATTAGAACACTTAAAAGATTTGATAAGCAATTTAAAATAAAGATTACAATTTAAAAATAAAATTAAAATGTTAAAAAGTTTAAGATCAATTTAAAATGAATGTTATAATTTTTCAAATTAATAGCTTCTCAGCTTCAAAATATTAAGGTAAATATCAAATAAAATTATTATCGTCATCAAAGTATTAATATTATATGTTACATCTAATTAGTTATTAAAGTATCGTATTTAAATGTATATATTAATTTTCGAAATCTTATAATTCAAATAATACTTCTTACTTTCTTTTTGTTTTGAGTGAGCTATGGAAGTGTGGTAATTTACCAAACCAAATAAAAAGAAAGTAAACCTTTTGATATGCCGACAGTTTTTTTTTTTTTACCAAACAAATGCCGACATGTTTACTTAACTATGCTAAATCCTTTAAGTAATTATTGTGCAACAAAATTAACTCAAAATACAGACAGACGCAACATAAAATCTTAACATTAATTCTATTTAGAAAAATAATATTGTATGTATTCTACGAAACCTACAAAATTATTTAAGAGAACAAAAAATCGATGGTGGATGAGCTTGAAACTGACTTTTTCATCCGAACAATTTATTTATTTTGATTATTTTTTGATTTTGTAAAATTTTTATCTTAATTAATTCGGATCGATTAAAATTATATATTAAAATGTGATGAATAAATTTTTTATTAAAGATTTTTGTATAAATATAAATATTATGTATATTCAGGGTCAGTTTAAATTTTTTTAAAGTCACATGTAATTTATTAAAATAAAACTCTTACTTGATATAATTTTTTTTTCTTTAAAAAATACTTTAATAAAAAATTATTATTAAATTATTCTCTTCAACAATAAAAAATTAAATATTTTTTAATTTTTTACCTAAAAATATTGTTTCACGTTTTAAGTTATAGATCATTGTTATATATACTCATAATTATGTATATTAATATTTAATTTAATTTATTTTTTATTTATTATTCTAAACTCAAAAAGTGATAATTCTGCAAAAAGTCATTTGCTTCTTGTATTTGTTTTTTTTTTCAATACTGCTTAATATATTAGTCATTAGTTATTATATCACGTGCTTGAATAAACAAGTCTTTCACCGAAAGCAAGCACAAATTACTGACTAATTTAGTCGGCAAAATACATTTATTTAAATGTTTGGTTTTTAATGTTTTTTTAAGGTATATATATATATATATATTAATTGGAATCATTTATTATAAATAATTAATAATTTCAAAAAAATAGCTATTATAAATACAAAATAAAAATAGTTAATCTAATCTCTATTTAATATACTATTTATTTTTATCACTCTTTTCTAATATATTAGATATATATTTATGAAAAAACGAAGCTACAACATGGTTAGAGAATGTGGCCTCCAATTTTGTATATCGTAAAATATAATGAAAATTTTATCTATTTAATTTTTAAATTTTTAATTCATTTTAATTTATTGCAATTAATTATATTTTATTTCATAATTTTAATTTTTAAGTCCACTGATGTTTTCATATGCATGGATAAATTTCCATGTCTCTTATAAATTATTCAATTTATTATAAAAATAAATGGTATATTCTCTGATGCTATTTTTATTTATGGTTCTAGTAATATTAGCGTGACGTTCATCTTAAAAGATAAAAACAAATATAGAAAACATTAAGAGATGATTGTATATTTTTTAAATTTATTTTTTATATTATATATATTTATATATAAAATTTATACTTTAAAAAATTTTATTCAGATAATTTATGATAAATAATAATATAATAAATGATGACTAAAAGAGCGACGTATCTTTCTCGTCTTATTTACGGGTATTTTAAATAGTGCTGATGAAGTGGTTGTTAATCAAGATATTTAATCTTATTCTGTTATAGTGTATAAGCTGGTTTAATCTTTTGGTTTAATGTATTTTAATCGTTCGGTCTTAGTATAATTCTATTTGCTTTATAAATATTTTCATGTGAGATTTTTAATGAGGCCAATAATAATATTTTTTAATAAAAACAGATAATATTTATGCAAAAAAATAAATTTAATTTCACTTTATTTATAGATATTATTTTATAATATTTTTATATTATAGAAAAGAAACTACGTATGATTGATGAAAGGATATTTTTCTTCTTTTTCGTCCGAATAGTCTATTGTAATAATCCCCCTGTCCAATAGCCGAAATATTTGGGGTTTTGATCACAAAGAACACAATTTAGTCAACCAAGAGACCCAATGTTTATGGGCCTACAAACTGACTTCGGATCCAAAATTCAGAAGGTGTTTCTGGAACACAGACTTGAAAAAAAATGTAGACTTTGGCAACATATTTTGGAGAAGACAATCATGAATGTTTTTTTTTCCTATTAATTTATATTATTTTGTATCGTATATATAATTATAGTGATAAATATCTTAATAGAGATGTTTTATATGCACAATATCAAACTCGAGACTTAGTGATACCGAACTGCTTAATATGTGAACAGATCTCGATGACCACAAATGTGTTTTGATTATGATTTACGACTAAAGGAACATAGATTATACCCTTTGGAATCAAAACCTTTTGAAACAGTTAACATAATCTGATAATTAGATTGCAGGACATATACTCCAAACATGTCGAGCCTCGAGCCAATGTCGAGATTTGAATATTATATCTTAAAAGTGATTGCATGAATAATTAGATTAAATTTCGGATTAAGCGAAAGACCGAGAGAGGATAGAGAGATGGGTTTGATTGAGTAAGAAGTGAAGGATTGAGAATACATTTTAGTGGTCTTAAAGGAAGTGGGAGCATGTGCTGCCAAGCTCCACATGGGGTAGAAAGGAAGCACAATGGAAAAGTAGAGGTGGGCTCGAGAGATTGAAGATGGTTAAAACATGGGAAAGTGGCAGAATATTAATGCAGTATTTGCACAGTTACAGCTAGTCATTTCTGAAAGACTGAAACTTTACTTAAAAAAAATAACACTATCATGTGATTGTCCTTGGGGTCTAATGAGAAGGCTCTGTTGGGTTTGCAGCAATTCAAAGCATCTAACTGACTACAAAGAGTTGGTGCTCAGAAATAAAATTATAAAATGTCAGAGTTGAAAGCGATGTTAATAAGTAGGAATGTGCAGTTTGGAACCCCGAACCTTAAAAAAGATATCGTTAGGAGAGAGAGCTACGTGTCACGACCCACCAGTAACAATGAGGTTAATAAATCATCTTTGGACATTCTTGAAGAATCCATGCACCAAGAAAGCTTCCAGAATGACCTATATCCATCTCAAGGATTCTATCACGTTCTAGAATGTTCCAGGAGGTTCCACCAAGATCTAGACACGTCTAGAAGACTCTAGATAATTCTCGAAGGTTCTAGAACATTCTAGAAGGACGGAGAAGATGTTGGAAGCATCTAGAACATTCTAGAAGGATCAAGAATGTTCTAGAAGGCCCTGGAAGACCCTAAAAAAGATCAGGACTACTCTGGAAGTCTTTAGAGTTCTCTAGAACATTGTAGATATGTAGAGATAGTGGTAGATATCTCTAGAATTATGTAGGTCCTAGTAGATATTTTAGGAGGCAAAGTATGAACCGTCCGATCAAATAAATCATAGCCGTCCATTCGGGAGGTGAGAGCCTATAAATAGGGTCACCCCCTTCATTTTGTTAACAACTTGAGAAGTTGAACACTCTTGTACATATTTTCTTAAAGCTTAATACAAAAGCTTAATACAAAAGCTTTCCTTTAAATTCCTTTGCTTTCTCTTGTCTTTCTTTGTTTAGCCACCAGGTTGCGTGTAAGCAAGGCTTGCTAACATTGATCGGAAAGTGTTAACGCCGTACGGATCGAGTTTGAGAGAAGTAAGTCCGTGACGAATACCGAACATGAACCATTGAACATGTATTTTACCAAAAAAAAAGTGCAGTTTGGAACCCTTTTCAGTGTTGATAAGATGGTGTAATCAGTTTAAATACAAAGGGGGAGAATCTGTAAACAGTAACAACAACTTTTATTCAATGTCACTATGTTCTTATGATCAAATATATACCCTTTCCAAGGAAAGGACAAAACACAGTGGGGCTTACTTTAGTTGCCTGGTCTGTTTTCCAATCTAACAGTCTAATTCCCACCAAAATTATAAAAAAAATGGGTTATAGGTGAGTTAGGTTGAAGAAAAGGAAACTTGGGGTTAGGGTCTTTACATCAGCTTTATTATTCCATTTTTTAATCGTGTTTTCACACTGTTTATTCCTTGTGAATGAAGGTGTTCGACAAAATGCCTGACTGAAGAATGACCTTTGATCAATGACGAGTTTGCTTGAACTTACAGTCTACCGCGTCAATCAAACTCAAACGGTACAACAATTTTGTTTCCCTTTTGAATCCTGATAAACGTCACACTTGCTAGCTAACTGGGGACATTTTTTATGACCTAATCCTATATGATAAAAGTCCAACTTAAAATCAATACGATTCTTGGAATAAAGAAAACCCCTTTAATTTGGATGAAAAATCATTGTCAGCCATTTTATTACCAGAAACTGATGGGAAATGTTCCTGAATTCGGTTTCTGGATAGGGGAATGGAAGCAGGTTGTGATACTTACTCCTAAGCCAATTCATATTAATGTTGACATTAATTTTTTTTTTCAACTGAAAGTATGTGTAATATCTAATATAATATAGTTGAATTCGAATCGATAAAAAATATCGAAATTCGTTCGATATATAATACCTTTAAAAAATATCTTTCTTTTCTTAAAGTTCTCATTTCTCTTCATCTAGATAGAATCGAAATTTTTATATAAAAAATCACTTATCAATTTTAGAGTTTAGAATCCATGAAAAGGTATATCCATATCTTACATAAAATTAATTGATATTCATATTATAGAACAATAAGGACAAAACATATGAACAAAGCATATTCCAATTTGTTTTGGGTCGGGAATGAAATTAAAATCAAAGTCAAATAATACGAATTTAAATTTAAATTTAAAGTGTTTAAACTTAAAATTGATGATTATCTCTTTTAATGATATTTTTTATTATTTAAATTTAAATTATTTTTTAAGAATATAATATATTTTATCATTAGGTTAACACTCGTATCAACTAAATATATGACTAGTGATTAAAATATTAATTTTATCATCGATTATCAGAATCATTATATAAAGTTACCGAGGTAACTTTTGACCATGCAATAGCCTGAATTAATGAGTTTCTTTGGAAATAATTAGAGGTAATAATTAAGAAGCCTTTAATCTCATCTAACCCCCAAATGAGCACAACACAACAAAAGCTAAATCCTTCCAAAACTCCCCAAAAGAGAAGAATTAATTGGTTGTCACAGAATCAGTAAAAAGAAACAGAATGGGACCAAAATATGTTTGACCGAGTTAAAATGGGTTATTATATAGCAAGTGAGTATTGAGTAAGAAAAGGCCATGTGAGGGTGGGAGACCACCAGCTGGCTATGTCTATTTTCTGGGAATTTTCTCAACATATTTTCTTCCTTCTTGAGTTAGCTTTTGTGTTCTCTTTAATCTATTATAACATATGAAAGACATGGATGGTGAAAAATGAATATATACAGCTTATAAGCTATTAGGAAGTAATTTTTGGAATATGGTTTTCTCAAATTAAAAGGGAAAAGTGCCATATTTATACAGTATTTGATGTACTCACATGCAAAAGAATTAGTAAGAACAATTAATGATCCAATGTGTTTTTTTCTTTTTTCCAGAGATCTATATGATTCCAAATCACGTGGCGTATGTGCTGTGCCATCCCTTTTTTCTTCCATATTTGGAGCACAAATCATGAAATTTTCAACATAATAATACGTGGTTTTAGGAGGACTTATCTATTCTATATTATCTTTTTTGGGTTATGCATTTTTTTTTAAAAAAATTACTTTTGGTTTTGGGTTACAGATCAAGATAACAAAAATCCAGGGAAAAAGGAACAGAGCAAGACAGGAAACTGAGATTTGCTGTAAGAAAAATAAGGGTAAAAAGGGAAAGAGTGTTAGGAAAGTTCTTTTTACATGACGATTCAGTATTGAAGGCTAAGGAAAATGATAGTAGCTGTTGTCAGATGTCACTGCTCTTAAACTTACTGCTTTGTATTCCTCCATGGCTATGTCATCCCACAGCATCTAATTCTCTCAACTATCCTTCCCTGGTTTACAGTTCCCTTTTTGTTTTCTTTATTTTCCTTACATTTCCCAACAACAACAGCAACCCATTGTCTGGAACACACTGTTCTTTTCTTCTCCCCCTCCATTTGTTTGTTCTTGCATCACTTTCTTTGTTCTGAAATTTCTGTATTTTCAGACAGCAAGAACAGTCTTTTTTTATAAGGGAAAAATAAAATAAAGATTGCATCTTTTGCAACTCTTACACTTTCTCTTTATTGGGATTTTCTTCCTTCTTTTCTTTCCTTTCCTTTTTAGCTGCTTCCTATGGAAGCTACTGGAGCTTCTGAGGAATGTTGTGTTAAGGTTGGGGTTCATGTAAGGCCGCTTATCGGTGATGAGAAGCTTCAAGGTTGTAAAGATTGTGTTACTGTCATCCAAGGGAAGCCTCAGGTATTGTCACTTTAGAGGATGCATGTGTTTACTGTTGAGTGCTTTCCAATGGATG
Source organism: Abelmoschus esculentus (assembly GCA_035048815.1). Lineage (NCBI taxonomy): Eukaryota > Viridiplantae > Streptophyta > Magnoliopsida > Malvales > Malvaceae > Abelmoschus > Abelmoschus esculentus. The sequence continues at coordinate 3,226,968 of JAUCBN010000039.1, forward strand.
ATTTTATTGGGGCCGTGTTGAGTTTCTGAGTATGGATTTGTTGGTTGATTTTTTTTCCTTGTATTTGGAGATCTGGACCTTTTGGATGCTTGAATGGTTGACCAATGAGAATTCACTATCTGGTTTTGGATCAGATTTTTTGTCATAATTTACTGTTTCTATAATGTGGATGCCTGTGAATTGAAGTATTTTTTACCATGGAAGCTGAGGTGAATTCACTTGCTTTCTATGATGGTTCTTGCAGATTGCTATTTCCATTTTGAGTATGTTTTGGCATGTATTCTTTGGTTGGATTAGTTGATACTAGATTTTATTTGGTCTGAATAGATATGTAGATTCTTTTTTTTTTGGTTATGAAGCTACATGTTTTTTTCCCACCATGCACAGGTACAAATTGGGACACATTCCTTTACATTTGATCATGTCTATGGGAGCACCGGTTCTCCTTCTTCTTCGATGTTTGAGGAATGCATCGTCCCACTTGTCAATGGCTTATTCCAAGGATATAATGCTACCGTTCTTGCTTATGGTCAGGTACAATTGAATCTCCCACAAGACACAGGTCAATACTGATATTTTCATTTTCCTTCTGATTGAAGGCTCGAAAATTTTGCAGACTGGATCAGGTAAAACATATACTATGGGCACAAGCTTGAAAGACGGTTGCCAAACCAGAATCATTCCTCAAGTAATGAATGCTTTGTTCAGCATGATCGAAAATCTGAAACATCAAATTGAATTTCAGTTGCATGTGTCCTTCATTGAGGTTTGTTAAAGAACCAATCATTTCTTTTTTATTATTCGAATTCCGATTATGCTATTAACCTTTAATGGTTTGGATGGTATCTTTTGTAAACTTAAATTTATGAATGCATTTCTCATATGACCTGTTGTTGTAGAAGCGGTTCCCTTGGTCTATCAAATATCAAATTTATGAATATATCTTCTGGTTTACACCCGAGTTGAGTGTCTCTTCCTACTTTATAGACCTGATATGCATGATTTTCATCTAATTTTGATGTGAAGATTCTGAAAGAAGAAGTGCGAGATTTGCTGGATCCTACTTTGAACAAATCAGATACTGCAAATGGAAATACCGGAAAAGTAAATGTCCCTGGGAAACCCCCAATACAGATTCGTGAATCGTCAAACGGTGTTATTACGTTGGCAGGATCCACTGAAGTTAGTGTCAGTACATTAAAAGAAATGGCTGCGTGCCTAGAACATGGATCGTTGAGTAGGGCAACGGGGAGCACAAACATGAACAACCAGTCAAGGTTAATTTATTTAATACCAACATTTCTGGTATTATATGCCAATGTAATTATTTGCTATAATGTCTTTTTTTTTTTTGCTTTCTGATATGTGTTGTGCAGTCGCTCACATGCAATCTTCACCATCACCTTAGAGCAAATGCATAAAGTCAGCCCTATTTCCGGAGATGGAAGCCCTAATGACATCATGAGTGAAGAATATCTTTGTGCCAAGTTACATTTAGTAGATCTTGCTGGATCAGAGCGAGCAAAAAGAATCGGTTCAGATGGGATGCGTTTTAAAGAAGGTTGAATATCCTTTTCTTTTGTGTAATGAAAGCTTTCTTCTCCGCCCGAACATAATAATTTCCATATTCATCATTTAAACAGGAGTTCATATCAACAAGGGCCTACTTGCACTTGGTAATGTCATCAGTGCACTTGGTGATGAAAAAAAACGAAAAGAAGGTGTTCATGTTCCGTATCGAGATAGTAAACTTACACGGCTTCTGCAGGTATGACTAGTTTAAGAGGTCTGTTAGGAAGATTATAAATCATAAATCATCTTTTTTTTCCCTTCTATTTTCAATATTTTTATTGTCACTAGTTTTGTTGTTTATTATGTGATAAAAATATGACCATTCTTTCGGCAGGATTCACTTGGTGGAAACAGTAGAACTTTCATGATAGGTAATGCCATTTCTTCTAAACAATTTAGCTTTCCCAGCTGTTTCATTTTGTAGTTTGATTAATTGTCAATTTTGAATTCGATCATTTCCTTCTGAGCAGCATGCATTAGTCCTGCTGACATCAATGCTGAGGAAACTCTGAATACTTTAAAGTATGCAAATCGGGCTCGCAATATCCAAAACAAGCCTGTTGTAAGTTTGAGAGAATAATGTCCTTGAACGTTACCTTTCTCCTTTCCCAGCTTTGAGTTGTCAGATATTGGTGAAATTCAATATTGTTTCTATACATAAGTTCATTCTTGTTCTGACTTGATATAGGTTAACCGAGATCCTATGTCCAACGAGATGCTAAAGATGCGTCAACAATTAGAGCATCTACAAGCAGAACTTTGTGCCCGCAGGGGTTCTGATGAATTACAGGTATCATGATACTCTTAATAACTTAAATGAACTTTATAATTGATTTTTAATCTTTTTCGAGGGACAATTATACCGAGATCTTAAGGTAGTAACACTTATTACATGTCTCTAAGACTCGGTTTCTTATCTTAAGTAACTCATTTCTTCCTAGACATTTTCTCCGAGATAACTTATATAAGACTTAATTTGTAGGTTCTTAAAGAAAGGATTGCTTGGCTTGAAGCTGCTAATGAGGATCTGTGCCGAGAACTTCATGAGTGCCGTAGCAGATGCTCCACTGTTGAGCAACATGAAACAGATGCTCAAGTATGTTAAGGAAACCCTTATTGCGTTCAGCTGAACTTTGAAATTTCTTGACTAATTTACATCTAAGTTTTTTGTCATGGATATTATGGTCTCAAATGTATATGAATGCAAAACTCCTATTATTTCAGAATGGAATCCCCTGTTATGTCAAAAGTGATGGGCTGAAAAGGAACTTGCGCAGTACAGAATCACCAGACTATCAAATGGTTCAAACCACGATGGGTACCTACTTATCTGATCTATGCAAGATGCATGCCATTGTTCATCTGTTCTTTATTAGTAATACCAGCATGGCTGGTTCATTATGTCAGCATTCTTTTACTAGTAATATCAGCTCGATATTGTTGATCTATTCATATTTTTCTTAAAGTATTTTCTTGGCTTGAATATGATGACCGTTTTAGCAGGTGATTCCAGAGAAATTGATGAAGAAGCTGCTAAAGAGTGGGAGCACACACTTCTACAAAATACCATGGACAAAGAGTTGCATGAGTTAAATAGACGTTTGGAGGAGAAAGAGGTATAATTTTTATGCCTTCAACACTTTGCAATATTGTTCATTAATTGTTATTCAGAGGTGGCATGCATGGGGGTTATTTATCCTTGATAATTAAATAGTATTCCACCGCTCTTCCAAAACTAGCTACTTCAAATGTTTAATGTGTATGCTCTTCTTTTATATATGAGCAGTCCGAGATGAAACTTTTTGGAGGCCACACAGTTGCACTCAAGCATCATTTTGGGAAGAAAATTCAGGAATTAGAGGAAGAGAAAAGAACTGTGCAGGTCTAAAAACATTCTTTTAAAAATCATGGTTTTACTCTAGGAAAAGTTGTGTCTGTTGACATCTTTAGCCTCTTTTTTCATTGCAGCAAGAGAGGGATCGGTTATTGGCCGAAATCGAAAATCTTTCTGCTGGTTCTGATGGACAGGCACAAAAAGTGCATGACATTCATTCACAGACACTAAAATCCCTTGAAGCACAGGTGACAAAAAGTTTTAGTTGAAGTTGCATTTAGTATTAGATTGAAGAAAATGGCTGATGATGATTTTGTTTAACTTATAAAACTTTTTTCACTAGATTATGGATCTTAAGAAGAAACAAGAGAATCAGGTTCAACTATTAAAGCAGAAACAGAAGAGTGATGAAGCTGCGAAACGACTACAAGATGAAATTCAATTCATAAAGGCACAAAAGGTTGACTTATATTTGATCTTTATAGCTTTGATTTCTTTCTTATCAGTACTATTGTATTCTCTGCTAAACCTTCCCACTTCAATTCCCCTTTTCTTTTCTTCCCTTGCCTATTCTGTGGTTGTAGGTTCAGTTGCAACATCGGATAAAACAAGAGGCGGAACAATTCCGTCAGTGGAAAGCCTCTCGAGAAAAGGAGCTATTGCAGGTTCCTTGCTTCTTCTTTTTCTTGTAGCTATCAAATTAAGCTTTTTATAATATGTCATGTTTTTAACTCTTATGCTCTTGTATCAGTTGGTGATATTAATGATAAATAAATGTAATAGCTTACACTCGCATCTATTGTTTGTTGTATGTACTTAACTGGGATAATATTATGCATGCACAATCAGTTACGGAAGGAGGGCCGGAGAAATGAGTATGAAAGACATAAGCTGCAAGCTTTAAACCAACACCAGAAACTGGTAATCATTTTTTTTTCTTTCTCATAGGAGATGAGTGTCTAGACTACTTTGTATTTAGGAAAATAATTTGCAGTTATTCTTGCTTGCAGGTTCTCCAAAGAAAAACCGAAGAGGCTGCCATGGCCACCAAGAGGCTAAAGGAGTTTCTTGAAGCTCGGAAATCTTCTGCTCGTGATAACCCAGGTATGCCCTTTTTAAGGTTACTGTTGTTGGGGAATGCACGTTTTCATATTCATGTCTGAGCCCTTTTGTTTGTCCAAATTTTTTTAATGTTTTGGTATCTTTCAGCTACTGCCAACGGGAACGGAACAAATGGGCAGGTAATGGTCTCTGTTTTTTTTTTTTTCAAATTTTTTTAGGTTGATTTCTTTATCCACATGTTAAAAACCGGTTAACATAAGTTCTTTATGTAGACCAATGAGAAGGCACTACAACGTTGGCTAGATCATGAGTTAGAAGTCATGGTGAATGTGCATGAAGTTCGCTTTGAATACGAGAAGCAAAGCCAAGTGTACGCAACAATTTTTTTTCCATTATAAAACCAATGTCGGATGATATAAACTGTTCTGATATCCCTTTCACTTGTTTTGTGAATTCTCCAGGAGAGCTGCATTGGCTGAAGAGTTGTCTGTCTTGAAGCAAGTAGATGATTTGGCTTCAAAGGGGCTGAGCCCTTCAAGAGGAAATAATGGATTTGCTAGGTAACAATTTTCGGAAAGCATTTTCTTCATTATTGACAGTTTACTTCTTTTACTCTTCCATCATATGGCTGTAGATACGACACTTTTTCCTCCGTGGAAGTGCTCCAACCTCTATAAGATGAATTTTACTGTCTACAGGGCATCCTCCTTGTCACCAAATGCAAGAGTGGCTCGAATATCTTCTCTTGAGAATATGATCAGCATATCTTCTAATTCACTTGTATCAATGGCTTCGCAACTTTCGGAGGCAGAAGAAAGGGAGCGTGCTTTCACTAACCGTGGACGTTGGAATCAGTTGCGCTCCATGGGAGATGCAAAGAACCTGCTTCAATATATGTTCAGTTCTCTTGGAGATTCAAGGTGTTTTTTTCTCTCCTAGTGATACATGTACATGAGTCAAATATAACACCTTAATGCCGGAGTTCGACAAGAAATAATAATACTGAATAAATTATGGTTCAGAAGTGTCTGTAAATGACGCTTATATGTTATCAACAGGTGCCAATTATGGGAAAAGGACATGGAAATTAGGGAAATGAAAGAACAACTCAAAGAACTTGTAGGTCTGTTGCGGCAGAGTGAGTTGCAGAGAAAAGAAGTGGAGAATGAGCTAAAATTACGAGAACAAGCTGTTGCGATTGCATTGGCTACATCAGTTACAGTTAGTTTTATGCTTAACTTTGTTTGGGGTTTAGGGTTTGTATCTACTGTTGTTATGTCTTTTGGCCTTCAAGTGAATTGTCTGTCTCAAAATCATTGTCGCTTCTATCACCGGTTTTGACAAAAGTTCTATGAGCAGGGAAAATCACCAAATTCGTTGAAACACATAGCTGACGACATGAACGGTTCATTATCTCCAATGTCTGTGCCAGCACAGAAACAGTTGAAATATAGCCCTGGTATTGTTAATGGTCCAATCAGAGAATCAGCAGCATTCATAGATCAAACACGGATGGTAACTTCAGTCCCCGACTTTAATCATAGCGTTGCAATCTGCTTTCATGCTTGGCTAAGAAAAGTTTGATCTGTTGCTTGTGTAGATGGTACAGCTCGGGCAATTACCAATGAAAAAGTTGGTAGCTATTGGACAAGTTGGCAATGGCAAACTGTGGAGATGGAAAAGAAGCCATCACCAATGGCTCGTACAGTTCAAATGGAAATGGCAGAAGCCATGGAGACTTTCGGAATGGATTAGACACAGTGACGAAACAATAATAAGGACAAAGTCGCGTTCACAAGCTCTGCCACATAGGGTCTGATATTTGATGGCACCAGATTATGTTGGCCGTTCTAATCTTTTATTATATGTATATGCCTAGCCCCAGGTGCGCGATCGAACCTAGAAAAGAGTGCAGGTAATTTTTTCTGCCTCAGTATTCCATTCTGACATCATCTGCGATTACTGCATTTTCTATTACATACATGTGATTAAGAACATCATTGATTTACGGTCCATGTCGTCTTGGACATAAACTTGGAATTAACTGCGTGTCCAATGAGTAGCCTATCTAACACAACATGCCCTTCTTCGACTAAACCTTGTTTTCCCAACATCAATGAACCTTATGTTATCCTCTTCTTAGTTGATGCAGTGTGCCAGAACTGGCTGCTGGAACCTCCGTAAGCCGTGTCAGTTTAGATATAAAAAATATAAAAAAGTATACGTCTGTAATCTTCATATATTTTGCTGTGATTACTGCATTGGAGAGCATCTTGTAATGAAGTATCGATGCTGCTGATGGTGCACCAAACATTGAAGACATTAGCCAGAGATGGTTTCAGCGAGGATGCTGTCAACAAAAAGTATGTCTAGATCGCACTCGAGCTGTCTCCAAGGTTTTGGTGTACTAGTATCAATAAACACGTTTGAGGGAAGAAATTGTTCCCTAGATTGTATGTCTAATTATATTTTCCTGTTTCATTTTTTCTCGAATTTGTTATTTCTTTGCTCCAGAATGTCCTTTGTCTTGTTTACCCACCTGGATGATGAAATTGGAATTATTTGCACACTTACTGATAATATAGGGATTGTTGAGTTACTTGAAAAAGAACATTTCTCAAACTTGGATACAAAGAGACCTACAATACACTGATTTCATTACATCATTGCTAACTCAATCACCTTTGTCACATTATTCTGTAATAAAAACGTCATTACCAGGGTCTGGATGAAACCAGTATTCAAACTCTTAGCAACGAAAAAGTTTGCTTCACTTCCTTTCGACGACATTCGCTAGCATATCAACAGTGCAGACAGAGAGTGATAGGAGTATGAGCCTCATGGTCAATGTCATGCACTCGTTTATAAAGAGAGCTAACTTATGTTCTGTGTACCTGGCAAAATCACATATTGTCACACCAGTATGTGTAGTGCTCGTCTTTGCGATGATTACTAACAAGACCCCCACATTGTAAACAGATAAAGCTGCTTCCATCGGAAAATGCATCCAAGACGATTTGCATTCTTCCGGCTTCAGCAAGTATAGAAGTCCCATGTGCATGTGATGCAACCGATAGACCGTTAGGGTTGCATGAAAGTGATTCAGCTTTCAAAGGCTGAGCTTCAGCTATAGCACACTCGGCAAACAAAGAAGCCAGTCGATCAACTGCAGTGTTTTCTTGCATTCTAGTTAAGTATACTTCACGAGCACGGTGTAATGACTGAAGTACCGCTTCATCACCACCAGTGGTTCTCAATGCCATCACAACCTGTTCAATCACCACCGATAAGAAGAGGTTAAAAGGGGAAACAGGAAGGTCCAGTATACATGTCTAAATTATATCAAATTTCAATATCCTTTCAAAAACCATTCCCATCAAAAGAGAATCAAAAAAGATGGGCCAACGATACACACTTTGGCCTGTATTCAAAGAGGAAAACTGATTAACCAACCATAAGATGACCAAAGTACACATAAATGCAGGGCAAATTTCGAAATGACATAGCGCTAAAAGTAAAGTGTTATTCAATTAGATGTGGCTCAAGAAAAGATTAAATGCTGAAAAACATTAGCTTTAATCCACTGAAGTTAAATTAGTAGTCTGTGTATTGATATGTACTATTGTTGCCAGCCTAACAAGAGCAATGAACAAAGAAGTGAGATTTAAGTTTGATCGAAGACTAAGAGGCCAACTCAGATTCCAGGTATTTACCACCAATACTTGTACCACCAATAGTCTTCAGAAGCCTACAGTGAGAAGTTGTGCGAACAATATTAAACTAGCCATAGGAATTCAAGTTGATGAAATATGGTAGGCGATTAAAGCTAATACACTGGAAAAGGATAATTCGCCATAGTAAGTCAAAAGGAAGAGATACAAAAATTACTAGTATCCATTAATCCAAGTAGTTGATAGTTGATAGTTGATAGTTGATAATTGCAGTGAAATGGCATTCCCCCTCTCTTATTTCCATTGTAAAACTAAGACGCTTCGCCGTTTATTTGTTCTTAGGCTGGTTTATCATTTGGGGTTCTAAACCAACATGTCCAGATATATGCTACTCAGAATACTCCGATTGCAATGTAAGTGTCGAGAACGTAATGCATACATCCAATACCAATATTTTCAACTATTTGGAGGGCTATAGGAGGATTATATCGGATATATGTTGGACATGGGTACTTCAAGAAAAATAATGGAGACTCGGAGCTCCATAGGTCAACATAGCCACATAGGTAAAGATAATAAAGCAGATGTTTTCAACATCAAAATTCCCATTTCTTCTATAACACGTTCTGGAAAACATCTCCTTGGATCCTCATCCTAATTCCTAACATCAGTAATCAACTTTACTCTCATTCATACATGTATCTATAGTTGTTTTGGGGAGCAAATACTAACGAAACTAGCTTAACAATAATAACCTAGAAATCTGATTGAAGTTCTTCAAGAAATTGAAAAGCTTTGATAACGATTACCGCTTGAAGAGCCTGGGAAGGCTTGCCTTGATCAATAAGGTTACGAGCCATTGTAAGCAGTTCTTTACCGACATGGTCTTGTCCTAGTTGCTGTGGCGCGGCGGCGGTATCCTCCGACTCCATCATATCGTCGTCTATACGGTCCATTGGAGCTCAGCTGGGATATTCGGCTTTATTTTCTCTCAATTTTTTCTTGATCGAATAGAGGATTCTAGCAAATTCAGGAGGTTACCGTTCTTAATTGATTGTCTTTCTTCCCCCTCCCCATTCTGCTTGCTCACCACTCTGCTTTCCAGTAACTTCTGGGCTCAGTGGCAGGCCTGATTTGAGCGTTTATAGAATTTCAACCCAAAATGAATAACCAATTTTATAAGAACATGAATATTGTTGGAAACGTTAATGGATACTCAATAAACTTTATAATTTACGATATTATTAATTCAAATAAAATATAAACATAATATTTTATCACCACACTAGCTACAGCTAGTTTACAAACATTTCTCTCAAAGCTTTACTAAGCTTTTACTCAACTTTTTTTCTCGATTTTAACTCATACTATTTTTTTTTCACACTAAATTCATAAACTGAGAACGTTCATATATATAGGAAAACTAAACCTCCTTAATTGTTTGTCAATCCTTACCGTATACATCTTGCTTTCAAAGGAAGACTGTCACATGTTCCTTAATTTACCACCAATTTTCCTTTAATTGTTGTTACATCAATACCGTCTTAAGTTTTTTTAATTGTTAAGTAATCTGTACATCAATCTTAAGTGTGTTGCTATGTCGATTTGCTTTGTAGAAATTCAAATCAAGTTTGAATTCTAACACTCCCCCTCAAACTTGATTTTTTTCATATTAAGCTTTTTGTTCTTTAATAACATGATTTTTGTCAGTAAAAAAACAAAAAAATGAATTGTTTTCAGTTTCGTAATCTTTATTTTTTTGGAACTCTTCTCTTTCTTTCTTTCTTCTTCCTCACATATTTTTTTTAAAGGATTTGCAAATAATTCTTCTTTTTTAATTGTTAAGTATCTGTACCCTTAACCTCACTTGCAAAAGCAAAAGCTTCACGAGACTTCAATACCTCATCTAATTGTTCAACCATGAATGTCTTGTATTGATCAATTGTATATTTATCAAGTTTAAGATCTTCCTCCAAAAGTCGATGGAATTCAGTCATTGTGACTATTTTCGAATTAGCTTCAACATATGAAGCCTTATTTTTTATAGCTTCTTGGTTAATGCTCTGATACCACTTGTTGAAAGCGTTAATGAACACTCGATAAACTTTATAATTTGTGATATTATTAATTCGAATAAAATACAAACATAATATTTTATTACCACACTAGCTACAACTAATTGACAAACATTTCCCTCAAAGCTTTGCTAAGCTTTTATTCAACTTCTTCTCTCGATTTTAACTCACACTATTTTTTTTCTTTCCCACGCTACATTCGTAAACTGAGAACGCTCATATATATATATATATATATATATATATGAGAACCTCCTTAATTGTTTGTCACACTATTTTTTTTCTTTCCCACGCTACATTCGTAAACTGAGAACGCTCATATATATATATATATATATATATATGAGAACCTCCTTAATTGTTTGTTAATCTTTACTGTGTACATCTTGCTTTCAAAGGGAGGCTGTCACATGTTCCTTAATTTGCCACCAATCTTCATTTAATTGTTGTCACATTAATATCGCCTTATGCTTTCTTAATTATTAAGTATTTGTACACTAATTTTAAATGTGTTGCTATGTCGATTTGCTTTGTGGGAATTTAAATCAAGTTTGAATTCTAACAAATATTTAAAAATAAATTATAAAAGTTTTTATTTATCTAAAAAATATTTTTAAAATTTAAACTGCACTCAACACAGATTAATGATCAAATATTTATATATTGTCTCCAAGACAAGCAATTTGGTAGTTGAGGTTTGGTTTGAAGAGCAGCTTGTTGATCTTTGAAAGGTAGTTCACTGTAAACCTTGTAGTGAACAAATTGGATGATTCGAAAAGTTCCCATCTATTAATAGGTACAGCCGTACAGGAGAAACGTGGACATGGAGGCAGATAAAGTAGTCGTAGGACCAAGAAAACGAAACGACATAAGTAATGTCGGGAAATGAAGGCAGAGAGAGCAGCAATTGCATTTCTGATATCATGTACAGATTTTAATTTGTTTTTCTAATCATTTGATGTTACTCAAAGCTAACGTTCTGCAGTCAAACCACAACATCATGAAGTAATTAAGACATCCCAGAATGTGGGTCCAATTCACCACCCTCCGTTACTACAGCTTCTTTAATCTCCTGTAACATCTTCAGAACTTGCCACATTGTCGGCCTTTGTTCACTAGAACTCAAACAGCAAGCAACGGCCACTTCAAGCAGCATCCCTAGTTGCTCTTTGTCCCCTCCGTCATCTTCCCTACTAGTCCTAAGACAATGCATCATCTCATCCAGTGCCAAAACCGGGTGATTGGATGGAGACTTCCCCGCAAGAAGTTCAAACAACAAAACCCCGAATGCATGAACATCGGATTTCGATGTCGCCTGGTGAGTTAAACGTCTGTGAGTCTCCGGTGGCTTACATGCTATTGAATCGGGGTCTTGGTCGGTAAGGGTTGAGGGAGCGGCTAGGGCTGCAAGGCAGTAGTCGGTCAAACAGGCCTCCAAGTCGGGGCCGAGGAGGACGTTAGAGGACTTGAGATTGCCATGGACCAACCGCCATGCTTGGTGGATGTAGGCGAGGCCTTGTGCAACGTCCTCGGCTATTTTCAAGCACGAGGTCCAGTGGAGTGGCTTTGCCCTCGTCGATTTCGAACCTGCACATGCAAATCACATTTAAGATGTGCTCTATTATTAAATTAAATCAACACTAATTAAACCATTCATAGATACCATACAGTTTCCAATGCAATCTAGTAGCAAGCAGCAGCTAGATTCTTCAAACTGATCAGGGCATTATTATATCTATGTTAATGTGGTACCCGAGTTAACACCGAGTTAAATGAAAGCTTGACTCAGTCTGTGAGTAATTACTAATTACCGTGAATGAGAGAAAAAAGACTGCCGTTGGGTTGGTAATCATAGATCAGAAGCCTTTCTTCTCCGGCCCGGAAATAAGCTCTGAGTGGAACCAATTGGGATGCCTTAAAGCACCAACTGATTCCATGTGTTGTTCATATGCTTCCTTTGTTGTGGCTGCTAATTTCCCAGAATCGAGCCGCTTGACCGTCACGATCAAACGGTTGTCGAGCACTGCTTTGTACGTTGAGCCCATGGTTCCTCTCCCGAGCAACTCGGCTGAGGCTCTCATCAGCTGGTCCAGTGTATACAACTGCGCTTCACCCGCACAGAATGCCAACTTCCCGCTCTTAGCAACGTGCATTCCTTGTACTCTCTTCACTTTCTCTTCCAACTCACTCTCCTGCTCCATTTGAATTGCAGCAGCAACTTGCGCTGTAGCCGCCGCGTCATCGGACTCATTCAGCACCATTGATTGCTTTCTGTCTTTCTGTTTCCTCACCGCCATGACAAAGCAGATAAGTGAACCAACGAGAACGAATACGCCAGTAGAAAACCCTATTATAACCGCGGTTCTCCTGTGCTTCTTCGAACTCGGTTGACCCAACTCCACACCACGAACTTGTGCACTTTGACCACGAATCACCTTAGGCGGCGGCGCGACCGCAGCAACCGGACCAAAAAAGTGGGACCTTGGATGACATTCTTTATGAATAATCTCTCCACAAAGACCGGGATTCCACGAAAACGAAGAGAAACCAAATCTTAACAATACTTGAGTCACTGGAATCGCACCAGTAAGATTATTCCCCGAAATGTTGAACGTTTTAAGGGAAGACTGGTTCAATGGAGGAATGGTTCCATTAAACCAGTTCCATTCCAGTCGCAGGTAGTACAACCGGTCTAGGGAAGCTAAAGAAGTCGGTATTGAACCAGTGAGATTGTTGTACGACAAATCAACGGTTCTAATCCGATGAATGGATAGAATCGAAGTAGGAAAAGAACCTGTAAAGAAGTTATGGTCAAGGTATAGTGATTTAAGGTTTACAAGAGCAGACATATCAGGGATTGGACCGGTGAGCGAGTTGTTTTGGAGACTCAAGACTCGGATGTGGTTAAGGAGGGAGAGAGTATTAGGAGCAAAAACGCCACCAAGTTGTAGATCTTCTATAATGATCCTCATCACTTTTTGTTGATAACAAGTGACTCCTTTCCAGTCACAAAAGTGAAAGGTTGTGTTTTGAGAGAAACCAAGATGGTTTCTCAAATCGGCTTTCGATTGAAAACCCAGAAGAGCTTTCGCCTCAGGGTCAGGGAAAGCCGAAGGCTTGACAGCTTCTGTGTAAGTAAGGAAACAGCATACTAACAATAAGAGTAAGAAAATGGGGAACCTTTGGCGTTCTTGAGGTGTTGTCTTCAGGTTCAGCATTGCTAGGAGAAGTGGTCAAATCTCAGGATGACTTGCGGAAAAGCATTAAGCTTGTTGAAGAGTCGAGTGTCTGACTTCAGCTGCGAAGTGGGAGGCAAAAGCATGTAATAGCTACGAGGGGAAGCAGCTATCGGACTGCAAGCTCAGAGTCACGTGAAGGTAAGGCAAACCCAAACAACAGGGATGAGTGGATAATGGGTGGTAGAGGTGAAGGGTAGAGCTATAGTAATTTTGGGGTCAGTAATCAATTGGGTAAACTATAACAATAATCACTCTATTACAAGTAAAATCATATTTGAATCATTTAGTTATTAAAACTTACATTTGAGTCACTCACTTATAAGTAAAATTATATTTTAATCATTTAATTAATTATATTTAAATTATTTAATTATAGATAAGTTTCTATTTAGATCATCCAATACCTGATGTCGACAATAAAATTTTTTCTGACTTAATATTCAGATTTCGGCCAACAAAGTTATTGCCGTATTGGAAATAACACTGCAAGTTTTAGCCCACAAAAGAGGGAAAGGTTCGATACCGCTACACTCATTTGGGCATCCTTATATGAAACAAAGCAATAGCTGACATGATAGGTTATATTTAAGTTATTTAATTATAAGAAGTTATTTTGAGTATTTTTATATTTTAAAAATATATGATCTTAATTATTTTTTCTAAATTACTTGTATACTCTTATTAATATTGAAGTATTTTATTTAAAATCATTAATTAATTTTATACATAAATTGATATATATTTTACATAAAAAGGGATAACACAAATGTAACCTTACCCATAATTGAGTGATTTAAATATAATTTTTAATAATTGAGTGACCCAAATATAAACTTTCTCGTAATTAACTAATTCAAATATATTTTTTTGGATAAATATTTATTTTTATTTCATCCAAAGAATCATCAAAGTATAATCAAAATTCACCGATTTGTTTTACAACAAACTCAAATTAAAAAAATAATAATAAGATAAATTAAAAAAAAAAAAACAAGAAGAGGTGAAAATGAACGAGCAAGATTACTACATCAATAGTAATTTATCCAAATATTAAAACCCATTCTCTATTCCATTTTCTCTCTTTTAGCAGCATTGAATTATTATAGAGGATGATACATTGAATGTTTATAAAACGCCACATTAACAAATTTGATAAGTATTAGGGATATTTGTGTCATTATTTTAATTTTTATTAAGAATTTGAATCGAAAAATATTATTCTATTATTAACGTAGATCCAAACGATAAATAACTTTAATATCATTTAAATATATTTTAAGTTAAGACATTATGTATGAAAAAAAATTCTCTAAAAAATTCAACCATAAAAAATAGAGTAAAATATTAAAAATTGAAAGAACAAAAGAAAAAAAATATTATTTTATTAAAAAGAAATGAAAAATACTACTCCACCGTTGCATACTAAAATATAAGTTTATGATTTAACTTTAATCTTTAGGGTTAAAATTTAAAAATAAATAAATAAAAATATAACTTAAAGATTAAAATTTATTTTTTCTAATGTTAATATATACGGATAATTAATTTCTGTTATTGTTATGAATAGAAATTCTGTATCTCTTTATCATACTTTTTATTGAATGATCTTGAGTTGTTTACTGTCTTAGAAGTTTCAACTTCTAAATGAAGATTTTAAATTAAATTGATTTATTATATTGAAGATTCAAAACCATATAGATTAATTGGTTCAAAAATCTAGTTTCATTATATTATACAAATTATAGAATAATTGATTACTTTTTACTTATTTTTTCCTCTGTAATTTTTTTTATTTGTGCTAATAAATTCTATTTACTTCGCTTCTTATATGGGTCAATTGAATACTAATAAATAATTATATAGTTTTAATAAATATTTTGAGAATAAAGCTAAAAATTAAAAAAAAAATAACTATAGAAATCCACGAAATGTTCGTGGAATAGAACGTGGGGTTGGGTCAAACTAATGTTTTTTCTACTTACACATTTAAAATTAAAAATATTTTAACTAAAGATGGTAAAAAAACGAAACAAAATAAATATTATTAAATCTATTATTGTTTCATTATAAATATATTTAATTTATTATTAAACCAATGTGATTATTATATAAATAAGGAGATAAATAATGTATAAAAAAATAAATTATATTTTTTAAGGTTAAATCAATATAAAATTATGGTAAAAGAAAACTTTAATATATCTTATAAAATTTGGTTCGAGTCAAATTGTTATTCTTAATAATTGTTGAATTTAAAATATCAATCGATTAAGAGTTAAAATTGAGTGTAAAAAATAAATTTAACAAACAAATTAACATGATTTTTATAAGAATATATCAATAATTTTATATATTGACTCGAAGATTTAATGATTGATGTGACTTAAAAATTAATTGATCATATGATGTTGATCCAACTAATAAATAAATAAATTTAATATAAATCGATTCAAAACCCGATTATTTGATATTAACCCAACTCAAGATACAACTTAACTCGACTTATCCTACACTTAACTTTACTTTGACCTGAATCTAATTCAACCTAAATTAAATTTGTCTGATTTAAATTCGATCCAACAACATGATTGCCTTTACTACTCTCAACCCTAAATGAGATATGGTGAAGATATTTCGATCAACTGTGCAGCTAAAGTCAGGTGATGTAAAATTTTATCTTCCCTGAAGAGACTGTCAAAAGACACTGGTGGTGTTCACTAGTGGTGTTCAAAAATATCCGATCCGATCATTCATTAATCCAATCCGAAAATACGGATATCCGATCCGATTTTTGTTTTTAGATCGGATATCCGATCTGATTTTAAGTTTTCCGGATCGGATACGAATCACAATATTTCAAGTTTCGGATTATCCGAAAACCCGAAAATCCAAAAATTTATATTTTTATTAATATTAATCTTGTTATATTTAACAATTTAGTGATTGTTATTTTCAAAAATTTTAAAATTTGAAACTTTTATAAATGTAATTATTGTTGTATTTAGTAATTTATTGTTTATTATATATGAAAGTCCAAAATTTTTATAAATACAACCTTCAAATTCGAAAAATTAGTTTAATCAAATTATATTTTTGGATAATTGGATATCCAAATATCCGATCCGAGTATCCGATATCCGAATATGCGGATATCCGCTTTTTTCGGATCGAATACGGATCACTATATCATCGATCCGAAAACCCGAATATCCGAAAAAATCAGATCGGATCGGATCCGATATCCGAAATGAACACCCCTAGTGTCCACCGACTGTTCCACCAGTTCAAACCCACTCACTTGGCTTTGTTTTGAAAACTACAACACTTTCTTATCACACATCATTTCATTCAGCAATGGCTGCTTTATCTTTGTCACGTTGGTTATGAATTATTAAGATTTGAAATGCATTTGTCGATAACTGTTGGAACTGCTGAGACCGGTCATGGATGATGGATTCCTTAATAACTGTTCAAGATAGTTTGAGGTTGATGTGACCGGTAAACGACTATTTATCACGACCGACACAACCACGAAGATATATTAATCTAGTTGCTAAGTACGAATATGAACTTCAAAAAACAATGTAATTTGATCACATTTTAAAGAAGAATCTAATGAAGATAATGTAATTTGATCAAAATCCAACAAAGTGGATGCAAAGTGGGCAATGATCTGGATATATGTCACCCATAACGTATGATAATATATATAAGCCAATCAAACAACGGCCGAGACTCGAGAGGTAAGCCGTAAGCCTGCTACTCCACTCGAGATTCAAAAGAATAAGTCTTAATTTTACTCATAAAAAACAAAGAAAACTCCCCACTCAACTCTCACCGGTTCACCATTATAACACTAAGAAAAAAAAACATTAAAAACATCAACGGCGGCGACCAATGACAATACAGCTTCATCTTCATCTTCATCCAGCATTTTTCAATCTTGTTTTAGCCTCTAATGGGGTCACCTTTTTGAGCTGGACCACATAGTTTGAGTTAGGAAGTTGTAATGTTGTGGGTTAGTGGAGAGTGGAGACTTGCCAAAACTTAGTTTGGTAGGTGAGCTGGTGTGTGAACCAAACAAAGTGTCACTGGTCATTACCCTCTTCCTAAAATACATGTTTGATAGGATGTGTAGCGTCACCGTTTATATACTCTTTTTTCGATGTGAGATTAATGATTCTTGTTTCTTTTCAGACGTGACATTCTCTCCTACTCAACCTCGTGATATCACGGAGCCATTACACTCTTCTTAAAGAACATGTCTGATAAGATGTGCAACGTCACCGTTTATATTCACAAAATCTCTCTTTTTTTTGATATAAGATTAATACTCTTTACCTCTTTTCAAGCGTGACAAAAACGAGTTTATAGTGGCAAGCGACTCAGTCGGCAGAGATTCCATAATTCCCTTGCTTTAATGGACAACTACATCCTGTCATTTGATTTTTTTTAAGATTATGCAATAATAATAATACACTTTGAGTTGCTTTATGTTCGGTAGTAAATGAAGAACATAACTGAAACAAGATAGAGTTCTTTCTGGTTTTTTCATAATCGACCAACAAATTGATCTTATATTACCATTACATAGGAAGTGAAAGAATAGTTTTAAAAAACAATGGAAAAACAAAACCCCATTAAGGAGATTAAGGTGAAGGAGCCACTTGAGGGATTAAAGAACTGTAAGGAAAATAGTGACAAGGGATGTAATTGTAAGACCACATACGAGGACAGAATCTTGGATGAGCAAAGAAATTTGCACAATCCTCGACTGATCTCTGAAACGGTAGATCTGGGATGCAGTTGTTTCTGACATCCAACGCACCTCTCTCTATCAAAAAACGACACAGTGGACCGACATGTATGAAGTAGTTGTCGGACAACGATAAGTTCACTAGTTTCCCGAGCTCGCAAACCACCTCGGGGACTGCTCCGTACAGGAGATTACCAGCAAAGTTCAGTTGCTCCAGATTCTCCATACAAGCTATCGAGAGAGGTAAATGACCGGTCAACTGGTTGTTTCCGGCATCGAAAACGACAGCTTCCTTAAGCAAACCGATTTCGTATGGTATACAACCCGTGAGCTGGTCGTTTAAGAGAAGAACCTCAGTTAATGAAGAGAAGGCTTTGAAAATGGTTCTGGGAAGTGGACCATTGAACCTGTTGTTGGCTAAAGTGAGATAATAGATATGGGTGTAACCAATATTATCAGGCAACCGGATCATGAGATCGTTGTTGTTTAGGAAAAGAGCGTCGAGATTCTGTGTGAAGATTTGAGAAGGAACCGACCCAGTAAAGAAGTTGAAACGAATGTCCAAAAACGTTAATCCGGGCATGTTCAGAACAGCATCCGGAAATGGCCCTGAAAATCGGTTGTTGCTGATGTCGAGCTCGTACAGATAACGAAGCTTGGCTATGTTCGAAGAAAGAGAGCCGCTGAAATTGTTGGAGTTTGCATGGAAGAGTGCGATGTCAGGTAGCTGGTCGAGGAAACCGTCGAGCGAAGGGGCGGAGAGTTGAAATCCATTGAAATCGATGGAAGCAACAGCAATGGCGGACTTGTTGTCCGGCGGATTATCACAGTAGAATCCTTTGTAACTGCAAATATCTGAACCTACCCATGTTTGGGTGATCCCGAGAGGATCCGAGGAGATTAAAGACTTGAACTTTTGGATCACTGGATATATTAAAGCCAGCCTTTGATCAGCAAACTTCAATACTTCATTGGCCAAATAGGTTCCTGGTAACTGACAATTGAGTTTCAAAGGAAGATTACAAGCCTTGCTCGGTTTGCCAACTTTGCTGCCATTGCCGACACCAATTGTAAGTTCTAGAGCTTCTCTAGTGCGATCTTGGGCATTGATGGTGGAAATGAGACAAAGTAAGAGGATGTAAGAAATGCTGCTCATTGTAAGAAAGTGGGCGACTATGGTGAAACTAAACTATAGAACATAAGTAGAGATTTGCAGCATTAAGAATCAGCTGGAACTATTCTAAAAGACTATTTTTTTTTTCATTTCCACCCACTTAAAGTGCATCTCTTGATCCCAACCACCAAGTGGGGGAAACAGTAAATTAATTTTCCGAGAAACTTTTTATTTACTGTTATCTTTGACCTGTTTTGTTTGGGTTTTCCCAGTAAATAGGACCCAGATTCCATTGAAAGAAAGCTCTAATCTTTAATAACAAAATTGGATTCCAGGCCTGCTGAAAGTGATATAAGTATCTTATCCTTGGTCATGGATTCCAATGGAAATCTTAGTTTTGACAGCTGCAATAATATTGCCACCCAGCTAGTGCCTAGCAGCACCATTCAGTAATTATTTAGGGTAAAATATACAGATGGTCACCAAACTTTTAGGCTACTTTCATTTTGGTCACCTAACTTTTAAACTTTTATTTTGAGCCCACTTTCATCTAATTAAACCATCCTGAACCATTTTCTTTCTTCCTATCCAAAAGCTTTTTAAAGATGAAAAATTGAAAATGGCCTTTGTCATTCTTAGTACGAACGCTGGCTTTATGGATCGGCAGAGTTCAACTTCTACTCTCGCTATCTTTACTTAATCGAAACTCATTTTAATTTTAGATTCAATTCTGATTCTGTTGGGTAATCAATTGTTTGTTCTTAGGCATCCGTTGTCAAACAATACGTCGGGAAAGTGTAGCATGCAGACACTCAGAAATGATCGGAGACGAATCGCAGCCGGAATCCGCCAGAGACAGTGTTACAGCTTCCCTTGATCTCCGCCACCGTCAAACAGTATCATTGATTTTAAACAATCTTTTTTTTCCAACATTTGTTTCAATTTCCTAATTCCCTAAATTCCCAACTCCCCTAATCTAATATGTTCGGTTGCCGTCGATCATGACCCACCCTTTTCATCGTCAGAATTTATTTATTGGTCACCCTTATCACCGTCTTAAATTCATAAATCCCCAATACCCAAAATATAAATCTCTACTCTCAAATTCTCTTGTCGCCGTCAATCTCCGCTGTCAATTTCACCGTCATATGAGTTTGACAAATGAAAGAATGGTAAGTGATTGTAGAAACGACAATAGAAGGGGAGAGAGATTTAGGGATTTTTTCAACAAGCTAGTAGTGATCAGAGGACTCGTGCAAGAAATTTAGGGATTTAGAGTTATAAAATTAATATATATATATATATATAATTGAGAAAATTATTGATTTAAAAATTTGAATATTTAAAAAAAATAAATCAGATTTAATTCGATATCTAACAATGAACATTTCTATTATCGATTAACATAAATTAATATAAAATAAAGATAAGATAGTTATGAGACTTAATTAATTAATTATCCACTCTCATTGATCCCTTTTTAATGATAAGTTATATCATGTGTAAGTTTCATCACGTGTGACGTGAAAAAAAAGATGACATGGATGATTTTTAATGGTTGGTCCTATGAACACGTGGTGGACTTACACATGATATAATTTCTCCTTTTTAATATACTAAAGAGATCCTTAATTATGAGACTTAATTAATATATTAAAGAGATCAAATTAAAAAAAAAAAAAAAAAACAGCAAACATCGGTCCCGTACTCCCCTCTAATTTAATCACAGTACCTAATCACCACTTAAAACAAGCACAAACCAGCTGGAGTATTAACTAATTAATATAAAACTACAAACATGTTACAAATGATAATAGAAAAACTGCATATTACGATTAAACTAATGCACACATACAGGACACAATGTGACATGTTGGACCCTTACAGATTGTTTAATTATGGGGATTTTCAAGCGCAGGATAGCTTTTCGGAGACGGTGGCTCTTCTTCTTCTTGGAAAAGGGTTCGGGTTCTCATTGACGACGCCGGCAGACGACATGGGATGATACTGAACGTGCTTTCCCTAGCACAACTTCGAGGTCTCGAAAAGAAATTCGAACAATCGGCTGCCGATCTTTGAAACGGAAGCCCCATTATACAGTTCCTGTTTAAGTTGAGCCTCCTTAGCTTGATCAACCTCCGGCATTGTGGACCTACTTGGGTGAAATAATTGTTGGACAGGGTGAAATTGAATGCATTCGGAAGCCGGCATAGAACCTCCGGTATCGTGCCGTAGAAGCGGTTGTGAGCCATGTTGAGCAGCTGTAGCTTCGCCATGCAACCGAACGACAGCGGGATCGGACCGGTTAGCCAGTTGGATCCGACATCGAACACAGTCGTTCGGTTCAAGTATCCGATTTCGAAAGGCAGACAACCGGATAGTTTGTTGCCTAGGAACAAAACCTCTGTCATGGTTTCCCATGCAGCCCCTATGCTTCGTGGGATGGTACCGGTGAAGTTGTTGTTCGCTAGGGTCAAGTAAAGTGCCGGTGTGTTGCCGAGATTGGTTGGGACCGTTTGCGAAAACACATTATTATTAATAAAAAGAACATCGGTGTCGAAATCGAACACGCTACGAGGGACGGTTCCTAGGTAGTTGTTGAAACGAAGATCAACGAAGGTTAAGTTCCTAGCATTAAGAACGTTCGACGGAAACCCTCCGACAAACTTATTGTTACTCAAATCGATCTCGTAAAAGTAACGTAAACCACTAAGACCTTGATTGATAACACCACTGAAGTTGTTCGAATTGGCATGGAAAATGGCAATGTCGGGCAAGTTCGTAACGAAACGATAGAAATTCAAGTTACCACCAAACGTCGCACCGTTGAAATCAATGCCTGCAAGTCCGGTTATGTTGAGGTCCGGCACGGTGTCACAAATGAACCCTTTGAAGAGGCAATAGTTGTTGCCGACCCAAGTACCGGTGTAGTTTTTGGGATCGAAGGTAATGTTCCGTTTGAGTTCTTGTGTAATGGCTAGAATCCTGGCTTGATTGGCCAAGGGACCTGGATTGTTATTCGGCTGTTGAGGTAAGAGACGAAGTTGAAGATTGTATAGTGGTGGTCGGGGTCGAACATACGATACGGTTCGAGTAGGGCGTGGTGGCGGTGAGATTGTCGGACACGGTGGAGGACGGGGACAATTTTGGGCGATTCCGATCCGGAAGAGAAGGAGGAGGAAACTGGAAAAGAGTAGGTTTGGAAGCATGATTTGGTTGCACATTCAGAAGGGAGGTGCCGAGATTGTGGCCAAAAGCATACAGGAAGGTGAGCATTTATATTGTAGCTTTTGATGTTTCATGTTTAGGTCAAATCTTGGGGGCTAAATTTCAGAATCCTAGAGTAGATTCATGTTAAATATATATAATATATTAACGAGTTCGATTAAAATGATAATTAGTTTAAATAAATTTTGAATTTAAAATTATATATATATAAAAGTTTATTGAGAAAATTATCATTAAAATTAAATATACGATTATAAGATTATTTGATTATTTGATTATTTATTTTTAAAAGTACATTTTGTAGATCCAAAAATTGAAATTTAATTTATTCTGTCTTGGCTAAAACACCTTTACCTTTATCAGTAAATTATTTAATATTAATCCATTTAAATATGACGTCGTTACATAGTGTCAGCAATGTTAGCTTTGTCTATTTGGACCAATTGGAGGAAGCTAACACTTTTCATCTGTACAGTTTGGATGGTGTGAAAAAATCAAATTAAGTATACAAATTGTGATTAAATTATTTTGAATGTTTATTTTACATATTAAATTTTTAAATTTATAAAATAAGTATTAAATTTTAGATATCTATAAAATATCACTAAATCGTTAGATATATAATATTATATTTAATTATTTATATTTAAAGATTTAATCAATTTAAATTTTTATGATAAAATATTTTTGAATCAATTATAGTGATTATAATATTATTTGTTTTAAAATATGCTCTTAATTATTGAATATTGATCGTTCAATCACTGTACTATAATATTAGTAATCAAATCTTAACTTTTAAAAATAATAATCATTCACTTAACCATTAAGGTAAGATGACTAGTGTTTATAATTTATGTATTAAAAAAATTATATATAATTTATGCTAACTTTATGTACTGATAAATGTTTGTTGTGCAGGTGTTTATAGATCTGGTTTAGAAATAAAAAAAAAAAAATTATATATGTTAGACCGGTGAATCACAATCACATGAACATGGAATTATATTTTTTTACGAATTAACATACGAACATACCAATGAACCATGATTATACGAATAATTAATTATTCTTTCTGTCTCATTTAAAAAATCTAGTATTGATTTTTTAAAGTTAAAATTTTAATTATAGTTATTTTAAATATTTTAATTTATTAAATTTTATAAAATATATATTTTTAAACTACTAGATTAGAGATTTTTAAAATATATATTTTTATATTTTTATCGATAATAGATTTAAAATTATAATAAGTCAAAGTTAAAAAAATTTTATTGTACAAATAAAGTAGGACAGAGAGAATATAATCTTTTATGAATTCATCTTAGATTATGTGATAATGTACGTAATTTATATTAATACCCGAATCACGATAATTTTTTTAAATATATTTGTTTTTCTATTAACACGTGTCTTTACCTTTTCTAAGTCTTTATAAGCCGCCATGTATATCCAAATAGGAACAAGCTCTCCATAACCGCTTCAAAAAACTCTGAAACCTCACCGAGAATCGAGCCAAACTCTCATCTGTAAACATTTTTTCGTCCGACGACGGATTTAAAAATTTATTTGAAGATAAATATATATAAAAATTTTAAAATTTAATATGAACACAGTTTTTAAATATTAAATTAATTCATAAAAATATAAAAATTAAAGATAAATATATGAATTTTAAAAATCTAGAGTCATGAGCCCACTCTACACAAAAAAAAAAAAAAATTAGATTCGCCACTGTTTTCATCACCGTCCGAACCATCTTGCTCCTTCGACTAAAAATGTTATAGAATTATATATACAATCAACTGTATACTATAAATTTTTTAATCTGATTATATTAAACGGATAACTCAAATATCGAATATTAGTTTATTTAGTACAAATACTGTATAAAACATAGATCACTTTCCATAAAGAAAGGTAAGAAAAGCAAAAACTGGGAACCAAACATAGTGAAAGAAAAAGAAAGATTGATCTAGATTTCAACAAATTAAAGCATGAGAATAACGTTCGAGACGAGGCTAGTGGAGCCAGAACACGATTGGAAATACTAAAAGATAAGGAAAAATTGATATATTTTCTTATAATTTTAAATATTCGGTTTAGATAAATTATTGTATAATTTTTTTATAAGACGGTCTTTTAATTTTATTTATTTTATTAAAAGATATTAATTAAGATACATAACACTTCAAAGCACTAGACTAACTTTCATAATTTTTTTTTGTACATTTTATTCTTTTTATCATTTTTCCAACTTAAAGAAAGATCTAAAATAATCCTTATTTGAAATATACGTGTGTCTGTATCTGTATATATATTCTGCATGGGCAAGTGAGGGTCAGTAGAACCACTAGGATAGAGTGGGTAGCCCCTTAACGTCCTATTTTATTTGTGATAAAATGTAATCTAAGTCTGCTGTAAAGCTTAAAGGGTAGGTCGTCATGGAGGATCACTAAGCTAGCCTACATGATGAGGTCATTTCCAAATGGTTATATTTTCGAGAGATTATATCATAGGTTTGGTTCACTACTTCAACTGTGATCTCTAACCAATAAAATCATTCATTTCATCACCAATCAGTCATGTTATTAATATAATTTTTAGAAATTATATTTTTAAAATGATATGAAAAAGATGAGTGAAGATTCATTAGTTGAAAAAAATGATATGGAAATTAGTGGTGAAGTGGGTAATTATAATTGGATGGGATTATGACTGACGTGATGAGTCGGGCCCATGATATAATTTCTCTATATTTTCATATACAATTATATAATTTTTATACAATCATTCTTTCATATCTAAAACCCTAATCCCTAAACTTTAAACAAATTTAAACTCTAAACCTTATAATCTAAATCTATAAAACTTAAATTCTAAAATAAACACTTAATTCCTAAATTTAATAAACAAAAATTTATGTAGACGATTCTTATTTATCGAGTCTTTAATTCATTTCTTCTAGTCAATGAACCGTTTATATATAAAAGAAAAAGATGCATCCGAAACGTTCACCTACTCCTTATTTGTTTACATTGTCTCCTGGTGCCCACAATTCTAAAGAAAAATGCAAGATTTTACCAACTATGGTTGATCAGAGACTCTTGGTATTCCATCAGTCTTTTTATATACAATCCAAAAATTGAATATTAAATATTGTTTTTCATACACGGACGGAAAATTATTGATACGTCTATTTTAAACTTAAATCTTAAAATTTAACATATAAATTCAAAGATTTTAAATCTTAAAACATAAACTTTATATTTAAAACTCACAATTCATAACTTATATATCAAAATATTTTTTTATTAAATGAATCATACAGTGTAATTAATCACTTAGATTTTATTAAAATTTTCTCTTTCTATTTTTTTTAAATAATATATTAATCTTAATTTTTTAGGAGACGATTCCCTTCAGTTTCCTCTAACTTCGTCTCTGCATTTTTATATTGTGATTAAAATTATCTATTGGTACAATTTGAGCTTACATAATTAAATTATTAATAGTACTTAAACTAGAAACAACAATTTGGACAACTAATAAATCATTTTGAGCATTTGAATATGGGGCAAGTAGACTGTCTGTTTAAGAAGAAAGGAACCCATGAATCATGATTGTTCCAACGTTCAACAGTATTTTGAGTGTTATATTTTCATGATTAATATTTTAGTCATATTTTAAGATTAATCAGTGGTTAAACATCTCTTAATAATATTAGAAGTTTGAAAAGCTTTAAAAGATTTTATAAAGTCTAAATGATTAAGATATTCGATCAAGCATAATACATGCTCAATTTAATAAGTTGAAACGAGTATGAGATTGAATGTCATTGTGGGACGTATTTGATTATTTGTTTGATTGGATATTTGATGTTATATTTGTGTGCAACTTTCGGACTGTAGTTTAACTAACAGTCATGTGATATCTTAGATTATTCGACTAACGACCACGAATGACTCATGATTATCTCGATCCTCAATATTTGAGTATACGTGCAATTTGATATGTTTAACAATCGGACAAGTTCTAAAAATTTAATAATTGGACAAGATTGATAATTTGATAAATCAACACTTCAAAAAACCAAGATTTAGAGTGTTACAAAATTTTTCTGGTAAATCAAGTATAAGAACATTTACAAAGATCAACACTTGCTTGATTCAAATCCCACCAAATCCACAATTTCTATCTCTGTGCCTTTTTTAACGTTTCTGTGTGAACTAAGACTTCTGACAAAACAAAAACCAATGGATCTTATATTGTCTTCTAGCACGACCACTTTACAGATTTGTCTGATCTTTGTGTTTGATTCGATTTCTATTTGTGTGGTGGAACTGGGGAACTAAGATGACTCCAGGATCATTGTAGCTGGGGCATGACCGATGTTTTGTCTATGGTTGTGATCTCCTTCGTATGTTACCATCAACATCCTCGGATCGTCTCATGCTCGCTCGACGTGTTTCCTGGCAGGGCAGCCTCGGACGCTACTACACTTGTAATAACACCTGCAAGATTCAACAAAGAAACGAGTTAGGGAAACTCAGAGACTGAGTTGAGTTGAGTTGACTCACGAAAACTAATGAAATTAACTGAGCTAATAACTCACCTTGGATGAGGAGAACCCTTGATTGGTTTCTGGCCATACTTTCTCCATGAATAATCATCAGGAGGAATATCTGCCATCTTATTGCTGATGGACGCAACTCTAATCATGTTCTTCACTCTCAATTTCCTACATAAAAAACAAATTCAATCAAAAGGTTGAAACTTTATGATCAGATCGATTAAATCAAACCATCCAAAATAGATCAAAAGAAGAAAAGAAAACCCAACCTTTTCTTGGAGCAATGGCAACGACCAGATGACGATCCACACTTGAGAGCATCGTCATCCATGGAACTGCACTTTCTTTTCGATGACAAAGGTGGTTTACCAGATGAAGGAACATGGGAAGAGAAAGATGGCTGCATGCCCCAAACATGGTTGCTTTTACTCTGGTGATGATTATGAGGCAAAGGAGGCAACCTACGAACTTGTGTCGGGGAAAATGGCTTCAAGGCAGACGCCTTAACTTTGGTTACTTCAACAGAACAAGTTTTTAACTCTTCAATCTTCTGCGGCGCACGTCTGAACCGAGCATGCCCTGTTCTGGGACGACCGAGCAAAGAAATAACTCTCTTGAAAGAATCTACAGTCTTGTCTGTAACAGCTTGGATCTCAACACTCTGCTCTGAATCTGAAGATGTTTTAAAAGGATCATCTTGATTGTAAAGATGATGAGTTTTGGACATCAATCTTATCAATTACTCTACGCCTTGAATCCCAGCAGTTGCAGCTTCTTTGAAAGCAGATTCCTCAACTTTCTCTGCAAAATCACTCCCAGGGCCAGTAGCATACCCCATCATCAATTCCACCGCCATTTTTGTTCATCCAAAGAAGAAACCCACAACTTTGACTTTATACACCAACACTTGGAATCCAAGACGAGTTGAATAATGATGAGAAAATATGAACAAAGAAAAGTCAGAACAGGGTTGGGGTGGCATCGGGTCACTGACATTTCTCGTCCCTCATATATTCACGTCAAACACACTGTCCAATGAAATGATCCCACGTGTTCAAGAATTGTCAGCACATTGACCAACACGCTTTGGAAAGAAGTGAAAGTCCCTCGGCAACGGGATAAACCGGTTTCGAAGACCATGTAGAAATGATGATAAAAGAGTGGAGAGAAGGTCAAAAGGTGGGTAGAGTTGACATTTAACAGCTTTTAATTCAAATGAAATTAAATAATGTTTTGTGGGACCAATGAGGAGGAGCTCCATTTATTTTACCGGTAACCGGGAGCGGCGTCGAAGATGGGTCACACACTTCACATGCGATTCTTTCTTCAATTAAAAAAGTGGATTCGCAGGCCATTTGGATTTACCGGATCGTTTGACGTTGTTTAAAGTTTAAACAATGTTTCCGATTTTGTATTCTTTGTTTCGTTCTCAATATTTATTTTAGTTGGTCATATTAAAGGGAAGTGATATTAAATTTTTGTCGAAAAATCGATAAATCATTATTTAATATTTTAAAATATTTTTATATATCTTCCTAATAATTTATGCCGTTATTGTTTGGCTACCCCACGATATATGTATCGATCTCTTCCTTACCCAACCCTATCTCCCGTTTTCCGTCCCTAATTCTTTTAGGGATTGATTCAAAACAAAATCGTGGAGGTGCCTGCCTCATTGCCTTATCAATTAAACTTTCCCATTTCTATATATGAATATGATCATTATCATGCACCCCACCATTAACACTAACACGCATTAACGGACCCATTGGTTTCAGAAGCAATACTCAGTAAGTAATTATTTCATTAATAATTTCAGGGAATTTTCAAAATTTTGTATTTCAGTGGAGGGAATGATGAGAGAGAAACAACGGTCTTGATTGAATATTCAGACACAAGTTTGAATTTTGTTTTGAAATGAAATACAAGAAAGAAACCACACAAAGTTTGGAAGGATCAGGCGCCAAACTTCAAAGATCCATACGATGTTGGACAAGGCTCACCAGGGACCATCACCGAAGTAAAAAGATGCGGCAAACGGATCGTTTGAATCATTTGAAATTTAATTATATTCGACTTGAGTTAAGATTAGATTAATATGAATTTGAATTGATAATGATTTGGGTTAGATCTGGATGGATAGGTGCGATTCATCTTGAGTCGATAAAGAATCGATTCAAGTTAATTTTGTATACCTTGTATGACGCTATGGCGGGGGTAGGTTAAGTTGAACACACCCTAAAAATAGGAAGTTCTATTATTCATTATCTCACCCGATAAATCTAATTATTTTTCGGTTATTTATTTCTCTAAATTATGTTTAACTACCCATTTTGATTTAATTAAAATTTAAATTGATTTTAATTTAATTTATTATGTTCGAATCAATATCGAGTCAGATCTCGATTAAGTTTGTGTTGGTCTAAACGTAAAACGAAATGAAATTTGACCTAACGCAATTTCCAACCAATCGAACCACTGCAAAATTTATCAACCATAAAAGGCCAAAGCAATACGGATAGCATCCCCAAGATCTCACCATAGAATCAAAACATTCATGTCTGAATCTGGCTTTGATTTATTGCAAAACAAAAAAACTAATTGCTGTCTTAGTTTAGAAGATACATCAGGAGATTGAAATGATTTCAAAAAACGCAAAACCCCCAATCAGTGATGCATAAATTGAAGAGTGAATTCAAAAGAAAATCATCAGAACACAACATTGAATTAAATACAGAAACAAGGGAGAACTACAAACATTTTGATCCATCCAAATTAACTCCGAGAACCACCATGACTACTTGCCAACCTCCTCATGGTGCAAGCCACAAAACTCCTACCACTCAAAAGCCCGAGAAACTTAAACGATGCCGATCGTCCCGTGCTGCTGGAAGCAATACTAGGAGCTCCAATTTGACCGGACACCATCGGAGGAAATTGAACACCGTTATCTTGTGCCACGCCATCACCAGCACTTGCATCTAATTGTTCGCCGATATCCAAATTAACAGCGAGTGATCCTCTAATTGCTCTTAACCAATCCGCGCCTTCTGATGTAACTCCTCTACATTTCTTCACCTTTACTTTAATCAAATTTGGGCAACCAGTAGCCAGTGCTTCCATTCCATGGTCTGAAACAGGGCAGCTCTTAATACAAAGCTTCTTTAAAGCTAAACATTTCAGAGCAATACACGATATCTCAGCATCACCAACTGTATCGCTACCGCATAATGCTAATCGTTCCAAATTCAGACAATTTGAAGCTAACATTTCTAAACTCAATTTGGTGGGATTAACACCGATAAGAACTAATTCTTGCAAATTGGGGCAAAATTTTGCAACAGCAATTAACCCTTGGTCGCCTATCCGATTTGCTTTCCATCCATCAATATGAAGCTTCCTTAACAATTTACATTTCTCTGCAACAGCTTCGAGTCCGGAATTGGTACACTCGGGAGTCTTAACGAGGTGAAGAATTTCTAGGTTTGAACAGTTGGACAAGGTTGCAAGGCCTACGTCGCTGACTTGGATCCGCTCCATATGGATCTCTACCAGACCCGTGACCCGTTCTACTATGAGAGGGAAAAGCTTATCCCAATCACCAGAGCATCTAAAAAGTTTTAAAGATTTCAGATTCTTCGAACCAATAATTAGAGGACCAAAACACTGCCCATTATAGAGATCTTTTAAGCAAATAGTTCTCAACGCCGCTGCCGCAACACCAGGACCAATCGGCTCAGCTGCAGCGCCGTCGGTGATGCCACGAAGTCGTTTCACGGAGAGTTCCTCGAGAGCTGGACAGTTGTCTAGCACGGCGTTCATGCCCTTGGCTCCGAAAGTGCAAGAACCACAGGAGAGCTTCTTTAGACCCCTGCAGTTTTTAGCGAGCGCGGACATTCCTGCATCGGTCAAGTCACGGCAAGCCCGGAGCTTAAGGCGAGTCAGGTTCCGGCAACGCTCGGATATTACAACAAGCGCTTCATCACCGATGCTAACAGATCTACGGTCACATTTGAGAGCCAGCTTCGTAACGGCATCGAAGCGAGAGAAGATAGAAGGAATCAAAGCGTGTAGATCTGATTGTGCGTTGAGAGAGAGTCGATGACGGCTCTGACCTTCGATGAGCAACCACCGCCGGCAAACGAGAGAGCATCGTTTACGGTCACCGGGACTAAGTGACTGGAAAATACAAGCCAAACACTCGTCGGGAAGATCTGAGATGAAATCGGACGATCCATCTATGCTACTTCGTTCAAGATCTTCAGGCTCCTCAGCTTGCATCGAACAGATCAAAGCCGTTGATTTCTGTTTTGACCGTTGGCGATGACCCCAATCTCGACGGCTCATCAGTTTCGCCGCCGATACCGATTGGCCCATCAACAACTAACTAAACTAAACTAAATAATACGAATAAAAAACAAGAAGAGGGTTAATGGATTTCAAAATCTAACCATAAATGAGTTTTAAGGCTCCTTTGTTTTGTTCCTCTTGGAAATGTCCAGTGCGACGGACTTCAAAAGCGGATTTCATTTTGGCTTTTATCTCGACTTTATCTTTCGCTTTGAACCAAATAGTCTTCCACTATCAAGCTTCTTTACGCTGTTACCATACTCATAATACTTTTCTTGAGCCCGCTCTTTGATTGAGAAAATTCAAAGTCAAAGAAATTTATAAACTCAGTGATGAACCAATGAGAAGAAAGAACTAAACAGGCTAATGTGAGGTTTGGCACAGTGGATACTATCTTTTTTTCTTTCTAGAAAACAATTTCGAAAGAAAGTTCTTAGTCAATTAATAATTAATTTATATTTGAAAAAATAAACTATTTTCTCTCTCATTAAATTTATGTAATATTAATTTTATGTGAAATAATTTAAATTTAAAATAATTAAAAAATTTAAAATATATTTTTATTATTATTAAATTTAATTAAAAAAACTAAAAATATATTTTATATTTATTATTAATAAATTTAAAGCAACAAAGAGTTCAAATTAAAAAAGTTTTGACAAAAAATTAATATAAGACAAATTTGATTAGATGAAATGAATAATTTATAACATCAAATATTTGTAAGATAAAGATTATAAAGGCCTAGTTTGGTAAAACAATTAGGTCAAAATTAAAATTTTGAAATATTTTTAAAGACTTAATTAGTTAAATCTTTTAATTTGGATTTTTAGTAAATAGGTGATTATGATTTTAGATTAGAGTAAAAATTTTTATTTTTAAAGTAATTTTTTTTTGAGTAAGTTAATAGTGATTATAAAAGTTATTTTTAAATTATTATTTTTTTAAAGTAAGCTTTTTAGTTAGAGGTTTAGATTAAAAAAATTATTTTTTCTCAACAGGGTTAGTTAAAGTGTTAAGTAGTTTGATTCCTTTTAAGTAAGCCTTAGGTTCGAGACATTGCGTACGCAGAAAATCTTTGCTGAGAGACTCACCCACTAAAACTAAGTGTGCGACGCGGGTTGGTTTAAATTAATCTGAGTAAGACTGAAAATCGAAAGAGTAATAAAAAAAATTAATTTTTTAATTAATTAATATTAGTTGATATAAAATAATAATCAATAAATTATTTAAACAAATATTAAATATAATTATATTTTTATATATTATTTTATTTATTAAATAATTAAATAACTATTAATTATCAATTAATTTTATTAAATATTTTTATATACTCGACTAATATAATTAATAATCAAATCAGTTTATGTTATAACTATCTATTATCAATTAATATAATCCGTTATTTATTATTAATTATCCGTTACTCGATAAATAAGACTAAAATGATTTGAACTAAAATTAATTTTTGAATAGTATATTATGATTATAAATTAATTTTTTTAATATGATTTTATATTTAAATTAATTTTACACACATTTGTATATTATAATATGATGAAGTGTGAATTAGTAAATATCTATACTTCTTTTTAGACTTCCAAGGATTGTTCGGATATCATCACCATTATTTATATTATCTCGGTGGTATGGGTAAAAAATTAAAAAAATAGATTTTTAAATTGATTATATAATTTTAAATAATTATCACTATTTAATTTATTTATAAATCAATTTTATATAAGTACCAATCATATAATGTACATCATATAAATACAACATTTTAAATTATTTATTTATATTTAAATTAAATTTTATCGATTTTAGGTTGATGTTCTACGTAATAATTAATATCAAATGTTAATGAATTATATACCTATAGTAATAAATGAAAGAAAAAAAATTGAAATAATTCTAAAATAAGCATAATATCCAAATTCGAAACCAGATGGAGCAATTATAGTACCAACGTTTGATATTATTTTATAAAATTAAAAAATTTAAATTTAAATGTCAAAAATGTATTCTAAATAAATACTCCCTTGAGATTGACGGGAAAAGTTTAACCTTTAACTAAAATAAGGTAAAATTATATCGGCAGTCCCCAAATTTTGAAGACACTTTTATTTTAGTCATTGAATTATTAAAACTTACAATATAATCATTAAACTTTTAATTTATGGGTAATATTGTTATGAAATATTAATGTGGTACATTTATGAATATACATAAACTGGTAATATTGTTATGAAATATTAATGTGGTAAATTTAAATTCACAGCTCTTTAGATTTTCTTAATATACCAAAACTGACCTAATACTATAGTTTCTAATTGTAATGAATATTTTGAAATCATGCCCATTTATGAATAATCAAAATGTGTATAATTAGTAAATTGGGTGCAAATCGTCTATCTTTTTCTTTATGTCTCTATTAGTGCCTTCACTTCAAATTAGAGGGTTTAAGGTTCAAGGATAGGGGTTGTGGTTAGGGAATTAGGGGTATGGTTTATGGTTTAGGATATAGGAAATTAAGGTTAAGGTTTAAAATTCAATTTTTTTTAACAAATTTCAGCAGGAGGTACAAATGAAGACATGAGAAATAAGTAAACGACAACAAAATTTGTTCCAAATACACACTAAAAAGTAAAAGCAAAGGAGAGACAAAAAGTTGAAAAAGTCGTGGACAAATCTTTTGATTTTACTTGTTATGTCTTGCTCATCTCTTGTTCTGTTCTCTTTTGGTAGTTAGCACTTAGCAGTGTTGGTTTTAGAGAGTTTTTTAAAGGCTTTTGAAAAAAAGAAGACAATAATATAATATTTGTTTAGGGTATGCTCCAAGCCTCCAACTTGGGACCTCAAAAACACCAAAGTAGGCAGTAGGTAAGAGATAAGAAATGGTGACATTACAGTGGTGCCCAAACTCAAAGCTAAATCATGATGCAAGAGCAAATGTCTGTAGGGTGAGACAAATCAATATTATTTCAGGTCAATCCATGATGCCTTGTCCCCTACATATGCTCCATTTGGGATAGTTTTTTTTCCATCTGTAAGTATCCAAGAATTCAACCACACTTGTATTATTTTACCGTCTTTTTGAGGTTGATAAAAAAATTACAAATTGTTGAGAGTTTCTTTGGAGAGATGCTTGAAGTGTCGTTCATTGAACAGTCGGTGGTGAATCCTTGAACAAGTAGGGTATTGTAAGTTAGCAGTGAACCAGTCGGTATATAAGTACCGAGGAAAATGATCTACTGAAAAGCCAATGGGGGAGAGTATTAGTGTTAGAAGGATTGTAAATTTAGGGCATTAAGGTTTAGGGTTTTAAAACCAGACGATAGCGACTCATTAGGGTCATGTCGAAGTACACATATAGGCTTATTTTGATTAAACTAAGGTTCTTATTAACGTTGAGTCTCAAAATTAATCTTAATTAAAAAATATGATTAAATAAAGGTAAAATTTATATATACGGACCATATAGAATAAAATTTAATATATAATTTTATAAATTTTAAATTTTAATACTTAAATTTTAAACATTAGACTTATATTTTGAATCCTAAATCATAACTCTTAAAAATAAAAGATTTACATAAAATAAAATTTAAATGACTTATATATCAAATTTTTTTCATTAATTAAACTTAAAATAAGAATTTTATGGATAACTCACATAATCAAAGTTTACCACCGCTCTCGTATGGGACATGTTTGCATGCACCGTCTTCGTAAACATGGAAAAACACGGTTCAACCAACCTTTTTCCTTTTGATTTAATATTATTTAGGGAAATGAAATTCGACTAAAAATTTATTTTTCTAATTCAATTCAATGTAAAAAAAAAAATATTTTGATTTATAATAGATTTAAATAAATTTTGAGTTATAAAATTAGAATTTTAATAATATGAAATTTTTAATAATAAATGAAATAATTTTTTAAGTTTAAGTTTTTAATTTTTCAAAATATATCTTGTTGTCTATGATAGAATTTGATAATAGAGTTTTAAGAGAAACTTATTTGTTAAAAAGAAACTTAAAGGTTTAAACTGATTTTTTAAAAAATTTAATCGATTTAATTTGTATTTTTTAAAATTTGAGGTATACTAAAATTTTTCAAATTTTAAGAGGTTTAATGAGAACTTTTAAAATCATGAGAATGATTTAATTAAAAATATTCAAAAGTTTTAAAACTCAATAAAAACTACTAAAATTTTGTAGGGGTAAAATTAAAGTTTTTTAAAATTTTAAAGTGCTAAATTCTAAATTTTTAAAATTTGAGAGAGTCGTAGCCCTTGCATGTCTCCATCATGTTCCACCGTTGGTTATTGCATACAAAAAATATAAAGAATAACTCAAATTAGAATAACGAGTAGGGTATTGTGTTATTAAAATATAGAAAGCAGTTTAAATTAAAATTAATTAATAAAATAATATTATAAATATTTATAATTAAATTTGATCGAAAATTTAAATAATTTAAATTTTATAAGTTCGATTTAAAATAATTTTAAATAAAATTTAAGTTAAAAATAAAACTCATAAATTTATTTTTTAAATTCAACTTAAATTAATCGAATATTCACTCTTAATATTATTTTTTTATAATTTATTTTTTCAATTAAAAATATAAATAATGAGTGAAGAATCTAATAGATATTAAACCGGCAAAGAATAGTAGAGGACTGAAGACCGCGTACCAGGTGTAATCACTCACACGCGTCTGATCTTCGAAAAAGCGTGTTAAAATCAACATTATGGCTTCAACGTGACCATGCAAAATTCAATAAATAAATAAATAAATTACAATAAATAGGATATTATTCGTTTTAATTTATGTGAATATAAGTATCAAATTTATTTTTAAAATCCAATTCAAAGAACACAAATAAATTCTCACAAGGGTTTAGGTTTTATTATTCGAAAACATAACAACTTTAAATATTTAATAAAAGATATTATTTTTATAAATTTTATTCGACTCGATCAAATTAAACCTAGGTAGCTGGTTTGTTCCGGTTTCAGTATTCACACGTTTAAAATATAGTATTTATGTTACAGGTTTGTAAAGGATACGAAGCTGAGTCAATCAATCCTGTTAAAGGTCCCACTTTTACAAAGTTCTTCACCGTCTCCTATATATATATATATATATGCTACTGGCTAGCAGATAGCCATACCATTGCAATATTTCAACGACAACCCGATCTAAAAAACAGTTGTTGTGGGAGACAAAGTTCAGACACATCAATGAAGCTTCTTCTTTTTACGATGATTATACTGACGTTGTTGGTTTCGGCTGTTCCGGTCCGTGGACGAACCCTTCGATCGCTGTCGACGACGACGGTGGAGCAGAATGTAGCCATAGGAAGCGAAGAACAAAGTGCAGTCACTGTTAATTCTTCGTTTCCTGTCTTGTCATCAGCTGTGAATGGCTCCGGCAGTGGTGGTTGGTTTAGAAGGTTGGGGTTTCGATTAGCCTCCGGGCCGAGCAGAAGAGGTCCTGGACATTTAACAATATTCCATTTCTTGTACTTGTTTTATAAGCTTTGCATGCAGATCTTTAGTGGGGGATTTATTTTTTCATTCCTTTAAAACTGATGTTATAGGGTAACTCGTTTGATTAGAATTTGGGATAAGATGTGTATGTTGTCATGATGAAATGAAACAAAACAATCCATGTTCTAATATCAAGTTCCCCGTCTTTCGGATTTAGATCGTTTTATGTTTGAGTTTATTTTAGATTTAAATGAGTTTAAATTTTTTGATATATTTAGTTCGAATTTTAAGATTATACTTTTGCTAGGAAATATTAAAATTTAAACTTATATAAAAGGAGATAAAAATAAAATCGATGAAATTATATACCAACTTTTAATATCACTTCAACAGAAATAACCCTAAACCATACAATAAAACTAAAATTACCCCAAATTTAAAATAAAAGCTTTAACAATAATATCTTAACAATTATCCCACCCAGGCTTAAATCTTAATATCTTATATATAAACTTTGACAAGTTTGTGTGTTTGTATGTGTTGGCACGTGTAACTAATTCAGGATTCGTGTGTGCCAAAATGTAAGCAAACTGAGAGATTTATGGTGTATAGTTTTCCATATTGTTGGTATTGGTGTTGAACGTTTTGAAACATTACTACCATCGCCCGGAAACCCAGCCATTCATGTCGACAAGCTTGGACGAAACCATTGGAAATGGTGGAGAACATAGGACTCAGTAGACCACTAAGATCATCAACCAAACACATAAATCGAGGGGAGGAAAAGTGTGACAGTACTAGATACTAGCTACTATCGTATCTTATTTTGATATTAGAATACGGATAGACGTAAGATTTTATGTTAGATAATAAATTTATAAATTTTAAAGGGTAAGTCTATAAAATTTTAAAGAATAAAAATAGAATTTTTTAAATCCAAGAAACCACATAAATGGCTATTATCAGTAGTTTAGTTCAGCCTGCAACTTTATAATAACTACCATATCTCAAAGGACCCATATTTCCTTTCACTGAAGTTCATATGCATGCACTCATCTGTAGGATTATTGCCCTCATTTTGTCATCATTGTTACTCTCTAGGCCTAACAGTGAAAAAAAATAAAGTTGGCTTTAGTGGGATTGATTTTGTGACCTTGTGCGGTAGCTGGAGCATACAGCTGTATATGAACCCATGGAGTTACCCAAATATGAAATACCATGATGGAAATTTATTCATATTTCGAATAACGAAGCTTTACTAGGCTGACCACATAATTCGAGAGTGCTAATGCTGCACGGATCGGTTTAAAAGCTTTTAAGTCCGTGTCACAAAGCTGCACAGAGTTGTCTTTCACCTATCATGTAAAGGATATACCATTTCTTGAAATTCCCTCTAATTCTCGATGAAGTTAGATCATGACACTGCTTTGTTCCATATTCTTTGGGATAACAACTTCCCATGTACCCATAAACTGCCATAGTTGTTTCCCGGAAGGGACAATACAATCCAACAGGAAATGAATTTTGTTCTCTGATTCTGTCTGTTCTTTTGTTGTAATCTTTCTGTATTTCCCTTGATCTTGGGCAAATACAGACCTTATTAGTGTAATGTTGTGGCATTATAAATACTTTGTATTTATATAAATTTTGAGAGGTTAATAATTCATAAATTGTATGGATTTTGAGGATATTAATGTAGCCATTATTATTATTATTATTATTATTATTATTATTATTATTATTATTATTATTATTATTATTATTATTATTATTATTATTATTCGATTAGTGGGATTGTTCATATAATATCTAAAATAATTATTTTATATTTTTAAAAGTATTTTTAACGATAATTTTAAAAAGTTAATTTTTAAATTAAACTTTTTAAAATTAATATTTAAAATTTTTTAACATTATTTTTTAAAAGCATTCTTAAACTGAACTTCAAGGACTGACATTGTTTTTAGAAAATGGCAAAAAAATATTTTTGAATATAATTTTAAAATGTATTTTTAGATTATTTATTTTAAAATAAGAGTTGTGTTAAAAAATAATTTTAAGTTGATAAATTATTTATTTTAAATATTTATGTAAAAATATAATTACTTAAAAATAATTTTAAAAAATTAAAAATTATTTTTTTAAAATCACTTTTAAAATTAAATTAAAAGGTCCCATTTTTAGGGGTGTTCAAATGGTCGGCTAAACCGAATTAACCGACCAAATCGAATTAATTCAGTTAAAACGGTTGGCCACCGAACTTTGTTCGGTCGGTGAGTGGTTAAAGTTTTTTAAAAAGTTCGGTTAATGATTAATTCGGTTCGAAACGGGTTAATTAACCGAATTAACCAAATTAGCCAAAATATAATAAATATTATATATACAATATATATTATTATTAAGCCCATATCCAACTTGTTTTATTTTATCATAATGTTTAATCTAAAGTTCTAATATTTTTATCTATGTTTAGATATTATTTAAATTAAATGTTAATTTATCTTCGTAAATTAAAAAGTATTTTCAATGATTTTTATTGTGTAGTAACTTTGAATAAGAAAATTAATAAATTTTGGTTAATTCGAAAATCGACCGAATTAACCGAAATTTGTTAGGTTCGGTTAATATATTTCAAAAAAATTTCAGTTCGGTTAACGGTTAAAGATTTTAAAAGTTTGGTTAATTCGGTTTTTGGTAATTCGGTTCGGTCACCGACCGAATTAACCGTTTGAACACCCCTACCCATTTTTTATAATTTTTTAATCTCTAATAATTTTTGAAACTAAAAACTAAATTAAAAAATAAAAAATAAACCTTAGTGTGCTGCTATTGGTTGTAAAAAAATCAAGAATAAGTTTTTATAGAATTATGATAATAATAAAATTTAAACTTTGACTAATATAGGTCTCGTTGAGTGGATTTTTGGAAGAAAAATAAATAAATCCATTTCCATTTTTAAGGTGAGCGCAATCTATCAATCAGGTCCTTTGTATACAGTGGTCTGTCGTCGTTGACCCTATTCCGTAACGCGCCATGGCTCGAACCGGCCGTCACCTAATTTCTTCCTCCCTTCTAATTCTCACTGCCGTGATCTGCTACAATCTATTCACCGTCGATGCAAAACATCACCACCTACGGCCGATGCTCCTCCCTCTACAACTATCCTCACGCAATCATTCACAGCAACGGAACTTTGACAACATACGCCGTCATCTTCAGCAATCGGGACTTTCTCCTTCCACTCCAAACGCTCGCATGAGACTCTACGACGATCTCCTCTCCAACGGGTCCCTCTTCTATAAATAAAACGTTTAATTCTTTTCTTTTCGATTTTTCAAAATATTGAGTTTTTTTTTCGTGATTTGCAGTTATTATACTACTCGATTATGGATAGGAACGCCTCCTCAGGAATTCGCTCTTATCGTCGACACAGGAAGTACTGTAACTTATGTTCCTTGCTCCAGTTGTTCACATTGCGGCAAGCATCAGGTTCGGTTCCTTATCGAAGTTGTAAAGTTCAACTTTCCTAATTCTAATTATAATTAATCAACTTGAAAATTCTTGCCTTTGTTTTGAATTGAGATTGAGATAATTAGTTAACTTTGATCGATTTGAAATTAGCGAGTTATTAGTTTAGTAGATACGGCGATTTTGAATCTTAGATTTTTATCGCTCTATTCCGGAAGTGTGTTATGTTTCATATATTTAGAATCTTTGTCCAATTTCTTGATTTACAGATCTGTTGGTTAGAAATTAATTAGGGGAACTGGTGAGTTTTTTTGGCAATATTAATCTCTTGATGGAATCTAGGATCCAAGGTTCCAACCAGATTTGTCTGGCACTTATCAACCTGTAAAATGCAATCCGAGTTGTAATTGTGACGATGAGCAAAAGCAATGTACTTATGATAGACGCTATGCTGAGATGAGTTCCAGCAGTGGTGTGCTTGGAGAGGATGTTATTTCTTTTGGGAATGAAAGTGAACTTGTTCCGCAGCGTGCTGTTTTTGGTTGTGAAAATAGGGAAACGGGTGACCTTTACAGCCAAAGGGCTGATGGTATAATGGGTTTGGGCCGGGGGCAGCTTAGTATCATGGATCAACTTGTTGATAAGAATGCTATTGGTGATTCGTTTTCTTTGTGTTATGGTGGGATGGATGTTGGTGGAGGTGCAATGGTTCTCGGAAATATCACTCCTCCCGCTGAAATGGTGTTCTCCCATTCAGACCCTTTTCGCAGGTACAGTTCTCTTACAGTATTGTATTTGTGGATGCATTTTTCCTAAGAATTCATCTGTTTCTTCTTATTCATTTACTGTAGTTTTTGAACCTCAACAGCCCTTACTATAACATTGAGCTTAAGGAAATGCATGTTGCCGGAAAGCGATTGAAGTTACCAGCTGGAGTCTTTGATGGAAGGCATGGAACAGTCTTGGACAGTGGCACAACATATGCTTACTTACCGAAAGATGCTTTTGTTGCATTTAGAGATGCTGTAAGATCTAATTGATTTGAGCTTCATGCTATGTGTAGTTTGTTTTCTAGTTAAGTTCTCTTTTTTATTCTCTGATTAGTATTGCTTTACAGAAGCCAGAATTATTGTTTGAGATTAGGAAAAAAGTTTTTGATGTTGCATGTGAGATATAAAAACACGGGGTTCTGTTGCATTTACATGTTCTCTAATAGATGAATGACTACTTATTTTGGCAGTTGTTCTAGTCTTCGTTACTTAAAGAAGATAGAGTTGGAAATTTATGCATTTACAATTTAAGAGTTATATGACAAGGGATCTGTGGAGAGACTGAGTATGGATACATACTAATATATCTGAGTTACAATGTCATATAAAACACCATCTTTATGAAAACTGCTTCATTTTTTCCAAGTACTTGGAGATGCTACTTCTTAAATATTGACAAGATCTGTATAATCGTCCAATTTCTGGAACTTTTCATTTGTGGGTCCC
Source organism: Abelmoschus esculentus (assembly GCA_035048815.1). Classification (NCBI taxonomy): domain Eukaryota; kingdom Viridiplantae; phylum Streptophyta; class Magnoliopsida; order Malvales; family Malvaceae; genus Abelmoschus; species Abelmoschus esculentus. The sequence goes on from JAUCBN010000039.1 coordinate 3,268,907, forward strand.
GTTCCTTTCTGAAGTTTGAAGCGTGTCTATTCTGCATGATTATTTCCTTAAGCATCTATGGTCCATTTTTTAAATTGTTGTTGGGGAATTGGCCATTGTACTTTGTCAAGGAAGAATAAAGTACTAATAAACTATTAATTGACTTAGTGTAATTTTCATTTGTTAAGTTATTGTAGAAGCCCTGAATAATTTACTTGTTCTATGACTATTGGAGATTGATTCTGTGGTCTAGCCATTTAGGGTATAGTATTCCACACCTGTTGCTTGGCCTATGCCTCCATCTTGAAAAGAAAAATTATGGCAGCTACTTGGTTAATCTGTTTTATTTTTTTGAAAAATACTTAATGTTGGTGTGTTCTTTACTTGCCGTAACTCAAAATATTCTTCGATACTCAGAGTTTATTTGTAATTGTCTTTAGTTTTTGAAGCTTAACCTTTATTGACATAAATATCAGCATCTATATATGTACCTGCATGCTAATGTTCCTATCTGTTCTGCATGTTTACTTGACTTTGTTAATGCAGATCCTAAGGGAAGTTCATTTTCTCAAAAGGGTTCATGGTCCTGACCCTAATTTTGATGATATATGTGTTGCCGGTGCTGGAAGGTGTTGCCAATAACCTTTTTTAATGCTGAAATTTATTGTCTTCCATTCAGCTTAATGGTTTTTTTTTAAATGTAATACAGGAATGTTTCCCAACTTTCAAAAATTTTCCCAGAGGTTCAGATGGTATTTAACAATGGAAATAAATTGTTACTATCACCAGAAAACTACCTGTTCCGGGTAATGAATCTTTTTTTTTTAAATACTTGTTTGAAGACCAAAATGGGTCTATGGTTGGTGGCAAAGCTGATTTAAGTGGTTACAAGACATTCTTGCATCAGCTATTTTCTGTGCTAGCTTTTCAAATCGCTATCTAACACATATCTATTTTGTTTCTCTTAAATGGCATGCTTTGTAGCACACAAAGCTTAGCGGTGCATATTGCTTGGGAATTTTCCCAAATACTGAATCAACCACTCTTTTAGGAGGTATGTTACTTCATTCGTGAAACACAAAACCATCACTCCCTCTATGTATGGGCAACTTTGTATGCATGTACGCAGCATAATAAGTTACATAGTTTTGAAAAGTCTGAGGTTCTTGCAGTATATATGGACCTGTCTTGGCCTTATGCTTTCCCAACTCAATATATCTTGTTTGTTTGCATGATTGCAGTAATAATCTCTTTTGTAATTTTATTTTGTGTCAGGAATTGTTGTCCGGAACACCTTAGTGACATATGATCGGGGTAATGACAGGATAGGCTTTTTGAAAACTAATTGTTCTGAACTGTGGAGGAGAGTGCAGTCATCTGGTGCACCTGCACCAGCTCCTTTAGTCTCCCAAAGCAATGATACCAACAGGGAAGTTCCTCCACCACCAACCCCAAGTGCATCGCCACCAAATGTTCTTCCAGGTGCATGGCATATTACTTGTTTCCTCATAATGTATCTTGTGTTCCTTGGTTTCTTCCCTTGCACCATTCCATGAATTGATGTATCATGTTCACAATTTATGTACTTTCTTCTATATAGGTTTGTAGCTTTTTTTCTCGTGAATGAAAAATTAAGGCTGGCAAAAAATTACAAAATAAACAGAGATGTTGTGCTTGGTTTGAAACTTCTCTGGTGCAGAACATTGATGAAAATTACAAACACAAAGGAAGGATCTTGTTGGTATTTGCAAAACAACACCATAGTTATAATAGACCTCCAAGAAGTCTGTCAACTTTAATTGCTGATTAGACCCACCCGTTTTTTCAGTTACCTCAATGACAGTTGAATGAGTTCTCTCTCTTTCTTTCTAAAAAGAAGTTGTCTTTTGTAAGGAGGCTGATGACTTGTTTGCTTTGTAATCTTGATAAAATTTGCTAATCATAGAAAAACGGTGCCATTCATGAAGTTAGATTGTTCTCCTAATAAGCATAAAAGTGTCTTGTAGATTAAAGGGAATTATAATTACTGACAAATAGCATACATGCAACCCAAGGATATTATATGTATGAAAAGTTATCTTATACACTTCCAGTGGAGTATTTAGACTCTAGAAGCAGGGTTAGAAGGATTAAACATATCCCTCGGGGAGTATTAAAAGAACTAAAAAATAAATGGGGAATGTGGCAGCCTTTTAACCCCACTTGTAGTCTTAAGAGTCCCCATTTCAAGATATCCAAGATAACCCTTACAGAAAATACATGTTTCTCATTTATAATCTGGTTTCTTGTCAGATACAGATTATGTGCATGCATTTAAAGTTTATTATAGTTGAGATGGCCTAATTTTGTATCACATTTTTATAACCTTGTTTAGTCTATGGTCATCATTTTGTACTAGCAAGATGAGCATATTGATTGCTTTAGAATAATGGTGTTTGCACGATGCAGTGCTTTTTTTTTGTTTGACAAGACTGATGATAATCTTAGTAGTTTTAGTGATAGCGATGCAAGCATTTATACAAATTGATCTTGTAAATGTACATTTCCTCTGATGATATTGTCTCCCCAAACATGATAATCAGGTTCATTTCATGTTGGATTAATAACATTTGATATGTCAATTAGCACAAATGATTCCAAATTGGATCTCAACTTCAAGGAGCTTGGAGAATTAATTTCCAAGGAACTGGAAGTCGATAATAAACAGGTGCATCTACCTCGACTCTAACCAAAATTTTTAGGACTTGTGGGGATTAGATTTGAGGGTGTGCATTGGAGTGCTTTTAAAATATTTTATTTATTGCTTCACTTCTTTTAGAAGAAATATCTCATTTGATTATTGGTGCAATGTAATCTAAATCTTATTTCTAACCACGATGTCATATATATTGAATCACATTTGGAATCTTGTGGTTTTATCAATACGTTACTTGCAGATTTAAGTAGATTATAAAAAAGGTATGCCAGATAAAAAAAAACATCCGGGCTCAGACAGATTTTTTTCCTGCCTGAGCTCTAGATATTATGCAAACGTAACTCTAATTAGCCATGGACATGTCTAGTATTTAACTAAACTTGGAATTATTCTTTCTTTCCATGTGATTATGTGGGTTTCTTTTTTGGGGTACTGTTGTATGGGAATATAGTGATCCACTGTATGCACTTAGCCTAAGCACAAAGATAAAACTCCCAGTGTCATTTTAGAGTGATAGGTCTATCCATCGGTGTAATGGATGTCTCCATGTGTTACTCTATGTTTAACAGTTATCAATTAGCCTTTATCTATTTCACCATATTTATGTTATTGGTTCAATTTTTCAGGTTCGCCTGCTTAATGTCACTTCCAAGGGGAATGAATACCTTGTTAGATGGGGCATTTTTCCTGCTCCATCAACTAATTATATTTCTAATTCCACTGCATTGGTATTACCACAACTGATACATATATTTGCGAGTTTAAATTCATTGTTTTCCATCTATTTACCACAGCACTGATCCTATTTCCCTTTATTATGTGCAGAGCATCATTCTGCGCTTAAGGGATCACCATATGCAGTTTCCTGAAAGATTTGGGAATTATAAATTGGTTGAATGGAATGCCGAACCTCAAAGGAAGTCGTATGTTCTCTTTTGCCATTCCACTTTCATTATTCCGTTTATGCTTCTAACTACTGTAGATTAAATCGGCTAGTATTCTGATGAACAAATCTTCGGAGCAGTTGACAATACAGTTCTGGTTGGGATGGTTCTAATGCAATGACATTAGAAACAGGAATCTGTTTTTTTTTTAAGGATGTTTCTTTCCTGCGATATATATTGTTTCATATGGTATAGCTTCAGAAATAACATTGGGTTCTTGCTGGAGCTTCACAGGTCATGGTGGCAACATCACTATCTAGCCGTGGTACTCGGATTTATTACCACTCTTAGTTTTTCAGCTATCGGGATATGGTTGTTTCTTCGATTCCAACGACAATCAATCACTGCTTATGAGCCTGTTTCTTCTCCTATTCCTGAGCAAGAGCTTCAGCCTCTTCAATCTTAACTCGAGAATCATTTGCTACATAGTTTTTCGTGTCTACTATATCTTGCATAGAATACATGGTTTTGGAGTTTCTCAGAATGCCGATGATGGTCCATTCCAGCCAAATCGATACAGGGTGAAGAATTATTTAACCCCTACTGTAATATATAGCAATATGATTTGACCAGATGATCGTATATGTATTTTTTGACTGTGACTATGCCATCCTCTCAACTCTGTCCTGTTGTATCTGATCCAGTGGGATTCGATTACTACGAACATTACCTTGTTTGCTGACATTCATTTCATACATATGAATAGGATGCCCAGAACAAAACACTGTCAGATTTTCAGGTTAGAGGAGAGCTAGGAATAAGTATGATTTTATGGTTATTTTAAGTTTTTTTATAATTATTTTTAGGGTAAATTACACCTGTAGTCATTAATCTATTATTTTTTTCAATTTTGGGTATCAAATTATTTTCTTGGCGAAAGCATCACTAAACGCGAGCTAACTTGGATGTGTATTTTTTTTAATAATTTTCTCTTTCCTGTAAGTATTATTTTTAAAATTTATTTGATTAATAAAGTGATAACATGTGTTGTATTATACTAGAGAGAAAAACACCGTAGCTCAGATGCGCATGTGGAATTTAAACCCAAGACCCCCTCATAAAGGCCCAAGTGGTTAGCCACTATGCTAAGCTTAATCTTCTGTGAATATTTCAACAAAAAATAGTTAAATTTTTTAAATTTGGTTCCTCATTGAATTTTTAATTAAATTTCCTCTCAAATTTTATTTTATTTTATTAAATTACTCAAATTATAAAAGAAAATAGTTAAACCCTCGATTTTTTAAAAAGTGGTTTAAAACTTTTTTTTAAAGAAATAAGTTTTACAATTAATACACGAGCCCTCTAGTTCAAGTGGTTAAAGAAACAATTATTGTTTCTACAGGGTTCGAGCACCAGTTAACAGAATGATTGAACGATCAATATTAGATGATGAAGATTATATTTTACAACAGATACTACTGTAATTATTATTAGCTAATTTAAAAAAAATTATAAATAAAATGAATGAACGCAAGAAAAGAGATTTGAATCCAGTGAGAGATATTAAAATGCTTAATTATCGAGCTAGATTAATATATTTTAACAAAACTAATATTTAACTTAAATAAAAACTAAAATTATTTTCCTATTTTATTTAAAAATAAAAATTAATGGTTTATTTATTTTTAATAATATCAATCAAATTATATCCAGTTTGACTAATTTATTTTATTTTTAATCATTGATTTTATCTTATTTACTTTTTCAAGTTGAATATATTATTTTACATAAAAATACTTAACATTTATTATTTCATATTATCATATCCACATGCATGTCTACAAGGATGGAGCTATATGGTGTTAGGGAGGGACAATCGCCTTCATCTCGAAGATTTTTTTTTTTCACTTTTGTTTCTCCGTTTAAATTCTTTTAAAAATTGTTTTTTTATGAATTTACCCCCTACTTCTAAAAATTTATATTTTACCCCCCTCAACTCCAAATCTTAGTTCCGTCCCTGCATGTCTATCGTAGTTCATTACATTTATATTAAGTGCATGAAATATAAAGCAATAATAAAGTAGATCATTAAACATGATGGCAATCGAATTGAGTGTATCAAGTATGCTTATGGAGTGTTCTTTAGGCAAACCATAATATTTAATTAATGCTATGGGTCGCTTCTAATCATACTAACATATTTTTTTATTGTTTTTTTATATAATTTAATAGACTAGAATGTAAAGTAATTATTTATTTATGTATTTTTTAAAAAGATGCAGAGCTTAATGAAAATAAAATTATGATTAATTTAGATATTTAATTTTATTTTATATAAAATAAAAGGCTAACATTTGATGTATATAATTTTTGTTTCATAAAAATAATTTTAAAATTAAGTATTAAATCTTTTTTAATAGACTCTTGATATATCAAATATAAATATAAAAAATATACACGATTTAAAAAAAATTTCAAAATTAATATATTGATAAAATTAGAAATATTTTTTAAATTATTTATACAATGTGATTTATTTATAAATCTATTAATTGTGTGTTTGAATCCTAAACAGAATGATTCTTTGTTATTTTGTTTAAAGAATTTGTAAAAGTAGTGAATGAAAAAAAATAGTCATAATAATATTTTTCAGTATTTTGCTATTTTGAGCAATATAATTATTTAATAAGCAAAAAAATATGTTGGTTAAAATAGATTTTTTTAAAAAAATTATTTTAAGGGGTTATAAGATTAATGACGAAGTTAAATGACAAAACGTAAATGTTTAAAAGTAGAAATAAATTCATAAAAAAATTATTTAAAAATATAAATAGTAAGACAAAAATAAAAAAATCTTTTATAAACAAATCAAATTGAATTTGAATTTTTTAAGATGAATATCGTATTTTTCTATAAAAAAATCATGTTGTGTTAGAGAATTTTTTGAACTAAAATACTATTTAAAAATAAAAAAATAAGTTAAGAAAAGCTTAGTAATTACAACTTATTTCCAACATTATGAAGACTCCCATCTCTCACGCTTAACCCGCTCACAATTGCTTATTATTAATGCCACATTCCCAATGCCCCTTTTTCTAGTTTTAATCATTGTTTGACCCTTGCAAAACTTCATAATTTTTTTATAGTCATCTGATTTGATCGATTAATCGATTAATTTGGATTAAATACTATAAAAATTAATTATAAAATTAATCATTTTAATTTAATTTTTTATTTATAATATTAAAATTAAAATATTTGATCTTACTTAAGAGATTCAATATCTTATTCTACTAGATAAACTGATAAATTATCCACAAATTTATTATCATAAAAAAATTAAAACCAATAAAATATGATATAAAATACAATAACACTAGACATAATACATCTTATATATTTTTAGCTTTTACATCAGTAAAAAAATGTAATGTTATATGGTTGTTTTAGATTTAATGGTCTAATAGTTCAAGAAAATAAATTAGAAAAAAATTAGTGATATAATTAAAATTTATTTATAATTTAGTGACCAAAACAAAAACACTCATAAAGTTTAGTGGCTAAAACACTTAATATTTCCATCTTCGTATGAATCATGAAATTCTAAAATATGTTTTGGATTTAAAGTTGAATTTTTGCAACAGAAAATTGTTGCGATGAAGCAAAGTCATCACCGACATTGTTTCAATTGATTTTTTTTTTAAATTATATACAAAAGGTATAAATTTGAATTTATATAAATTTTATAATTTTAAGATTTAATAATAATTTAAATTTTAGGATTTAATGTATAAATTTGAAGTTTAAATACATTGTAAGGAATTGATTCGACTCGTAACCTGCGGTGTGACAGACATACCTAACTCGGCCTTGACTCGCGGGAATAACCTGAGATTGCGATTTTAGTTTTTTTTTTTTTTTTTTTTAATTTCTGTTTTAGTATATTTCTATCATTTTTCTTTTAATTTAGAAAATATATTTTGTTTTCTTCATTATCTTCGGCTGCTTTTTCCAGTGTACAATTCTTCTCCCTGTTCCCATTTTTCTTCTCCTTCTCTTTTACACTTTTGGACTGTCATTTGGCGCGCTTTAATACCAGAAAAGGGGAACAAAGCTACACGACAAGCTCGATCGGTTTTGGTTTTCGTCGTCGAAATGGAGAGAAAGCAGAGATTGTCTCCGGGTCGGTCGCGAGCTAAAAGTCCGGCGAGGAGTGCATCGCCAATGTCGACCATGCTGCGGCGGAGGAGGAAAAACTACAGCCACCACCCGGAGCCGTTTTTCTTTAGGTCCGGGGGCTTGAGACCAGCGGAAGCTTTGTCGCCGTTGAGAGAAGGTCCCGATCCGGATGGAATGGATGGTGAAGATTCGAAGACGGAAGGTAGGTGGGCCCAGTGGATGAAAGGTCAGCTGTCACGCGGTCCTTCTGTTTCGTCTTCGACGTGTAAACGCTCCGATCTGAGGTTGTTGCTTGGAGTTTTGGGTGCGCCGCTCGCGCCGGTGCATGTTAGCGCGTTGGAGCCATTTCCTCATCTCAGCATTAAAGACACCCCAATTGTGAGCCCCCCCCCCCCCCCTCTCTCTTTTTTTCCCTAATTCTGCATTTATTTCGTTGGGTTTTTTAAGTCAGGTGAAATTTTATGTTTAATGATTTTGTGTATTAAAGCCTTAAGCTAAATTTTGATGGATTATAATAATTAATATGGTTGTTAAATGGTGTTGTTTAGATCTGCTATTGGGTGGTCACATAGTCGCGTCGCCACCGCAATTTAATACTATTTTACTAGAAATAAAGCTAAATTGAAAATATGATTAGTTGCTCTAGATTTTCATGAAGGAATTGTCTGATATGTTTTATGTTCTATTTTTTCTTCAGGAATCTTCATCTGCTCAGTACATATTACAGCAGTATACTGCTGCTTCAGGTGGGCAAAGGCTTCAAAACTCCATTCGCAATGCTTATGCTATGGGTAGAGTGAGAATGGTAGCTTCTGAGTTCGAGACGCCTAACAAGGTCATGAAGAACCGGAATTCTTCGAAAGTTGCAGAATCTGGTGGGTTTGTCTTGTGGCAAATGAATCCGGACATGTGGTACGTTGAGCTTGCCCTTGGTGCTAGCAAGGTTCAGGCAGGTTGCAATGGGAAGCTTGTGTGGCGGCACACTCCTTGGCTTGGTGCACATGCTGCTAGAGGGCCTGTTAGGCCACTTCGTCGAGCACTTCAGGTATTGTCAATGTCTTGTTTACTTTTCTCTCGGCTAAATTAATATCTTTTGTGCATAATTATTCATCCAATGGTACACAATTGTATTGTTTGTTCAGGGTCTTGATCCGAGAACAACAGCAAGCATGTTTACTAATGCAAGATGTAGTGGTGAAAAGAATATCAATGGGGAGGACTGTTTCATCCTCAAGCTTTGTGCCGATCCCGCCACATTGAAGGACAGGAGTGAAGGACCTGCTGAGATCATTAGACATGTTTTATTCGGCTACTTCAGCCAGAAAACAGGCCTTCTTGTGCACTTGGAAGACTCACATTTAACCCGGATACAAAGCAATGGAGGAGACGCTGTGCACTGGGAGACTACAATCAATTCATTTCTCGAGGACTACAGACCTGTTGAAGGAATAATGATTGCTCACTCGGGTCGCTCCGTGGTGACCCTTTTCCGGTTTGGTGATACTGCAATGAGCCACACTCGGACCAGGATGGAAGAAGCATGGGCAATCGAAGAAGTGGCATTCAATGTTCCAGGTCTGTCTGCAGACTGTTTCATACCTCCGGATGAATTAAGATTGGCTTCAATGGCTGAAGCCTGTGAATTTTCTGAGGGTCCGAGGGTAAAAACTACCGTCGCTACTGCACCATTTCGAGCCAAACCCAGTAAAGTAGATAAAAGCTCATGACTCATTTTATCTTGAAGATGGAGATTTAAAGAAGAGGGAATTTGGCAAAGTTAAAAACTTTTGACTGAATGTAATAGTTTTACTTGACTAACTAAATAGAATTTAGAAGGTAAAGTAGAAACTGTAGACTGTAAGAATTTTGTTATCGGATAATGTCGATTTCAATTTGTAAATTCAACAAAATGATCTTCGTATTTTTCTCAGGGTTAATTCCAATCAGAATTCAACAAACTACTTTTAAGTCTAAAAAATGGGTTTTCAGATTGTTTTCTCATACAATTAAGCTGAAGACAAAGCTATGGACGTCTCAAATTCCGTGATCTGTAATTAGATAGCTTGTGGAAAACATTAAAACATCATACCGTGGTATAAAGGTGCATCATAATCACTCGGTTGCGGCCTCCGAACAAGTTTTTTCATACAAGCGATAAATAAGTGTAGACCTTGACATTTGGGGCTCTCTTTCCAGAACTGCAATCACATCCTTAACCGAAATAGAACGAGCCACGCTAGTATAGGTCGAGGCACCTTGGTTCCGGCCGGATTTCCTACTCGACCCTGATGAAAGGAAAGTGCGTGAAAAACAAAGCAAATAGAGTGGACAAGACATAAACCATTTTCCCCTGGTTGCAAAGGGAAGAATCCCGGTAACAACACGGTAACATAAGAAATCAGCATAAAGTAAGGGTGGCGTGATGATACAGTTGGAACACGGGACAAGGATGATTTATTTTAGTCATTCAGATGCTAAAAAATGATATTAGCACAGATAATTAGTTTGTTCGGATCAGAAACAAATTCCCTAATTACTAAGCATGTCTTAGCATATAAAACTTATTGCTGTCAAGTGTCAAGTTTACAGCATGCATGGTTTTTATAGTTGAGACTCAAATCTAGTACAAGCAAACCACATAACCTGCTAACTACCAATCAATATGATTGAACATAATGGGAACTGGTTCCAAATTACTGGGTCGTACACAAGCATTCATTCATGACAGTGCCATCTAATGCAACAGTATGCATGATAAACTTTACAACCATATTAACCATGAACCAAATTTACCAGATGCAGGAGGACTGAGTGAGCCCCTCTTCTCCGACTCTTGATCATCCCTTGTTTTATTTCCTGATGCAGATAGAGGTCCGCGGTTCACATCTTTACCTGCTTGACAACCAGACCCTGAATCTGTTCCCCCCTCGCGTTTCTGGCGGGCTTGCTCAGCCATAAGTTGCCATTTTGACAGCATGTCATCCCCTCCAACTGCTGCCCGTGCGGCAACATTTGCAGCAGTGGCCCTCATCTTGTCATCCTCTTCCTTGTTTACCTGGACATTACCTACCCCGTTATTTAGATGATCAAAGAACATACAATGCTCGGGAAAATTACTCGTCAATAATACCTTTACTACTTTTACTCGGCCATCATCTTTCTCCTTGTCACCGTCAGCTACAGTCTCAGCATCAGGCTGCACCCCACAAATATTTGACGAATGCAACGTTAAGCATAAATATAGCATGCTCCAATTTTATGTCTGTTGGTGCATTCATTTGAATTAATAATCTCTGAACTTATTTTTAATGCATTATGGATATTAATATCCCTAAAGATAAACAGCACCCACATCATTAAGTTTCCGCAGCTTCTCTGCCTCTGCTTGCTTTTTCTCCCATTCTTCCCTAGCATTCTGGTTCATCATCATAATTTGAAGTCGAACGTCTGACGTGATAAGTGTCTGGTGCCTAGCTTTCTCAACATCAACCCGCTACAAGATATTCATTCCAAATTAAAATATATATATATATATATAAAAGAAAATTCATGTTAATTGAGAGAAATCGAGGCTGACCTGTTTCGATAGTCTGATTAAATTGGATAGCAGCCCATGCATTCTTTCTTCCACACACTAGAGATTCAGATGCATAAGGACATATATAAATGTGTTATAAAGAAAAAGGGCTAAGAAGATAGACTCTCACAAGGGACAAGCATCGTTCAACATCATTGCTTATATTCTTCAAACCACTTCTGGCCACTGCACGAAGACACGGAAAACAGACATGAAATAGCAAAAAAGATGCAGCTTATAACGAAAATCAGACTGTAAACTACTTTAGACCAGGGAGGTATAAAGATTATTAACTAATTTCAGCCAGTTTCTTCTGCAAAGGGATTTTCTGCAAAATAACTCTTTCTTCTTCCTCTTGAACAATCCTTCTTGATGCTTCTGAAACTCGACTCTCATCCTTGGGGCCAGAAAATAGTTGCTCCTCCTCTTCCTATTTGATAGCAGAATGTCCAAAGGATGTGACTCATATTTTAGGGCTTATGTTTCTTTACATAACTACTTATGAATTAAATTTAAGATGAGATGACCATAAAGTATGGTACCCTGAGATTCACTCCACTGACAGCAGTTACATCATTCAGTTGTTCAATGCTCTGATCTGAAAAGCCTCCAGATACTTTTTGCTTCTTACTGTTGGAAATCCCATGGAATTCAAGTAAAACTTTAAACAATAAAAAGGAATCAACTGATTGTTAAATGTTAATTGACCTTGATAATCATTCCAGGCTACAATGCAACATATTTAACCTTGAAAGTGGTGGGGATGAACCAAGGGCTTCAAGTGGGTTTTTCTGACCAACACTGGGCTTTTTTTGAGCTGCTCTTGCATTGACCCCACCCGTGGCAGGCACCGGCGGATTCTGAGAAGTGAGAACCCAACTGATAAATACAGAAAGAACATGGAAATTTGACAAAAGAAAGCAAGGAAATGTAAGCATTCACTTCACTAAGGAAAAATTAAATTATAATAAATTTCATTTGGATGAAGAGAAATTCAAATATGTGAACAGAAGGGGCAGTAAATAAATTCAAGAATAATATCATATATATGGAACTGCATGTTTCAACCACCCTGTTATGCAGGACAGGTATTGGGAAGTTTGCCAAAGGAATTTAATCTAAAACCTTGCAGTACCGCCATGTGATTCAGTATCATGTGTCGATGTCACTTGCCCTGGAAAAAAACAATGGAGACGGAAAAAAATCCTGCCAAGACTATCCAAGTATCCGACAAACAACTAATCCTGAATCAAATTGGTTATACCTAGCAATTCATGCACATACGAACTTCATAACTAAAGAATCTTTCTTAGATGGAAAATATTTAATGCATAAATTTTCATGTAGACTTTTAAACGAAGTGCTTCAATAGGCATCAGCAAAAGCATCCACAATTGTATATCAAGATATCACAACAAGAAAACATAGACTAAGATGAAATTACCGGAACATTAAAATCTATTTGTGTCGTAATGGAAGGAGAAACCAAGTTAGGAGGAACCACACTAGTAGGTGTTGAGAAGCCAATTCTAGAAGACTGCTTCTCTAAAAACTCATCCTTGGGAGTAGCTGTAACTGCATTTCCCTCTTCAACTATCGTGTTAGATGATCCCGGGGTTGCAGACAAATATGGTCCATGCTGCTGCTCTGCACCTTGATCGACAGATTCCTGTTTCACATATGTCACAGATGACAAAGGGCCAGGATTCAGCTCCTTACTCGATGAGGGTTGCCAAGAAACAGAAGTGCTTGAAAAGTGTGAAATAGATCCACCCTGCAATCTATTTGGGTCATTAGATGAGTTTTGCCTCTCAAGCTTAGGCCCACTCATCATGTTCATTGCCTGGGTTGGTCCTCCTACAGGATTTGATCCCATGCTTTGATGATGTGCAATTTGTCTAATTTGCGAATCATGAGGTTGCGGCTTTAGACAAGAACCTGAATTACTAACATTTGGACCAGGGTATGTATGAAAATTACTATTACCATACATAGCAAAAGAAGTTTGTGCGAAATTCAAATGCTGTTGTTGTTGTTGCTGCTGCATGTTAATTCCTTGTACTGGAATTGAAGCACGATCTCTCTCTTGATTCACAGAGGTTGAACTGGAGGAAGGATTTTGGCTTCCTAACACTCCAAAGCGAGAATCTGATTGACGGTCCATCTCTTGAGATTTTTGACCCTTGTTTTCAATGGATATGTAACTTGAATTAGTCTGCATGAGGACCGAAGGAGGGGGAGGATGAGATGAATTGGCAGGAGAATTAGGGCTTTTTTGATGCAGCTGAGCCAATGAATGTGGACCACCAAACTGTGTGGCACCACCAACTGATGGCATCCGTGGAGTATTCGGCCGTGCTGCAACGGGGGTCTGTAGTGGGACTTGGTTGGAGCTCATCTGAAAGTATGAATATGAATTTTAGCTTGTTACCAAAATCAACATACTATTAACTAAGCCTAATTTTTTTACTTTAATACCATAAGAAATTTGTGCTCACCTGAACCTGTAACTTATTAACTGCCAACCTCAACATCTGGTCTCCTACAATATCTCTCATGTGCCTGACAAATCCGTCTTTTGCAATTTCGTTTTTCTAACAGGTAAACGCAACAGAAAATTCAGAATAAGGGACAAGGAAAAATCCATCCTGGCTATTGCATCCATTCGTAAAGAAGCAGTACAATTATAGCAAATGGATTGAGATTAGAAATCTACCTTTAGTCTACCATACAGAGTATGAAGTTGCATTGCCCTGTCTTTATCGAGTTGGGGCAGTAAGGAAGGCAACAGCACAGCAAACGGAACTTGTTTTCCTCGATTCACTTGATTATTTGGCTGCTCTGTTCCAGTGGCCTGTTGATTACTCATCTTCTGTAATTTCACATATTGTGATTCACTGTCTTGAATATTGGTTCTCTCTTGTTCACGTGGGACCGGACTTCGTTCAGTAATCTGAATCCCAGTCATTTGAGGAACCTGAGCTGAAACTTGTTCAGCTACTAGTTGACGATTATCTTGGGGCTGTTTTTGTTGCAGTTGTAGATGATTAACTCCTTGCAGAACATCATTTGGCTGTTGTAGACTTCCCATAACAAGAGCTCCCTGTTGCTTTTGCTCCATTTCGGACAAGTGTTGTTGTTGCTGATGCGCATTTTGAACAGCTTGTTGGTTTTGGAAGTTAGCGTTCCCCTCTTGCCCCATTGTTGGCCATTGTGGAAGTGACTGACTAGAAGCTCGATTGCTTCCTTGAGACAAAACTGTTGTACTTTAAAAACCATCCAGGAATTTCCCAGTAGAAGCAATTTGACAATTAGAACTAACATAAAAGGAAAGGCAATGACACTCATTAAGATCTTTACACTACGAGTCATGGACACATCTGTTAATGGATCATCCAAGTATCAAGTATGGCTCAAACTCGATAGAATAAGTGTCGGACACCAAAAAAGGACACCGTCAAAACATGATTGGAAACCAAATATCGGCGAAGCAGAAATTAGACAATATACATGATTACCGAATTTAACTCTATTGTTGCTATCCCTGAAATCAAACTCAGATTCTTTGCATTTCGAATTGGAAATCAAATTTCAGCAAAACAAAAATGAAAACTAAACAATGATACCGGCATTTGAATCAGATGGCTGTGAAGTGGATGCATCGCCTTCAATATCTCGATTCAAGGCGGCCTGGAACGCCTCAACGTCAGCTCCAGAATGCATAGACTCGTCCTATTATCATTTTCAAAATACAAAAACATAACATATAAAGAATACTCTACGTTATTACGAATTCCATGAAAATTTCTGAGAAACAAGAACGATAAACCTCATCTTCTTCGAAGAACTTTACTATGGAAGGATCCATTACGATTGATTTAGTCCTGTGAGCGTTAGAATCCTTCAGCTCACAATGTCAAAACAATATATACAATAATTCTATATACGAATAAGAAAACAATACTGAGAAGAAAACGATTGAAATTTAAAATGGAAGATATGAGAAAGAGAGAGAGGGCAGTTTTTTTTTTACAGTGGATCGAAAAAACAGGGAAGTGGTTCATAGACCAATAAACTAATTTTGTGATCAACTGTTGACCCGGTTTGCAATGGATCAAAGCCCATTAGAAATATGGGTTGATGACCCGATTCGACTATTAATCAATCAAATTATGTTTGAATTTTAAATTATATACGTAAATCAATACCTAATTACCAATAATCAGTTAGACTGCGAATGAAGTAAGTTAAGTTCAATGAGTCATCATTATAATAAATCTCTATAATATTATTCGAGTTGATTTAAATTAGTTAACTTTGTAACAAGACAATTATACCAAAATAATCTCATCTTAAATCTTAAATATTTTTTCTATGATGTTCATTTAAAAAAAAAAAACATCACAAATCTTTTGAATCTAAATTAATGATTTGATTTTTTGTTATGTTCATTGTTCCCCTCATAAGATACATCTTTATCGTAACGATTTAAATATCTTATAAGACAGATGTACCAAAAATAGCTCATCACATCACCGGTTTATAAGATTAGTTTATCTTTTTTTAGGTGGATTTTATTTTACTATATTAATAAAAAATAAATAACTATTTAAAATATTAAATGATTTCAGTTCACCACTCATTCTTGGTCTCAATTAATAAAGTACATCTTTTATTTTTTTAAGGTGAATTTTATCTATTTTTTATATAGTAATAAAAAGTGAATGATTATTTAAAGGTTGAAATGAGATAAATAAAATTTATAAATTAAGATAATATGTCTCTTCAATAATTTTTTATTTATTTAAAAAATAAAATAAAATAGATAAATTTTATCGATTAAGATCGCATCTTTCAGAATAAACATATGAATCTAACCATTTCTCCTCTCATCGATAACTTTCTGTTTTCATTTCTCCTCCTCTTAGGTACCCTTTCCAATTCATATATTCTAAAACCAGAATAACATCTTTCTCATTTTTTAATTTTCGGCCTGAGTTCAATAAAATGAAAAATTATATTATGTGTTATTTTTATTACGATATTTATAAGATCAATTAATTAAATAAATTTACTTTATTAATTTTTACACTTTATATTTTTATCAAGTGAATCTTACTCGATAAAAAAATGAGGTAGAAAAATTAATTAAATTGATTTATTTGATTAATTGGTCTCATAGATGACGTAGTGAAAATGACTCATAATATAATTTCTCATATAAAATAATACGAATTGCTTTGCATTTGTGGTTAATGTAAGATAAATTATATCAAGAACTATTTCCACCACGTTATCTGTGATCCCAATCAATCAGATTCATCTATCTTTTTTTTTTAAGATAAATCATCATCACGTTATTTGTCGAAACTAATTGTTTGGACACGAAAAACATGATAGAAAGAGTTTGATATAATTTCTTGTTGACGTAGTTAATGTGTTTGGGGTTTAATTTTACGTACTGATTCTTGTAAGAATAATGTGTTTTACAATTTCTATGAGATTCTATGATATTATTAGTGCAAAGTAAAAATCAAAGAAACAATCTGGTCAAATGAATTTAAAAAATGCAGCTAGGGAGACGAATTGATGAATTGTCCATCTGATATGTAGGCCTAAAACTTAGTTGACTTCAATTTTGTATGGAAGCCGAATCAAGAGACGTGGTTTCTTAGAAGGGTGTGGACTTTCCACTTCATCATCACCGCCGGAGATAAAGAAATTAACCGGCGAGAATTCCGGAAAAGCCGGGAGGTTCAGGTCAAAGTCTCGTTGGCTGCTGTGGCTAATAGTAGTGGTCAAGGTTGAGCCTACTCCTTCAGATGTCGTCACACCGCTATTCCCAGCCCCACCTTCATAATGGCGTCGCTTGTGACCTCCCAAGGCCTGGCCTGAAGGGAAGCTTCTGTGGCAGATGGAACACTCATGGGACCTACCACTCGGGTTCGACGCGGCCGAGTACGTAACTCCACCAGCACTCATTGATGTGGATTGCTCGTCGTTGGCTTTTCCCTGCGAAAGCTTACGGTGGCTAGCCTTGTGACCACCCAAAGCCTGGTGAGAATGAAACGCCTTGTTGCAAACGTTGCAATTGTAGCTATGTTTTTGGTCGGTCAAGACAGGTGCAGGCGCTGCAGTAGGAGTGCGTTGTCGAGCATCGCCGCGTGCTAGCATGATAAGACAGAGAGCGAGGTATTCTTCCTCGGTGGGAACATGATCGTCCAAGCGCGGTCGCTTGGAACGTTTCCGCTTGGCGATCGAGTCCAGGCAGTGTCGATTGGTATCCCGGAAGTGACAAAGATCAGTAGCGTCGTGTGTCGGGGAATTAAAAGCCTGTAAAGCCATCTGACTCTGATTCCAAGGCTGAAATTGTTGTGTAATTTGAAGAGTGAGTGTGAGAGTGGAGAAAGAGGGGCTTTAAAAGGGATTGAAAGGAAGCTGCTGTGAAAGCATTTCTAAGCAAAGCTTTTAATATTAGACGAGTCGAAGTCGTTGGATTTTCGAGTCAGTGTGTTCTACTTTTCTTGGCGAGTGTCGGCTAAGGCCTACGAGGTGTCGGTCAAAGAAAGAAGGAAGACGGACAAAGTACTTCGAGTTCCAAACTTAGCCCTCTTTCTAAGAAGCAGCCCAAGGTCAGTCTCATGGTTTGACTTCAAAAACACAGCTTTATTTTATTACTGGTAAAATATATTCCAGATCATAATTAAGTGATCTGATCTGGTGAAATAAGATATGATGTAGAATTAGTATTAGTTCCAAAATCTGGTTATTAAATCAAAAATTTTAAATACTTGGTTTT
Source organism: Abelmoschus esculentus (assembly GCA_035048815.1). Lineage (NCBI taxonomy): Eukaryota > Viridiplantae > Streptophyta > Magnoliopsida > Malvales > Malvaceae > Abelmoschus > Abelmoschus esculentus. The sequence continues at coordinate 3,287,020 of JAUCBN010000039.1, forward strand.
AAATATTCAATTACTTGAAATATTTGAGTTAATCAAACTAAAAAAAATAATTTAAATATTTGATTTAAATTTTAAATTTAAATATATTAAATTTTTTGGTGATTTATGTCATTTTATACATTTTAAATGATTTAAATTTGAGTCCTTTTTAACTATTTTCCCCCCGTAACATTAGTTATATTATAAAATAAGTTAAGAGTAGTTATAAAGCCACGAGTTTTTTAACTTAAAGGTTGATGTTAAATTTAAGTTAGAGCACGAACCATCTAGCCTCATTGTTAAAGGAATGATTGTTGTTCTTAGAGGTTACAGGTTTGAGCACCAGTACTGTTAGCATAGTGATTGAGATAGATTTTTAATATATTTAATTAGGCGATGACATATCGTTATTTGATTGATTTATTTTATTTAATTAAAATAAATGTAAATTAATAAATAAATAAATATTAAATGTATAATTTTATAAATTTTTGTTAATTATCACGTTATTTACCCGTTGATTTTTTAACGGTGATAATTAAAATAGATTAATTTAACAAGTTAAATAATTGAGTTCTAAATTTTTAAATTTTATAATCAAAATAAATCACACTTAATAATTAGATGATTACCTAAATAATTTATTTAATAAAAATAACTTTTTAAAAATAAATTTTATTATTTTATATCATATATATATATATTTGAAATATTTTAAAAAATAAATATATAATACAATCCATGGAGAGAGTAGTATGATTATTACAAAATGTGGGGGAAATTGAAAAATATAAACCTTATGATGGTAGCACCCATAAATTCAAGAAAATCTGAAAGGTCTACCTTTCTTCCTCCCCAACACTGAGATTATCTCAGCAAAAACAGAGAAAAACAATTAATTTTCATTTTTGTTTTTTTTAAAAAGGAAAACCAAAAGCCATGTCTCATAGGTATGCTCAGGGCAGGCAAGATGGTGACAGCAAAAACAGTTTCCAAAAATCCCAGAAGAAATTTATCCCCAAAAATCAAAATCAAAACCCTAATCAGACATCCCTCTCAAATTCCATCAGGCAATCCCTCCCCAAACAGCACGATGCTCCGGCTTCAAGCACTGCCGCAGCCGTACCCGTTGGCTCTACCGGCAGCCGTGTTCGGATGGGAGAGAATGGAGATTGGGTACCAAACACAGCAACTCCATCCGGTATATCCAATGGGAATTTCGTAAATTACTTGCCCCAAGATGAAGCCGTGGCGGCGGGCCTCAGCGCGGATGATGGAGGATTGGATCCAGTGGAATCACAGAGAGTAGTTGATCTCTTAAATAGAGAGTTGTCCCGCCTGCTCAAGCTCAGTCCCAGAGAATTCTGGAAACAAGGTATTTAAACTGCTATTTGATCGTGCTTTAGTTTTTTTAATGCATTTACCTTTTTTTCTTGAATTCCCATTTATTGTGCTTTCTTTTCAGTGGCTGGCGACACTTCTTTGCATGAATTTATCGACAGCTTCTTGCAATTTAGGAGCAGATGGTATGATTTCCCACATCGTGGTGTCAAAGGGATCATTGCGGGGGTTATCGTTGGAGAGTTTGAATTAAGTCGCCGTGTCTTCATGCTGTTGTATCGAATGTAAGTTTTAAGTTTTATAACGCTCCTACATAACACCCTTTTATTCTTGTAAATTGCTGTGGACCTTCTTGCTGTTGTAGATCTTCAAATCGGGATCCTGGTGCTCGAGCTGCTGATAGTCTTAGTGCCAATGACCATGCCGGTAGGTTCTCTTAATGGATTTAGTCTGGTCAGATTTTGGTGTTTCTCAACCTAATATATTCCCAAATTTGTTGTTAAATTTTTATGTATAGGGTATTTTATATGCACATTTTATTCACTAATTTTTCCTGTAGTCATCTTGCAGGAGAAGAAGTTGCTTGACTTGCCGAAGTTGTTGGACATTTGTGCTATATATGGTCGCGAAAATGATGATCTGACCAAATTGCTGGTAAGCATTCTTTTGTACAAGTGATTGAAGACTTGATTTATTTTTTCGATATGGTTTCTTCCTATTTAAAATCTATGGGTGAGCTAGTATTTTGAAGACTATTTGCTTTAGTTTCCGCTGCAAGTAACTCTTGTTTACTAAGTATTTACTGCTTCCTCTTCACTAGAGTTAGATTTATTTATTCTTAAAATGACTCCATTGGTAACTCTAGAAGTCAAATTATAAGGCCAATGAAACCTTAGCAGAGTCAGATAAGGTTATAAGGCCAATCCTGAAGGTTCGAATAAAAATGACTTTCTATGGCTTCTAATTCATGTATCCTATTAAATAGTTAAAAGGTTAATGGGCTGTGGGGATGTATCAAGGGCTCCATCTGGAAACCCTTCTATGTCAAATTAATGTTCCGTGTCTCATAGTTGAGCAAGGTGGGAGATATCTTCTCCTTGGCCTCCTGACCCCCCCCCCCCCCCCCACCACACACACACACACACAAAAAAAAAAAAAAAAAAAAAACATCACAATTTATTTATTTTCAGGTTGTAAATGCTCTGAAAGCTCAGCCTACAATCCATGCTAATCTGACTGGGGTATTGTCTCATTTCTTGAGTATTGTTCACACAATGCATGAACGCTGCAGCACATCTTTGGAGGTACTTTGTAAATTGCATCGAGTCTGAAACAGTCTTTTAGTTTTTTTTCCCATTCTGTGCATTTCTGTTAGTGTTTCTCTTCATCTGTATTTTTGCTTAGTTATGACATTCATGGTTGCTCATTTATGTGTTGCTAATACCGCAGGTCCTTTTGTCTTCTGGAAATCATGGAGATCATGGATTTGATCGACTTCATGCCGACTTTTTGGAGGTTTGTTATTGTTTTTGCCAGCGATTTTGAATTATATTTCAGTTTCAGGAATGATTTTCACCTAAAAAAGGAAATGTAGTATGTGTAGCTTGTGGGAAATGTTTTCTTTTTATCATAATGTAGGAAATGTTTTCTCTTTATCACAATTTGAATTAATAAACAGATAAATACAGAGTATTACAGACCTGTGTCAAGAGGGGGTTGGGGGATAGCCAAAGCAGGAATTTGTTGCATAATAGGATGACCTCCTAAACCACTGGCTTAGTGTTATCTAAAGTTGAAATTCTTTGTTGGAAGTGAAGCCTTAAAATTATTTGATTCCATCTTTGGACAGGTGATGGACTTTATTAATGATGCTATTGTAGCTATGGATGCTTTTGTTACTGCATACAGACCTGCAGCTGTTTTTTTCTCTTGCTCTGTTGAAATGAGGTACCTCTTTTACTATGGAACTTCTATCCGATATGAATTATTCAATACACTTGTTATTCATGCTTATAAGTGCCCTGGATGTTCCATGAAGTTGAATGGTTGTGAGTAGATGGTTGCACTGGGCTTAACCTAACTGATTGTGAATCATAACTACTTTATGTTGTTTTAACCTTTTTCATTTGTTAGTTATATGAGAAATTTCTTTGTGGATGTGTCCCTTCCCTTCTTTCCCTTTTTCCTCCTAAATTATACAGGAAGTTATGCTCTTGGTACAACTTATTAAAAAATCTCTCCATCTATGCAGTTATGGAAATGAAGAATTGCTCACAACTCTTTCACGTCTGCATGATAATTTACTTCCATCATTGAAGCGGGGTTTTCAAAGCAGTTGTAAATCAGGAGAATTCACAAAGCTAACAGATATTGCAATAAGTTTGAAGATGTTATCTTTGAGAATAGTCAAATTTGGTTGGAAACTATTAGATATTTGCTATCTTAGTGATGATGTGTTTTTGGATGGACATCCCATCCCAACAGCAACCAAGATGTTTCCGGCCACTGTGGAAGATCCATTTATAAGAGCAGATATTTTGGTTCAAACACTCAGGGAGATAAATGGAGTTTCACTGCAAAGTCAGGAGAATGAGAAACAAGATACTTTCCTCAAGAACATTGAAAAGAATTGCAATATAATGAGGAAACTTGAGAATTTGCAGAATACTGGTCAGTGCATTAATTAAAATTTCCCCTTTACGTAAAGATCGAGATACTGCCTTTATAATCAATTTATATTTCATAGTGTATTTGTTTATATATGCCATGGCCCATGATGGGTGGGAATATTGGGGAAGAGAGTAGAAGGAACTTAAGGCTTAGTTGGCTCTCCACACAAGGTTGGTACCAACCTTGCTGAAGACCACTTAGCTGTCAACCTTTAAGGTCTATTTGGTGAATCAAACCACTTATATTTCCTCTATGGATGTGCCAATTTTATTAGAGAATTATTTATTTGGGTTCGCATTACAGTTTATATTGTGCACTCTACATGGAGTAGTTTATATCGCTTGTTTTTTGATTAGAGGGACACTCATTATCTTAGTACATGGTGGAGAGGGATATGTATTGCTGCAATATTTGTGAAACTGGGTTTTCTTTTTCAAAGCATGTAATCATTAAACTTCTGCATTGTAGTATGTCAATAGTTTATCAATCCTTCATTACTCCCACATAGTAATTTGTATTCAACTACTTTCGTGCAGGGTGGATATTCATGGAGGATGAGCAATTTCAGTATCTATCTGGGATTATGACTTATTCGACAAAAGACATCGCTAAAGGGCAAACCCCTAAACCCCCCATACCAGCCTCTGTGACGAGCAATAATGTACAGATGGATGAAGATGCTGCAATTATGCAATCAAAAATCAGCCAAGTTAAAGATCTATTTCCTGATTATGGCAAAGGGTTTATAGCTGCATGCCTAGAAGTTTATAACCAGAATCCAGAAGAGGTCATTCAGAGGATTCTTGAGTCTACTCTTCATAGAGATCTTCAGGTCTTGGACACTTCGCTTGAGACAATGTCGGTGCCCCAGTCTGCTTCAACCCTGAATAGGAATGATAAAGGGAAAGGGAAAATGGTTGATATTGATAAAGGGAAAGGGAAGATGGTTGACACCGTTCTGGTATCCTCAACGACAACTGTACCGGTATTTAACAGACAAGCAGTTGAAGGTCCATCTGTGTCATCATCCTCATCTACAGTTGGGAGGTTTATTAGGAAGTCCAAAGATGACTCACCTGATTCAGCTACCCTCGATGCCAGAGATGAGAATGATTCATTAAGAAAAGTTGCTTTGGTTTCTCAGTACGAGTATGAAGATGAATATGATGACTCTTTCGATGACCTAGGTCTAAGTGTTGCGGAGTCGGGATTGGAGGAAAATGAGATGCTAAGTGACAAACTCAGCTCCAACTTTGGAAAGACCCAACCTGAAAGTTCTGGTCAATTTGCTTCTAATTCTAAGTGGGGCTCAAGAAAGAAACCCCAATACTATGTCAAGGATGGTAAGAATTATAGTTATAAGGTTGCAGGTTCAGTTGCAGTTGCAAATTCCGATGAAGCTTCATTAGTAACCCAAGCTCAGGTGGAAATGATACATGGCCTCGGACGTGGTGGCAACCTTCCCCTTGGTGCAGTTAAGAAGCTGATGGATCATGAGGAGCAAACCAACCAGCCTGATGTTTCTGAAACGGGAGTGAGGGAACATACAAGGAATGCTAGGGGCAGAGGAAGAAGGGGTGGAGGAAGACAAAGAGAGCCTCATGCGGAGCAAGATATCCCACCCGACAACACCGAATCCGAAGAGAGAGGGAATGCAGGAAATCATAGGGGCAGGGGAAGAAGGGGTGGTGGAAGACATAATAATTACAGGAAGGATAGAGCCATGAATAAGCACTTCTCTGGATTGACTGGTTTATAGACACCTATGAGAAAGAGATACCTTTTCCTTTTTATACTGAACTGTTCTAAAAATCTATTTCAATGATAGCAAGTTCTACTACATTTTGATGCAGGCAGTTGAGATTATAACTCTTCATTGTAAGTTCACCTCTTTCACTTTGAATTTCATCCTTTCAGGTGTAGATTCTATTTTCAGAGAATGGTCTGCCCTGCATTGTGTAATTATCGTATGTTTTATTAAATAGAGTTATAATATTTTTATATCAGAATTCAAACCAATATAAAATGAGATAATATGAACATCATTATTAGTGATCTCTATTTGTTCATGAACAATGCATTGCTCCAACGCTCAATACTTGATTGCTTAGCTTGAGCTATTATATTCATAGGATCCTTTAGTGGTTGACTACTTAAATTTCATTTAGAATATTATTTTTGATGCAACTCAAAGTTCATGTTTTATTAACTGTTTTATATTGTTTATTTAATTAAATATATTATGATTGATTTGATATATTAAAAGAAAGTTAATCTTATGGTTTTAAATAAAAATTTAATGGGGTTAAATTTTAAGTGACTCGAATGTAATATTTTAGATCGAAATTAAAGTTAGTGTTACATTAATAATAAATATTGAGACAAAATTTGGCCTATAATAATATTGAAAAAAATAGAACCCTCATAATAACTATTAAAAAATTAGGCTTATAATTAATATAAAAACAATTTTTTTTATAACTATAATTAACTATAAAAATTCTAGGTCACGGATGTTGCTCCTCTTATTCAGGTTAGATACGATACTAACTACTCTTGATTTGTTAATCTTATTGAGCGAATCTATAAAGCTATTAATTACTCGTGATTGTTCTTATGCACGCTCAGTTTGGATGCAATTAGTGTCAAATGTTTTTTCAAATAATTTTTATAGTTTATCTTTACAAGATTGGTTTGATAATAACTTGAGCGTAAATATTTTTTTATGGGTAATTTGAATAATTGGAGATTGTTATTTGCGATTATTTATTGGAAACTTTAACATCGGAAAAATTATCTTCTTTTTGAGTCAGATTACGTTGAAAGAGAAGATCTGGTTGTGACAAGCAGAATGTATCTTGAACAGATAAGGGTTGTTAGTTCTCAAAATTCAGTGGTTAGTGCATTGTAGGAGCAAATCCCGAGGTCAACGAACCATTGGTGTTGTCCGCCCTCTAATTGGATAAAAGTTAATGTAGATGGTGCGGTGTATCCGATTTCTAATTCGGCTGCGATTGGAGGTATCTGTCGCTCGGATGTAGGGGATTGAATTTTTGGTTTTAGTCGTCATATTGGTCGATGCTCTATTTTGAATGCAAAGTTGTGGGCAATTTTTGATGGGCTTAGACATGCGTGGCATTGTGGTTATCATCGTGTAAAGCTTGAATCTGATAGTCGTGAGACTATTGGTTGTGTGACTCATGGAAAAATATTTCGGACTGCTAATGGTCTTGTTGTTGTTATCCGAGAGATGATTAAACGTTCTTGGGAGGTTCATGTGGAGTATACTAGTCGGGAATCTAATTTGGTTGCCGATAATCTAGCAAAAGTTTTACGGGATCAAGAGGTTAGCGAAATGTTCTTTGATGAACCGCCTGTTAGTATTCAAGGCCTGGTAAATAATGATTTGCGTAATCGATTTAGAAATAATGATACATGTATTAGGTAACGTTTTATTTTTAGTCATTTTTGTTGTTGTTTTATGGGGTAATTTATTTTGTTCGGTTATTGGCTAGTGTTTTTTAATGCTGTATCTTTTTTGGCCCTTCCACATGTGCTCTTTTTTTTCCATTAGATTTAGGAAAGTTTTTTAACGAGGCATGTGGTCGGTGCTTTTTTCATCTTCAATAAAAAAAATTATATAATATAACTTTTATATATATATATATATGATTTTAATTTATTTTGAAAGGTTATGATTTTAAAATTTTATCATTTAATAATATTTAACTTTTTTATTATATATTCAAAAGAATCTTTTATTATCTATATATTTATTTAGAGATATTTTCTTAAAAATAAATTTTTATGTATAATTCATTTGATTTTGTTTTAAAAAATATAAGTTATAAAAATATTAATTTAAATTTATTTATTTAAAATTATCTAGTTTTAACAAAAGTAACATGAAAATATATTGCATTTTAATTTTCTTTTTCTTTTTAAAATTATAACTTTAAAGTATAATCTCAAACTCTAAATTATAATTATAATTATAATTACTAATTTAAAAACCCTAAATCTAAATTTATAACCCTAAATCTTAAATATAATATCCAAATACTAAACATTTATAAAAGCATTCCGTTTCTAACGCTAAAGCATAAAATATTTTTTCTCATAAATTAAAGGTTTTTAAACATAAAATTTACATTTAAAGATCAAACTCATTTTTATATCACTAAACGTGGGAAAATTATATCATGGGTCAGTCCTACCACCTGTCCATAGGACCAACCAATAAAAACTTTCCATTTCATCAATTTTTCCATGTCATAATTTTTTCCCAAGTGCATCTTCACTTGGAAAATTAAAAAATAATGAGGTGGACAGTTTCTATTGGTTGGTCCCATAGATGACGTGGTAAGACTGACCCATGATATAATTTCTCCTAAACGTGGCTTCATACTTCTCATTAATTAATTTTATTTTAACATTTTTACAAGATTATAATTTTTAAAATATAACAAGAATTTTAATATATTCTAAATTAAAATTATTATATAAAAATATTTATCACATTAAAATAAAAATTTAGCTATTATTAATGGACTAAATAATATAATTCTCGTTGATTTTAACTACGTCACCCACTAAATAGAAACTAATAACTCATTATTTAGATCGCAAGGCTTTCTAAATTCATTGACACACGTCTTTAAATAGTGTCATAAAGTCATCGATGTAATATTAAGATTGATTTTACGAAATAGTTTGAACATGTCGATATGATTTAATTTTTAATATAAAATTTTATCTTATATGTATAATGATTATACTCGAGCGTGATTTAATAATATGGTTTATTTTTTCTTTTATTATTATAAAAAATAGCTATGAACGTGACTGAATTAGGGAGAAAGAAAAGGTTCAGGAATTATAGCAAACATTTTTAATATAATTCTAAAAAAATCTTACTGCTAATATCCCCCTAACATTTATGATAAGATTCTCACTAACAGTAGCATAGTTAAATTGGAAATCTTACTAAAAGTCCTATGCTAATAACATAATTGATGAAAAGAACACCAAAGTGAAACTTAGATAAGCTTAGTAAAAGCTAACATAAAACTGATACAAAATATTAAATACTAATATAAAAAAAACAAATGTAAAAACAAATCCTAAATATTGAACTAAAACTTGGATGCTCCTGCATCATACACAGAAGAGAAAGTTGGGCCACATAAACAAACAAAAAAATGCAATCAGATGCCAATATCAGAAAGGATGTGTGGTGGACTAGGAAGGAGAGTGTCTGAAATGAGGATATTTATCTCCAAGGTTAGGATAGCTTTTATGGTGGATAAGATGAGAGAGACCTTTTCCGATGCTTATTACATAGGATGAAATTGATAGATGCACCGCACATATTAGAAGCCTAGAAGGATAGCAATTTTACGCTACATAAGATTCAAGATTGAAGTCGAGACCAAAAGAAGGAACATGGTTGGAGGTGATAAATAATTATATGAAACTATTAGAGAACTTGAAGGGAGTACAGTAATGATTGAAGGAGGAGGATTTGTCTACCCGATGTAAATGTTTTTTCCTTGATCAAGTAGCCGACCTCAAATATATTGGGATTAAGACTTGATGGTTTGGTTCGGTTTAGTTTAGTTTGGCTATATACATTGAAAATCACAAAAATTGCAACCAGAGTTAAAGCTTGTAATAAAAAAATTAAAAAGACAAAGAGGCAAAGAATGCCCAAGAAATGTGTTAGATTGAACAGGATAATAAAAAGCTTTCTGATGCATCTAAAATTCAAACATAAAAGGTTGAATTTATCAAAATTGCAAACATACAGATATGTTTCAGCTCAACCACTTGATAAAGAAACATGCACTTTCACAATGGTTCAAACTTAAATTCAATAATGTGAAGGGCAGGAACTACATAAGGTGACAATTATCACTTAGTATATTGCCTAAATTTACTTCAATAATAATAATATTGTCCAGTCTGTTATGATCCAACGTATCAAAGACTTTTCGACAACAATTTACATGCATTAGGATCGATTTCTCTGAACAACTGAACTTAATAGCAAGAATTCCGAGGCAGAGCATATAAATAAACACCCAAATTATAGCACAAAGCAATGACATCAAATTAAAATTGATTAATTATGAAAGTAAATTACCATCCAAGTCTTCCTCGGGGTCAAGAGGGAAATCCAACCACGTTTCAGGGTGATGCGCGATGTTCCTCGCAAATGCCAAAACCTCATCCGTTATCCCGACCGCATTCAACTCCTGGTCCTCCTCCTCATTTTCGTTTTCCATATCATTTTCTTCCTCATTTTCCCCAGATCCAAACGGAAAAAAATCCGAAGCCATCTTCGACAACTTTACCCCGATCTCAGCAAACTCGTCCCGAACACCCGCAACTGCGACGGAATCAGACGGATCCTCCTCGTACCCAAAGACAAACCGATCCGACGTCTCAGATTGATTCAAATCTGAGAATGACCGACCATTGAATTGCGTAGGAGGAGGCGCGAGAAAGGAAGCGACTCCCCAGAGTTGGCGGGTTAGGGTTTGTTTGAGTTCGGTTAGATCTTCTTTGACTCCCCTTGATTGGAGTTCCGCTACTTGTTCAGGGGACAACGATTGCTGTTCCACATTGGTTTCTTCGCTTTGAATCTTGCGCCTCGTAGGGGACGATGATAGAGACCCGTGCGTTGCGACGTCGTTCTCAATTCCTTCATCAGTTGAAGAAGCCGATACGTTGTCGTCGTCGTCGTCTAGACGAAGCGAATTAGCCAGCGAATTAGCTAACCACGACATTTTAGTGATTGACCCAAAAGCTTCGGTGTTTGAATTTCGTAATTGCGACTTTTTGTTGTAGGAGAGGAGTGAGACAATCACATGAGATACTGACCACCATAACATTTATGCGGTGTGGATTGATCAAGGGGTTAATAATTAGAAAGGTGTTGATTTGAGGGTAAATCTGCGGGTAAAACGGTTAAGATTTAAGTTTGATGTGTTAAATTTTAAAAGTGAGAAAATATTGTTGAATTTTTTAAGGAAGAAAAAATTAAGAGATAATATAATATGTATACGAGGTATGTATTTAATTTAATAATATTATTTTATTAATTTAAAGTTATTTTTTTAGATTTTATGTTATAGTGTAGTTTAATATTATTTTTTAATATAGTATAAAATTTTAATTTATATTTTTTAAATTTAGTACTAATGATGGTTAATATAATTTGAATGGTTGATATTTTAAATATTTTTGTGTTAAATAGGTGATTGAAGGAGAAATAATTATAATAAAAAAATTAGGAGGAGAAAAAAGAAAAAGATTTAAAATATATAATAAGTAGATTTTGATTATAGTATTAATGATTAATATAATTTTAATATTATCATTATATATTTTAAATTTTTTAGCACGAGCCCTCTAGTCGAAGTGATTAAAAGAACGGTTATTATTCCTAGAATTTATGATTTTGAGCACCAGTGATGTCAATAAAGTAATTGAGCGATCAATGTGAGAAATAGTGGAGATTTTATCTAATAATATTTTTTATGTTATTTTTTATGATGAATCTTTATTTCTTTTTTTAGACGTAGAAAAAGTGAATTATTTAGAAGTTAAAATGAGATATTAATAAAAATAACTTGTATGGTAAAAATAAAAAAATAGAAATATGTAATTTTAAAATAAACTTAATCGTCAAATAAGTGTCCAAATTATACTTTTTTTTTTAAATTAGGTACTCAAATTATTTTTCGGTTCAACTAGTTACCTGACGTTTCATTCCATAAACCCACTTAAAATTCTCTGTTAATTTTCAATATTAAAAAGCCACATGTGAAAATTTCAAAATTATATTAAAAATGATTTTATGATGTCCTCTATCTTAATTAGTCATAATCGTGGTCTATTGAAACATCATGACAAGTAACTTTTGGATATGTCTTTAAAGAACGTAATATAGTCTCTGGTACAATATCGAGAGTGTTTTTACGAAATAATTTAAACTAATCTATATTCTTTAATCTTTATAATAAAACTTTAATTTAAAAATATAATAATTTCATTTGAACGTGATCTAACAATATAATTTATCTTTTTTTATTATTATTAAAAAAATTAATGGCTAAATATTATCTTATAATAAAATTCAAAATTTGATACTAATTATATAACAATTGTAAATAATTGAGTGGATTACTTTTTAACTTTATCCTTCTCTATTTGGGCTTTATTTCCCATCTGTTATTTGGACTTTGTATGGGCTATTGTTTAAATGGATGAGTGACGTCATTCACAAAAATTAAAAGTTTTTATATAAATGTAGCCGTTGTTTTTTGCATGTGCTTTCTTCCTCCAAATTGTTTAGGTTTTCCTTACCTGTTGTGGTTCAAGAAATCAGAGATGGATGAGAAATCCGCCATGGTTGAAGCTGAAGGTGGAGTCTGCGAAGAGGATATTCTGATTTGGTACTGCGCCGCTGGATCAGGTCGACCAAAGAAGAACTCAGCTGATCTTGCAGTCAAAGCAAAAAACTATCTTTTGGCAAAGGGATGGGTTTTCTGGTATGCAACAAAGAACGGAAAACAGGAACTCAGATATCAATCACCAAACGGAAAAGTTTATATTTCTCTCAAAACGGCTTGCAAAAGTTATATCGATCAAGCTTTGGGTGTGGGTGATGGAAGATCGGGAAACGTGGAGCCCAAGCAACCTCAAAAAAGAAAGAGTTGTGTTCCGGAGAATCAGCCATTACAAAAATCTGATCAATCTGGATTGTTAAAAAGAAGGAAAACGCCGAAGAAACAAGAGAATCGAAACCATGATCGGGTGATGAAATCTACTAAAAGAGTGAGAGAGGGTCCGGTTTCCAATTCCAATCATAACCCCCGAACTATTCCCTCATGGTTGATAGATAACAAAGTTATCTCAACGATGGAAAATGTGTATTATCGCAGTAAGACAGGGAGTCCATTGATGAAAGGGAGGATAACTCGGGAAGGGATTCAGTGTCGCTGTTGTTCCGAGGTTTTCACTCTCACTGCCTTTGAAGGTCATGCAGGAAGTACCAATCACAGGCCAGCCGCTAATATAATCTTGGATGACGGCACGGGGAGATCACTTTCAGATTGTCAAAGACAAGTTCGTGATTCTATGAGTCGTTCTGTTGCTGAGAGCCCTACAACTGTGAAAGCCGTCAATTCGTTTCGATACCAGAATGATGGAGTTTGCTCTGCTTGCTGCGATGGGGGAGAGTTAATTTGCTGCGATTACTGCCCTTCATCATACCATATGAAATGCCTTGGCTTAAAAGAAGTTCCCAATGGAGACTGGTTTTGCCCTCCTTGCTGCTGTGGAATTTGTGGCATGGGGTATGTAAGGGATAAAACATTTCTTACTTGCCATCAATGCGAGCTTAAATTCCATGTTGATTGCTTGAATTTGAAGAAACCAAGCAAGGAGAAGACGGTGAAAAACAAGGTACTATTATGTAGCAAGAACTGTGAAAAGATCTTTTACGGCTTGAAAAAACTCACAGGGAAACGAATTCGAGTGGGGAACAATCTGACTTGGACATTGCTGAAATCTGATGATCAAGCTCGTGGGCATGGCATGAAGTCATCTGCAGAGAAGGAGATTCAGAGTAAGTTGAGAGCTGCACTTGAAGTGATGCGTGAGTGTTTCGAGCCAAGCAAAGATGTTGAGACAGGAAGAGATTTAGTCGAAGACGTGATCTTCAGCCGAGTCTCAAAGCTGAAACGATTGAATTTCAAAGGATTCTATACTGTGGTTCTGGAGGAAAATGATGATCTGGTTTCAGTGGCCACTCTGAGGGTGTATAATGAAAGGGTGGCTGAAATGCCCCTTGTTGCCACAAGGTTCGGACACCGCTGCCGTGGAATGTGTCGAGTTTTGGTGGATGAACTTGAAAAGAATCTGGTGAAATTAGGGGTGGAGAAGCTGGTTTTGCCTTCACTGCCTACCACATTCAACACGTGGACTAACAAGTTTGGGTTTTCCCGCATGGCAGATGAAGAAATAGCAAAGCTTTTGCCGTATACTTTACTAGGCTTCCAGGGAACTATAATTTGCCAAAAACTCTTAAGATAGATAGAATCATTACTTGTATAATCTTGTTGCTCCTCTAGTTTCAATGAGTTTTTGTAGTTACAATGGCATGTGATACGGATAACTGAATTGCCTTGTTTGCTTATATAATGAAGAAAATGGTTTAGAAGGAGATTTGTTCATGTTTTGGAATAAAGGAATACAACTGCAACTATCTGCAATAACATTTACAGCTAAAAGAATGTTATGATTATGAAACAAGTTTTCCACATTAGGAACAATAATCAAATGGTATGTGAAAGTGATGCAACAGACTCGATGTTAGTAAAAGCAGACGTAAATTACAACTGAACGGTCCAACTCCGATGGACACCTTCGAGCTGAGACTGGGAATTTGCACCATTGCATCCTCCTGTTATCAAGAACCAGTCAGTGGAGGTAGACCATTTCAATAGTCATTATGCCCCCTTCCACAGGGAAAACCAGTTCATACTTACCAAACTAAAATTTATTGCTCACGGGGGCAGCCAACAGCTGTTAGAAAGGTCTTTGGCTGCTGGGCTATCCCAAAATCTTGATAAGGTGCTATATATGCATAACATCATAATCATGTAGCCGAAGAACCTGTAGATTATACAAATTCTTGTCTAACTCCAGCTAAGGCAAGAATATATTGATTCCAATGGACCTGCAACAAGGCAAAAATGGGAGAAGTTTTTCTGCTATTTCAACAATTAACCATTCTGGTACATTATAAATCATGTAATCCGGATGTCACATGCAACATATCTTTGACAAACCATAAAAAACCAACCATGTACCTTTATATAATTTCCATATGAAATAATCAATAACCAATATTTCTATATAAAAAAAATTCAGCATCCCACGGTGGTCGGATGAAGTAAATGCCAAGAAACACACACACCAGAATCTCACAATCCTGTCATAACAAATCGATCAAAACACCCTAGTAGTGTTCTTGCCCAAAAACTTCATTATGATCATAAGAACCCATAAGGAATAGTCTCATGTCAATTGGATATCAAATGGCGGATGAAATGGAATATTCATGACCCTTTTCTTGTTGCTTATGTATGAAAACAGTACACTTTTGTTTGCCAATTAAACTACATTATCAATCAGATGCATTGCAGTGCGTGTAAAGATCATCAACAAGGACATTCTAATACGCTGCAGATTCTTATTCAAGATTTGTATTATTTGATGATGCCATATGAATTCTTAGAAACATCTAAATTGTAGGCCTAATCCGTTAACAAAAGTTTCCTAGGAGGACCAAAACAGACTACCATTAGACAAAAGATCTTTCTTTCTAACAAGATTTGATTCATATTAGGTACCTGAACTTTTGGATTTTGCATTCAAAGCCTCCATTGTTTGACAATCAAACACAGGATTTTGACTGAAAAAAATTCAACTCCAATTATGTTGTAACAATCCGTATATTTATAATTTGTTCATGACAATCATTTAATTTTTAGACGGTTAAAAATATTAAATATGATTACTATTTATTTTTTATATTTATATATGTTTATTAAATGGATAGCGTTGGAATTTCATACATTTATATCCTACACACTTTAGTAATTTAAAATCTACCCAAAACAATATTGAATACTTGTGATCCAAGGTATTGCAAGAGAGGAAGAGTTTCAGATTATTTCGGATTGTAGTTTTGAAAGGTACAAGTTAAATTAAACATGGATTTGTTTACTAAACTTATATATATATATATATATATATATCTTCTAATAAAAAACTATTTCCCTCTTCTCTATAGATTCCCTTGGTTTCCTGTTCTTCAAAAAATCAGTCTTAGTTTCCCGTTCTTTGAAAAATCATCCATGGACGAGGAATCAGCCATGCTTGCAGTTGGAGTTGGTGAAGGATGTGAAGAAGACGTTTTGAAGTGGTACAACATTGGAGATTCGGGTCGACCCAAGAACTCAGGTGAACTCTCATTGAAAGCTAAAAGATATCTTTTGAGTAAGGGATGGATTTTCCATCATGTCCACAAAAATGGGAAAGAAGAGCTGAGATATCAATCTCCACTGGGGAAAGTCTATAGTTCACTGAGAATGGCTTGCAAAAGTTATATCGATCAAGGTTTGGGAGAGACAAGGATCAGTAACGTGGATCCCAAGCAACCTAGAAAAAGAAAGTGTTCGAGTCCGGAGAATCAGCCAGTACCGAAATCTGTTCATTCTGAATCGTTAAAAAGAAGAAAAACGCTGAACAAGAAAGACAATCAGGTGGTAAAATCTAAGAAAAGAATGCAGGAGGGTCGGGTTTCTAGTCGTAACCCTCGGACTGTTCTGTCTTGGTTGATGGATAATAATGTTGTATCGATGCTGGAAAACGTGTATTATCGCAGTAAGACAGGGGATCCGTTGATGAAAGGTTAGATCACTCGTGATGGAATTCAATGTCACTGTTGCTCCAAGGTTTTCACTCTCACAGCCTTTGAAGATCATGCTGGAAGTACCAATCACAGGTCAGCAGCTAACATAATCCTGGACGACGGCACTGGCAGGTCACTTTCCGATTGTCAAAGACAAGTTTGTGATTCTATGAAGGTCATAACGTCGACCTCGAGTACTCATTCTACTGTAAAGAGCCCTACAACTGTGAAGGCAGCCAATTCGTTTCAACACGAGAACGATGAATTTTGCTCTGTTTGCTGCGGTGGAGGAGATTTAATTTGCTGTGAATATTGCCCTACAGCTTTCCATATGAAATGCCTTGGCTTAAAGGAAGTCCCCAAAGGCGTCTGGTTTTGCCCGTCTTGCTGCTGTGGGATTTGTGGCATCGGGTATTTAAGGGATAAAGGTTATCTTACTTGTCATCAATGCGAGTTTAAATTCCATGACGATTGTCTGAATTCGAAGAAACCAAGGGAGATGAAAATTGAGAACACCGTATTATTATGTAGTCATAGCTGTGAAAAGATCTTCTATGGCCTGCAAAAACTCACTGGGAATCCAATTGTAGTGGGTAAAAATCTGACTTGGACGTTACTTAAATCCAACCCTCGAGCTCATTGGCATGGCCTGGAGTCATCTGCAGAGAAAGCGAATCAGAGTAAGTTGAGAGTTGCACTTGAAGTGATGCATGAGTGTTTCGAGCCAAGCAAAGAAGTGGAGACGTGGAGAGATTTAGTTGAAGATGTGATTTTCAGAGTCTCTAAGCTGAAACGTTCGAACTTCAGAGGTTTCTTTACAGTGATTCTTGAGGAAAATGATAATCTAGTTTCAGTGGCTACTCTGAGGGTGTACGATAACAAGGTGGCTGAAATTCCCCTTGTTGCCACAAGGAAAGGGCACCGCCGCCGTGGAATGTGTCGAGTTTTGGTGGATGAACTTGAAAAGAATCTGATGAAATTAGGTGTGGAGAAGCTGGTTTTACCTTCATTGCCTACCACAGTCAAGACATGGACTAATAACTTTGGTTTTTCCCTCATGCCAGATGATGAAAGAGCAAAGCTTCTGCAGTATACATTACTAGACTTCCAGGGGACCATAATTTGCCAAAAACTCTTAAGATAGAATAGAAGCTTCACTTATTATCTACCAAGATGAATGTAAATTCCAGGATTTTCCTCCAATTCTTGTCCAGCACGCATTCAAATAGGATAATATTTCTAATGTAAAGAAAATTTATTTTTCTGATGTATTGATGTAAGATACTTGCATGTTTTTGGTATTCACTCAAGTCTGGTAATATTCTATGTTTGTATTTGTTTTTCTCATTAACACAACTTTACAAATACTACATTTTGCTCATTCAAGAAACTGTAAGCATAGTTTCAAGCTTTGAAACATAAGGTATATCACTACATCTCTTGCAGCATGGCTAGTTTTAGTATGCATAAATTGTGATAGATCATATCAGGTGTTGCAGGGTGATACCTATCTGCAGTCACCGTGCATTCACAAACCTGTTCATTTCCATCGCCGGCGAAGCCATCCAAGTAAGCTCTTCCATGGCAAGAACAGCCTATTGCGACTTTGGCTGCTGCTCCATTGATAAGCAACAGAATGATAACTATTGAAGAAACCAGATTTATTAAAAAAAAGATTTTTATTTTGGATAGAGAAAAAAATTTCAAAAATTGATTCAATTGCAATCTCTGTTCCTTTACCTGATTTTTTTAGTAAAACAAGATATATTTATTTCATTAGACAGGCCTCAGAAAGCTAGTAGTAGTACCATTAGAATCATCTCCATTTTGATTCACCATC
This sequence comes from Abelmoschus esculentus, assembly GCA_035048815.1. Lineage (NCBI taxonomy): Eukaryota > Viridiplantae > Streptophyta > Magnoliopsida > Malvales > Malvaceae > Abelmoschus > Abelmoschus esculentus. The sequence goes on from JAUCBN010000039.1 coordinate 3,305,340, forward strand.
TCTTACTCATAAAGTAGCCCAGTTTCTGCTTATTTACAGGTCTCAGAATAGTTAATTTATTAGGGGGGAAATTTTCAAATTAGAAATAGACTAAATTGATAAAACATATAAATAATAAGAGTTATTTTAAAATATATATATAAATTAAAACTAAATTAATTAGATGTATAAATATAGAGGATAAAATATATTATTATGCAAATTCTTTTAACTATCACGTTATCCTTTTATAATTTGTAAACTTTATATTTTTATTTAAGAGTAAATTATATAAAACATGATGTTCAAGTTACTTCACCCCATTTGTTAATTTTTTAATAACATTCATTTACAATCAAACGAAAAAACTTTTACAAGATTGAACGACAAAATTTTTTATCAGCACAAGAAAAATAATATTTTGAGAAATAGACTTCATCTGACGACTGAGGAGGGAGATTAATGAGAGAAATTTTATAATGTTTTTGGTTAATTCATAAATTTTTGAGCACTTTACAATAAATTGGAGGTCAAATTTAAATTCAAAGAGCTTAGACAAAATAGCTGATAAAATTTGAGTAGAATAACTACCATCTACAACAATTTAAGATTTAAGAGTAACAAAATATTTAATATCTAGACTTTAATGACAAAAAATCAATATCTAAACTTTAAAAAATAAATTAAAATTTTAAAACTTTAATGATCAAAATAAATTTAAAAAATAAAATAAAATAATAATATCCATAATTTACCATTCTATTAATATTCTCATATTTCCTAATTGGAATAGGAACTTACAATTTGTTAGCTTAAGAATCAAGTTCAGTCATCAAGCCCCCACTTCTACCAGAGATCACAAAATACCTGCATATACGTGTGTTTCATATGTGAGGCAATACAATATCAAAATCATGCGAGGCAATATATATATATCATGTGAGGTAATAAATATATTTATGTTCGATATTTAAATCTAAATAACATATTAGAATTATAAATATAAATCTTTCATTTCAATTAGTGATAATATGCTTGTATTTGACCATTCAATTCCCCTATGTTATTACTAGTATTAGTCAAACAATGTTTTAAAATTGGGTCATAATATATGATAACTATGCTTGGACTTTCCTATGTTTTTTCATGGTATTGAAAAGTAGACATTGTTTGGTTTGATTTTCAATGACAATAGAGTAAAAATCTTCTATCTTTTTATCATGTTCTATCATGTTTTTTTTTTTGAAAAATTTTAAAAAATTGAATTTTAAACCCTAAACCCTAAAAACTACCCCTAATTCTTTAATCTCTAACCACAACCCATAACCTTGAACTCAAAACCTTAATCCCTACCTACACCCTCTAACTTGAAGCAGAGTCGTGGATGAAAGTATGAGAAAGAGGCAAATAATTTACACCCGTTGAACATACATACATGTATTTTACGGTGCAAATTATTTGTCCTTTTATTGTACCTCTATTAATGTCTTTATCTTAAAATATAGGGTTTAGGGTTCAAAGTTAAGTGTTATTGTTAGAGCTTAGTGAATTAGGAGTAGAGTGTATTTTTTAGAAGATAAGTTTTAGAGATTAGGACGTAAAAATTAAGATTAAATTTATAATTCAATTTTTTCAATAATTTTTAATACAGAACATAAAAAAATATAATTAAAAGATAAATAATTTTTTTCCTATTCATACATGCATGTTGTTTTTAGTAGGTTACATATATATGTATATGTTTGTTTTTCAAGTCAAACAAATTTATTCAAACTTGTTGTATTCTTTGTTTGATGAGGTAAGAGATTAAGAGAGTAAATGAATAGGTGAAGGAACCCGCGTTCAAAATGAAGCTTTATTTATATATTTTTTTATACATTTGTAGAGTTTCAATTATTTTTTTAAATTTAATTTATAATAAATATTAATAAAATTCACTTGATATAAAAAATAAGGAGTTAAAATTAATTAAATAGATTTATTTAATTGATTGATTTTATAAATAACGTGATGAAAATGACTCATAATATAAATTTTTTAAGATTTATTATTATAACGGTCAAACCAATAGTCATAACACATTGTTTGTAGAGTTTTTTTCTTTATAAAAAGGTTTTTAAAAAATTAAAATCAATATCTCATGACAAATAATAAATGAGTATTAATTTTTTTAATGGATCAATTTTAAAATATTAATAAAATAAAATATTAAACACTTACAATAATATTAATAATATAATTTATTTTGATATAAAAATAAACACATAAAATAATTATATAATTTTTTTAATCAAGACAAATTATTAAATAAATGATTTGTCTTACTAATTCTCATCATATAAATGATTGAAAAAGAGATTTTCAAGTCAATAATTCAACAATATTAGTATATTACCATCAGACTAAGTTTAACGTACTACCAAACAGAAAGTCAAATTCTGTATTTCATAGACCAAAATCATTATCCTATCGAATATAAAAAATATTATACAATCTCGATTTATCGCATCAGTTATGATCTTATTTAATACGATTCATCTATATAATAGTAAGAAAAAGATAAAAATTCATTTAAAAAATTAAAAATTATTATTAAATAAAACTATAAATAACTCGGTCGCTGTGACTAATCCGTCTTCTTGGGAAAGAGTCAAAAAAAATCCAACAAAACATTGGACTGAGTCCATTAATTGCAGTCTCACTCAACCCCTTTATAAATGGCCTCCAACGACACCAACAAGTACCTTGAATCTCCATAATTCCTTGTTTTTCAAGCATTTTCATTGTTTCTAACATAAACCCATAATTTCCCAATCATTGAATATCCATAATCTGTTTCCTAGACTTTTGAAGAATGAACAAGAAAGGGAAAAGCCAGAACAAGTTCGTGAAGTTCATCAGGATTCCGTTTAGAGCCTTAGGAAAAGCAAGGGATCTGTATGTTAATAGCATGACGAGTTGCGCTGGGGGTGTCAGCCTCGGGCAAGGCTGCGGCGACTACGCTGCGGGACAATACCCGGGATTGCCGCGGAGTGTCAGTGCGAGCTCCGCAGTATCTAACTTTGATAACGAAGATCTTAGGGATCTCATCAGGGCGGCATCGGTTCGGAGCTTGGGTCATAGGAGCGAAGTGGAGATGTTCTTACAGGAACAACTGAAGCAGATGAAAGCAGCGAAAGGATTGCCCAAGAGTTCCAGTGTCGGCATGGGGAGAATCGATGAAGACAAGTCTGTTGAATTCGAAGATAATAAGGAAGTTCAGCATGCTGGTAGTAACAATGATAAGAAACATGATCCTTTGTTTAAGAAAAGCAAAACCTACGCTGTCACGAAAAGTAGGGTTGCTTTTGATTCTTATTAATTTTCATTTTTTTAGTTGTTTTGTGATGATTTTGAATAATTCTAGTATTGTACCTTGAATCTCCAAATATGAAATTGTCTGATGCATTACAAAGAACATGGAATGGAATCTCACGAGAGATTTACTCGTCTGTCTGTTTGGTCGTGTGGATCCCCCCTTCTGCTTGGAGGGGTTGATCGTGTCTGCCCGAATACATCTGATCTTTGGCCGTGTTTCTGTTTTGTGGTGAATTTCTTCTACGTTCTCGTTCTAGTCTCTTATCCACTTCAGGACCTTGCTATATATGGATACTCATGTGGTGTTTTGTTACCTCCTCATGTCCGGCGCGTCTCAAATATCGTCTGTGATGACAAGATCCTCTTTAATGTTGGGAGAAGAAGCCTGCCTCCAGATGGAGCTCTCGCATGGATTTAGTTTGAGTTTTTATTCCAGGATCGTGAGTAGGTTTATTTGTATCCTTTGATTGTTGTTTTCGTTATGTGCGGGCGGTATTTGGTTTTGGAGGGATTATATCATGGACCCTGTTGATTATGTCATGATTCATATAATTAGGTTTGTTTATCTTTTAAATAATTATTTGATAATTATCCACTCGCCTACAAATAAAAAAAATAATAATTTATCTTAAAAAGATAAAATAAATAAATTTAATTGGTTAAAATTACGGATGACATGATCTAATTAAGGTTGATGATATAATTTATCGTTTCCTTGTTTTTTTAACTTTGTCTTCCGGCGTTTCTAACCACGTATCGGTGGTTCTTGTTGTGTTTCTTTGTGGGTGTTTGCTTGCGATGTTTGTCGTTGTACGGAGCCAGTTTCGGCCCTCCTTTGATTTATTTGAATGAATTTCTTTTGATAAAAAAAAAAAATCGATGCTATAAAGGTTTCTTTCATGTTTTCTGTTAAAAAAATCTTAAAAAATTAAATTTTAAATTCTAATCCTAATTTTCAATATCTTAAATTTTAAATCATACACCTTAAAAAATATACCTTATCTCTAATTTCTTAAACCCTAAAAATAACCTCTAATCTTAAACCCTAAACTCACTAATTTAAAGCAGAGACACCAATGAAGACACGATTAAAAGGTAGATAATTTTCACTCGTATATAAAACTCTCTCGTTAATGCATTGGGTACATAAAATGAGTAAAAATCATCCACCTTTTATCATGCATCCTTTCATGCTCCCTACTAAGTTTTTTTAAAAAAAATTTAAATTTTAAACCCTAATCTTTATTTTTTATATTCTAAACCTAAATCTTAAAAAATACACCCTACCTCTAATTCCCTAAACCATAACTACACCCTAACATTAAACCCTATACTCATTAATTTAAAGTGTGAGTACCAATGAGACACAATTAAGAAACAAACAATTTAGACCCACGTAAAATAGTATATATAAAAAATGGAAACTAAATTTAAATCTAGTAAAAAATAACATTTTATTTTTCATTAAGTAGAAGACAATTGTCCCGATTTGAACTCAAACAAGTTTAAAGTATTGGGTTAGTTAGTGGATTTAGAAAATATATCTTTATTTTAAATATAAAATAGACCAATTTTTTAAAATTTTGGTTGTCTAAATATAAATAAAAATTAAGCCTTTGATTAGGAATTTAAATTAAGTAATGGTCACGATGTGTTGATTGCAGTTATGGATATAATAGATGTTATTATGATCATTACGATGACGTTGCATTGTAATTGTAATTTTTTTTTAATAACATACGTTGTTATTATGGACATAATGGATGTTATTATGAATATAAAGATTGCGGATATAATAATTTCGGACGATGTGACAATTGTTTTATAACAAGTATCGGAAATTATAGAGCTTTTGAAAGCAATTCAATTCCCTGGGTGTTTTCAACAGATGCTCAGTTAAGAGCATTTAAGCTTTTGAAAGCAGTCCTTGAACAAGGAACCGATTTCGCTTACCGGACAATGAAGACCAGATGGGACAGATTGGCCGCTGCCTTATCATCATCAAATTAATCCTCAATACTGCTATTTTTACCATGAAGTCGGAGAGTTTTCGCCAGGTATTTCTCTCAACCTCAGTTTACACATGTTATTGAAGTACTCTTTTTTAACTTTGATACGCAACCAAGAAGAATAGAATGTCTTTAACATTACCTAGTTGATGGCAGGGTTAAAATGTGAGAGACAAGAAGACAAAGACTGTCATGCAGTTCTCAAGGCAGCCAATATCATCGGTCGTCAAGGAAACATGTTTGGTTCTGAAGATCATTATGTTCGACTCAGCTTCATCCAAAGCCTAGAGGATTTCAATATATTGATACAAACCTACTACAGCTAAACATGGTAAAAGGGATGTATTTAGATACCTAGTGCAATAAAAGTTGAAACTAATGAAGACAAGCACAAACATATAATCATAGTCAATGCATTTAAAAAGGAAATTTTGTTTACATTTGAAATATCATCCTATCTGACAGTGTGGCTGACAATTGGAGAAAAATCCTGAATTTTATACATTTGTGTTGGTAAAGAATACGTAATGCTTCTATGTTGAACATTGCTAAAAGAGGATTGATTATCTTTCATTCTGAATCCATGACTCTTACAAACGAAATGCATGGGTATAAATACAGAAAACTAGGTTAAGTATTTAGAATATTTTCAGCTGTAAATTTGTCATCTTCTGCACGTGTCTCCTTGTTTTCAGCTGAGAATTGTCCTTCTTCCAGCTCATCATTCCAGCTCATTGTTGCCAGCTTGCTAGGATGATTGTTATGGCTCAACATTTCCATGACTTTCTTTTCCTTCCCAAGTTCCTGAAGATCACATATGGCCAACTGTGTACGAAACACCTGAAACAACTGACATGGAATAGGTTTGGTGAGGATATCAGCAGCTTGGTATTTTGCGGGAATGTAGTTGACTTGGAGTGTGCCAGCAGCTACTTTTTCTCTGACAAAGTGCAAGTCTAGGTCAACATGCTTTGTCTTGATGTGAAGAGTTGGATTGGCGGCCATGGTGACAGTACTGGTGTTGTCGCACCAGATTTTTGGTACATCATGGAGTTGGATATGCATCTCAGTGAGAATGGATTGAATCCAGAGTACTTCTGCTGTTGCATCAGTTAAACTCCTGTATTCGGCTTCAGCAGTGGAGCGAGATACAGCTCATTGTTGCCAGCTTGCTAGGATGATTGTTATGGCTCAACATTCTATTCTATCTTAAGAGTTTTTGGCAAATTATGGTGCCCTGGAAGTCTAGTAATGTATGCTGCAGAAGCTTTGCTCTTTCATCATCTGGCATGCCGGTAAAACCAAAATTCTTAGTCCATGTTTTGACTGTGGTAGGCAGTGAAGGTAAAACCAGCTTCTCCACCCCAAATTCCACAAGATTCTTTTCAAGCTCATCCACCAAAACTCGACACATTCCACGGCGGCCGTGCCCTTTCCTTGTGGCAACAAGGGGAATTTCAGCCACCTTGTTATCGTACACCCTCAGAGTAGCCACTGAAACTAGATTATCATTTTCCTCAAGAATCACTGTAAAGAAACCTCTGAAATTCAATCGCTTCAGTTTAGAGACTCGGCTGAAAATCACATCTTCAACTAAATCTCTCCCTGTCTCCACTTCTTCGCTTGGCTCAAAACACTCGTGCATCACTTCAAGTGCAACTCTCAACTTACTCTGATTCGCTTTCTCTGCAGATGACTCCATGCCATGCCAATGAGCTCGAGGATTGGATTTGAGTAACGTCCAAGTCAGTTTTTTACCCACGACAATTGGTTTCCCGGTGAGTTTTTCCAGGCCATGGAAGATCTTTTCACAGCTATGACTACATAATAATATGGTGTTGTTCCCGATCTTCAGCTCACTTGGTTTCTTCGAATTCAAGCAATCAACATGGAATTTAAGCTCGCATTGATGACAAATCAGAAAACATTTATCCCGTAAGTACCCGATGCCACAAATTCCACAACAGCAAGGAGGGCAAAACCAGTCCCCATTGGGGACTTCCTTTAAGCCAAGGCATTTCATATGGTATTGTTTGAATATAGAATGATCAAGAAAAAGATGAGTTTAGAAAGGAATAGAGAACACAAAAGGAATACTCTGATTATTCATTCATTCTATCTTTCAACGAGAGGGGTAAACCTCTACAAGTATACGTAACTGTTTAACAACCTTTAACAGAAACATTTGTAACAGCTTCTTGAGCTAAGAATCTTGATCCTTACTTATGACATCTAATAGGTATGATGAAGGGCAGTAATAGCAGCAAATTAACTCTCCCCCATCGCAGCAAGCAGAGCAAACTCCATCATTCTCATAACGAAAAGAATTGACGGATGTCAAGGTTTTAGGGCTCTCAGCAACAGAACGACTCATAGAATCACGAACTTGTCTTTGACAATCTGAAAGTGATCTGCCCGTGCCGTCATCCAAGATTATGTTAGCGGCTGGCCTGTGATTGGTACTTCCTGCATGACCTTCAAAGGCAGTGAGAGAGAAAACATCAGAACAACAGCAACACTGAATGCCTTCCCGAGTTATCCTCCCTTCCATCAATGGACTCCCTGTCTTACTGCGATAATACACATTTCCCATCGAGATAACTTTGTTATCTATCAACCATGAAAGAAGAGTTCGAGGGTTATGATTGGAAACCGGACCCTCTCTCACTCTTTTAGTAGATTTCATCACCTGGTCATGGTTCCGATTCTCTTGTTTCTTCGGCGTTTTCCTTCTTTTTAACAATCCCGATTGATCAGATTTTTGTAATGGTAGATTCTCCAGAACACAACTCTTTCTCTTTTGAGGTTGCTTGGGCTCCACGTTTCCCGATCTTCCATCACCCACACCCAAAGCTTGATCGATATAACTTTTGCAAGCCGTTTTGAGAGAAATATAAACTTTTCCGTTTGGTGATTGATATCTGAGTTCCTGTTTTCCGTTCTTTGTTGCATACCAGAAAACCCATCCCTTTGCCAAAAGATAGTTTTTTGCTTTCATTGCAAGATCAGCTGAGTTCTTCTTTGGTCGACCTGATCCAGCGGCGCAGTACCAAATCAGAATATCCTCCTCGCAGACTTCACCTTCAGCTTCAACCATGGCAGATTTCTCATCCATCTCTGATTTCTTGAACAACAGCAGGTAAGGAAAACCTAAACAATTTGGGGGAAGAAAACACATGCAAAATCATTTAGAAATCAACGGCTACATTTAAATATAAAAAACCTTTAATTTTTAAAAATGACGTCATTCATTCATGTAAACAATAGCCCATACAAAGTCCAAATAACAAATGGAAAATAAAGCCCAAATATAAATTTAAAAAATAATCCATTAAATTATTTAAAAATATTTATTTTTTTCATACAATTAATAAAATTTTATATAATTAATATCAAATTTTGGATTTTATTATAAGATAGTACCAAGCCTTTATTTTTTTTATAATAGAAGGAAAGATAAACTACATTGGTAGACCATGCTCGAGTACAGTCATTAGTACTAAAACTAAAATTTTATCCGAAAGATTTAAAAATATAAATAGATCTAAATTGTTTTATAAAACATTCTTGTTATTACATTGACGGCATTATTACCCACTTTAAAGATCTGCATAAAGCTTATTTGTCATGGATGCTTCAACCGAACACGAATATGACTAATCAAGATAGAGGATATCACATTATATTTATTAAACCAAAACCAATAACAGTTAAGCATGAACACCCTAATCCATATAAGAGATGCCAAGAAGGATCTATTCAATACATGAAGATAAAGACTGTTATGCATTACCAAGTTGATGGCAGCTTATGCATGGTTAAAATATGAGAGACAAGAAGATAAAGACTGTTATGCAGTTCTTAAAGCAGCCAATACCATCTGTCATCAAGGAAATGTGTTTGGTTCTAAAGATCATTAGTCTTGGAGGAAGATGGAGACAGAACCATGTGAAGAATGAGATCAACATGGATAGAGGTTGTGCAGGTCATTAACCTTACCATTACATACACATGCAATTATCTAATATTTTGATAATGCTGCAAGAGATGTAGTGATATACCTTATGTTTTAAAGCTTGAAACTATGCTTACAGTTTCTTGAATGAGCAAAATGTAGTATTTGTAAAGTTGTGTTAATGAGAAAAACAAATACAAACATAGAATATTACCAGACTTGAGTGAATACCAAAAACATGCAAGTATCTTACATCAATACATCAGAAAAATAAATTTTCTTTACATTAGAAATATTATCCTATTTGAATGCGTGCTGGACAAGAATTGGAGGAAAATCCTGGAATTTACATTCATCTTGGTAGATAATAAGTGAAGCTTCTATTCTATCTTAAGAGTTTTTGGCAAATTATGGTCCCCTGGAAGTCTAGTAATGTATACTGCAGAAGCTTTGCTCTTTCATCATCTGGCATGAGGGAAAAACCAAAGTTATTAGTCCATGTCTTGACTGTGGTAGGCAATGAAGGTAAAACCAGCTTCTCCACACCTAATTTCATCAGATTCTTTTCAAGTTCATCCACCAAAACTCGACACATTCCACGGCGGCGGTGCCCTTTCCTTGTGGCAACAAGGGGAATTTCAGCCACCTTGTTATCGTACACCCTCAGAGTAGCCACTGAAACTAGATTATCATTTTCCTCAAGAATCACTGTAAAGAAACCTCTGAAGTTCGAACGTTTCAGCTTAGAGACTCTGAAAATCACATCTTCAACTAAATCTCTCCACGTCTCCACTTCTTTGCTTGGCTCGAAACACTCATGCATCACTTCAAGTGCAACTCTCAACTTACTCTGATTCGCTTTCTCTGCAGATGACTCCAGGCCATGCCAATGAGCTCGAGGGTTGGATTTAAGTAACGTCCAAGTCAGATTTTTACCCACTACAATTGGATTCCCAGTGAGTTTTTGCAGGCCATAGAAGATCTTTTCACAGCTATGACTACATAATAATACGGTGTTCTCAATTTTCATCTCCCTTGGTTTCTTCGAATTCAGACAATCGTCATGGAATTTAAACTCGCATTGATGACAAGTAAGATAACCTTTATCCCTTAAATACCCGATGCCACAAATCCCACAGCAGCAAGACGGGCAAAACCAGACGCCTTTGGGGACTTCCTTTAAGCCAAGGCATTTCATATGGAAAGCTGTAGGGCAATATTCACAGCAAATTAAATCTCCTCCACCGCAGCAAACAGAGCAAAATTCATCGTTCTCGTGTTGAAACGAATTGGCTGCCTTCACAGTTGTAGGGCTCTTTACAGTAGAATGAGTACTCGAGGTCGACGTTATGACCTTCATAGAATCACAAACTTGTCTTTGACAATCGGAAAGTGACCTGCCAGTGCCGTCGTCCAGGATTATGTTAGCTGCTGACCTGTGATTGGTACTTCCAGCATGATCTTCAAAGGCTGTGAGAGTGAAAACCTTGGAGCAACAGTGACATTGAATTCCATCACGAGTGATCTAACCTTTCATCAACGGATCCCCTGTCTTACTGCGATAATACACGTTTTCCAGCATCGATACAACATTATTATCCATCAACCAAGACAGAACAGTCCGAGGGTTACGACTAGAAACCCGACCCTCCTGCATTCTTTTCTTAGATTTTACCACCTGATTGTCTTTCTTGTTCAGCGTTTTTCTTCTTTTTAACGATTCAGAATGAACAGATTTCGGTACTGGCTGATTCTCCGGACTCGAACACTTTCTTTTTCTAGGTTGCTTGGGATCCACGTTACTGATCCTTGTCTCTCCCAAACCTTGATCGATATAACTTTTGCAAGCCATTCTCAGTGAACTATAGACTTTCCCCAGTGGAGATTGATATCTCAGCTCTTCTTTCCCATTTTTGTGGACATGATGGAAAATCCATCCCTTACTCAAAAGATATCTTTTAGCTTTCAATGAGAGTTCACCTGAGTTCTTGGGTCGACCCGAATCTCCAATGTTGTACCACTTCAAAACGTCTTCTTCACATCCTTCACCAACTCCAACTGCAAGCATGGCTGATTCCTCGTCCATGGATGATTTTTCAAAGAACGGGAAACTAAGACTGATTTTTTGAAGAACAGGAAACCAAGGGAATCTATAGAGAAGAGGGAAATAGTTTTTTATTAGAAGATATATATATATATATATATATATATAAGTTTAGTAAACAAATCCATGTTTAATTTAACTTGTACCTTTCAAAACTACAATCCGAAATAATCTGAAACTCTTCCTCTCTTGCAATACCTTGGATCACAAGTATTCAATATTGTTTTGGGTAGATTTTAAATTACTAAAGTGTGTAGGATATAAATGTATGAAATTCCAACGCTATCCATTTAATAAACATATATAAATATAAAAAATAAATAGTAATCATATTTAATATTTTTAACCGTCTAAAAATTAAATGATTGTCATGAACAAATTATAAATATACGGATTGTTACAACATAATTGGAGTTGAATTTTTTTCAGTCAAAATCCTGTGTTTGATTGTCAAACAATGGAGGCTTTGAATGCAAAATCCAAAAGTTCAGGTACCTAATATGAATCAAATCTTGTTAGAAAGAAAGATCTTTTGTCTAATGGTAGTCTGTTTTGGTCCTCCTAGGAAACTTTTGTTAACGGATTAGGCCTACAATTTAGATGTTTCTAAGAATTCATATGGCATCATCAAATAATACAAATCTTGAATAAGAATCTGCAGCGTATTAGAATGTCCTTGTTGATGATCTTTACACGCACTGCAATGCATCTGATTGATAATGTAGTTTAATTGGCAAACAAAAGTGTACTGTTTTCATACATAAGCAACAAGAAAAGGGTCATGAATATTCCATTTCATCCGCCATTTGATATCCAATTGACATGAGACTATTCCTTATGGGTTCTTATGATCATAATGAAGTTTTTGGGCAAGAACACTACTAGGGTGTTTTGATCGATTTGTTATGACAGGATTGTGAGATTCTGGTGTGTGTGTTTCTTGGCATTTACTTCATCCGACCACCGTGGGATGCTGAATTTTTTTTATATAGAAATATTGGTTATTGATTATTTCATATGGAAATTATATAAAGGTACATGGTTGGTTTTTTATGGTTTGTCAAAGATATGTTGCATGTGACATCCGGATTACATGATTTATAATGTACCAGAATGGTTAATTGTTGAAATAGCAGAAAAACTTCTCCCATTTTTGCCTTGTTGCAGGTCCATTGGAATCAATATATTCTTGCCTTAGCTGGAGTTAGACAAGAATTTGTATAATCTACAGGTTCTTCGGCTACATGATTATGATGTTATGCATATATAGCACCTTATCAAGATTTTGGGATAGCCCAGCAGCCAAAGACCTTTCTAACAGCTGTTGGCTGCCCCCGTGAGCAATAAATTTTAGTTTGGTAAGTATGAACTGGTTTTCCCTGTGGAAGGGGGCATAATGACTATTGAAATGGTCTACCTCCACTGACTGGTTCTTGATAACAGGAGGATGCAATGGTGCAAATTCCCAGTCTCAGCTCGAAGGTGTCCATCGGAGTTGGACCGTTCAGTTGTAATTTACGTCTGCTTTTACTAACATCGAGTCTGTTGCATCACTTTCACATACCATTTGATTATTGTTCCTAATGTGGAAAACTTGTTTCATAATCATAACATTCTTTTAGCTGTAAATGTTATTGCAGATAGTTGCAGTTGTATTCCTTTATTCCAAAACATGAACAAATCTCCTTCTAAACCATTTTCTTCATTATATAAGCAAACAAGGCAATTCAGTTATCCGTATCACATGCCATTGTAACTACAAAAACTCATTGAAACTAGAGGAGCAACAAGATTATACAAGTAATGATTCTATCTATCTTAAGAGTTTTTGGCAAATTATAGTTCCCTGGAAGCCTAGTAAAGTATACGGCAAAAGCTTTGCTATTTCTTCATCTGCCATGCGGGAAAACCCAAACTTGTTAGTCCACGTGTTGAATGTGGTAGGCAGTGAAGGCAAAACCAGCTTCTCCACCCCTAATTTCACCAGATTCTTTTCAAGTTCATCCACCAAAACTCGACACATTCCACGGCAGCGGTGTCCGAACCTTGTGGCAACAAGGGGCATTTCAGCCACCCTTTCATTATACACCCTCAGAGTGGCCACTGAAACCAGATCATCATTTTCCTCCAGAACCACAGTATAGAATCCTTTGAAATTCAATCGTTTCAGCTTTGAGACTCGGCTGAAGATCACGTCTTCGACTAAATCTCTTCCTGTCTCAACATCTTTGCTTGGCTCGAAACACTCACGCATCACTTCAAGTGCAGCTCTCAACTTACTCTGAATCTCCTTCTCTGCAGATGACTTCATGCCATGCCCACGAGCTTGATCATCAGATTTCAGCAATGTCCAAGTCAGATTGTTCCCCACTCGAATTCGTTTCCCTGTGAGTTTTTTCAAGCCGTAAAAGATCTTTTCACAGTTCTTGCTACATAATAGTACCTTGTTTTTCACCGTCTTCTCCTTGCTTGGTTTCTTCAAATTCAAGCAATCAACATGGAATTTAAGCTCGCATTGATGGCAAGTAAGAAATGTTTTATCCCTTACATACCCCATGCCACAAATTCCACAGCAGCAAGGAGGGCAAAACCAGTCTCCATTGGGAACTTCTTTTAAGCCAAGGCATTTCATATGGTATGATGAAGGGCAGTAATCGCAGCAAATTAACTCTCCCCCATCGCAGCAAGCAGAGCAAACTCCATCATTCTGGTATCGAAACGAATTGACGGCTTTCACAGTTGTAGGGCTCTCAGCAACAGAACGACTCATAGAATCACGAACTTGTCTTTGACAATCTGAAAGTGATCTCCCCGTGCCGTCATCCAAGATTATATTAGCGGCTGGCCTGTGATTGGTACTTCCTGCATGACCTTCAAAGGCAGTGAGAGTGAAAACCTCGGAACAACAGCGACACTGAATCCCTTCCCGAGTTATCCTCCCTTTCATCAATGGACTCCCTGTCTTACTGCGATAATACACATTTTCCATCGTTGAGATAACTTTGTTATCTATCAACCATGAGGGAATAGTTCGGGGGTTATGATTGGAATTGGAAACCGGACCCTCTCTCACTCTTTTAGTAGATTTCATCACCCGATCATGGTTTCGATTCTCTTGTTTCTTCGGCGTTTTCCTTCTTTTTAACAATCCAGATTGATCAGATTTTTGTAATGGCTGATTCTCCGGAACACAACTCTTTCTTTTTTGAGGTTGCTTGGGCTCCACGTTTCCCGATCTTCCATCACCCACACCCAAAGCTTGATCGATATAACTTTTGCAAGCCGTTTTGAGAGAAATATAAACTTTTCCGTTTGGTGATTGATATCTGAGTTCCTGTTTTCCGTTCTTTGTTGCATACCAGAAAACCCATCCCTTTGCCAAAAGATAGTTTTTTGCTTTGACTGCAAGATCAGCTGAGTTCTTCTTTGGTCGACCTGATCCAGCGGCGCAGTACCAAATCAGAATATCCTCTTCGCAGACTCCACCTTCAGCTTCAACCATGGCGGATTTCTCATCCATCTCTGATTTCTTGAACCACAACAGGTAAGGAAAACCTAAACAATTTGGAGGAAGAAAGCACATGCAAAAAACAACGGCTACATTTATATAAAAACTTTTAATTTTTGTGAATGACGTCACTCATCCATTTAAACAATAGCCCATACAAAGTCCAAATAACAGATGGGAAATAAAGCCCAAATAGAGAAGGATAAAGTTAAAAAGTAATCCACTCAATTATTTACAATTGTTATATAATTAGTATCAAATTTTGAATTTTATTATAAGATAATATTTAGCCATTAATTTTTTTAATAATAATAAAAAAAGATAAATTATATTGTTAGATCACGTTCAAATGAAATTATTATATTTTTAAATTAAAGTTTTATTATAAAGATTAAAGAATATAGATTAGTTTAAATTATTTCGTAAAAACACTCTCGATATTGTACCAGAGACTATATTACGTTCTTTAAAGACATATCCAAAAGTTACTTGTCATGATGTTTCAATAGACCACGATTATGACTAATTAAGATAGAGGACATCATAAAATCATTTTTAATATAATTTTGAAATTTTCACATGTGGCTTTTTAATATTGAAAATTAACAGAGAATTTTAAGTGGGTTTATGGAATGAAACGTCAGGTAACTAGTTGAACCGAAAAATAATTTGAGTACCTAATTTAAAAAAAAAAGTATAATTTGGACACTTATTTGACGATTAAGTTTATTTTAAAATTACATATTTCTATTTTTTTATTTTTACCATACAAGTTATTTTTATTAATATCTCATTTTAACTTCTAAATAATTCACTTTTTCTACGTCTAAAAAAAGAAATAAAGATTCATCATAAAAAATAACATAAAAAATATTATTAGATAAAATCTCCACTATTTCTCACATTGATCGCTCAATTACTTTATTGACATCACTGGTGCTCAAAATCATAAATTCTAGGAATAATAACCGTTCTTTTAATCACTTCGACTAGAGGGCTCGTGCTAAAAAATTTAAAATATATAATGATAATATTAAAATTATATTAATCATTAATACTATAATCAAAATCTACTTATTATATATTTTAAATCTTTTTCTTTTTTCTCCTCCTAATTTTTTTATTATAATTATTTCTCCTTCAATCACCTATTTAACACAAAAATATTTAAAATATCAACCATTCAAATTATATTAACCATCATTAGTACTAAATTTAAAAAATATAAATTAAAATTTTATACTATATTAAAAAATAATATTAAACTACACTATAACATAAAATCTAAAAAAATAACTTTAAATTAATAAAATAATATTATTAAATTAAATACATACCTCGTATACATATTATATTATCTCTTAATTTTTTCTTCCTTAAAAAATTCAACAATATTTTCTCACTTTTAAAATTTAACACATCAAACTTAAATCTTAACCGTTTTACCCGCAGATTTACCCTCAAATCAACACCTTTCTAATTATTAACCCCTTGATCAATCCACACCGCATAAATGTTATGGTGGTCAGTATCTCATGTGATTGTCTCACTCCTCTCCTACAACAAAAAGTCGCAATTACGAAATTCAAACACCGAAGCTTTTGGGTCAATCACTAAAATGTCGTGGTTAGCTAATTCGCTGGCTAATTCGCTTCGTCTAGACGACGACGACGACAACGTATCGGCTTCTTCAACTGATGAAGGAATTGAGAACGACGTCGCAACGCACGGGTCTCTATCATCGTCCCCTACGAGGCGCAAGATTCAAAGCGAAGAAACCAATGTGGAACAGCAATCGTTGTCCCCTGAACAAGTAGCGGAACTCCAATCAAGGGGAGTCAAAGAAGATCTAACCGAACTCAAACAAACCCTAACCCGCCAACTCTGGGGAGTCGCTTCCTTTCTCGCGCCTCCTCCTACGCAATTCAATGGTCGGTCATTCTCAGATTTGAATCAATCTGAGACGTCGGATCGGTTTGTCTTTGGGTACGAGGAGGATCCGTCTGATTCCGTCGCAGTTGCGGGTGTTCGGGACGAGTTTGCTGAGATCGGGGTAAAGTTGTCGAAGATGGCTTCGGATTTTTTTCCGTTTGGATCTGGGGAAAATGAGGAAGAAAATGATATGGAAAACGAAAATGAGGAGGAGGACCAGGAGTTGAATGCGGTCGGGATAACGGATGAGGTTTTGGCATTTGCGAGGAACATCGCGCATCACCCTGAAACGTGGTTGGATTTCCCTCTTGACCCCGAGGAAGACTTGGATGGTAATTTACTTTCATAATTAATCAATTTTAATTTGATGTCATTGCTTTGTGCTATAATTTGGGTGTTTATTTATATGCTCTGCCTCGGAATTCTTGCTATTAAGTTCAGTTGTTCAGAGAAATCGATCCTAATGCATGTAAATTGTTGTCGAAAAGTCTTTGATACGTTGGATCATAACAGACTGGACAATATTATTATTATTGAAGTAAATTTAGGCAATATACTAAGTGATAATTGTCACCTTATGTAGTTCCTGCCCTTCACATTATTGAATTTAAGTTTGAACCATTGTGAAAGTGCATGTTTCTTTATCAAGTGGTTGAGCTGAAACATATCTGTATGTTTGCAATTTTGATAAATTCAACCTTTTATGTTTGAATTTTAGATGCATCAGAAAGCTTTTTATTATCCTGTTCAATCTAACACATTTCTTGGGCATTCTTTGCCTCTTTGTCTTTTTAATTTTTTTATTACAAGCTTTAACTCTGGTTGCAATTTTTGTGATTTTCAATGTATATAGCCAAACTAAACTAAACCGAACCAAACCATCAAGTCTTAATCCCAATATATTTGAGGTCGGCTACTTGATCAAGGAAAAAACATTTACATCGGGTAGACAAATCCTCCTCCTTCAATCATTACTGTACTCCCTTCAAGTTCTCTAATAGTTTCATATAATTATTTATCACCTCCAACCATGTTCCTTCTTTTGGTCTCGACTTCAATCTTGAATCTTATGTAGCGTAAAATTGCTATCCTTCTAGGCTTCTAATATGTGCGGTGCATCTATCAATTTCATCCTATGTAATAAGCATCGGAAAAGGTCTCTCTCATCTTATCCACCATAAAAGCTATCCTAACCTTGGAGATAAATATCCTCATTTCAGACACTCTCCTTCCTAGTCCACCACACATCCTTTCTGATATTGGCATCTGATTGCATTTTTTTGTTTGTTTATGTGGCCCAACTTTCTCTTCTGTGTATGATGCAGGAGCATCCAAGTTTTAGTTCAATATTTAGGATTTGTTTTTACATTTGTTTTTTTTATATTAGTATTTAATATTTTGTATCAGTTTTATGTTAGCTTTTACTAAGCTTATCTAAGTTTCACTTTGGTGTTCTTTTCATCAATTATGTTATTAGCATAGGACTTTTAGTAAGATTTCCAATTTAACTATGCTACTGTTAGTGAGAATCTTATCATAAATGTTAGGGGGATATTAGCAGTAAGATTTTTTTAGAATTATATTAAAAATGTTTGCTATAATTCCTGAACCTTTTCTTTCTCCCTAATTCAGTCACGTTCATAGCTATTTGGGATTTTCCCTCCATCAGTATAACAAAATAGGTACAGTTGTTGACTTGTTGTTCTATAGAACTTTCCTTTTCATGCTCAAAGATATACTGCAATCACACAAGACTGATCTACACTTTTACTCTGGTTGTTACATGCCTACCACAACCCTCTTTCTTTATTTGGACTTGGGACTGGTACTGTAAGATTACACGGTGTTATGAATCTATGATGTATAAATTTACATAATGTCAATTTGTGAATTCTGATTTTTCCCTTTGTTTTTTTTGTTTTAGATTTTGACATGTCAGTCTCTCAACAAGACCATGCTATGGCTATTGAACATCTTGCTCCAAGACTAGCAGCTCTGAGAATTGAACTTTGTCCTTGCCATATGAGTGATAGTTACTTCTGGAAAGTTTATTTTGTTCTTCTGCATCCAAGACTTAACAAGAAAGATGCAGGGTTGCTGGCTACACCTCAGGTCAGTTGTTACAGAAACATCATCAGGGGCACAAGTATCTTATTATTTTGTGAAACTTCTTATTTCTTTTTTCTTTCACGCGAAAGTACTATTAGTGGATTTTGAATATCTTAAGATTTATCAAATGTTCAATCTAATATCTTTGTATTGTTGTTATTATTGTTGTTGGTTGTGGCGTTTGGGTTACAATATATATTTTAAACTTTAATCTCAATCTTTATACTTCATTTATTATGGAAATATAAAGCATAATGAAGTCTGATGATTTGATATTTCCTTCCAAGTTTTCCAGATATTCTTTCTTGCTCTTTGCCCTTGCATCAACTCTCAAACTAGATCCGTTTTTTTACAGTTGAACTCTGTCTAATTCATTCCCATGGATTTACCACTATCATTTCCATGTACATCATAAATAATATTTGGAGTCCAACAGTATCTGCAAGTTTACCAGTCCACATCAGTCTGCAGAAGCAACCTTTAATGGCTTGATTTCCATGGTTTTCAAGTCGTATCTGATTTGTTGAAATCGGGCTTCTTCATGACTTCTTAATCTTAGCTAAACTCCGTATATGCTCAGTGCAATAACTCATTCATATAGTTCCATGGGATTTGCGTTGTGGTTTCTTAGAATCGTGATCAGGATTTGTTTGCCATACTTATACTTACCATGAGATACTGTGTAATTGTTTTTCCACTCATGATGTGGTGATATTGTCGAGTGTTTGGAGTACTAGATTGTTGATTAATTCTAATGGTGGTTTACCTATTGCTAGCAGGTAGTGGAAGCCCGAGCATTGTGGATGAAGGAGCTTCAAAAACAAACAAAGCCTGAATCTGATTGGTATGGAAGAAGCACTTCCCTCGTAAGAGACAACTGTGGAACCATGCACGATGATCTTATTTCTTCTTCATCCAGTTATTTTCCTGGTGAGACCATGTCCCCTAGGACCTACGTTTCTGAACCAGCATCTACCATTACCACAGATTTTGAGATTGAGAAGCATCCAATTGAAAGTATTCAGATGCCATTTGTAGACAAGTCTGTTATATTGGAAAAAACAGGGATCGACATCGAGGATAAGGAGTATCAGGTTGTTCCATCCTCAAAAACATTACTTCTAAATTTTGAAGACGATGAGATCAATTGGCCAGAAGATGATTCTGAATTTGGTGGTTATAGTGGAGCTGAAATATGTGTGGAGAATGAAGAAGATATTTCTTTCAGTGATCTTGAGGATGTCGATGATTATACTGCATGTGCACCCACGAAATCAAAGATAGTTTCGAAAGGATTTGAAAATTCTACAACAGAACACTTGTGATTGGATTCATCTTCAGCCTGCCGTAAGCTCTGCTCATCGGACTAAACCGAGAGGTTATATGGTTTGATGTAAAACCAGCGGGTCGTTGACACTGACAACACCATGGATCGCTGGACGTATGTCGGAGCTAGTTAGGATGTGATCAATCTCCCTTGATTATGCAAGTATTGTAACCGGAAGAACCAGTGTCTGAAAAAGGTGGATCATCTGAGCCAATAGAACATGTACAAGGAGTTCCAAGTTGAAATCAGAATAGATGGATTTAGAACAGATTTTGTGCAGAAACTCAACACTTCAAATGAAGTTGATCGACACACCTATTATCGATTATCGGTGACGGACAAATAGAGAAAACTGTCGTTGTAGTCCGACTGTAATCGTGATGGCCTTTGATGAGATAGTAAATGATAACATCAATGATAATTTGAAGATTTTGAGTTAGAGATTTGAGATTAAAATAAAATAAAAAATAAAATTTTAATAAAAATGATAATATTTAATGATTAACTATTTAAAATATCAAAATTAAAATTTTAAACATTTATTTAAAATTAAAAATAATTTAAACATAAAAAATATCCACCATAATTTAAATACTTATTTAAATATTAAATTTTTTAAAAAATACATGTATGTCATTTTTTAGTATTGTCGTATCATATATGATGACTCTTAACTTCAGTGATTAAAATTTGTTACTTTGATGTCATGCATAAAGACATAATTTAAATATTTTTTAAATACAGAACCAAAATCAACTAATCTTAATTTTTATATTAAATTAAAATTTTTAAAAAATAAAATATTAAATATTTAATTTAAAAAATATTATTTAAAGTACTATATATTACTACAAAATAGTTTTTATATAATAAATTTAATTTTTCTTAAGCAATAAAATTGTGCCAATATCACCCAATACAATACAATTACGAAAACGTATTTAAAAACAAACAATAGAAATTCTCTTATCTTCACCGTAACGAAACCCTAGATTTCTCGAGCTGTGGAAGGTGGATCCTTATCCAAAAGCCGAAACACTCTGGGTCGGTAGCCTTTTTCATTTTTTATTTGAAAAGCCCTTAGATCCCATTCTTGTAATCCTAGGGTTTCGTTTTGGTTAATGGATTTGCAATCGGTGAACAAGGCGTTGACTTTTTCGCGCAGGAAGAAACAATGGCTTGTATTGTTAGCTATATGTGGCGTCTCCGGTTATGGGGTCTACAAGGTGTATAATTTACCCTCTGTTGTGAGGAAAAGGAGGAGGCTTTTCAAGCTCTTCGGAGCCTTGGTTTCGTTAGCTGAATTGGTCTCGGAATCCGCAGAGACGATCAATGTTGTCTCCAAGGAATTGAAGGAGTTTTTGCAATCCGATTCTGATGAAGTTCCAAATAGTTTGAAGCAAATTTCAAAGATTGTGAAATCAGAGGAATTTTCCAAATCTTTAGTTAGGATTACGGAGGCTTTAACAGTTGGGGTTTTAAGAGGCTATAAGTTAGAATCAGGGAATAGGGGTGAATTCTCACCGGGTTCGGATAAGTCCAGTTTTACTGATAGGGTGTTGGATAGGGTTTTCTCCAATGCTGGGACTGGTTTTGTTTCTGTTGTTGTTGGTAGCTTTGCTAGGAATCTGGTTATGGGGTTTTACTCGACTGATGGAGCAATGGAGGGGTTGAATGGGAATGATGGATCAGCTGATGTGCCCAAATGGGTTAATTTGTTGCTATATGATGATAAATGTAAAGAGCTAATTGCTGATTGCGTACAGAGATTCACAAGCACTGCTGTTGCTGTTTATCTTGACAAGACGATTGGCATTAATACTTATGGTGAAATCTTTGCTGGGATGACTAATCCTAAACATGAAAAACATGTCAGAGACATTTTGGTTTCTATTTGTAATGGTGCTGTGGAAACACTGGTGAGAACGTCCCATCAAGTGTTGACAAGTTCTGACTCGAAGCCGGGTTCTACCTGTTCGGTTCTTGATCTGAGAGTGGATGCTGGTGAAATGAGAGATGGTTTCGAGAAGGAAGTATCTTTTAAAGGGATTGGAAGGGGGAGCTCATTTGATGGGTTTCAGAATACTGGGTGGGTTGATAAGGTCTCTTCCTCATGGGCTGTTCCCAGCAATAGGAAGTTTGTGATTGATGCAACCTTGAGGGTGACCTTTGAAACACTAAGGTACTTAGTGGTGTTTATGTTATGGAAGCTTTCAGAGGGATTGAAAAGTAGCATTCATATTGTTCGTGAGGAGGCTGTGGGACGGGGAATGGATGTTATCAGATATGTTGGTGCTAAGTCTTCCGCTATAGTCACATTTTTTCTTGCTGTGTATTTACATATCCTGGGTGGTAGTAAGGTTGTGATGCCTGCTTGAATGAGCATTTGTTCTGACTTTTCACTGAAATACAATGAAATCTTACTGAAGCTGTTTATATCGGAGGGTCTTGTATGTATATTTCTCTCATGCAAAATGTATGTAGCATTAGCAATACTCAGCTTCCTTCAAATTTATTTGCCTTATCCAAATGTATACTCAATAATCTTAGTTCATGGTTTTCACTGCTGTATGCCAGAACTAGTGCTTTTTTGTTGTTCTACAAATCTTATTCTTATTGGTTATTAGAGATGGATTTACTTAGTGTTTTAGAAACAAAAACGTGCCTTGGGGTTAAGAATTCCAATTTCCGTGTCAACTTTTTCCATTGTTGTTAATAAGAGCTTGTATCATTCAGCTTCACATCATATGATTCTTGAACAATGATTTTACTGACATGAGGTGTCAATCCATAAGAGCATCAGCACTGCTAAGGAAATTTAGCTGATCCCGCAATACAATTCTACATGATGACTGGATTATGATAGAGATAGTAATCAAATTTTCTGGAAAAGATCAAGAGATTGGTCAATCTTAATCACAGAATGTTTGAATAAAAGCAATCAGAAAATGATTGTAGTGGATTTATGTGCTATCCTTCAGCCTAGTCTACTTTTTCTTGTTGATACAAGTCTTTTGTGCATATTCAACAAGCTTGTTTTCAATGAGAATCTGCTAGAGTGAGGAACTCAAATTTCTTTCTCAACTAAACCTGTGCTACTAGTAATAATATTTTTCGTAAGTTGATAGGGATGAACCTGAAAATTGTGTGACTGAGACAATCATCACATATTTTTCTTATGAGAAGCAAAACTAGGAATGTTTATTCTGTCCATTCAAATTTCTGATGCTTAAAATTACGAGAATGAAATGAGTACGGACTATGCAGTCTGCATTTTCATAAGGCATAAGCATCATGTTACCATCTGGAAGGTTAATGCTTTCCTAAAGTTAATGCTATATTTTGCTTTTTTCTTACCTAAATATCCGTTTATGTCCTCTCCTCTTATCCCTAGGTGAACTAGCTTTTTCATCTCTGAATTTGAATGTTGTAGCTTAAGAAAGAAAATAGATATATTTTTGTTGCTTAAGGGTTTCCCCCTGTATTCTTTTTACTCATTTTCCAGTCACCGTGCCCCAAGAAATCTTCAAGCAGAGTAAGACACGCAATTGTTTGCTATATGCATGCTAACTCTGGCTTTAGACTTTGCTTGGTATGAAGGATGAAAAGGAACAGGGTTCAATCTTTTTTTCATCAAATAGTTAAGATTCATAATCACTTTCTTTGTAAATTAACCATTAGCTTAACAAATTTCCCTTACCAAGCAGATCTTCATGTAACCTTTTACTGTTTTCATGGAGAAAATCTGACCAAATTCTTTTGCTGAAAAGTGTAGAAAAAAAAAGCATCCAACCATTGCTTCCCATACGGTGCATGATTGCATTCATTCTTCTTGTTTTGAAGACCATAGGCTTCTAACTTTTGCAGTTTGAATATAAGAACTTGGATGATATTCATCCTAAATAAAATACCATCTCTTGCAAGTTGCAAGGATTCCAAAAGGTCGATGCCAACATTAGGATGTTGTGTTACATAACCAATGAGCTTTCATTCTGCTATCCTGCGGGTTGTAAATTTTCATCTGAACTAGAAAATTTTCTGTATTTATAATCACAGTGTGTTACACTATATATTATATATTCTTTCAAATTTATTTATTTATTTATAGTGAAATTTCCAGTTAAGTAAATTACCAAGCTCGGAAGTAGTCGTGGAACATGGTATTTGTGTGGCATGTATAAGGACCAAGTCACTTCTTTAATCAGAGATTTGCATTCTCTTCTTGGTTATAATGTAGTCTTGTTGTTCTTTGTTATTTTTTAATAACATTGTAGGGTTTCATGAAATGCAAATTTTTTTTTTTGATCGCAGTCCTTGAGCATATAGCTGCGGCATTTTATTTTCCCCATGCAGGTCTTGACAGATATGGATCATAGCTATTGACTGCTTCTTAATGCACTTGACGCTGCAGCATTTTCATGCAAATGATAACAGGTCCAGCCACAAGTTATCACAGGGACTGGAATGTGGATACTGCTTCTATGAAGACGAAAATAGCAAGCTTTGGGGTCCTTTTATCAGGTCATTTGTGGTAATTTACATGTCTTTACATTTACAATGCCTTTTCATGCTATTAAATTCACTTCTTTTACCAAAACTAGTTACATTATGCAATCCATAACTAGTTAAACCATTCATTAGAAGATTTTCAGCCTTTTTTGGAACTCTGGTTAATGAATATATTGTGATCTTATAAATGAAAGTGGGTCATTTACATGGAACACCTTTACTAACATGTTTGAAGAAGCTGCTTTTTTTTTCGAGTAACTTGACCAGGCAGGCCACCAACACGTTGTGCCGCTTTGTTACGAGGTTATATGCTTGTGGGGTAAGCTAGACATGAATCACTTTTTGATCTTTGAGAATTCAGTATGCTTTTTTTATTTATATTTTGGTGTGGTTACATAGTAGTATCTATTCTTTACTCTTAGCCTTCTAAAAACGGACGCACACCGTGCAGACTACGCTGCTCGAACCCAGGTCATCACAATACCTTTTCATCCTTTACATTACAGAAACTTTATTTTTATCTTTGAGGACTCAATATGCCTTTTTGAACCAGTATTGGCCTCTGAAAATAAGCAAAGAATTGAAGCTTTAGGGTACACTGTACTTTTAGGGAGTAACATGGGGTGAGGGGGGAGCTCCACTTGGTTTGCCTGTAGGCTTAAGTAAATTCCTAAATATGGGGATTGGCTGAATCTTGTGGTCTGGTGTTGTGACACGTGGCCAAGAAAGTTAAACAATTGCTTGGCTTGTAGAGCTCCCTAGTGTGTAGGTTTTTTGCTGTAGAAGGAAATGACATGTTTGCCAAATACATGCTATGCTAATGCATCTTTGAAAGTTGAGACAATCATATCCTAAAAGAAATTATGTTTGGTTTGCCCCCTTTTTAGCTCCCTTTATGTCTTTGGATAAAAAAGGTTTATTGCATTAGTCGAATCGAATCAGTTGAATCGAAAATAGATTAAAAATAGGTTAGTTTGGGGACTGAATTAAATTTGGATAGTGAAAAAACTTTTATTTGATATTCTATTTATATAAAAATGTAAATGTATGTGTTTTTATTTGTACATTGGCTTTTTGAACGTGAGGAAAGAAAACATTTTATTTAAATATGATATCTTCTATTCAATATTAAATTTAAATAAAATATTAGGATAAATTACACTAATAGTCCTTGAACTTTTAGGACACTTACAATATGATCACTAAATTTTAAAAACTTACGCTATAATTATTAAAGTTTTAATTTACTTTCATTACAGTTATTTTTGTCAACAGTAGTTAAAAATACGAACATGATATGTTAGTTTTCTCTGTTTTTTCATGTAAAGAGAAACGTTTTGGATTGGGGGTGATGGTTTGATATTTCAAACTTTATAAAAAATGAATATTAAATTGAAAATTAACTTTCAAACATTCTTTTTGAATTTCTGTTTTTGTTATATGTTTTTATTGGTTCGTTTTATGTCACTTGACACGATTTTAGTATATTGTAGCGTTCGTTTGGTGTTTATACACGACGTTAAATTTTTTTATTTGATTCTGTTAATGGTCATAGAAATGATTGATCTCTACTCGTTTGATGATTTATTAGCTGATGTAACCAGAATTGTGTTACAGAATAATCTGTTTGATAGTTTAATTCGTTTACCATTTATGTGTTATATCTCTAGTCGGATGAATATTATACATATTTAAAGACAATATTATAGGTTCCTACCTTTCTACTCGGATGCGTATCCCACAGGCCACATGACTTATGTCTTTGTCTCTCTAATAAACATGTCACTTTTTCAACCATTTCTCTTTTTATTTTATTTTTTTGTTTTGATTCTTCGTGATTAAGGTAAACATAATCTTCTCAATGACCCACCAATGCTCTATAAAAATATGACCCTCACAAAGGATAATATTTATTATTATTAATCCGTTTTTGATTATCGGAAAAACTCAATTTACTATATTTATAACATCATTATTTGAACATTTGATATTGTTTGAAGATTCAATTAAGAAAAAATATTTCTTAAATGTTTAATTCGATTCAACTTTTGATATAATAGAACTTATATCACTATTGAATATTGAAAGATTTCGTATCTAATAAATTTTGCTTTGAAATTTAACTTTTTTTTCTTTCTTGCTTTTATCTTTAAAAAAGTATCCAATTTCTATTCTAAAAATCTTTATTTTGTTTACAAAGGACCCTACATGCCCCTTTTCCTTCGCTCCTTAAATACCCTTCCCCTTCTCTTCAATCCTTCCCTTTTCCCCTCTTCTCTTACTTCCTAATATCAATTTTGAAATTAGGGTTTTTTTCTTTCTTAATTTCTTCTCTCATCTTGGTTGGTTTATTTTGCTTCTTTTTAAAGTTGGTCGAGTCTCAGTAATCCAATGTTCTTAGCTGAGGAAGCGGTTGAGTTTCAATTACCGGTTCACGAAACCGTTTTTTCACCGGAAGAACTCCAAGAGTTATTATCATTTATTGAATCCGACGAACCAGTCAGTTTGAACTCCGGTTCGGAAAGTTCAAGTAAGGTGATATATTCGCCGGACGAGAGAAAGAAAAGACGCAAGATATCGAATCGGGAGTCAGCCAGACGGTCTCGTTGGAGAAAAAAGAAGCATCTTGAAGATCTTACAGACCATGTGAACCAGTTGAACGTAGAGAACCGACAACTTAAAAACCGGCTAAGTTCCATTATTAATCAGTATCACGTTCTATGGTTAGAAAATGAACGGTTAAGATCCGAATCCGACGCTCTCTGGGCCAAACTCTCGGATCTATACCGGACTTCAGCTGCCATGCCATGCAATCACGATAATAGCCGACATTTTCATCAAGTTTGTTTAACTTCAACTAAACCAACGAATTAAGCTCTAATTGGATGCATTAAACTATCGAATGCATGATTCATGAAGATGTAAAAGAAGGGATTAGAGTTTAATCTATCCTCTCCTTTTTCCCTACATATATAAATATTAGGCAACATTGGTCAGAAAAGATGGTGGTTTCGATGAATCCCACGTTTATTGTCTTGTAAGAAAGGGTAGTTTCGAGTCTTACTTCCTTTTTTTCTTGGTTTTTTAGCTGCTAGATTTTGCATGTTTCGTGCTAGTTAGGGTTGAAGATGAAAAGGGATTCTGTATATAATTTTTATGTTGTTTATAATACTGTTTATGATATTTTATATTGGATAAATTACAAACATGGTCACTTAATTTTTTTTGAATCAGAAATTATCTCGTAGAGGATTAAAGCGGTTATGCTAAGTCATTGTTGAAAGTATGAGTTTACCACGTGCGTCAAATATTGTTAAATACTACTAACGTTGAATACCGTTGAACATTATTAAATTAATTAATAAAATTAAAAATCTCAAGGACTTAACGTATAATTAATAATTATATGTTGAGCTTATCACTCTTTATTAATTATATGTTGAGTCATTGAAATTTTTACTTTTTATTAATTAATTTAATAGTGTTCAACGGTATTCAACATTAATAGTATTCAGCTTGTGTTTGATTCCTGTTGTAGAATTTTCCGTTTGAAATTATTGAATTAGTAACTTTATATATCGGAATAAAAACACATTTAATCATCAATACTTTAATATTTTATTAATTTAATCATAATTTTAAATTGTATCTCAAGAAAATAATAAAGATAATAAAATAATGTGATTTCAATAAATAATCAATAATCAATGTTATTTTTTGTATTTAAATTATTTTATGATGTTATTTACGTGGGGGGAAAAATCACCACATTAGTCTTGTCCTCAGTCAGTGGAAAGATTTAGTATCCTATAATACCGACCTTCCGAATTTAGCATAAATTTAATTCCAAGAAAAAACAAATTAATTAACATAATTAATAAATAAATTTCAATGGAGAATAAGAATCTTTTCAGAAATCAAAGGGAGGGTTTTCACCGGGGTCCATGGAAAAAAGCAAAAGTTACCAAATCATAATTTAAAAAACAAAACATGTGCTTTCATCCGACTTAATTGATATTATTATTGATATAATATATAAAATCAAATATTTTTAAACGTTTAATATTTTTTATTTATAAATAACAAAAATATAAATAAATATAAAACTCAAAAAAAATTCCTTCTCCTAAAATCAAAAGATAAAAATGATTATCTTATAAGATATGAATGTCGATATTTACTTTAATAACATAAATATCTTGACATTTACGTTTAATATTCTTTTATACACTCATTGAAGTTCACACCTTAATACCCCACCCAATGAAAAACTTCCAATTTGATTTTATATTATGGTATACTCTCATCTTATATAGAACTGTCAATATTTTAATTTTTTTAATTAACCAGAGAAATATTTATATTTTTAAAGAAAATATATCAATTCGAATTTATACAAAAATAAAACATCATGAGTATATTTAATCGCTCGTTCTATTAATAAATCTCGTCAAGATTTTAAATTTTAATCTAAAATACATTCGAGTCAAAAAGACAAAGAAAACCCACCTTTCCTTTTTTATTTTCCTTTTTGTTAGTGAAATGTTGTATGGATCATGATGTAAACACGAGTAACCTTCGGGATTATACTTTATGCACTTTGAAAAAGAAAATAATTAGTTTACGTGACCAAAACATGCATGGCCCTACACGTACACGGTTAGACCACGTAAAAATAATTATTAGGGTTTATTTATTTTAAAACAATTGATTAATTTTTGGTGGTTATAAATCATAGTTTATACTTAGTCTATTTATTTAAAAATCTATGATCGATAATAATTTTATCGAATCAAATAAAATTAAAGTCGAATAAAACTTTACACCAAACATTTAATTAAACTTTTAACAGAGTACGTCAAACTATATGATATTTCTCCAAAAGACGGTCTAGGAATGAAATGAGAGAATGAGAGAATAAAAGAGAGCTGTTTCCCTAATAAATTAATATCGTATATGATTTGAATTTTTATATATTTTTAAAAAAATTTAAATAAAGGGACAAAAGTGAAAAAGAATTCTTCGGGGTGGAGCAACAGTCCCTGTACAAACCCCTTTCGTTACCGAGATAATTTTGACCCTGATATTATCGTACTTGGATGATCCGTAAATATTACCCTTTTTTATTTTGTTCATATGATTTATTTTGATTCATATTTTTAAGTGATGATTTAAATTGTGTCGAAATTTAAGTTTTGTGTCATAAGTCATCACCTCATTTTAATTTAGTTAACACCTCTTAGATATTATGTGTTTGAATGTGTTCAATTATTATATTGTCTCTAATTTAAGATTTAGGAGATTATAAATAATTTAGATATTGTATAAAAATATAATACATTTTAATTTCATAATACTTGCATGAATCAATGCAAAATATCAAAAACTACTAGGTCCAGTTAATAGTCAGTATGGCTCAAACAACTTGGGTCAAAAGACTTGGCCCATTAAGTCCTAACCCTAGAGTTCAGGCTAACAATAATGCAATAAAAATATAAAAATATGAAAATTTATAATGAAAAGTAACAGTAAAGATCAAATGTAAATTAAAAGTTGGATGCCTTATTGAATGTATAGTTGATAATGGGTTCCGTCCACATTGAGAAATTATATTATGGGTCAGTCCTACTACGTTATTCATGAGATCAACAAAAAATTGATATAATTTTTAGTGATTGGTCCCATGGACACATAGTGAGACTGACCCGTGATATAATTTTCCGTCCGCATCTATTAATATGTTAATAATTTAACTATCAAAATTAACAAACAACAAAAATTATTAATAAAATGTTAAATTGAATTTTTTATCTATTAAGTGAACTCAATTAAGTACTAAAAATCATTAAGTATTTTAATTGATTTTTATTAAGAGATTTTCTTAATAAACAATGAAATCCCAATAAACAAACACATGGTGTTTGAACCTATCAAAGTTCAAAAATTTTCCCTTTATTGGATCCATCTTTCTGAAGAACAGGCTGAGAAATCTTAACTAAACTGTCATTTCTGACGCCGCAGAAATTTTTACAAGAGAAATTAAACAAACCCTTCATCAAACCTGAGCCGCCACCGCCGCTGCCTTTTTTGGCCAACTTGGCTTTGCCACTGATTTTGGTGCACTCTTTGTAAGCTGCCAAAAAGGGGTCATCGCATTTCTTATTAAATCCTCTCCTTGAAGAACATTTTGTCAGAGAATGATATGTACAAGGAGGAGGGGGAGGAATTTTAATGTCATGCACCGATGTTGTCGGAGCAGTTTCCGACACATATGGCGGCCGTGGCGGTTGTTCTTGGAGAAAATAATGTTGTTGGGTTGTTTCTTTGCGGACAACTGGCTTGTTTTCCCATGACAAAGGCATGTTGCCATTGGAGTGAACCTTGCTTTGGTTCATATTTTGGGGTATGAAAGTATCTGTTTAGACCATAGGGTTTTATAGCAAAGGGTTTTTCTACTTTTTCTTGTAGAAATTCAATGATTGCGTAGCTATTTTACATCACACAGGGTATATTCAACAAGCGTGACAGAACTTGCAAGAAAAAAACAGGGGACCAAGTCTCAGGATTTATTAAATTATCTGCAAATTCACTTCGATCTGTAAGATATTGTTCGACTGAACATATTTTGTTTGTTGTATTTTATTTTATCAGAGTTTTGTTCGATTAATTCAGATCGACCTTTGGATAAGTTTCACAGTAGAAATTTTCTATATACATGAAACCTCAAACTCGAAACCTGCTTAAATCGTACCTAATTGCTTATCATTTAGATCAATTCTGTTGGTTTCGGACAGAACTAGCTTAAAGTTTTAAATTCCAATCAGTTGAACTAACAAGCAAGCAATACATTAAAAAAATGGCAAATGATTTGGACTGGCTTTGAAAAATCAAAAGTAGTTCAATTCAAACACTAGTTGAACCGGCAATTTGATTATTTTTAGATCCATATTTCAAAGGAATAGATTGCCGAAATCATTACACAAATTGTCAAAATTGCATACGTTTCATTCATCATCTAAACACAGGCATTGACAATTGACACAGTCACCATCTTTCATTCTCTTTCCTTGTGTTCTTCCTTTGCTTTTACTTTCAAGCAATGAGACACTCGAACCGGCACCGCATTATCCCTGCTAACACTGCATGAACACTTGCAAGACAGAGTGAGCATGTTCCTCCTGGTCCGATTCATGCCGCTGCAGGCATCGATTTCGTCATCGTTAGAGTACTCTGTGCATTTCCTGTAAGCTGCTACGAAAGGGTCGTCCCACTTGTTGACATTACCCTTCCTCACTAAACTTCTCGTCGAACCATTGAGGCAGAACCGAGCACTCTCTGAAAGGTAAGGTGGAAGGGGTAAATCCATCGTGACATGGCTCGTATCGGTGCTGCTTCGATCTTCAATCGTCGCCTTCAAGACCCCTGGTTCGAGCTCCCAGGAAAAGGGCACATTTACTTGGGAGTAGAACTCGTTACTCATTTTCCTTTGATGTTGAGGCTGCTCTGAATATTGTGAATCAAGAACCTTAGAAAAAGCTGTTAGTGACTAGTGAGTAAACCACTTATGTCATTCCGTATTCAAACTCTCCGAATCATATTTATATTCGATACTCGTTCGAATATCTAAGATACAGTGAATTCACAAAAATTGCTGTGGCAACCAACGTTCCATTGACAGTAACATTCCCTCTAACACTGCCATTTCTGTCTTTACCATTCTTAGTATATGGTTTAATTTTCTGTATATAGAAACAGACAGAAAAATCTGAATAGAAATTAGTGGATTGAATGTCTTTGTTACGAGAAATTGATTTAAAATGATTTTAAATTTTATAATTCAATTTTTTTAAAATTACCGTTGATAAATCATAAAGGAGATAAGTTTTAAAACAATTTTAAAAAATTATAATTTGAATTTTATTTTATTTTTTAATCAAATAAAAAATTCAATTTTTAGAGTGAGTTTTGTCCATTCTATTGGTAGCAAAGGGCTAAAATAGGCGGCAGAGTAAACATTCTATGTCAATTTTACCTAAAAAAGATGTAAGGACTAAAATGATAATCGACTATAATTCAAGGGCCAAATTAGTATTTAACAAAAACTACTCTTCTTAGGGTTTATTTCATTGCTGATTCCTTTTAGCAGCAGAATTGAAATAAACTTCCGATTCCTACGCTTTCTGTTTCTCTCCTGATAATTGAAAATCATTGTTAAATCCAATTGTTTTCAGTTTCTTCATCTCCTTTTTCCAAATCGGCTCACATGACAGGAGAAGGAGCCGGAGCCGGAGCCGGAGAAGGCCAGACCCTGATCAAGCAACTAGCATCTTGCGAAAACTCGACCCGGGACAGAGCCGTACGGTCACTCCTAGACACTTGGCTTCCTTCGCGAACCGAAGTCTCCGATGAAGAGGATCTGGAAAGGTCTCTTCTTCTGCGTTTGGCACGCAGACAAGATTCCGGTTCAGTCCGACCTCATCGAAAAGCTTTCCTCGGTTCTACCGAATTTCGAACCGGGTCTATCTCTGCAATATTTCTACTGTTTCCTTCTTACGATGCGTCGTGAGTGGACGGGAATTGATAAGCTAAGGTTAGATAAGTTCTACCTCTTAATTCGTAGGTTTTTGAATTCTTTTTTCGCTACGTTGAAGAGATGGAAGTGGGATTTGGATTGTACGCGTCGTTGGATTAGGGTTTTAGTGGATGGAACATTTTTAGCTGATGGTAAGTTTGAAGGGAATGGTGTGAATTATCACATTGCTTCAGTTTTTATTGAGGAACTGAGGCCCTTCCTTCCCGTTCAAAACGAGGTTCTTGAGATTTTGTTGGACCCATTTGTTGGAATTATGGGTAAAGTGAGTGATAAAGTTTTGGTTGGGAAGATTAGAACCAATGTGTTTGATGTTTTTGTTAAAATGGGAAAGAGATTGTTGGAACTTAAGAATGGTGTTGACGAGGTTGATGAACTCGATGAAGTTGTTGTTTTGGGGAAGATTAGTTTGGTAATGGGATTCTCTACGAAGTTTTATGAATTGGGTTCTTCAGTAGATTGCTGTCAGGGTAATAGAAAAGTTCTGTTAGGATTACATAAGGAATTTTCGAAGTTGGAGAGGGATTTGGCTACATCTGGTATTGATATTTCAATTCCCGAGTGTAAGGAAGGGGTTGAAGAAGATGATGTTCCTGAATTGATACCTATTGGTGGTGAGATGGAAAGGGATGGCTCTAATGGTGCTTCAGAGCCAGTCGGAGTTAATACTAATGGTTCTGGCAAGGAACCGTCAAAGAAGAACAAAAAGGCGGAAAAGGCAGCTGTGGGCAGTGGTAAAAAGACTAAGAAACACAAGGATGCTGAATGTAACTCCGATGATCAGGAGAATGATGTTATGGTACCTGCAGAAAGTTCCCATTCTAATAATGAGCAGAATGGTGATGGGGATTCGATAACATTTACTGAATCCGTGATTGCAAACCTTCAGCTCCAGTTTCAGAAGGTTGCTGCTGAAGTAGGCTTGGACGGTGATGTTGCAAGTGCCTGTGATTTGCCAAAAATTAATGGTGCCATCTCGAAGAAGAGAAAGAGAGAGAAAAATATGAATGGCAAAAAATCTCAGAATGGGGAGCAAACCGATCAAGAGGATAGAGAAGTTGATGAAACTGCAAAATCTTGTGAGAATAGCACAAAGAGGGTAAGATTTTCAATGAGTAACAACTTGGTTTGGAAGCCACACAACCCTTTACCGCCACTAAGCTTGAGAATACCACCTTCTGTTACTCCGAGAGGAAGTGCACTGAAAAAAGGAATACCCCCAGGTCCTATAAGGGAAATGCCTGTTATCACAAAGAAGGTAAAGAAAGCTAAATCTGTGAAAAAGGTCCGGAAAGTAAAAAAGAGTGCGCATCCTCTAGCCAAACGCACAAAGAAGTTGAAATCTAAGTCCTAGTGAAGTGTCTGCCTTTATCATTTCGTTCTTTCAGGTGAAGAAAAGTATTACATGCTTGGTCACGAAGAACGTAATTGTTGTCTAATTTCTTTTTGCAGTTTAGACTTTCCATCACATGTATAGACTTTTTGAACCATATTCTTTGTTTTCTGGTGGATAATAGATTCTAGTATTTCTTTGTTGCTTTTATGTTTTTCTTATATTTTTGGATTGAGCTTATACAATGGTGCATATGCATTCTCACTGATACAAATGTAGTGGCAATTGTTGGGAATTTATGATTTGTTCACCATTTGGCCTTAAAGTCTTTAGTGTATTGTCTTTCCACTGACTGCATTTTTGGGGTATTTTCATCACCATGATCATCATATCTCTCTCACAGGAGATTAAATGCCCTGCTGACAGTAGGATTCAATTTGGAAATGAATATAGACTCTGCTCTTCTGAACAATATTTCCTTTAAACTTGTGGTTTCCCTTTCCCTATACTTAAAATTTGTCATGATGTATGATTAAAAAAGCGGTGCAATTGAGATTTTAGACACTAGGGTGAGGAATATAGGGTTTATGGTTGGCTTTTTAAGGTTTAGAGCTAGGGTTTGATTTTTAGTTGTAGGGTTTAGTGCTCCTAAAATGACATGTGCCATCTTGAAGTTTGTTTGTGAAAAGAAAAGAAAAGAACTCCCATAAAGTATGATCATTTGATTCAAACTTGATGAGTTCTAATTTAGCTTTTTTAAAGAAATTTTGGGTTTGGGTTCAGATTCGATATTTTAAGATGAGGTTGGATTAGATTCAAGTTTATATTAAAAATACCTAATTTGAACATGAAATAATAGTTTGTTTTTATTTTAAGTATTTAAATTTAATTATTATAATGTTCATTTTTTTGTATATTTTTTAATTATCTCTTCTTTTGTCTAATAAAAATGAAATAATTATTGTAGCGTCTTCTATCTATCTGGATAGATATTATTACCTTACACTCGGAAAAAAACTTTTATTCAAATATTTGGACAAAATAAGATAATTATTGTAAATAATATGAATATCCAAGGAAGGCAAACCAAATTTTGTTATCTATCACTATTTATTCAATTTTCATTCTTAATTTTAAATATTAATTTGCACTTTGCCATTATCTTCTACCCTCAAGACCAGTACTATAAATGCTTTATTAAAATAAATGAGAAAGAACAAGTTTTAATAAATTTTAATTATATTAAAAGTGAATATTGATAAATAAAAAAATTCAAAGAAATAAATAATATTATATTATGTTGATTACATTAATTAAAAACAGGGTGAAAAAAGAATTTATCTGTACAATAAGCCCAATAAGCATCAGATTTAATAAGGCCCAATTTGTTGCCACAGAAAATGTAACTAATTTCCCACCCTCGTTGTTCGACCACTTTTTTCTTCAACAGTAATTCCACCTGTTTGCTGTTTCGTTCGTTACAAGCTTATGCTCTTGTTTTTTTAGGTTTTTTATGATTCTCGTCTAATTGGGAGTTTTCAGGTTAATTGCTTTCGATTAGGGTTTCTGGGGTCTTACTCCATTTGGGAATTTCGAGCCTTCGCTGTATTTGGGAGTTCTAGGTTTCCACTCTCTTTATTGTTAGCGGTATTGTTTCGTGTGATTTAGGGTTAGGGTTTCCACCGTTCTCGCCGCTGTAAGGGGTTTTACTTTGGGAAAGGTAATGTAATTCGTGTTTTGTTGTGTTTGGGGATTTTTTTTTCATTTGCTATTTGTTTCAGTATCTAGGGATTTGGGGACTAGGGTTTTAGCTGAGCATGGAACCTGATAAAGGTAAACTGTTTGTTGGAGGGATATCTCGGGAGACCAGTGAAGCTATTCTCAGGGATCATTTCGGAAAATACGGCACCGTATTAAGCTCAGTTGTAGCTAAAGACAGGAACACCAAAAGCCCGCGTGGATTCGCCTTCGTTTTGTTCTCCGATTCTTCCTCGGCTGATAATGCTCTTCAAGACACACATATTATCCTCGGGAGAACGGTCAGTTCGAAGCTTTCTTGAATCTATCGGCCATTTTATACTCTATTTCCCTACTGTTAGACATATGAATTGTACTTAGAATGAACTTTTAAGGTTTTTATTATGCTTGTGGAAATGATAGCTTGCAGGTATTTTAGGTTGTTTAATCTATGTGATTTGTGAATGGGTTTCCTAGGTAGAAGTGAAAAAAGCGATACCCCGGAGCGAACAACACCAGAACCAACAGCAGCAGCAACCACACCACTATCCAAATCAACAAAAGAATAGTGGTTTCAGTATGAATGGTAGTGATGCTGCTGACATTAACAATAACTTTAGGACTAAGAAACTTTTTGTAGGGGGGTTATCTGCTACTCTATCTGAGGAAGAGTTTAGGAATTACTTCGAAAGATTTGGTAGAACAACAGACGTTGTTGTGATGCATGACAGCTTGACTAACCGGCCTAGGGGTTTTGGGTTTGTTACTTTTGACTCGGAGGAGTCTGTGGAGAATGTTATGCAGAAGAATTTCCATGAGTTGAATAATAGGCTTGTGGAAGTCAAGCGTGCAGTGCCAAAAGAGGGGAGTAATGGCCGTTACAATAATCAAAACTTGAAGCCTGGTGCTGTCAGGGGGTCTCCTTACAATTGTTTTCATGCTGTTGAGTTCACATTGAATGGTTCTGGATATGGAATGTTTCCTGGCTGTGCTCCTCTTCCTGCGCATAATCCGGTTGGGGATTATTTATACCGAACTAGTGTTTATGGTTCTGGGTACCCTTTGGTAGGCTACAATAGGATTGATTATGGTGTCACTCCAGCTACTCCTAGAGTCCCTTTATATTCCCCCGTAATGCTCGGACCTAGAATTTACCCGCTGCCTTACAACAGTCCATCCATCTATCCCTCTTATATGAACAGCGGGGTTGGTCTCGTGGGTGCAGCAGCAGGTGTGTTCAATGGGCTAATTGGAACCGGAGTTGATGTAAAAAGGAACGATGCCAATGGTGACCAGCCTGCAAATGACATTCAACCTCAGATTGAAACTGTAAACGGCAGTACTGATTCTTCTGGTTTAAAAGAGTGTATCAATGGTGTTTCTGGTGAACAGGATCATAAAACTGTTGATGGAGAACTTAAGCCCTCACGTGTAGAAGTTTCTAGATGATTAATTAACTCTGTTTAGGCTTTGATGGGTTAGTAAATTCTTTCACT
Source organism: Abelmoschus esculentus (assembly GCA_035048815.1). Taxonomy (NCBI): domain Eukaryota; kingdom Viridiplantae; phylum Streptophyta; class Magnoliopsida; order Malvales; family Malvaceae; genus Abelmoschus; species Abelmoschus esculentus. The sequence continues at coordinate 3,343,285 of JAUCBN010000039.1, forward strand.
GACCGACTTATGTAAATTTAACCATCAATGTTCAGCATTATGTATCATACTTGACTCTGTCTGGTAGTGTTAATAAATAATAATGAAACAATGGCTTTTAGATGATTCTGGGTTTCTGGCTTTAGATGATTCCCCTCATCTGATTGACTCCGAAATGATAATTTCGGTTAATTCGATTATAAATAATTCAGTTTGGTTAATGTTTAAAATTTTAAAAAATTCGCTAATTTGATTCAATCATCGATTGAATTAATCGAATATACACTTCTAATTATAGGATAATCATTAATTTGATAATTTTCCAGTTATTTCCCAAAAATGGATTGTTCGCTTAATTTTTCTTCCTATCATAGTCAATGGAGGAGCTATTTTCCCAACCATAAATTCGGTGAGCCTCCCAACCGCTGCTGACGGCCTACGACTCTACGACCACCACATCACGGCCCACAATTCAGACACACTCATGTGGGACTGATTTAAATTGTATTGCTTTAAGGTTTAGACTAACTTTAATTTATATCTTTGTACGAAATTAGACGACACATAAATGTTTATTAAATTTTTAAATTTAATAATTAAAAAATAAAAATATTATTTTAATTTTATTTAAATAAAAAAACACTAATATAATTATACTAAAAAATGAAAGAGGCAAAATTCCTTGCTAGATTATATATGGTTTTCTTCTTTATCTCAATACTTGTATCTCAAGACTCTCTTAAATATATATTTGACATCTGAATTAGATATTTTCATTCACGTTGGTATTTAAAATTTTTTTGCGCTCCCAAGTTCGTACTTAAACTTAATTTCATCCATTTTTTAATATTTTTATTAAAAATGTATATATTATTTCAATTTGATTGTAATTCAAAATACTTTAATAAATTTAATCATTCATATTCGAAAATTTTATCAATTAATTATTTTTTACAAGATTATACCAAATAAGTCTATCAAAGCATAACAATAATTGACTAATTTTATTCTATGATAAAATAATAAATTATTGTTAAATTTTTATTATATTAAAAAATAATATAATATTTTTTAGAGAAGCACAAACAGTTTAAAACAATAACAAAAAAGTAAATTGGTAGAATTTTTAAATCTAAAAAGTTTTAATTTTTTATTTGTTTTGAGACAAGACCAAATTGACAAATTTTTATATGAATTTGAGAGATAATATCTAGTTTAGGTGTTAATTTGAAAGATAAAAAATTGGTATCGGTTTAAGAGAAGATATCTAGTTTATATATCAATTTTAGAATAAAAAATTTTAAATATTAATTTTAAAAAATACTTAGTTTAGATATTAAATATTTATTTAAAACGTTTAATGTAATGTTATTTATATATATCATTCTATTTTTATTTTACTAAACATGTAAAGGTTTTCTTTCTTTGTTTGCACCGCCTGATCGGATAATTCTAGTAAAGAATAGGGTTAATTATGTAAATAACACTTATCTATTTTTATGTTACTATTTTAGTATTTTATCTATTTTTAGTAAAATAATATTTAATATTATAATTTATTTTTATTTTAATATTTTATCTTTAAAAAGTAACAATATACAAATAATAAGAAAAAAAATTATATGTAATATATTATCATGTTATTTTCTTTTTTTAATCAGTATGTCACGTAAATAAAATCATAATATATATTAATTAGAAGTGAAAAAATATGTGATAGTTTATAAAATATAATTTTTTTCATTTGCTATTTTATAAAAAAAACATAATTGCCTAATAAAACAATAATGCCAAGAATAACTGATGTATTATGTATTGTTATCTTTATTAATATATTCCTATAAAAATATAGTTTTCTTTATTAATCGTATCTTGATCATGAAATTTAGATCTTTTGATAAATTATATGTTAATCTACGTTGATTATTAAATCTTAAAATTTTGATTGTTATAAATGTATTTTTTAAACTTCGAAACTCAAAAATGTTTGAATGAAATAAGAAAAAAATAAGAAATTTATAATTTTAATTTAAAATTAAAATAATATTTAAATTGATAAAATTTTAGACAAACGAAAAATATTATTAATGTAAGTCACATTACTATTTATATTAATTTTATACGGTATATATTAAAATAAAATAAAATATAATTTTAAATACTATTTTACTAACAATTAATAAGGAAGATATTAAATATGTAACTTTTCTTAAAGAATATTCAGTAAAATCCCATTTTAAAAAAATAACATTGGATACTATTAATATTGGACATTATTAAATTAATTAATAAAGATTAAATTTTTTTAAATTTAACATACAATTAATAAAAAATATATAAACTCAACATATAAATATTAAGTATAAGTTAAATTTTAAGTTTTTTATTTTTTATTAATTAATTTAATAATATTCAATGATATTTAACGTTAATGATATTCAACAAAATCATAACTGACACGGCAATTTTGTGGAAGGTCTTGCGTAAAGGGATATTTCTCCAAATTTGGAACCCAATGTTTCCTTACCAAAGACTTACCATATTTTCAACTTCACTAAGATGGTCAGCATTGCCTTTTATATAATTACTACATATGGTATCAAATTTGACTTGTAACATCAGAAATTAAAAGCTAATACTGATATCAACTCATTAATTGACTAATTTGAATCGAATATAAATCTATTTTAAAAGTAATCCTTCCTCCTACTTTGCTCTTGGTAAAATAGAAGAATGCAATCACAATGAACACAAGGATATTTACATTACAATGATGAGCAAATGCAACATGATCAAAGCACATGAAATCAGATCTAAATCCAGGTTTGGGGTTTAAACAACAAGTTGTTCTTCAAAAAGAATAGATTAAAAACGAAAGGAAAAAGAACTATATATACTGAAGAGTCATAGTTTTGAAGTGTGACCTATAATGTCCGAATTAAGGTCATGGAACTCGACTCAGAGTGTCGACGACAGTGATAAGAACCCTCAGCTCGGTTCACGTTCAACCTTATTTCCATGCAATGATTTAATCAGCTACGGTGTTCATCAAAGGAGACTGTTTTCCTACAAACTTCTGAATCTGTAGTTTTAAAGGACTTGTTCTCCGATCAGGTCCAGACCGACCAGAAGAAACGATATTCCTTGAAATAGTAAGAAATAGAAATGGATACCCTGGGCGGAAAGGAGGCTCCTTGCTGAAGCTGTTAGAAGAAGGAATGCGAGAGCTAGCTCCTTTGTATATATCCTATTGTGCTTCTTTTTCTTAGCCTTTTGTTCTTGCTCGAGTTCAGTTTTCAATTCATCGAGATTGGGTTCTGATCCCCCACGTTGATGTTTCGGTTGTTTCTCGATCAAGGAGACAAGATCACCCTCGGATGACCGACCAGATTTTTTCGTGACAACCCACTCATATGCACTGCCAAGTTGGAAAAGACCAGAGATCATGGCGTTGAACTTGGTCACTGACATTGTGTTCTCGAAAAGAAGGTATGGAACAATGAATGGGAAGGATTTGGGGGCCGGAAGGATGTTGAGGAACGACATTGTAGCGGGGATGTAACAGACAACCCATGCCGGAAGCTCAGCCTCAGGAACAAACATGGTCATCGGGAGAATTATGCAGAAAAGAGTGAAGGAATAAAACGGTAGGATCAGTTTCCGGAGCAGAAAGAACAAAAAGATCATATTGAATTTCTTCCACACACTAATCTGCACAAATTGGAAAACAAAACAAGAACAAGGTTAGAAATCATAATAACTCGAGAACTATCGGGTTTAACAAATTAGAATAAATCATTGCTACTTCAAAGCAAAGAGTGGCCTGAAAAAGTAATCACCTTAGCACGGATAATATCCGGCAAACAGAGGCGGAACAATTGCATTGGTCCCGAATGCCATCTATGTTGTTGTTTTCTATAAGCTTCATAAGATTCAGGAAGTTCACACTGACACTGCACCAAAACAAAAAATTAACTTCCAACAAAGTCGAATTGCTGCAAAATTCAACAATCAATACGAGACAGATTAAACTATAGCTACTACCTCGACGTCATTGAGGAAAACGAACTTCCATCCACAAAGATGAGCACGGACGGCGATATCCATGTCCTCAACAGTGGTTCTCTCTAACCACCCACCGGAATCTTCCAAAGCCTTAATCCTCCAAACCCCAGCAGTCCCATTAAACCCAAAGAAATTAATGAAAACACCATTCACTTGTTGCTCAACCTCGAAGTGAAACGACAAGTTTATGTTTTGCAATCTTGTTAGCAAATTCTCATCCTTGTTAACAAAAGACCACCTTGCCTGAACCAATCCTACATCCTCATTATCCTATAAAGCAAATATAACCAGAATAAATATCGAATTCAACTAATCCGAACACCTACTAAATCGAGCTTGAAATTAAACTGAAATACAATCAAAATCACACACCGAAATACTTAGTTTAGTTACCTTAAAATGGGGTACAGTTCGTTTAAGAAAATTAGGATTCGGCTGGAAATCGGCATCGAAAATGGCAACAAATTCATAGTCTTTAACATAACTACAACTCATTGCCGACTTGAGATTACCAGCTTTGTAACCATCTCGAATCACACGGTGCCGGTACATGATATGAACACCTTGTTGTTGCCATTTATGAACCTCTTCTTTGATAAGCAGCTGAGTGGTCGGATCATCGGAATCATCCAAAACCTGAATCAAAATTTTCAACTTCGGCCAGTCCAAGTTACACACTGCAGCTATCGACTGCTGGTAAACCTGCAAATCAAAATTTAAACGATGGGTTTCTTCTAAAATGATCAGAAAAAGAGTTTTCTTTGTTTATTTTTACCTCTTTTTCGTTACACATAGGGATCTGAACAAGAACCATTGGGAAGAACCCATTTTCCCCAGATTCAGGATCTGCAACAGTAACTTGTTTTGGAATTGGTTTGATTTTCTTGAAACGGATCCAAAAACAACCCAAACAGAGGATTAGTCTATCCAAGCTTTGGATAAGGAAAAGAATAATGCAGACATTTGCGAGGAACTGAAGAGGAGGGGCCAAATACTCGACCCGGATCAAAACCCACCGAGAGTACAACGAATCGAAGAAACCCCTAACGCCGAACGGCGCCGTGAAGATGTACTGTAATTGAAGCTTCGGCGCACCGAAATGCCAGCCTTTAAAATAGGCAACAATCTCGAAACCGAGTAACAATAACGATAACCAAAGGAACACTTTGATGCAGTTATAGAACCTGGTTTTAACGGTTCTGTTTTCGTTGGCAGAACCGTTGTCGGTGTCGGTGTCGGCGTCTGCGTCAGTTCGACCGGAGGCCACCCGACGACGGATGGCGGAACCGACAGCGACCAATGTGGAAGCAATGGAGGTTAAACAACCGGCGGCGCGGTGCGCTTTTAAGAGAAGAACCCAGGTAATCTGCTTGGCGTTTTTGCCACGCGCTTTTTCGCGAGTCCCGGTCGGGGTGTTACCGACAAGGAAATCGTCTTCGGACGGCGCTTGGAGCTCCTCCACTGACCAGTTTGGGTTTTCCATTTTGACAATCACCGGAGTTCCCTTGTGGCTGCCTTTAGCCCACCAACCAAAAGACGGCGCCATTGTTGGTTTTTTTTCTTACCTCTGAAAAACTCGACCTGTTGGGTTCCGATCTTGAGGAAATCAAAAGCTGAAAATGCTGCCGACAAAAATGGCTAAAACTTGAACCACATTATCAGAATCAAACCGAGAAGAAGAAAAATAAAGCTCTGGACTTGAAGAGGAAACTGAGCTACTGAGTTCAAAAACACATTTCCTCTCATTCAATTCCACAGCTAGCAAAAGGGTAAGCTTTAAAAGAAAAAAAAATGGAAATTAGATAAAAAGGAAAATGCTTCAACTTTGATTTTGAATTTCTGAAAAATAAAAAGGTAGAATATTATATTATTTTACAGAAAATGATTCATTTACAAAAAGGAACATTTTTTAATTCATGTACACGACAGCACCTTGTCTGTTCCTTTTAAATAAAATGTTTAATTTTTTAAGACGAAATTAGGTGGTTTAATTACTCTGTTATTATAAACAAAAGGTTAATTATATGGTGATGGGTAGGTACTGAGGGAATGGCCCTTGGACAATCATTGTCTATTTTTATCTTATATGATGAGTAGGTTATTAGTTTAAATTATTTAATTAAATTGCACTATATATATCATTAAAAAATAATATATAATTATTTTAATATAAATATATATTTGAATCATAAATAATTTATTTGTATAATGAAATTCTAACCGTACAAGATATTGTTATAGAAATTATAATTGTAACTATCAATTGGTTGATAAAATTTTACAACTTTAAAAATATTGATTTTATGAGTTTAAAAAAGTTAAATTATAGTATTGTGAATGTAGCAATTAAGTTAAAAAATATATATCTAGATATTTCTTATAATATTTGATTTATACTAATTATTAATAAATTAAATATGAATAATTTAAATAATTTATTTTTTTTTAAAAAATGAGTTCAAATATTTTATATAAAATATGAGTATTTATTAGGTATTAAAATTATACATATATTTTCATAAATCACATTAGAAATTGTAAAAAATGACGTAAGAAATTGTATTTTTTTCTTCTTTTTGGCTCGACACGGCTCACGAACCGTCTGGGAGTGTGTTCAACATCAGCTTATTTTATTCGATAATTTATAAAGTACACCGCTCAAATTTTTTTCTCACGATTATTTTGATTATTAAAATTAGAAAAATTTTATAACGGGCGTCGAACACCGCTGAACATTGTTATTGTTGAACACTATTAAATTAATTAATAAAAATTTAAAATCTCAAGAACTCAATATGTAATTAATAAAAGTATGATAAACTCAACATATTATTAATAACCTTTAAATTTTTATTTTTATAAATTAATTTAATAATATTCAACGGTGTTTAATATTAACAATGTTCAGCGGTGTTCGACGCCCGTTGTAGACCCATTCTTAAAATTAATATATTTTTTAATTAAATTACTATTTTTTTAATTCTTATATTTTAATTACTTCATTATTAAATCATAAAGTCTTATGATATGAATTAATTTATTAATATTTTTATTATGATATGATTATTTTAACAATATTTCTTTTATGTAAGTTTTAAATTTAAACTAAATTTAAAATTAATATCTCAAATCTTAGTCTTAACCTCAATTAGATGCAGTAAATTTGACCCGAATTGAAACAAATCAAATTAAAATAAGTTTTATTTGAATTTTAATTGAATAAAAAATAATCTGAAACAATTTTTAATCAAATTAATTTTTAATTGAATCAAATAGATTTATCCAAACCGAAAATAACTTGAACAGAAGGTACCCTAAAATAAAGTAATATATAAGGTGTAAAAATTTAACTCAACTTTAAAACTTACTGGACCGATTGATCTTTTGTTAGCCCGATATTGACTCGATCTAAAATCAACAGACCAAAAGAAATCAATTCGATAACAGAATCGAAAGTCAACTAAAACAAAAATTAACCGACTCAACCAGATACTAAAACTAAAATCATTATAAACCTAAACTAAAAATTAAAAGTCTAAGCAAGACCCGAACCGATAATAATCATAACCTAAATGACCCAAACCAAAATAACTTGAACCGAATGACTTGTTTATCACCTGTCACCTCACTTAGTTCATTGCTTCAAAGGAAATCCTAGTTGTCGTCGCTATCGGATACTTCGTCGTCATAGCCTTCTCGTCGATTGTTCGATCGTTCCTCTTGCTGAAAAACCAACCGTCTTCCATCTTCGTTCGTTCATAACCACTGCAATACCTTCTTCCGTGCACTACTACACCCGAAGTCCGAGACCATCGCCTCTACTATTCCGTCCTTCACCTTCCTCCATCTACACTCAAAATTTGATACCATCTCGACAACCCCATTTCACAATATTGTTGGATGTTTTTATCAGCCCAAACCAAAACCCATAAAACCTAAAACACCATATATTCCCACTGTCGTTCGCGCACCCCGCCAACCGGCAACCTCATCTCTGTTATCGCAACCTCCATTATCGTCGCTTGTTTTCCTTAGCTCAGCATGCATGAAACCCGGAAACTCTCACTTCTGGGTGAATCAAAAGAAAGAATAAAACATAGAATGAATAAAGAAAGGAAGAAAAGGAAAGTGGTTTCTCTGTAGGCTACAAGCCCCGTCCACGTTCACCTTAACACAACCTCTAAGTTCGAAAGTATATCAAATTTAGCGACGAAATTTCATACAATGAGATCATAATAAGATATGAAAGTCAATTTTTTATGCCCTTTTAAGTTATAAATTTCAATATTCTTTCTTCAAAAGTTTTATTTTTTACCCTACCATTTTAATGGATAAATTTTTAAACAAAATTTATTTAAATATATATAATATTTTAAACTCAAAATTTCCTAAAAATATTAATAATGATTGATAATTATTTTTTATTTTAATAGACAAATAATGATAAAATCACGCACCACAGATGTCAGATGGGGTATCACTTGTAACGAAATGACGCTTGAAATTATCGTCTCAGGCTCAGCCACCGACACTTTTGATTCCTCGGATGAGGATCGTGTTAGTCGGGAAGGGTTATTTTGGGAATACGAGAGACGATCAATTAATGAGTACACGCAAGGCGCGGTGTTACGGTGCGACTTCACGGATGAAATCAATGCCCTGATGTATCCCATCACTTCAAAAACATTTACAGAAATCACATTTTTCACGATGGAATAATATGGTTGATGCAGGTAATAGTAGGAGGGTTCAAAAATATCTAATCTGGTTGATCCGATTTGATTATTTATTGATTTGATTTGAAAATATGGATATCTGATTTAATTTTTATTTTTAGATCAAATATTTGATCTGATTTTAAGTTTTTCGGATCAGATACGAATAACAATATTTTAAGTTTCGGATTATCCAAAAATCCAAAATTTATTAATACTAATCTTGTTATATTTAATAATTTAGTGTTTGTTATTTAAAAAAAATAAAAATAAAACTTTTATAAATGTAATTCTTGTTGTATTTAGTAATTTGTTGTTTTATTATCTTTGGAATTTTAAATTTTTTTATAAATACAACTTTCAAATTCGAAAAATTAATTTAATTAAATTATATTTTTAGATAATTGAATATCCGATATCCGAATATATAGATATCCGCTTTTTCCAAATCGAATAAAAATCATTATATCATCGATCCTAAAACCCGAATATCCGAAAATTCAAATTAGATCGAATCTAATATCTAACAATGAACACCCTAAGTAATATCATATAAAAAAAATTAAAGATACACATTAATGTATAACGTATATATTAAAATATAAGCCATAAATTAAACTATATGATTTTAATATGATAAAATAAATAAACCATTTTTTCGAGATAAAATATAAAATATTACAACTAAATTATCCAATTACTTGGATAAATTTTATTAACCCTGTCAATCATTTTCACTTAACACCCAACACCTTGGATCTATGTACTTTGAAATTTCTCTTAAAAGCTGAGACAATCCATTGTGGTTTACCTTTACACGAGAGAAGGAAAGAAAAAAGCGAACTTTCCCACTTCCCAAACAAAAATACAAAAGTACAATATTGTTACGAAATGATTAAAAAAAAGGAGGAAGGGTGTAGTTAAATAATTATTACACGAGTTTTAAAACATTTTGGTGTAATATAAAAAAGAATTATTATGGATTAAAATTTAAAATCGGAAAGATGAGTAAAAAGTTAATATTTATTTATAATAGATCTATTTACTTTCGATATGTCCAAAGTATATTATGTAATGATAAAAGAATATCAAATGAAATTAATTTATGTAATAAAATATGATAAATAAGTAACATGAACTATTCATTTCCAAGCCCAGTTCTCTAAATTTAATTATTCGATATTTATATCCAATCCAACCTAATCCAAAATTAATTTAAATCTTTAAAATTCAAAATACAAATAAATATCCAACCCAATCTAAATTTAATGTATTAAAATATACAATTATTTGTTTAAAACATGAGGTGTACAACATTTATACTACTTAGACTCCTTGTCACTTATAAAAAAAATATTAAACGTTTATACATATTTAATCTTATATTCTTATATATATTGTACCAACTATAATATTAATTGAATTATAATCGATAATTAATTAATTAAGCCGACAAAATATCATTGAATAAATATATTTCCAAGTTTAAGCTCAGACAATATATCCCCATGCGGTGGAGTTTAAAAATATGACAAAGGTGGTGGCCTCCGAGGGAAAAGGGTTGGGCTCGGGGGTGTACAAGTCTAAACGATAAATCTATCCCTTATTTAGTTATTTTACAATCTTTTAAGTTGGTTATTGTCTTTGATGGTGTTTAAGTTTATGATCAAATTTTAATATTATTTTTCTAGTTAAAATTAAATTCGTCAATAAAAAATTCTTGATTAATAGAATAAAAAAATTTGATAATATTAAATATTTCGGCATTAATAAATTTTTTAAATTTTAATATTGATTTTTTGTCGTCAAATTCAAGATTTGATCAAAATAGATAAATATTTTGGATGTAATTTTTTCCCTTAAAAATATCAATGAAACATGTTCAAATTTGAGAACTAAAATACCACTTCCCCTGAACATAAACAAGGGAATTTTTTTAGGTTCTTAAATGGATTTTAAGGTGAAAATGAATGGAAGAATTAAGGGATAAGAGAAATAGAAAAGATGCGCTAAATAAAAATTATATAGATTATTTTTAGAATTAAAGTCAAATTAAAATAAATATATAACTTAAAAGTTAATTACGTAATTATAATAATTTATATTAATCATCACATCATTAATTATTAAAATTTTAATATCAGATCAATTTATTATTTTTTAAATTAGGGGATTAATTTATAATTTTTAATAGTTAAGAACGAAAAAAATACAAAAAACCTCTGCAAGAAAGAAAAGAAGGAAATAAGAGGTTGAGTTTTTGACTATCCCAAAATTAACCTAAAAATTTAAAGTTTTAACATTATCTGATCTTAATTTAATATATTTTAATTCTTGAATATAATGAAAATATAATCTGATTTTAATTCTATCCTCAAAATTTTAATACAAAACTTAAATCCTATTCGACCTAAAAAAATTAATAGAATATTAAGTATAATATATAAAAATATATTAAATATATATATTTATAAATAAATTAGGCCGAAAGGTTTTTACTCTAAATTTTAAACTTGAGTCGACATAATCTAATCTTCTTAAAAACCCAATTGGGTCCCATCCGAAAACCAAAATTATAAAATTTATACCTTATCAAATTGGATTAGATCAAAACCCGTTAGATTTGAATTTAATTTTTCCATTCAATTCCAGCGTGGTTTAATTCGGATCACACAAAGAGCCGCAAGATTAACACGCAAGAGGAGGGCGAAAGTGGGGAAACTGGCACGTGCTGACCGAGTTGTAAAGAACGTGTGGAGTATAAAAAGGCCCACCGTTTTACCAATAGTACTATTCCCCCCGTGTCCGGTCTAATGCTTCCAAAAACCAAATTAACAATGCCAGCTAAGCCCAAGATGCTACTTGAAGAAATCAATTTCTGAAAAACAAAGACAATAAAACTGGGATTCTAGGCTTTCTTCATCTCTCTCGATCGATCTACGACTCTCTGTACGCTTACTATTTCTTTATAAAAAGTTTGGTTTAGCTTTTTGGCGGTGGAGGAAATGGCGGATTCGTCCGTGTTGGGATGGATCTTGTGTTCCGCGATCACTCTGGTCGCGCTATGCGGTGTCGTTTTGAAAAGGAGGAACCGGAAGGGGATCTCGGTGACGAGGACTGAGTCCGTGAATAGCGTCCGCACAAGTAACGGAGAATGCGGATCCACTGACGGCAGCCACGCTGATGTCGTCATCGTTGGAGCTGGCGTTGCCGGTTCCGCCCTCGCTTACACTCTCGGCAAGGTATTTTTATTTCCTTTTTCATTCTCTGTATCCCTCTACTCTCTCGTAGTAACCAATCAGGAACTAGTTATTTGAACAAAAATTAAGAATAACAATTAGGAACTAGTTATAAGATTTCTTCATTTCGATATCATCCCCTTTTTAAAATAATTTTAAGTGATTCTCCCCCTCTGCTCTTTATGCCGTGCTCGCACTTTCTCGGATCTTCTGCTGTTGATGGCACTATACTGCCTTTTCTTTTTCTTGTTGCCTTTTTATTTATTGTTCTTTTATATAGTTGTACAGTTTTTAATGGCTATTTATTTTATTTTTACAAATATGTAAATGAGCGTTATTATTATAAAAAAACTAGTTTAACCGTCATATACTCTGGGATTAGTTTACATGGATTATAATCATAAATCGATGCTTACCAGTTACCATTTTTAGCATTTTTAATTATTGGTTCGTATTGTTTGACTTTTTTTTTAAAAAAAGATTACTGGTTATCGCTTAGCAATCATAATTGAGAACTTTTACCGAAATGGAATTGAAGATAACGACTGTCTGTTGCTATCAGCGATTTTGCTGACCTCAGGTTCTACATAATTAGTGACTGCCGATTTAAAATACCTTATTTACTAGCTGTCATGGAAGATTGACAAGCACAAGTAGACACTTTTCGTTGTTGTAATAACTTGTACTCTATGTTTGTTGGAGAAATTATATTATGGGTAAGTCCAACCAACAACTAAAAAATCTCATCAATCTTCACTTACAAAAACTGTTTTTAAAATAAGTTAACTTAAATGTAAGTGAAGATTCACTTAACCGTCTAATACTAGCTCCCTACAGGTTTAGACATTCAGCCAAGTTACATTCTGCATATATTCTCCATGCCTGATCTTTGTTCTGATTTCCGCCTTTTGTTGATTATATTCTAAGTGGAGGAAGAACGAAGTATATTAATCATATCTCAAGTATATAATATTGAGGTCAAATCGTTATTTAATATTCTCTATGACTGGTTCTTTGTTCAGATGTCCACTTGTAGATTACATCCTAAGTGAAGGAAGAAGGAAACATATTAACCACATAGCTCTATGTTTAATATAGAAGCCAAATCATTATCTAACCCAAAGTTATTTCAACTGTAAATTGATCATGTGGTACAACATACAGGATGGACGTCGAGTGCATGTGATTGAAAGGGACTTGACTGAGCCTGATCGTATAGTTGGGGAATTGCTACAACCAGGAGGCTATCTCAAGTTAATGGAGCTGGGGCTTGAAGGCATGTGTTGGATATTTTATGTATTTATTGTTCTTGATTACTTAAACACTAATGGAGAAAAATATCCCCATTAAACACATAGAGGAGTTAATTCTATGAGCCTTCTGTAATTTTCTGACTGCAGATTGTGTGGAGGAGATTGATGCTCAGCAGGTATTTGGGTATGCACTTTTCAAGGATGGGAAGCATACCCAACTTTCTTACCCCTTGGAAAAGTTCCACTCAGATGTTTCCGGTAGGAGCTTTCACAATGGACGTTTCATTCAGAGGATGCGGGAGAAATCAGCTTCCCTTCCGAAGTATATCTTTTCCCCTCTTTAGATATCACATTCATTGCTCAAACTTTTGGCTGTTCAGTGACCTATATCGATACTAAAATTATAATGAAATTATTCAACTGCCTGATGTAGCATAGTAGTGACAGTAATTCTTTATAAGGTATTTATGCCCTTTTCTCTCCATTGGTTTAACAGTGTACATTTAGAGCAAGGGACTGTTACTTCTCTAGTTGAAGAAAAAGGGATAATCAGAGGAGTGCAGTACAAAACTAAAGATGGTCGAGAATTGACTGCATTTGCACCTCTGACCATTGTATGTGATGGCTGTTTTTCGAACTTGCGCCGTTCCCTTTGCAACCCTAAGGTGATTTGATATGTCAACTTTGTTCCGCTCATATTTCACTTCCTATTCCCTCTTTTTTGTTTTTTAAATAAACTAGTAATTTTAGAAATTAATATGGCCTCAATTACACTCCATAGGTAGATGTACCTTCTTATTTTGTGGGGTTGGTTCTGGAGAATTGCCATCTTCCATACTCAAATCACGGGCATGTTATACTAGCAGATCCTTCCCCTATTTTGTTCTATCCGATCAGCAGCACAGAGGTTCGCTGTCTGGTTGATGTACCTGGTCAGAGGGTTCCTTCTATTGCAAATGGTGAGATGGCAAACTATTTAAAGACTGTCGTGGCTCCCCAGGTATATAACTTCTATCGGGTCTGCACATTTAAGCTCATTGTAGCTTTATTTGTTTTTGTTGTTCTTTTGCTCATGATATCTGAATTTATTTTCAAGGATCTTTTGGATTGCTAATGTGCTTCATATCTAACAGGTTCCCCCAGAAATCTATGATTCATTTGTAGCGGCCATCGGTAAGGGAAATATTAGGACAATGCCAAACAGGAGCATGCCCGCTGCTCCTCATCCCACACCCGGAGCCCTATTGATGGGAGATGCATTCAACATGAGGCATCCATTAACCGGTGGAGGAATGACTGTCGCTTTGTCTGATATTGTTGTCCTCCGTAATCTACTAAGGCCTCTACATGACCTCAATGATGCACCTACCCTCTGCAAATACCTTGAATCATTTTACACCTTGAGGAAGGTGAACTATATACTATTGATATGTTGAGATTCCATAACCTCATTGTCAAAATCTTGAATTCAACATTTAACCAAACTTAACCCGGTGAAACCGATTCGACTGTCATGTTTTTGCAGCCTGTGGCATCGACCATCAATACCTTAGCAGGTGCCTTGTACAAGGTATTTTGTGCTTCCCCCGATCAAGCAAGGAAGGAAATGCGACAAGCTTGCTTCGATTATCTAAGCCTCGGTGGTGTATTCTCATCAGGACCTATCGCCTTGCTGTCTGGTTTAAACCCCCGTCCCTTGAGCTTGGTTCTACATTTCTTTGCAGTGGCTATATACGGTGTTGGTCGTTTGCTACTGCCATTCCCTTCACCTAAGAGAATCTGGATCGGAGCTAGATTGATCTCGGTGCGGATCCCTATCCAAACCCTCCCATTTTCTTTAATTTCATCTTTCAGCATTACTGAGCTTATTTTTACGTACTCAACTATCGTGTGTGGTGTGTTTACAGGGTGCGTCAGGAATCATCTTCCCCATTATCAAAGCCGAAGGAGTTAGGCAGATGTTTTTCCCGGCAATGGTTCCTGCATATTATAGAGCTCCTCCACTAGTTAAGTGAGGCAAGAATTTAGCAATCGCCATGACCATCTAGTTTGTAACTGTAAGTTCATTTCTCGGTCTTTTCATACGTTTTTTTACTGTTTTCCTTGCAAGAAAAGATAGATTGAAGTGGAACCATATTTTCCAATAGAATATTTTCATGTGTAAAACATTACTGTTTTTTATACTATAGTTTGTTTTAATTTTACTTCAAGGACTTTCGTTAATTAACTACTTGTTTATAAATTAAATTGCTCTTTTCTGTCTGGGTAGAAATTGATTTTGTATCTTTCCAGATGAAATATAGAATTTTATTTTTGAGATACCAAAACAAAAAACAAGGTGGTTATCTTTAAATGTTATACTTGATATAATATTTTGCCTTTAATTTTAAATTCGAGCGGAATTAAATTAAAGGGTCATTATATATCATTAACGTTACGTATTATTATTAACTATTATTTAATATTGGCTTAATAATAGGTGCCCAAAGTATATATCTTTTCTGAAATAGATGCCTAATGTTTTTTTTTGACTAAAATAAGTGCCTAAACTATATATTTTTTCTGAGATAGGTGCCTAATGTATTTTTTGACTGAAATAGGTGCCTAAAATTTTATTTCCTTAGTGTTTTAAGGTAACAATATTAAAAGAAAATTGTTTAATTTATAAATAAGTACCTAAACTATATATTTTTTTAAAAAATAGGTGCCTAATGTAATTTTTATTAAAATAAATACCTAATTTTTTTCTTATAAGTAATTTATATTTTTTATAAGATATAAAATTAGTTGTATCTTAAATTAATCATTTAATAGTTTAAATTATGAGAAAAAAATATTTTTTAACAACACTAAAATAAAAAATAATTAAAATTTATATAATTTTATATTAATATTTTTTATATTTTCCACAACAATCATCAATGGGACAAATCGATTCACTTGCAAGGACATGTCGCCGGTTCACATGGGGAATATATACAAAAATTATTATATTCCTATTACATTTATAATTGTATCGAAAAAGAATTGAAAATATTAATATAAAATTATATAAATTTTAATTATTTTTTATTTTAGTGTTGTTAAAAAATATTTTTTTTCTCATAATTTCAGCTACTAATCAAATTTAAATAAATTATTAATCAATTATAATAAATAATTTAATAGATTAAAACGATGATAATATAAATAATTTTACATCTTATAAGAAATATAAATTACTTATAAAAAAATTATGCATTTATTTCAACAAAAATTACATTAGGAACCTATTTTAAAATATATATATATAGTTTAGGTACTTATTTATAAATTAAACAATTTTCTTTTAACAGTGTTACTTTAAAATACTAAGGGAATAAAACTTTAGGCACCTATTTCAGCCAAAAAATACATTAGGCACTTATTTCAGAAAAAATATATAATTTAGGCACTTATTTCAGTAAAAAAAAACATTAGGTACCTATTTCAGAAAAAGTGTATACTTTAGGCACTTATTACTAAGTTAAGCCTTTAATATTTTAAATTAAATTATTGAGAGTTTAACAAACAATTAAAACCATATTTTAAATCAAACGTTTGATTCTCGGAATAAATTTAATTTTTTTATTAACTAGAAATGTATATTTTTCATATAAATATTGTGATTCTGTGTTACAAAATAATATAATATAAATATATTTAATTATTTAATTTTAAATTAAATTATTATTTTCTAAAATATAATTTTGTATTTGATTTACATCAATTATTCAAATTTCATATTTATATGGTTATTGTCCTTATTAAATTGAAATACGTGTATATACATGTGCACACCCGTCAAAGGAATTGATTAATTAAAAATAATTAAGGATCCTTATATATTAAGAATACAGCTGATTAAATTAACAAATAAGATTAAAAGTTAACAGCTATATTAATTTCATCCTCTTACATCACAACTCATTAAATACATTCGCTGTATTATTATTATTATTAAATCTAAAATGATGACGTGTAAAATAATTTTTCAGAAATTTAAAATACAAATAATATAAAAAGGCATAATTAATTTTGCACGACTCTGATTCGTCACCGACCGCAGCTCCACTTCAGTTAACTTAGGTCGCGAAGCGCACTAACAAAACCTGCCAACCAAACCAAACAAAGAATCTGTAGCCAAAGGAATCGAAGATTGTGGCGGTTGTCGAAGAGAGTAGTGGGACCTCACAATTCCTGACAGCCTAATTCTCCGCCACGTGGCGCTTCCGTCGCCATTGCGGTTAAGAAAATCGTTGCCCTTTTTGATATTTTCCGCCATTATTTAATTCTAATTAATTCCCAATAAATCCACTCTTTCAAACGTGGCATTCGCAGGAAGGATGAGGTTAAAATGAGACCATAAAAAATATTATAAAAATTATAAAAAAATAATATTATTTTTTGTGATATATAATAATTTTTTATATTTTTAAAAAATGTAATATTTTTTCTTATAATAATTTTTTTAATTCATTTCAATCTTATTTTAACCCAATTCATCCTACAACTTCATCAAATGTTGTCACTAATCAGAAAAATGAATCTGTAATTATTATTTCATATTTTTAAATTTAAATTCCTTTCGAAGATATTACCGTCTTTATGATTTTTAATTTATTTCTGAAATTAGGTCCCTTGATTATGTTTCTCTTTCCGCAAAATTGCTTGAATTTTATTTATTTTTTTTGTTTTTATTATTTGAAGTTAAATGAAAAGCATAGCATTTGGCGCATAAGTAATAAATTCGAAGTTTTGCAAGTGTTTGGTTTTCTACATTTTTAAGCGAATAAATTTGCTTCAGAATCTCATCGCCTTCGTGCTGGGAATCTTTTTGAAGTTCTTACGCTATACAGGGCTCTGGTATTTGCCAAGGTACTTTATTTAATCACTCTTTCTTTTGTTTGAGTTCCCGTTTGGACTGATTGTTTGGAGCATTTTGCTTGTTTTAAATTTGAATTTTTGTTACTTTAGTTTATGTATAATCATTTGTCTTGGAACTATAGAAAAATGTGGAAATTTAATTAGCCAGGAAAAAAAAGTAGTTTAGAATTTTTGTTTGCTCTATTACTAGAAAGGAAATTGTTTAATTTTTTTGAAGTTTGATGATGTTTTCCGTGTACGTTTAGTTTAAGCATTGCTTTTCTTACTTGAATTGAATCGTTTGTTTTGTGATTTGATTGACGAGAATGTTGTTAAATTTTGGTTTCTGAACTATGACAATTCTGAAATCAATTTTTGCAGCGCTTGATTCTGTGAAAGACTACTTTCTGCATTAGTTGTCTTGCCAAAAATATTATGTTTTGAGCGAATTGAAAGTAATATTGATGTTCTTGCTCGGTTTAGTGCTTTAGTTATTGAAATCTCTAAATCTTGGATAAAAGGATTTAGGAGACTGAGATGGACATCAGAGCTCTTTTAACTTCAGCCGGAATCAATGTAGCTATATGTGTTGTGCTGCTGTCATTGTACTCCATACTGAGAAAACAGCCGAGCAATGTTAGTGTGTATTTCATGCGGAGGCTTATTTCAGAACACATAGAGCCTGATCATTTCGGTATTGAAAGACTTGTGCCTTCTGCAAGCTGGATCGTGAGGGCCTGGCTAGCAACTAATGAAGACATATTGGCTGCTGGTGGCGTGGATGCTCTAGTTTTCTTGAGAATAGTTGTTTTCAGGTGATTTTCTACAAAAGACTACACTTGCAAATTGAAATTATATCCAAAAACTTTTGAAGTGCTTTCATGTTTAAATTATGGTTGGTTGGTGTCTGTTTTCTCTTTTGCTGGTTTACTAACTGCACTTTTATTTTCCTCATGTACTTTACAGTATTCGGATATTCATCATTGCTGCTATGATATGCGTTTTTCTAGTGCTTCCAGTAAATTATTATGGGCAAGAAATGGAGCACAAGAAAATTCATGCAGAATCACTGGAAGTATTTACTATTGGAAATGTAAAAGAAGGCTCAAAATGGTATGTTAATTGGACCCGTTATTATGATTGGATAATTGCTTTAGTTCCTTCTTACAATGAAATGTAATTCTAATGCTGCCATGTTGAAACATGAATCTCATAACTAGGAATGAAATTTCTACTTGTTATGACCTATAGAATTCTATTTTACCATGTTTTTGCATGCAACCCAAAGAAGAATCCAAGATTTTTTCTTATTATCTATCGTATATCTGTAAAATTCCCAGGAGAAATCTATTTAAGAATTGGTTTCAAGTCCTCAAAGCAATGGCTTTTTTAAAGTTGTACGTTTCACTAGCTGTGCTTCTTCAGGCTGAGATATTAAGATGCAACCCCAACATAGTGTTTTTTTTTTCTCTTATTTTTTTTTTTTAAATTAGATAGGATAAAACCAGCTATCATTTGATTGTTTTTCTTTTTCTTTGAAAAACATTCCAGGTTTTGGACGCACTGTCTTGCATTATATGTCATATCCTGCTCAGCTTGTGTTCTACTTTACTTTGTAAGGATTTGCATACTGAAATGCATTCTTTACTCATGTATGGTTTGACTTT
Source organism: Abelmoschus esculentus (assembly GCA_035048815.1). Classification (NCBI taxonomy): domain Eukaryota; kingdom Viridiplantae; phylum Streptophyta; class Magnoliopsida; order Malvales; family Malvaceae; genus Abelmoschus; species Abelmoschus esculentus. The sequence continues at coordinate 3,363,087 of JAUCBN010000039.1, forward strand.
TACCGGTGCATTCTCAAACTTCCTCTAGCATTCATTTAATATCCCTTCTTTGCTGTAGGAGTACAAAAGCATCACTAAAATGAGATTAGCACATATTACTGGATCTCCTGTGAATCCAAGTCATTTCACAGTTTTAGTCCGTGGCATCCCGTGGTCTCAGGATCATTCCTACAGTAAGACGGTAGAAAACTTCTTTTCAACTTACTATCCAGAAAGCTATGTGTCCCATCAGATGGTATATCGAGCTAGTAGAGTTGACAAATTAATGGTACACATCTATCTTGAGTGCTATATCAGGGATGTAAAATATATTGTTTTACTTATTTATCTTTTTTAAAGGGCTGGGAAGGGGGATAGCGGTTGTGCAATGATTAACCCAGGACTATTGTCAATCAATGACTCAATACCAAGTCTTTTGCCACTCCATTTGTGGTTCTGTCTACATATGATTTTTTTTTTATTTGAAAAGGTTTTAATTTTAAAATTGTCTTTAATTTCTTTTTTTTCTAAAGAAAAAAAGGACTTAGCTTTTTTTTGCTTTAGTGCAGCTATTCACTACTTCCTTGACGTCTAATGAGTGAATTGGGTGAAAAATCGTTGCTTTTTGTATCATTTTGTTCTATAGACCAAATAAAGTTGCTTTTTTTTTTTATTGGAATTCAAAACTCAACACATGATATGAAACCTGAGAGAAGTAAAAGATAGTATATCCTTTGCATATTATCTCTGATAGGTAGGCAATCTTGATTTTTCAAATTTGATTTTGGGATCATGTTTTAAATCTTTACATCATTGACTTTGTTCAGTCTTATTATGCACTTATGACTTGCTACCACATACCAAACAATTATTCTTTACTTATTTTAGAATATAAATAGGGATTACTAACCTGCTTCTGCTTCTGATGCATTACATTTAAGTTGAATTTTGTTATTTTTATTTGGTTGTCTTTACTAGGTTTCTTTTTAGTTGAACCGAGTGATTTCAAAAATAAATGTGTATTTCACCTACTCTATGCTCATTCTACTCTTCTATGTGCATGCAATTTTCTGTTTGTTTGTCTTCAACAAATTCTATGTATATCCTAACAATATTTTCTTAGCAGAAGGATGCAGAAAAGATGTACAGAGTGCTAAAATCCATTGAATCGCGGAGAAAAGATAGTTATATGCCATGTTGTCTTTGTGGTGGAACTACACAATCCTTTAAGGCACTTAACATTGAAGCAGAAAGTGTTAAAAGTAAAACCAGCGATGATGGGCTGCAACTAAGTCAAAGAGAAAAACTTGAAAAGGTTGAAAATCTTTGAATTATTAGTCTAATATTTTTGATTTCTGGGCTATAGTAATATTATAGTTTATGTATTCCTTTCCAACGGTTTGTCGCCAAAAGTTACCTCGTCCCAGATAGTGTTCAGTCATCAAAGTCTTTTGCTTTTTTTTTTTTATCTCCTCCGGGTTATTTTAATGTGCTATAGGCATATCGGCTCCCCATGATCTAGTTTTTCCTACGACTTGGATATAGATCTGATTTTTTTGACCCTTGCAATGTCCCTCATTTGTTGCTAAAGAGCAATTTGCATGGTTGCTTTGATGCTTAACATGTTATTAATCTCAAACTTCGCACACATTGGTGTCTCAGCGTAATGCTAGATTTGGTACCTCCATTTCTAGACAATTATGATGTGAAAAAAGAAAGTTGCATTATTGAATTTGAGAAATTAATTTCCTCCTGTTGTGATAGATGACATGTCAGCATTTGCTAATAGGTACTTCCAAGCATTGTATGAATGCCTTCCACGTTATGTGAACAGTTTCTTTAAACTGTTATTTCTTTCCCAAATGCATGATCATTTTCTTGATTTCTTTAGAGACTCTTCTCCCTATGCGGTTTCAATCTTGTTCCCTGATCTTAAATTTATTCAGTGTTATTATGAAGTAATGACTTGGCACTGCTTGCTATACAACTACTTTTACTTATTTTAGAAAATAAGATAGGATTTAGTGGTCTAGTATATTGTATTTAAGTTGAATTTTCCAATTGCTCATTTTCGTTTGGTGGTTGTTATTTAGTATTATTTGAAAATGAACTTGTTTTTAACCTTTACTATTCTTATTCTATTCTGCAGCACCGCACAATGTTCTGTTTACTTTATAATGTGTATTTATTCTCTAACAATGCTGTACTGCAGAAGGACGTGGAGAAGATGTACAGAAAGCTGAAAACCCTTGAGCTACAGAATAAAGAGATTTCTATGCCATGTTGTCTTTGTAGTGGAATTTTACGTTCCTTCAAGATGCTTAAAAATGAAGCAGAGAGTATTGAGTGTAAAGCCATCAGTGATGGGTTACAACCAAGTCAAACAGACAAGGTGAAAATTTTCAAATAAGTAGAGTTTAAAATTTTAATGTAAGGGTTATAGTTGTGTCTGCTTTGTATGTATGTTCCTTTTTGGTGGTTTGTTTCCCAAAGTTGCACATATCATAAATTACAGTAAGTTCTATAATTGGATTTATGCAAGTAGTTTCCTGCTGTTAGATTTTATGTGAGCATTTACTGTAATCGATAATTCTAACAGTTGTATGTCAGGTATAGTAGCGGCCTCCTACATTATCTTAACACTTGTTTTTTAAGCTGTTATTGCCTTCCCTTCGTGGCCCTTGACTTGATTTCTTTATGGAGGCTCTCTCCCTATGTGGCTCAATCTTATCATTCCATGTAGCTATCATGCGGTGTTTGATTTTTGTAATCAAATATTGATCTCTAACTTCTAAACCTTTGATGGGAACGACCATGAGATATCTTATGCTATTTTGGTCTTTGATACAGGAACGCCCAGCTGCTTTTGTTTTCTTCAGGACTCGTTATGATGCTGTTGTTGCTGCACAAGTTCTTCAATCATCAAATCCCATGTTGTGGGTGACACAACTAGCCCCAGAGCCAAATGATGTTTATTGGTCAAACCTCTCCATACCCTACAAGCAAGTTTGGCTCCGTAAAATAGCAACTCTTCTAGGTGCTATTATTTTTATGTTCGTGTTCCTTCCTCCAGTTACATTTGTACAAGGTTTGACTCAACTGGACCAGTTAAGAAGGACTTTTCCATTTCTTAGAGGACTCTTGAAACAGTAAGTATCATTCTGTTAACTATATTGCTAAAGTAGTGTTACATTGTTAGCCTTTAGTACATTGCTATCATTACACATTGCAGTCGTGGTCGATGCCTGATGCAGCAAAATAGAATATGGAATTTGCAGTATGTTTGAATGTATTCAATTACGCATGTATACATAAATAACACATGAAAAGAACCATACTTGTCCAACCCTTTTGTACTTCTATATATCTACCATTCTAAGCTTTTATGTGATCATTTATTTATATTGACTTCATCAAGGAAATCAGAATCCAGGAATAGATGGTGCTATCTTGTTTTTGGAAACTATATGGAAAATAAATGCTTGGAATTTCTTGTACAGAGAAATGATATGAACATTATGCTTAAATATTTTGAAAATGTTGTGGCATATACTGAGAGTAGACAATCTCTATAAATAAGAACAGAGATGTAAATAGGAGAATTAATAATTATATCCCTTGACCTTAAGATCTATAGCTTTCTGTTCCTTGTTTAATCATCTGCAATATCTTGCAGATGAAATTTGTTTCTTATTCTGGAAGAAGTTTCTTATTGACTCATTCCATTATTTATATACATTATAACTAGGAACAAATTATTTCATGATTTTGTTAAAAGTTTTGGGTTTTAACTACTTTTATATACATATAATATGGATACTTGAGAGTGAATTTATTCAGGAGCTAGTACAGCTAGCTTTTAGTTGACCAACTTACAGAAGTAATTTGTTTTATTTTATACATCATAGTTTGCTGTTTCTTGGCTATTAGTGGAGAATAGATTTGACTTATTCGTGCACCTGTCCGGTTTGTTCATGTGTGCAGCAAGTTCATGAACCAGCTTGTAACAGGTTACCTGCCAAGTGTAATTCTGATGCTATTTATGTATGCTGTTCCACCAACCATGATGCTGTTTTCTACAATTGAGGGAGTTGTTTCTCGTAGTGAGAGGAAAAGAAGTGCATGCGTCAAAGTTCTGTACTTCACAATCTGGAATGTTTTCTTCGTTAATGTTCTTTCTGGATCCATAATTAAACAATTGAATGTTTTCTCGAGTGTTAGAGATATACCTACGCAACTTGCTAAAGCAGTTCCAACCCAGGTAACTTTCCATGCCACTCCATAGTATTTGGTCTAATAGAATCTCAATTCTTCCAACTTCATGTCAGAGTTTCAGATGCGTCTAGATTCTAGATTTAGATTTTATCTTGGTCTATAAGATATGCACCGGATGCTCTTTTATTATTTATGAATCTAAACTATACTTCTGAAAGTTATGATCTTTCATGAGTTTTAAAATTGTGATAGACAACTTGTTTTAACAAACCTGCATGGCAATACCTTACTCTTGTGTGTTTTTTTCAATGTAATCCGAATATGAATCTTCAGGAATATTTCTGACAATCATTGTTGTTCTTTTTTTTTTGAGTAAATGCAGGCTACCTTCTTTACCACTTATGTTTTAACATCAGGCTGGGCAAGCTTGTCCTGTGAAGTAATACAACTTTTCCCCTTTTTTTGTAATTGGTTCAAAAGATTCATACTAAGAAAGCAGGAAGAGGCATGTAGTAGTTCTGCTCTAACCTTCCCTCACCATACCGAAATCCCACGACTTCTTCTGTTTGGACTGCTTGGCTTCACTTGTTCTATCATGGCACCCTTAATATTGCCCTTCTTGTTGGTTTACTTCTTTCTTGCTTTCCTTGTCTACCGGAACCAGGTTTGTGTTTTCTGATCAATTTTGTGCCCTTCTTTTTGTTAATCAAATAATAGTGCATTTTGTTTGTAACTGTTCGGTTTGTGCTGACTTGTTTCTTAGTATATTTGTCTTTGCTTATTGAGTGGATCTTGTTCATTCACACTAATAAAACCAAACTAAGAGAATAGGATTCTAGATTAAAATATGTTAAACAAAGTGTTTTATTCTGCACAATGATATTATTCAGTTAAGTACAAAGACTGATTCAGAAGAATTCAATTTGTCCCTGTTCTTTGATCATGCTTTTTTCTCTGTTTCCCCAGATTCTCAATGTATATGTACCAAAATATGAAAGTGGGGGACTGTTTTGGCCTATTGTTCACAACACAACGATCTTCTCTTTAGTGTTGACCCAAGTTATCGCCCTTGGGGTCTTCAGTATAAAAAGGTCGCCGGTTGCTTCTGGTTTCACCATTCCCCTAATATTTTTAACTCTTTTGTTCAATGAGTACTGTAGGCAGAGGTTTTCCCCTGTTTTCAAGAGGAGTCCTGCACAGGTAAGAATCAGAAATCTCTCTCTCTCTCTCTCTCTCTCTCTCTCTCTCTCTCCCCATCAAACTCCGTAACCTTCAGCTTTTTTTGGTGTGATGGCTTGGTTGTTCAGGTTCTTAAAGAGAAGGATAGACACGATGAGAATTTGGGTAGAGCAGAAGAGATTTCTAAGCTGTTACGTACAGCATATTGCCAGTTCCCATTACTTCGTCCAGACTTGTCCATTTCTCAGGACCCGTCCACTTCCCAGGAATTGTCCATGCCCGGCAACAGTGAGCAGAACAAAGATCCAGAGTCTCCTAATCCAGGTATGGTTCTAGTGCGAACTAGCTCTTGACTTCTTTCCATCTAGAATCACTTCGTAATTGCTTAAATCTGTACTTTTAGACTTTCAGGAAATCATCATGTTAAGTTAAACGAAAAGTAGGCTGTTCATTCGCATTTCGGAAAGGAAAGGTCTAGTATACAAACCCAATTTATAGGCTTTCGTTAATGGTGGCAATGGGATTTAGAAAATAGTACACAAGTCGACAGATTCTGCTCTACAAAACAAACGAATTTTTTTTTTTTCATTTTAGTTCTCATTTTTAATGGGGCAAAGTTAGTAGAGAAAAAGCCCTTTGACATGTATACTCAAAAAATGTACAGTTTCAAAGGAAAGTGTTAATCTCTGTTTGATGTGTATATATGATTGAGATGTTGGACCAATATACTCTATTTTATACAATTTTGGTTAGTCCAATAAATGTTAATTTCTTTTCTACTTTGGTTGGCTATAATGGGTTAATTTCTTAAGCAAATAGAATTCGGTCGGTTCGAAAACCGACCGAAATACACACTGCACAACTAGTTGTCTAGTTCAATGTGTGATTTTTAGTTTTTACAGAACTCAACTTTCTGCAACTCCAGATGAAGAAGATGAAGATCCAGCTTTCATGGAAAACAAACCGTCTCCATTTCCTGCCTCCAAGCTTCTCCATAGCCACAAAACTTGCATCAATCCACTGTTTACAACATGCAAAAGAAAACACCCTTTTTCGCAGAAACAAACTTGAAAACAGTAAAGAAACCTCCCATTGCCAAGAGCTCCCATTTCATTTCCATGTCCTTCCCCTGCTAAAACAGCAGAGCCCAGAATTGCAGTAAACCAGACACTCACAACTGATCACACACACAATATTAAAGAACATAGTCTGTACCTCGAAGCTTCGGAATGCTTCTCGGGATGTTTCTTTCAACAAATCAGACCAAAGGGCTATGTTGCACGCATACGGATATGAGTACGGGTACGGGGACAGAAAACAGTAATTTTTAAAATTATAGGGTACGGGGACGGCTAGGGTACAGCAAATATAATATATATAAAATTATTAAAATTTATAATATAATAAGAACTAAAATTATAATTGTATCAAACAATAACTATAATTATAGTAATTTAAATTTAATTCTAATAATTTTTAATTTTTTTTTGTTTGTAACACTTACATTAAAAAATTATTAAAATTAAATGGTTAACTTGTATGAAAATTTAAAATTATTTTTAAGTCATATTTTACGATTCAAACCTCTTTTGAAAATTTTTAAAATCGAGCCGAATTTATAAAATTTGAGTCGAGTTTTTGAGTTTCTGTACAAATTTAATTATATATATATTTCTGTATGCATATACATAGAATAAAATGGTGCACATATTTTAATTTTAACGATATTCTATATGCATATATGATATACATATTTTTTTTTCTTATTTTCATATGTGATACATAATATATCATACAAAATTGACAGATTCAACTCGAATATGAAAATTAGTAAGCAAATTACTAAAATTTTGAGTTATTTGAATTTTCATTCCACAACTCAAGCTTTATTTGAATTTTTTTGAGTCGAATTGGATCAAAATTGTTCAATCTTTTCTTCAGTCGAGTCGAATAATTTAATTTCCGCCCACCCTAATGTTTGAACTTTAATTTATTTTTTTTAAGAAAATTTATTCTCCAACTAATTTTGAACTTTAATTTAGTTTGATTCGAAAGAGATTGAGATTTTATTTTTTATTTTTTAAGTAAATTTATTCGGGGACGTCCCCGGGGACGTTTAACCGTCCCCGATTAAGTTTGACCGTCCCCGATAAAGTTGGGACGTCCCTAACCGTCCCCGCACCGTCCCCATCCCGGTAATGTCTCAGCGTCCCGCGTCCCCGTGCTTCTTAGCCAAAGGGTATAACTAATTCTTGGTTTCTGGATATAGAAAACATGAAATTCGACAGACAGCTGAACACAAAAAATGCAACGAAAGACAACTTCAATCTATCCTGCAATAATTAGATTCTCCAGCAGGCAAGTTCTCACTTCTCAGCATTTTTCCAAGGAAAATATTTTACAGATTTGGGGCTATTATCCCATGATTTGTTCTTGATGACAGATAGTTGTTCCTTGATCTTATTTGGACACCCAAACAGTTATTTTCATTTGCACTGGAAAACTATGGAGCTGAGGCGAACATGGCTGGTGTTCATTTTGCTTAACCTGTATGAGGAATTTTGCAGGGTTCAGTAAGCGGGATAGAAATTATATCTCCTTTTAATGTTATTATTTACGTTTTATTTATATTTATGTTTTATATTAAAGGTTAATTATTACGGAGGTCACTTTTGTTTGCTTTCGGTGCAAATTTAGTCACCGATTTTAAAAATCGACTAATAAAGTCACTTACGTTTTCGGGAAGTAAACTTTTGGTAACTAAGATGTTTGTTACCATTAACTTTAATGGGAAATTGACGTGATATAATAATAAAAGAATAAATTACCTAGATAGACCCTAAACTATTATTTTACTTTTATTTTAACCACCAAAATAAAATTAATTTGACTCAAATCCAAATCACAACCTCCTTTAATTCTCTTCAACCTTCAGTGATAAAACCCTGTAAATTTTTGCAAACCCACTTTTTCTGACCATGTTTCAAGCATACCCTTTAGTGAATACCACACAAATCATTATCATGTTGAAACAAAGTTAGCAGAAAAACAAATTGCAGGCTATGCCTGAACCATATAGTGAAGGCAAAAGCTTACCACTCGAAAGAAGAAACTATAGCGCCATTGACAAACATGTATTGTCTATTCTTGTATCGAAATTCAGGAGGCTTCGACATTTGAAATGTTAGTATATTTTCAGGTTAAACGACAACCTGAAATTCTCGTTGGAAAGAATTAGAAATCCTGATGAATTCTATTGTGACTTGCATTAATTGGTGGATAGCGATATATAGCTTACCTTCTGTATCGTAACAACCTTGATGCTTGATCTAAGAAGCCTTGTCAATGGAAAATTAGAATAGCCAAATACATCCAAGTCTGCCATGTCCAAAACAAATTAAGTTTAAAGGAGATGATTTTTATAGTATTGAGTTTATTGTAAAACGAGACTGATCATTGCTTAACGTTTTCATGTAAATTATCTTGGTTAGGAAGAGCTTAATTCTATGAACAACTAGAAGAGTATAAACAATGATAAATAGATGGTGAGAATACCGAAAAGCATTGAAGTCAGTGAACTTCTTGAGAGGCTCAAGAAGGTTCTTCATCTTACCTCGCCTGAACCATGGCGTGGCTAGTGTAAAAGCTATGGCCATTAACACCACCATTACAATCCCAGTTATTCTTTCTACGTGCCTAACAAAATACAGTGACTCGGTTGTTATTTTCCTCACTGGGTTATGGTTATGTGTAGACTTAAGCTTCTGATTTATCATTTGGCTCGGATTTTGTTTTTTCCTGCTACGGATTGGTTTGGTGTTTATATGAGAAGCACTTCCAGGTTGTTTATCTGGTTTTGAAGTCTAAGAATTTTGGTAATAGAATTGAAGTTAAAAGATTGAAAGTCTACGATAATTGTAAATCAATTACTTGAAACATGATTAGAAAAAATGGGCCGCAGAAATCTACAGATTTGTAATGGTTTTCATCAAGTAATTGTGTTGTGTTATTATCTCTCAAATTTGTATTTTGTGATACTATTATTTTTATGTACGTTTAAAGTATTAAAATTTATTTACAAGATGATAAATTCAAATAATCTCACGATTTATTTTACTAAATTAATCAATAGTTAATGTAATTATTTTTACTTTCAAGATGATAAATTCAAAAGATATATAAGATACATTAAAAAAATAAAAGAAAAACGTCAATATGACAAAATCTTATTTAAAATGGTATAATAAAATATTGAGTAAATTATATAAATAATCATTGAAGATTTAGGATATATTTATTTTATTTATTGTACTTTTAAAATATTTGATACGTTTACCCAATTTTCTTCTCACTCCTATTTTGATTACTAAAATTTAAAATTTTAGTTTATTAACTTAAATTTTGAATTGTTCATATTTTGACCACTCTCGAATGATATGATTGTAAAAATTAAAATTTTTGATTAATCCTTAAAATATTTGAAAAATATTTTTTTTATTTTTCTTCTTAAATTTACCATATTACCGTATTTTATATTTTAATATTAAAAGTTTAAAATTTATTAATTGAATAAAAATATCTTAATTATTCAATTTAATTGGTATAACATAAAATCAAGAATAGAATAATCTAAAATTAACAATTAACCAAAATATTTTTTAAAGATTAATCAAACCCGATTTCAGTATAAATTTTTAAACTAAATTATGTTGATTTGGTTACGGTTTATAATTTTAAATAAATTGATTAAATGATCTTATCTATTATATATAATATAATAAATTTTAAATGATTATAAAAACATTAAGAGAATAAAAGAATAACGCCAATATGATAAAATCTTATTTAAAATATATAATTAAATATTTTAGATAGAGTTATATAAATTTTGAAGTGAATACCAAATGAATAGAATGGTTAGAAATTAACAAGGGACAGCGCAAATACATTGGCGATAGGAACCTACACATCTTCCACCAATATGTCCTTCCTTCTTACATATAGAATCACAATCATATTAATAAAACATGATCCAATAAACTTATTGCTTGCAGTTTTGCATGGTATAAACTTCGGCGGCAACGCCTCTATTTCTGTAGACAAATATCAACAATAACAATCAAAATTAGTTCAAATTCAAGTAGAATAATTGATAAAGAGAATGAAAGAAGAAGAGAACCTGTTATTAGAAGAATCAATAGAAGAAGAAAAACAATTGAAGGAGTTAATTTTATCATTTAAAAATATTAATATTTTATAAAAAAATGATGAACAAAAGAGATTATTTAATACTATAAGATTTGAATGTTGTCGAGTATTTATATAAGGGTTAGGATCAAGACTAATTGACGATAAAAATGGACGAATTTCACACTTGTTATGTAATACAAACTTATCTCAAATTTCGTACATTTATATTATAACTAAACCTTTAATATTTGATTTCTTTTCTCACTTTTTTATTAATAAATAATATAATTATTTATTATTATTATTATTAATTATTTAAATTACATTTAAATGTCTAAAATAAAATAATAAACTAAACTATTGTATATGAAATCCAACATTTAGATCACATAAATTCTTTTTTACCATTCTAAATCCTAAAATTTTTTTAAAGTATTTTTCTCTTTTAGACAACGATCTGGTCTCGTCATGTGTCTGACCTCTCCCTCCAACTTTCTTCATTTTTTATTATTTTTTTAATTTTTTCTCTTCTTTTCCTTTTTCTGTTGCGGCTTGCGCTATGATGATGCTCCTCTTTAATCGACTCTCTGAAAATTTTGCTTTCCGACGATGGTGATCTACACATGAACCTGATAAGTGCACGATAATTATATATTATATGTTTCTTTTACTTTAATTATTGCTAATATTTTAGTTAACTGGGTGACAATTCTAGACATTTCTATATATCTTTTACAATTCAACATTCATGCATTTAATTATAGATTTTATGTAATATTCGGTCAAAAAAAGATACTGTTATCATTTTCTTTTTTTGATAGGTAATATGTCGCCTTGACAACATTCTACCGCAACAGAAAAGGAAGACAATGACGATCCAAAACCGTTAGATATTGCTGAGATAGGTTGAACTGATGAATTAGCAGATCAAACCAGAAGTTTGATAGTCTAGAGCTAAGTGTTTCATGCGTAAGTGGAAGACAAGATTAACACTCAAGTATGTCGCGCCAATATTGTCACAAAGTAAGTTTGGCAGTTTCTCGATTGGGACATGTAATTCTTGCAACAAGTTGATGAGTCATTTGACCTCTGCCGCGACATTAGCTAGAGACCGATGTTCAGCTTCGGTTGAGCTCCTTGTAATGATTCGGTGCTATACGACGATTAAATGATGTATGTTTGATGCTAAGAAGGGTAATTAATCAATAAAAAATGACAATATTGAATTTAGGGACCATTTTGTAACATTTATAAGTATGGGGGATTAAACTATAATTACTATGATTTCTATTTCCTTAACTATAATTAAGATTATCAATGTGAAGTTCAATGTCAAAAGAGACTACTTATCATTTCTCAATGTATTTAAGATTCGTTTAGGGCTTTAATTAAGCAATACAAAATCATTGATCAGTAGGATGATATGTTTGCAATTTTAAGCTTTCACCCAAAACCTAACACTTAAGCAAACATAACAATTAAGTTCGTAAACGTGTTCTACAATAAAAATGATAATTAAAAATCAAAAATAATTTTACTATACATTAAACGTTAATAAGTTGTTTCTTAATCTTTCATGACTACTTGAAACTTACTTTTAAACCATCTAAGGATTTTTTAATTGTTACTAGCTGTTAGGGTTTTTGGGCTGTGTGGCATGGTTTAATACTCGATGTCTGTGTGGTCTCGAGTATGATTCTAAAATACTTAATTGAGAATATATATATCTATATGTTTTTTTTAACCAATCACTGAAAAATAATATTGAAAGTGATGGAATTCATTCTAAATTCGATTGACATAATAAACGAATGTAGACTTATATAGTTGATATATATATTTTTTATAATAATTAATATACAATTTATTAATAGATTAATCTAAATTAAGTATTATAAAGTTATGTGATCATGTTAAAAAAAATTGTTCGATTCACACAGTTAGTATTCAAAGTTCAAATAATCTCAAAACTTGTCTTAATAAACTAAGTGGTAGTAGTATAATTGGGATTACTTTCAATAAGATAAATTCTAAAAGAATATAAAATACATTAAGAATATAAAAGAATAACGTCCATACGACAATTTTTTATTTAAAATTGTATAATAAAATGTTTAAGTTGAGTAGTATAAATTTTGGAGCCAATATCAAATGAATGGAATGGTTAGAAACAAGGGAGAATGCAGATGCATCGGCGACGAAAACCTTCACATCCTCCACCTAAATGTCCTTCCGTCTTACATATAGACTCGTAATTACTGCTACTGAAACACATCCCCTCAAACTTATTGCTTGCAGTTTTGCATGGTTTAAACTCTGGCGCTCCAGCGTCTACTTCTATAGACAAACATCAAAAACAACAATTAGGATTAGTTCAAATTCAAGTAGAATAGTTGTTAAAGAGGGTGAAAGAAGAAAAGAACTTGTTGTTAGAAGAATTAACAGAAGAAGAAAAACAATTGAAGGGGTTGAATTTTGTCATTTTGAAATATTAGTATTTTATGAGAGAAAGATGGGCAAAAGAAATTATTTAATATGATGAGAGTTGAGTGTTGCCAAGCACCTATATAAGGGTTGGGATTAGAAACAGTTGACGAAAAAAATGGACGAATTTCACATTTGTTTTGTATTCCAAACTTATCTCAAACTCTATCCATTTATATTATAAATAAACATTTAATCTCCCCTATTTTCTCACTTTTTATTAATAAATAATATAAATATTTATTACTATTAATTATCTAAATTACATTTTTTCCCCAAAAATAACCCATAATGTAACGTACCTTTGAGATAACGAAGAATGCGTTTTGCCATTGCCCTATGACTGGCTTTTAGATCATGCATATATTGTGACATTCTATTTACTGAATAATCAATGTCTGATCTTGTAATAATACATATTGTAGGGACCCTAGGAGTTGCCAATGTACAATGCGAACGGTACAATATTTAGCAATGATTCGGTGCTATACGATGATTAAATAATTTATGCCTGATGATAAAAAGGGCAATTAATCAATACAAAGTGGAGATATTGAATTTAGGGACCATTCTATAACATTTATAAGTCTGAGGAACTAAAATATGATTAATATGATTTCTATGTCCTTAACCGTAATTAAGAGCATCAATGTGAAATTCAATGTCAAAAGAGAGTAATCAATTCACAATGTATTTAAGATTCGTATAGAGCTTCGATTAAGCAATACAATATTGTTGATTAATAGGTGAAGTTTTTAATCTTATTATTTACCTAATTTACCGGTATCAATACTGGTACTCGAAGAAACTGTACCAGTATACTAGTGAGTTAAATTCTTTCGAGTTTAATTTTAATATTGATATGAGGTGAGCTACATTGATATAAACCAAATTGTACTAATACGTAAATTTAAATCTTATAGATGGATACAAGCCAAATCATACCAATATTTTATCTCTGGTTTGTGTTCATAGTTGGTTACTTTTTTTTGTTAACTTGGTGTTTATTAGAAGCTGACTATTTGAATGCTAAGTTGATATATATTTTTTTTATAATTATTAATATCTAATTTATTAATGGATTAATTTGAATTAGGTATTATATTAGAGTTATGTGACCCTATTAATAAAATTTATTCTATTCATACTGTTAGTATTTAAAGTTTAAATAATCTCACGACTCATTCTATTAAACTAATTGGTAATTGATATAATTGAAATCATTTTTGATATGATAAATTTTAAAAGAATATAGAATACATTAAGAGAATAAAATAATAACGTCGATAAAATTTTATTTAAAATGGTATAATAAAATATTTCAGTTGAGTTGTATAAATTCTGGAGTGAGTACAAAATGAATGGAATGATTAGAAACAAGGGTGAGTGCAGATGCATCGGCGACGAAAACCTTCGCATTCTCCACCGGTATGTCCTTCAGTCTTACATATAGATTCACAGTTATTACTGCTGAAACACGACCCCTCAAACTTATTGCTTGCAGTTTTGCATGGTTTAAACTCCGGCGGCTCCGCCTCTATTTCTATAGACAAACATCAACAATAACAATCAGAATTAATTCAAATTCAAGTAAAATAGTTGATAAAGAGAGCAAAAGAAAAAAAAAACCCTGTTGTTAGAAGAACCAATAGAAGAAGAAAAATAACTGAAGAGGTGAATTTTGTCATTTTGAAATACTAATATTTTACGGAAAGAAAGATGGGCAAAAGAATTTATTTAATATGATAAGAATTAAGTGTTTTCAAGTCTTTATATAAGGGTTGAGATAAAGAGCAGTTGACGAAAAAAATGGACAAATTTTACATCTGTTTTGTATTCTAAATTTATCTCAAATTCTATCCATTTATATTATAATGAAACCTTTAATTTTCCCTTCTTTTCTCAACTTTTTTTTATTAATAAATATTTATATATTTATTATTAATAATAATTATCTAAATTATATATATTTTTTCAAAAATAACCCGTGATATACTGTACCCTTGAGATAACGAAGAATATGTTTTGCCATTGCCGTATGATTGGCTTTGGGATCATGCATGTGTTGTGCCAATCCATTTACTGAATAATCAATGTCTGGTCTTGTAATCAAAGTCTTTTAGATCATCAACATAAGCTAAGAAGTAAATTATATTACCTCTTTGATCGCCTTTTTCAATTTATATAAAGTCTTAGGAGCATGTTTAATTTAGTCCTTGGTCGCCTTTTTCAATTTACACACAAAATCGCTTTTGTCTTTGTCAATGAACCCTCTCGGTTGAGTCAGTAGACTTATGCCCTTTGAGGAAGGCATTGTTAACATCAAGATGAGTGAGTGCCCAATTATTAGAGACTGTAATTGCTAGAACTGTTCGTACATATACGATTTAATCAGTGAGGGTCCTGGATATGCGCAATAGAAACGACTACACTGCCCTCCCTAAAAAATAGGGCACCAAAGTTTTGATAAACTACATTCATTAGGTGATGTTAATCTCGAAATTCATTAGTTTTGAAAATACTCTTAAGAAATATGAGTTATAATTGTTAAAATACTCTTTTTGATCTGGTAGAAATTTGGGGCGGAAAATACTATCGATGAACGATACAATATTTCTGATGACTTAGCAATTATTCTATGCTATACGATGATTCAATGGCGCATGTTCGATTAATCAATACAAAGCAACAATATTGAATTTAGGGACCATTCTATAACATTTATAAGCCTAAGGGACTACACTATAATAACTATGATTTATATATCCTTAACTGTAATTAAGATCATCAACGTGAAATTCAACGTCAAAAGAGAGTACTTATCAATTCTCAATGTATTTAGGATTCATTTAGGGCTTCAATTAAGCAATACGACATTAGTGATCAATAGCTATAAAGTTTTAAATCTTATTACAACTCTTGTACTAACTTGCTAGTATCAGTATTCGAAGAGGCTGTCCAGTACGTCAATAAGTTAAATATTTTTTAGACCATTTTCAAGATCAGTATGGGATGAGTCATACCGCCAATATTTTAGATTTTTAAACCTAAAATCAGTATCAATATATACCAAATCGTACAGATACACAAACTATAACCTTACGGATCAATACAAACAAAACCATACTGATACTCTATCTCTGATTTTTGTTCATATTTGATTATTGTTGTGTGAACCTCCTCTAGTATAATTTTCTCGAGGAACATTGTTTTTTTTTTATTATCAGCAAATGTAGTTTTTATTAGACAGCCTGGCTCGTATTCCTCATTAAAAATTTCTTTAACATATATAGGAGGAAAAGAGTACCCACAAAAAAAAAAAAAAAAAAAAACTAAAATTTAAAGATCTTTGTCTATTCTCAACGCAACCTATCCCCCATGCAAAACCATTCTTGGATATTGCAGACCAGTAAAGAACATACAAGATCAACAACATGAAACACAGTTACATATAAAACTTACAGGAAACACAGAATCTACCACCATGCTTTGAAGAATGATGAACGTTGCATTCCATCTCTGGCGAGAGAGTCTGCTAACACGTTTGCTTATCGCAGAATGTTAACAAAATTTATTTGCCCAATCCTTCGAACCAACTTATCAATTTCTACGAGGATCGACCACCAACGTGAAGGAGGAAAATAATATTTGAAACGACGGAATTCATTTTAAATCTGGTTGGCATCGTAAACGAATAGAGACTTATATAGTTGATGTATATTTTTATAATCATTAATATATAATTTGTTAGTAGATTAATTCGAATTAGGTATTGTAGAGTTATGCGATCTTGTTAATAATTTTTTTACTCATATTATTGATATTCAAAGTTCAAATAATCTCACGATACCTATCAAACTAATCAATAGTTAGTATAATTGGAATTACTTTCAATATGGTAAATTTTAAAAGAATTTAAAATTACTTTAATACAGTAAATTCTAAAAGAATATGAAATACATTAAGAGAATAAAATAATAACGTCAATATGACAAAATTTTATTTAAAATAGTATAATAAAATGTTTCAGTTGAATCGTATAAATTCTGGAGCGAGTACCAAATGAATAGAATGTTTAGAAACAAGGGAGAGTGCAAATGCATAGGCGACGAAAACCTTCGCATCCTCTACCTAGATGTCCTTCCGTCTTACATATAGACTCGCAGTTACTGTTACTGAAACACGACCCCTTAAACTTATTGCTTTTAGTTTTACATGGTTTAAACTCCGGTGCCGCCGCCTCTATTTCTGTAAACAAACATCAAAAACAACAATCAAGATTAGTTCAAATTAAGTAGAATAATTGATAAAGAGGGTAAAAAAAAAAGAGAACCTATTGTTAGAAGAACCAACAAAAGAAAGAAAACAATTGAAAGGGTGAATTTTGCCATTTTGAAATATTAATATTTTACAAAGAGAAAGATGGGAAAAAGATTTTATTTAATATGATAAGAGTTTAGTGTTGCCGAGCCTTTATATAAGAGTTGGGATCAAGAGTAGTTGACGAAAAAAATGGACAAATTCTACATCTGTTTTCTATTCCAAACTTATCTCAAATTCTATCCATTTATATTATAACTAAACCTTTAATCTCCCCAATTTTCTCCTTTTTTATTAATAAATAATATAAATATTTATTACTATTAATTATCTAAATTATATATTTTTTTTAAAAATAACCCGCGATGTACTCTACCTTTGAGTGAAACACCAAGTTTAGATTTGACTTTAAGTTTTTCGTCTCGAAAAACTTTAGTGCAACACCTCTTTCTAATCTAGTAGAAGTTTGGGTCGAAAAATACTATCGATGAACGATACGATGTTTCTGATGACTTAGCAATAATTATATGCTATACGATGATTCAATAATGTATGTTCGATTAATCAATACAAAGCAACAATATTAAATTTAGGGATCATTCTATAACTTTTATAAGTTTGGGGGACTAAACTTTAATAACTATGAGTAATATATCCTTAAGTGTACTTATCAATTTATTGTCAATGTGAAATTTATTGTCAAAAGAGAGTACTTATCAATTCTCATTGCATTTAGGATTCGTTTAGGGATTTAATTAAGCAATACAACATTGGTGATCAATAGGTATTCGAAGAGATTATACCGATATCAATATTCGAAGAAATTGTACAGGTATTACTAGTAAGTTAAATTCTTTTGAGCCCGTTTTCAATATTAGTACGAGATAAATCGTACCGATACGTCAATATTTAGTTTTTTTTTAAATCTAAAATCAGTATCAATATACATCAAATCGTACAAGTACGCAAACTATAGCCCTGTGATTTTTTAATTAGCAAATACATTTTTTATTAGAATAATTCTGTTCGTAGGTCTCATTAAAGAACTCTCTAACCTAAATTGGAGGAACAAAGTACCTATGAACAAGATGAAATACACCAAAATTTGTCTATTCTTGGATATTGCAGACCAAAACAAAAATACTAGGTCAACAACATGAAACACAACTGGATACAGAACTTACAGGCACAGAGAATCTACCACCAATCCCATCGATGATTTTGTTCAAATTTGATTATTGTTTTTGTTAACTATATTTTGTTTTCTCGGTGTTTATTAGAAGGGGATTATTTGAATGTTAAAGTGATGTCGTGTGAGCCTACTCTAGTATATTTTCTTGGAGGAACATTGTTTCTATTTTAATAAAACTTTAAACTTTATTAAAATATAAACCTATCATTGAAAAAGTCATAATTAAAGTGACGGGATTCATTTTAAATTCGATTGACGCCATAAACGAATATAGATTTATATAGTTGATATATTTTTTTATAATTATTTAATCCGAATTAAGTATTGTAGAGTATTGTGATCATATTAATAAAATTTATTTTATTCACACTGTTAGCATTCAAAGATCTCACAATTCAATCTATCAAACTAATTGGTAGTTAATATAATTGGAATTACTTTCAATATGATAAATTCTAAAAGAATATAAATTATATTAAGAGAATAAAATAATAACGTCAATATGACAAAATTTTATTTAAAATGGTATAATAAAATGTTTCAGTTGAATCGTATAAATTCTTGAGCGAGTACCAAATTAATAGAATGTTTAGAAACAAGGGAGAGTGCAAATGCATCGGCGACGAAAACCTTCGCATCCTCCACCTAGATGTCCTTCCGTCTTACATATAGACTCGCAGTTACTGCTACTAAAACACGACCCCTTAAACTTATTGCTTTTAGTTTTACATGGTTTAAACTCCGGCGCCACCGCCTCTATTTCTGTAGACAAACATAAAAAAAAAAAACAATCAAGATTAGTTCAAATTAAGTAGAATAGTTGATAAAGAGGGTAAAAGAAAAGGAGAACCTATTGTTAAAAGAACCAACAAAAGAAAGAAAATAATTGAAGGGGTGAATTTTGTCATTTTGAAATACTAATATTTTACAAAGAGAAAGATGAACAAAAGATTTTATTTAATATGATAAGAGTTTAGTCTTGCCGAGCCTTTATATAAGAGTTGGGATCAAGAGTAGTTGACGAAAAAAATGGACAAATTCTACATTTGTTTTCTATTCCAAACTTATCTCAAGTTCTATCCATTTATATTATAACTAAACCTTTAATCTTCCCTCTTTTCTCCTTTTTTTATTAATAAATAATATAAATATTTATTACTATTAATTATCTAAATTATATTTTTCTTCAAAAATAACCCGCGATGTACTGTACCTTTGAGTGAAACACCAGGTTTAGATTTGACTTTAAATTTTTCGTCTTGATAAACTTTAGTGCAACACCTCTTTCTAATCTAGTAGAAGTTTGGGTTGGAAAATACTATCGATGAACGATACAATGTTTCTGATGACTTAGCAATGATTCTATGTTATATGATGATTCAATAACGTATGTTCAATTAATCAATACAAAGCAACAATATTAAATTTAGGGACCATTCTATAACATTTATAAGTTTGGGGGATTAAACTTTAATAACTATGGTTAATATATCCTTAAGTGTAATTAAGATCATCAATGTGAAATTTATTGTCAAAAGAGAGTACTTATCAATTCTCAATGTATTTAGAATTCGTTTAGGGATTTAATTAAGCAATACAACATTGGTGATCAATAGGTATTCGAAGAGAATATATCAGTATCAATATTCGAAGAAATTGTACAGGTATACTAGTAAGTTAAATTCTTTCGAACCCATTTTCAATATTAGTACGAGATAAACCGTACCGATATGTCAATATTTAGTTTTCTTTTAAATCTAAAATTAGTATCGATATACATCAAATTGTACAAGTACGCAAACTATAGCCTTGTGATTTTTTTTATCAGCAAATATATTTTTTATTAGAATAATTTTATTTGTAGGTCTCATTAGGAACCTATTTAACATATATTGAAGGAAAAGAATACCTATGAACAAGATAAAATACACCAAAATTTAAGGACCTTTGTCTATTCTCTACGCAACCAAGATTACACCTTGCTCTCATACAAAATCATTCTTGGATATTGCAGACCAAAACAAAAGTACTAGATCAACAACATGAAACACAACTGGATACAAAACTTACAGGCACAAAGAATCTACCACCAATCCCATCGATGATTTTTGTTCAAATTTGATTATTGTTTTTGTTAACTATATTTTGTTTACTCGGTGTTTATTAGAAGGGGACTATTTGAATGTTAAAGTGATGTCGTGTGAGCCTACTCTAGTATATTTTCTTCGAGGAACATTGTTTATCTTTTAATAAAACTTTAAACTTTATTAAAATATATTTTTTAAACCTATCATTGGAAAAGTCATAATTAAAGTGACGGGATTCATTTTAAATTTGATTGACATCATAAACGAATATAGATTTATATAATTGATATTTTTTATAATTATTAATATATAATTTATTAATAGATTAATCCGAATTAAGTATTGTAAAGTATTGTGATCATATTAATAAAATTTATTTTATTCACACCGTTAGTATTCAAAGTTCAATAAATCTCACAATTCGATCTATCAAACTAATTGGTAGTTAGTATAATTGGAATTACTTTCAATATGATAAATTTTAAAAGAATTTAGAATTACTTTATATATGATAAATTCTAAAAGAATATGAAATATATTAAGAGAATAAAATAATAACGTCAATATGACAAAATTTTATATAAAATGGTATAATAAAATGTTTCAGTTGAATCGTATGAATTCTGGAGTGAGTACCAAATGAATAGAATGTTTAGAAACAAGGGAGAGTGCAAATGCATCGGCGACGAAAACCTTCACATCCTCCACCTAGATGTCCTTCTGTCTTACATATAGACTCACAGTTACTGCTACTGAAACATGACCCCTTAAACTTATTGCTTTTAGTTTTGCATGGTTTAAACTCTGGCGCCACCGCCTCTATTTCTGTATACAAACATCAAAAACAACAATCAAGATTAGTTCAAATTAAGTAGAATACTTGATAAAGAGGGTTAAAGAAGAAAACCTATTGCTAGAAGAACCAACAAAAAAAAGAAAACAATTGAAGGGGTGAATTTTGCCATTTTAAAATATTAATATTTTACAAAGAGAAAGATGGACAAAAGATTTTATTTAATATGATAAGAGTTTAGTATTGCCGAGCCTTTATATAAGGGTTGAGATCAAGAGCAGTTGACGAAAAAAATGGACAGATTCTACATCTGTTTTCTATTCCAAACTTATCTTAAATTCTATCCATTTATATTATAACTAAACCTTTAATCTTCCCTCTTTTCTCTATTTTTTTATTAATAAATAATATATATTTATTACTATTCATTATCTAAATTATAATTTTTTTCAAAAATAACCCGTGATGTACTGTACCTTTGAGATAACGAAGAATATGTTTTGCTATTACCCTATGACTGGCTTTTGGATCATGCATGAATTGTGCCAATCTATTTACTGAATAAGCAATGTCTGGTCTCGTAAACAATACATATTTTAGGGACCCTACGAGTTGCCAAAACTCAGTGGCATTTGTCTCACCTGAACCATCGTTGACCTTGATCATTTTTTTGCTAGTATGATCAAAGCATTAGTATGCACTTTGTATGGGTGAGTATCCTACAAAAACACATGGTTTGGATTTGACTTTAATTTTTTCGTCTTGAAAAACTTTAGTGCAACACCTTTTTCTGATCTGGTAGAAATTTGGGTCGGAAAATACTATCGATGAACGTTACAATGTTTCTGATGACTTAGCAATGATTCTATAATATACGATGATTCAATAACGTATGTTCGATTAATCAATACAAAGCAACAATATTAAATTTAGGGATCATTCTATAACATTTATAAGTTTGGGGGACTGAACTTTAATAACTATGATTAATATATCCTTAAGTGTAATTAAGATCATCAATGTGAAATTTATTGTCAAAAGAGAGTACTTATCAATTCTCAATGTATTTAGGATTCGTTTAGGGATTTAATTAAGCAATACAACATTGGTGAGGGAAGGTTAGAGCAGAACTACTACATGCCTCTTCCTGCTTTCTTAGTATGAATCTTTTGAACCAATTACAAAAAAAGGGGAAAAGTTGTATTACTTCACAGGACAAGCTTGCCCAGCCTGATGTTAAAACATAAGTGGTAAAGAAGGTAGCCTGCATTTACTCAAAAAAAAAAGAACAACAATGATTGTCAGAAATATTCCTGAAGATTCATATTCGGATTACATTGAAAAAAACACACAAGAGTAAGGTATTGCCATGCAGGTTTGTTAAAACAAGTTGTCTATCACAATTTTAAAACTCATGAAAGATCATAACTTTCAGAAGTATAGTTTAGATTCATAAATAATAAAAGAGCATCCGGTGCATATCTTATAGACCAAGATAAAATCTAAATCTAGAATCTAGACGCATCTGAAACTCTGACATGAAGTTGGAAGAATTGAGATTCTATTAGACCAAATACTATGGAGTGGCATGGAAAGTTACCTGGGTTGGAACTGCTTTAGCAAGTTGCGTAGGTATATCTCTAACACTCGAGAAAACATTCAATTGTTTAATTATGGATCCAGAAAGAACATTAACGAAGAAAACATTCCAGATTGTGAAGTACAGAACTTTGACGCATGCACTTCTTTTCCTCTCACTACGAGAAACAACTCCCTCAATTGTAGAAAACAGCATCATGGTTGGTGGAACAGCATACATAAATAGCATCAGAATTACACTTGGCAGGTAACCTGTTACAAGCTGGTTCATGAACTTGCTGCACACATGAACAAACCGGACAGGTGCACGAATAAGTCAAATCTATTCTCCACTAATAGCCAAGAAACAGCAAACTATGATGTATAAAATAAAACAAATTACTTCTGTAAGTTGGTCAACTAAAAGCTAGCTGTACTAGCTCCTGAATAAATTCACTCTCAAGTATCCATATTATATGTATATAAAAGTAGTTAAAACCCAAAACTTTTAACAAAATCATGAAATAATTTGTTCCTAGTTATAATGTATATAAATAATGGAATGAGTCAATAAGAAACTTCTTCCAGAATAAGAAACAAATTTCATCTGCAAGATATTGCAGATGATTAAACAAGGAACAGAAAGCTATAGATCTTAAGGTCAAGGGATATAATTATTAATTCTCCTATTTACATCTCTGTTCTTATTTATAGAGATTGTCTACTCTCAGTATATGCCACAACATTTTCAAAATATTTAAGCATAATGTTCATATCATTTCTCTGTACAAGAAATTCCAAGCATTTATTTTCCATATAGTTTCCAAAAACAAGATAGCACCATCTATTCCTGGATTCTGATTTCCTTGATGAAGTCAATATAAATAAATGATCACATAAAAGCTTAGAATGGTAGATATATAGAAGTACAAAAGGGTTGGACAAGTATGGTTCTTTTCATGTGTTATTTATGTATACATGCGTAATTGAATACATTCAAACATACTGCAAATTCCATATTCTATTTTGCTGCATCAGGCATCGACCACGACTGCAATGTGTAATGATAGCAATGTACTAAAGGCTAACAATGTAACACTACTTTAGCAATATAGTTAACAGAATGATACTTACTGTTTCAAGAGTCCTCTAAGAAATGGAAAAGTCCTTCTTAACTGGTCCAGTTGAGTCAAACCTTGTACAAATGTAACTGGAGGAAGGAACACGAACATAAAAATAATAGCACCTAGAAGAGTTGCTATTTTACGGAGCCAAACTTGCTTGTAGGGTATGGAGAGGTTTGACCAATAAACATCATTTGGCTCTGGGGCTAGTTGTGTCACCCACAACATGGGATTTGATGATTGAAGAACTTGTGCAGCAACAACAGCATCATAACGAGTCCTGAAGAAAACAAAAGCAGCTGGGCGTTCCTGTATCAAAGACCAAAATAGCATAAGATATCTCATGGTCGTTCCCATCAAAGGTTTAGAAGTTAGAGATCAATATTTGATTACAAAAATCAAACACCGCATGATAGCTACATGGAATGATAAGATTGAGCCACATAGGGAGAGAGCCTCCATAAAGAAATCAAGTCAAGGGCCACGAAGGGAAGGCAATAACAGCTTAAAAAACAAGTGTTAAGATAATGTAGGAGGCCGCTACTATACCTGACATACAACTGTTAGAATTATCGATTACAGTAAATGCTCACATAAAATCTAACAGCAGGAAACTACTTGCATAAATCCAATTATAGAACTTACTGTAATTTATGATATGTGCAACTTTGGGAAACAAACCACCAAAAAGGAACATACATACAAAGCAGACACAACTATAACCCTTACATTAAAATTTTAAACTCTACTTATTTGAAAATTTTCACCTTGTCTGTTTGACTTGGTTGTAACCCATCACTGATGGCTTTACACTCAATACTCTCTGCTTCATTTTTAAGCATCTTGAAGGAACGTAAAATTCCACTACAAAGACAACATGGCATAGAAATCTCTTTATTCTGTAGCTCAAGGGTTTTCAGCTTTCTGTACATCTTCTCCACGTCCTTCTGCAGTACAGCATTGTTAGAGAATAAATACACATTATAAAGTAAACAGAACATTGTGCGGTGCTGCAGAATAGAATAAGAATAGTAAAGGTTAAAAACAAGTTCATTTTCAAATAATACTAAATAACAACCACCAAACGAAAATGAGCAATTGGAAAATTCAACTTAAATACAATATACTAGACCACTAAATCCTATCTTATTTTCTAAAATAAGTAAAAGTAGTTGTATAGCAAGCAGTGCCAAGTCATTACTTCATAATAACACTGAATAAATTTAAGATCAGGGAACAAGATTGAAACCGCATAGGGAGAAGAGTCTCTAAAGAAATCAAGAAAATGATCATGCATTTGGGAAAGAAATAACAGTTTAAAGAAACTGTTCACATAACGTGGAAGGCATTCATACAATGCTTGGAAGTACCTATTAGCAAATGCTGACATGTCATCTATCACAACAGGAGGAAATTAATTTCTCAAATTCAATAATGCAACTTTCTTTTTTCACATCATAATTGTCTAGAAATGGAGGTACCAAATCTAGCATTACGCTGAGACACCAATGTGTGCGAAGTTTGAGATTAATAACATGTTAAGCATCAAAGCAACCATGCAAATTGCTCTTTAGCAACAAATGAGGGACATTGCAAGGGTCAAAAAAATCAGATCTATATCCAAGTCGTAGGAAAAACTAGATCATGGGGAGCCGATATGCCTATAGCACATTAAAATAACCCGGAGGAGATAAAAAAAAAAAAGCAAAAGACTTTGATGACTGAACACTATCTGGGACGAGGTAACTTTTGGCGACAAACCGTTGGAAAGGAATACATAAACTATAATATTACTATAGCCCAGAAATCAAAAATATTAGACTAATAATTCAAAGATTTTCAACCTTTTCAAGTTTTTCTCTTTGACTTAGTTGCAGCCCATCATCGCTGGTTTTACTTTTAACACTTTCTGCTTCAATGTTAAGTGCCTTAAAGGATTGTGTAGTTCCACCACAAAGACAACATGGCATATAACTATCTTTTCTCCGCGATTCAATGGATTTTAGCACTCTGTACATCTTTTCTGCATCCTTCTGCTAAGAAAATATTGTTAGGATATACATAGAATTTGTTGAAGACAAACAAACAGAAAATTGCATGCACATAGAAGAGTAGAATGAGCATAGAGTAGGTGAAATACACATTTATTTTTGAAATCACTCGGTTCAACTAAAAAGAAACCTAGTAAAGACAACCAAATAAAAATAACAAAATTCAACTTAAATGTAATGCATCAGAAGCAGAAGCAGGTTAGTAATCCCTATTTATATTCTAAAATAAGTAAAGAATAATTGTTTGGTATGTGGTAGCAAGTCATAAGTGCATAATAAGACTGAACAAAGTCAATGATGTAAAGATTTAAAACATGATCCCAAAATCAAATTTGAAAAATCAAGATTGCCTACCTATCAGAGATAATATGCAAAGGATATACTATCTTTTACTTCTCTCAGGTTTCATATCATGTGTTGAGTTTTGAATTCCAATAAAAAAAAAAAGCAACTTTATTTGGTCTATAGAACAAAATGATACAAAAAGCAACGATTTTTCACCCAATTCACTCATTAGACGTCAAGGAAGTAGTGAATAGCTGCACTAAAGCAAAAAAAAGCTAAGTCCTTTTTTTCTTTAGAAAAAAAAGAAATTAAAGACAATTTTAAAATTAAAACCTTTTCAAATAAAAAAAAAATCATATGTAGACAGAACCACAAATGGAGTGGCAAAAGACTTGGTATTGAGTCATTGATTGACAATAGTCCTGGGTTAATCATTGCACAACCGCTATCCCCCTTCCCAGCCCTTTAAAAAAGATAAATAAGTAAAACAATATATTTTACATCCCTGATATAGCACTCAAGATAGATGTGTACCATTAATTTGTCAACTCTACTAGCTCGATATACCATCTGATGGGACACATAGCTTTCTGGATAGTAAGTTGAAAAGAAGTTTTCTACCGTCTTACTGTAGGAATGATCCTGAGACCACGGGATGCCACGGACTAAAACTGTGAAATGACTTGGATTCACAGGAGATCCAGTAATATGTGCTAATCTCATTTTAGTGATGCTTTTGTACTCCTACAGCAAAGAAGGGATATTAAATGAATGCTAGAGGAAGTTTGAGAATGCACCGGTAAAAGTCAAACCATACATGAGTAAAGAATGCATTTCAGTATGCAAATCCTTACAAAGTAAAGTAGAACACAAGCTGAGCAGGATATGACATATAATGCAAGACAGTGCGTCCAAAACCTGGAATGTTTTTCAAAGAAAAAGAAAAACAATCAAATGATAGCTGGTTTTATCCTATCTAATTTAAAAAAAAAAAAATAAGAGAAAAAAAAAACACTATGTTGGGGTTGCATCTTAATATCTCAGCCTGAAGAAGCACAGCTAGTGAAACGTACAACTTTAAAAAAGCCATTGCTTTGAGGACTTGAAACCAATTCTTAAATAGATTTCTCCTGGGAATTTTACAGATATACGATAGATAATAAGAAAAAATCTTGGATTCTTCTTTGGGTTGCATGCAAAAACATGGTAAAATAGAATTCTATAGGTCATAACAAGTAGAAATTTCATTCCTAGTTATGAGATTCATGTTTCAACATGGCAGCATTAGAATTACATTTCATTGTAAGAAGGAACTAAAGCAATTATCCAATCATAATAACGGGTCCAATTAACATACCATTTTGAGCCTTCTTTTACATTTCCAATAGTAAATACTTCCAGTGATTCTGCATGAATTTTCTTGTGCTCCATTTCTTGCCCATAATAATTTACTGGAAGCACTAGAAAAACGCATATCATAGCAGCAATGATGAATATCCGAATACTGTAAAGTACATGAGGAAAATAAAAGTGCAGTTAGTAAACCAGCAAAAGAGAAAACAGACACCAACCAACCATAATTTAAACATGAAAGCACTTCAAAAGTTTTTGGATATAATTTCAATTTGCAAGTGTAGTCTTTTGTAGAAAATCACCTGAAAACAACTATTCTCAAGAAAACTAGAGCATCCACGCCACCAGCAGCCAATATGTCTTCATTAGTTGCTAGCCAGGCCCTCACGATCCAGCTTGCAGAAGGCACAAGTCTTTCAATACCGAAATGATCAGGCTCTATGTGTTCTGAAATAAGCCTCCGCATGAAATACACACTAACATTGCTCGGCTGTTTTCTCAGTATGGAGTACAATGACAGCAGCACAACACATATAGCTACATTGATTCCGGCTGAAGTTAAAAGAGCTCTGATGTCCATCTCAGTCTCCTAAATCCTTTTATCCAAGATTTAGAGATTTCAATAACTAAAGCACTAAACCGAGCAAGAACATCAATATTACTTTCAATTCGCTCAAAACATAATATTTTTGGCAAGACAACTAATGCAGAAAGTAGTCTTTCACAGAATCAAGCGCTGCAAAAATTGATTTCAGAATTGTCATAGTTCAGAAACCAAAATTTAACAACATTCTCGTCAATCAAATCACAAAACAAACGATTCAATTCAAGTAAGAAAAGCAATGCTTAAACTAAACGTACACGGAAAACATCATCAAACTTCAAAAAAATTAAACAATTTCCTTTCTAGTAATAGAGCAAACAAAAATTCTAAACTACTTTTTTTTCCTGGCTAATTAAATTTCCACATTTTTCTATAGTTCCAAGACAAATGATTATACATAAACTAAAGTAACAAAAATTCAAATTTAAAACAAGCAAAATGCTCCAAACAATCAGTCCAAACGGGAACTCAAACAAAAGAAAGAGTGATTAAATAAAGTACCTTGGCAAATACCAGAGCCCTGTATAGCGTAAGAACTTCAAAAAGATTCCCAGCACGAAGGCGATGAGATTCTGAAGCAAATTTATTCGCTTAAAAATGTAGAAAACCAAACACTTGCAAAACTTCGAATTTATTACTTATGCGCCAAATGCTATGCTTTTCATTTAACTTCAAATAATAAAAACAAAAAAAATAAATAAAATTCAAGCAATTTTGCGGAAAGAGAAACATAATCAAGGGACCTAATTTCAGAAATAAATTAAAAATCATAAAGACGGTAATATCTTCGAAAGGAATTTAAATTTAAAAATATGAAATAATAATTACAGATTCATTTTTCTGATTAGTGACAACATTTGATGAAGTTGTAGGATGAATTGGGTTAAAATAAGATTGAAATGAATTAAAAAAATTATTATAAGAAAAAATATTACATTTTTTAAAAATATAAAAAATTATTATATATCACAAAAAATAATATTATTTTTTTATAATTTTTATAATATTTTTTATGGTCTCATTTTAACCTCATCCTTCCTGCGAATGCCACGTTTGAAAGAGTGGATTTATTGGGAATTAATTAGAATTAAATAATGGCGGAAAATATCAAAAAGGGCAACGATTTTCTTAACCGCAATGGCGACGGAAGCGCCACGTGGCGGAGAATTAGGCTGTCAGGAATTGTGAGGTCCCACTACTCTCTTCGACAACCGCCACAATCTTCGATTCCTTTGGCTACAGATTCTTTGTTTGGTTTGGTTGGCAGGTTTTGTTAGTGCGCTTCGCGACCTAAGTTAACTGAAGTGGAGCTGCGGTCGGTGACGAATCAGAGTCGTGCAAAATTAATTATGCCTTTTTATATTATTTGTATTTTAAATTTCTGAAAAATTATTTTACACGTCATCATTTTAGATTTAATAATAATAATAATACAGCGAATGTATTTAATGAGTTGTGATGTAAGAGGATGAAATTAATATAGCTGTTAACTTTTAATCTTATTTGTTAATTTAATCAGCTGTATTCTTAATATATAAGGATCCTTAATTATTTTTAATTAATCAATTCCTTTGACGGGTGTGCACATGTATATACACGTATTTCAATTTAATAAGGACAATAACCATATAAATATGAAATTTGAATAATTGATGTAAATCAAATACAAAATTATATTTTAGAAAATAATAATTTAATTTAAAATTAAATAATTAAATATATTTATATTATATTATTTTGTAACACAGAATCACAATATTTATATGAAAAATATACATTTCTAGTTAATAAAAAAATTAAATTTATTCCGAGAATCAAACGTTTGATTTAAAATATGGTTTTAATTGTTTGTTAAACTCTCAATAATTTAATTTAAAATATTAAAGGCTTAACTTAGTAATAAGTGCCTAAAGTATACACTTTTTCTGAAATAGGTACCTAATGTTTTTTTTTACTGAAATAAGTGCCTAAATTATATATTTTTTCTGAAATAAGTGCCTAATGTATTTTTTGGCTGAAATAGGTGCCTAAAGTTTTATTCCCTTAGTATTTTAAAGTAACACTGTTAAAAGAAAATTGTTTAATTTATAAATAAGTACCTAAACTATATATATATATTTTAAAATAGGTTCCTAATGTAATATTTTAAAATAGATTGGCACAATACATGCATGATTCAAAAGCCAGTCATAGGGGAATGGCAAAACGCATTCTTCGTTATCTAAAAGGTACAGTGCATCATGGGTTATTTTTGAAAAAAAAATGTAATTTAGATAATTAATAGTAATAAATATTTACATTATTTATTAATAAAAAAAAGTGAGAAAAGAGGGAGAGATTAAAGGTTTAGTTATAATATAAATGGATGGAATTCGAGATAAGATTGGAATAGAAAACAAATGTAAAATATGTCCATTTTTTTCGTTGACTATTCTTGATCCCAACCCTTATATAAAGGCTTGGCAACACTTAACTCGTATCATATTAAATAATCTCTTTTGCCCATCTTACTCTTTGTAAAATATTCCTATTTCACAATGGCAAAATTCACCGCTTCAATTAGTTTTCTTCTTTTGTTGGTTCTTCTAACAACGGGTTCTCTTCTTCTTTTGCTCTCTTTATCAACTATTTTACTTGAATTTGAATTAATTCTGATTGTTATTGTTGATGTTTGTCTACAGAAGTAGAGGCGGTGCCGCCAGAGTTTAAACCATGCAAAACTGCAAGCAATAAGTTTAAGGGGGCGTGTTTCAGCAGCAAAAACTGTGAATCTATATGTAAAACGGAAGGGCATACCGGTGGAGAATGCGAAGGTTTCCGTCGCAGATGCATCTGTACCCTCCCTTGTTTCTAACCATTCCATTCATTTTGTACTCGCTCCAAAATTTAAACAATTCAGCTGAAATATTTTATTATACCATTTTAAATAAAATTTTGTCATATTGACATTATTCTTTTATTCTCTTAATGTATTTCATATATATTTTTTTAAATTTATCGAAAGTAATTTCAAATTACACTACTACAAATTAGTTTAGTAGGACGAGTCGTGAGATTATTTGAACTTTGAATACTAACGGTGTAAATAGAATAAATTTTATTAATAGAGTCACATAACTCTAATATAATACCTAATTCAGATTAATCTACTAATAAATTAGATATTAGTGATTATAAAAAAAATATCAACCATATAAGTTTACATTTGATTGAAATTTTATTTTTCAATAATTAATTTAAAAACATATGTATTTTTTTCAATAAAATTTAAAGTTTTATTAAATTAGAAACAATGTTCCTGGAAGAAAATTATACTATAGCAGGCTCACACGACATCATCTAACATTCAAATAGTCACCTTCTAATAAACACCAAGTAAACATAACAGTTAACAAAAAAACAGTAACCAAATATGAAAAAACCTAGAGATGAAGCACCAGTATGATTTGATTTATACCGATCCGTAAGGTTATAATTCGCGTACCGATATAATTTGGTCAATATCAATATTAATTTTAGGTTTTAAAAAAATTAAATATTGACGTATCGGTATAAGTCAAATCATACTACTATTAAAATTGATTTGAAAGAATTTAACTCACTATAGCTCTTTTGAGTATCGGCATCGATAGTAGTAAGTTAGTTAAAAAGAGTTGTAATAAGATTTAAGACATTACCTATTGATCAGAATTATTGTATTGCTTAATTGAAGCCCTAAACGAATCTTAAATACATTCTGAACTGATAAGTACTCTCTTTTGACATCGAATTTCACATTAATGATCTTAATTACAGTTAAGCACATACAAATCATAATAATTATAGTTTAGTCCCTCAAACTTATAAATGCTATAGAATGGTCCCTAAATTCTGTAGTAACAATTAGTATTGATTAATTGCTCTTCTTAGCATCAAACATACGTCATTGAATCATCATATAGCACCGAATTATTGTTAAGTCATTAGAAATATTGTATCGTTCACCGTATTGTTCCTCAGTAGTATTCTCCAGCCTGGATTTCTATCAGACCGAAAAGAGGTGTTACACTAAAGCTTTCTAGACGAAAAAATTAAAGTTGAATCTAAACCATTTGTTTTTGTAGGATACTCACTCACACGGAGTGCATACAAATGTTTTTACAAGACCAAACATTGCTTATTCAGTAAATAGAATGGCACAATATATGCATGATCCAGGTCAACGACGGTTCAGGTGAGACAAATGCCACTGGGTTTTGGCAACTCCTAGGATCCCTACAATATGTATTGTTTATAAGACCAGACATTGCTTATTCAGTAAATAGCATGACACAATACATGCATGATCTAAAGGTACGGTGCATCATGGGTTATTTTCGAGAAAAAAAATGTAAATTTGATAATTAATAGTAATAAATATTTATATTATTTATTAATAAAAAAGTGAGGAGTTTAATTATAATATAAATGGATAGAAATTGAGATAAGTTTGGAATACAAAACAAATGTAAAATCCGTCCATTTTTTTCGTCAACTGTTAATGATTCCAACCCTTATATAAATGTTTGGCAACACTCGGCTCTTATCGTATTAAATAAATTCTTTTGCCCATCTTTCTCATTGTAAAATACTAATATTTCAAAATGACAAAATTCACCCCTTCAATTGTTTTCCTTCTTCTGTTGGTTCTTTTAACAATAGGTTTTCTTTTTTTCACCCTCTTTATCAACTATTCTACTTGAATTTGAACTAATCCTAATTGTTGTTTTTGATGTTTGTCTACAGAAGTAGAGGCGGAGGCGCCAGAGCTTAAACCATGCAAAACTGCAAGCAATAAATTTAAGGGGTCGTGTTTCAGTAGCAGTAACTGCGAGTCTATTTGTAAAACGGAAGGATATTTAGGTGGACAATGCGAAGGTTTTCGTCGCCGATGCATTTGTACTCTCTCTTGTTTCTAGCCATTCCATTCATTTGGTACTCCAGAATTTATACACTCAACTGAAATATTTTATTATACCATTTTAAATAAGAATTCGTCATATTGACATAATTATTTTACTCTTTTAATGTAATTTATATTCTTTTAGAATTTATCATATTAATATAATTTTAAATTCTTTTAAAATTTATCATGTTGAAAGTAATTTTAATTATACTAACTACCTATTAGTTTGATAGAGTTCTGAGATTAATTATACTTTAAATATTAACAAAGTGCATGAAATAAATTTTATTTATATGGTCACATAACTCTATAATACCTAATTCGGATTAATCTATCAATAGATTATATATTAATGATTATAAAAAAAATACATCAACTATATAAGTCTATATTCGTTTATGATGTCAACTGAATTTAAAATAAATTCCGTCACTTCAAATATTATTTTTCAATGATAGGGTATATATATATATATATATATATATATATATATATAAAAGTAAAGTTTAAAGTTTTATTAAAATAGAAATATTGTTCGTCGAAGAAAATTATACTAGAGTAGGCTCGCACGACATCACCTTAACATTCAAATAGTCACCTTCTAATAAAAAATTATTAGGTGAATCTTGTTCACTACGTCACCTGTGATCCAAATTAATCAGGATTATTCATCTTAATTTTTTAAGCGAATCATCACCTTTTTTCTACATGTAAGTAGTGAGTGGGTAATTATTAGGTGATTATTTAAAGATGAACGGTCCTGATTACTTGGACCATGGATGACGTGGTGAACAGGGTTCACCTAATAATCTCTCCCTTCTAATAAACACTGAGTAAACAAAAAATAGTTAGCAAAAACAATAACCAAACATGAACAAAAATCAGAGATAATGTATCGATACGATTTTGTCTTAACTGATCTGTAAAGTTATAGTTTACATACTTGTACGATTTGATGTATATCGATATTGATTTTAAATTTTAAAAAATTAAATATTGACATATTGGTATGATTCATCTCGTATCATTATTAAAAATAGTCTTGAAAGAATTTAACTTATTAGTATATCAGTACAACCTCTTTGATTATCGATATTGTAATAAGATTTAAAACTTTACCTATTGATCACCAATGTATTATTGCTTAATTGAATCCCTAAGCGAATCCTAAATGCATTGAGAATTGATAAATAGTCTATTTTAACATCGAATTTCACATTGATGATCTTAATTACAGTTAAGGACATACAAATCATAGTAATTATAGTTCAGTCTCTTAGACATATAAATGTTATTGAATGGTCCCTAAATTCAATATTGTTGCTTTGTATTGATTAATCAAATATACATCATTGAATCATCATATAACACCGAATCACTTCTAAGTTAGAAATGTTGTATCGTTTACCATATTGTTCATCAGTAGCATTCTTCATCCTGAATTTTTACCAGGCCAGGAAAGGGTCTTACTCTAAACCTTTTAAAGACAGAAAATTTAAAGTCAAATCTAAACTATAGTATGTTGAGATGGGAGTGTCAAGTTGATCCTTTATATTTGTTATATGAAGAAGAGCAAGAATGTTGTGATCATTTATTTGGAGATTGCACTTTTTCAAGGTAATTGTGGTTGTTGATGTGCAGGCATATTGACTGCACTTTATCACTGGGAGCTGGACTAGCATGTTTGGTAGGGTACTGCAAGTAGGAAAAGGGAGATTTATGAGAGCTGCAATTGTGAGACTTGCATAGAGTAGTTTCAATTATCATATCTGATGTGAAAAGAATGGTCGGTTGCATAAACATCGACAAAGTTTGATTGTTGATATATAAGAATGTTAGACCATAAATATACGATAAATAGATATATAGCAGATGAATGGAGAATTTTTAATTTTTCTTTTGTACAGTCTCTTTATTGTGAGGGAGCTATAGATGATTGTATTATTAGTCTCTAAGTTACTTGAATGAATAAAGTTTCATTTATCAAAAAAAAAAAAAATCTAAACCATGTATTCTGTAGGATACCAACACAGAATGCATACAAATGCTTTCATCCTACTAGCAACAAAATGATTTTATCTCAGCATATTAAGTTTGTTGAAGAAAAATTGTTTGCTACTCAAGAGACTACAATCGAAGCTATACAAGAAGGAGAAGTTGCACAATTTATTCCTGTAGTCAGCGCCAACACAGGAAATCAAATCAACACAACCTGCAACTTCTAACCCACCTAATCAGCCTACATCACCACCTAATCATCAGCCAATATATCTACTTGACATCCTTGAGCGGTTCCACATAGAGTGAGCCAAACCTACGTCTACACCAATAGACTACGACCACAAGGATCAAAGCCAACCACGGTTCAGGTGAGACAACTGCCACTGAGTTTTGGAAACTCGTAGGGTCCCTGCAATATGTATTGTTTACAAGACCAGACATTGATTATTCAGTAAATAGATTGGCACAATACATGCATGATCCAAAAGCCAGTCATAGAGCAATAGCAAAACATATTCTTCCTTATCTCAAAGGTACAGTACATCATGGGTTATTTTTGGAAAAAAATATAATTTAGATAATTAATAGTAATAAATATTTGTATTATTTATTAATAAAAATGGAGAAAAGAGGGGAGATTAAAGGTTTAGTTATAATATAAATGTATAGAATTTGAGATAAGTTTGGAATACAAAACAAATGTAGAATCTCTCCATTCTTTTCGTCAACCGTTCTTGATCTCAACCCATATATAAAGGCTGCGTAACACTTAACTCTTATCATATTAAATAAACTCTTTTGCCTATCTTTCTTTTTGTAAAATATTAATATTTCAAAATGGCAAAATTCACCCCTTCAATTGTCTTTCTTCTTTTGTTAATTCTTCTGACAACAGGTTCTTTTCTTTCATTCTCTTTATCAATTATTCTATTTGAATTTGATCTAATCTTAATTGTTGTTTTTTATGTTTGTCTACAGAAATAGAGACGGCGGCGTCGGAGTTTAAACCATGTAAAACTAAAAGCAATAAGTTTAAGGGGTCGTGTTTCAGTAGCAGTAACTGTGAGTCTATATGTAAAACGGAAGGACATCTAGGTGGAGGATGCGAAGGTTTTCGTCGCCGATGCATCTGCACTCTCCCTTGTTTCTAAACATTCTATTCATTTGGTACTCGCTTCAGAATTTATACGATTCAACTGAAACATTTTATTATACTATTTTAAATAAAATTGTCATATTGACGTTATTATTTTATTCTCTTAATGTATTTCATATTCTTTTAGAATTTATTGTATTAAAGTAATTCTAAATTCTTTTAATTTACCATATTGATGTAATTCCAATTATACTAACTATCGATTAGCTTGATAGGTCTCGTGAGATTATTTAAACTTTGAATGCCAACGATGTGAATAAAAAAATTATTAACAGAATCACATAACTCTACAATACCTAATTCAAATTAATCTACTAACAATTTATATATTAATGATTATAAAAAAATACATCAACTCTATAAGTCTCTATTCGTTTACGATGCCAACCAGATTTAAAATGAATTCCGTCGTTTCAAATATTATTTTCCTCCTTGACGTTGGTGGTCGATCCTCGTAGAAATTGATAAGTTGGTTCGAAGGATTGGGCAAATAAATTTTGTTAACATTATGCGATAAGCAAACGTGTTAGCAGACTCTCTCGCCAGAGATGGAATTCAACGTTCTTTACTGGTCTGCAATATCCAAGAATGGTTTTGTATGGGGGATAGGGTGTGTTGAGAATACACAAAGGTCCTTAATTTGGGGGTTCTTAGGTACATTTTTCCTCCCATTTATGTTGAAGAGATTTTTAATACGATACACGGACAAAATTTTCTAATAAAAACTACATTTGCTGGAAGAAAAAAAAACAATGTTTGTAGAAGAAAGTTATACTAAAGGAGGTTCACACGACAATAACCAAATATGAACAAAAATCAGAGATGGAGTATCAGTATGGTTTTGTTTGTATTGATCCGTAAGGTTATAGTTTGCGTATCGGTATGATTTGATGTATATTTGATATCTATTTTAGGTTTAAAAAATTAAATATTGGCGTATCGGTATGACTCATCACGTACTGATCTTGAAAATGGTCTAAAAAAATATTTAACTTATTGACGTACTGGTACAACTTCTTCAAGTACTGGTACTGGTACTGGTACTGGTACTAACAAGTTAGTTAAAAGAGTTGTAATAAGATTTAAAACTTTAGCTATTGATCACCAATGTTGTATTGTTTAATTGATGCCCTAAACGAATCCTAAATACATTGAGAATTGATAAGTACTCTCTTTTGACAATAAATTTCACATTGATGATCTTAATTATTGTTAAAGCTCAACTAGTCCTCATTCTGAACCTAGGTGTGCGACTAAAGCTATGAAGGTGGTCGAATGGAGAGAAATTATGACCAAAGGATTCAATGCCTTAATTGCTAATGACTCATGGATCCTCGCTCCTCCAGAACACAAATACAGTATTGTAGGGAACAAATGGGTGTTCAGAGTCAAAAGAAATTCGGATGGTCTAAAAGACCATGCATTAATTTACTTCTTCGGTTATGTTGATGATCTAAAAGACCTTGGAAGCTTAAGTTACTTCTTGGGAATTGAAGTCATACAAACTAATACTGGTCTCTTTCTTGTTCAACGCAAATATATCTACTTGACATCTTTGAGCGATTCCACATAGAAGGAACCAAACCTACGTCTACACCAATGTCTACGACCACAATGATCAAAGCCAACGACGATTCAGGTGAGACAAATGCCACTGAGTTTTGGCTACTCCCAGGGTCCCTATAATATGTATTGTTTACAAGACCAGACATTGCTTATTCAGTAAGTAGAATGGCACAATACATGCATGATCCAAAAGCCAGTAGTCATAGGACGATGGCAAAACGCATTCTTCGTTATCTCAAAGCTACGGTGCATCACGAGTTATTTTTGAAAAAAAAAACTTATAATTTTGATAATTAATAATAATAAATATTTATATTATTTATTAATAAAAAGTGAGAAAAGAGGAGGAGATTAAAGGTTTAATTATAATATAAATGGATAGAAATTGAGATAAGTTTGGTGTACCAAACAAATGTAAAATTCGCCCTTTTTTTTCGTCAACTGCTACCGACTTCTACCCTTATATAAATGTTTGGCAATACTCAACTCTTATCATGTTAAATAAATAAACTCTTTTGCCCATCTTTCTCTTTGTAAAATATTAGTATTTCAAAATGACAAAATTCACCCCTTCAATTGTTTTCTTTCTTTTTGTTAGTTCTTCTAGCAATAGGTTTTTATCTTCTTTCACCCTCTTTATCAATTATTCTACCTAATTTGAACTAACTTGATTGTTGTTTTTGATGTTTATCTACAGAAATAGAGACGGTAGCGTCGGAATTTAAACCATGCAAAACTAAAAGCAATAAGTTTAAGGGTCGTGTTTCAGTAGCAGTAACTGCGAATCTATATGCAAGACGGAAGGTTATATGGGTGGAGCTTGTGAAGGTTTTCGTCGCCGATGCATTTGCACTCTTCCTTGTTTCTAAACATTCTATTCATTTGGTACACACTCCAGAATTCATACGATTCAACTGAAGCATTTTATTATACCATTTTAAATAAAATTTTGTCATATTGACGTTATTATTTTATCCTCTTAATGTAATTCATATTCTTTTAGAATTTATCATATTTAAAATAATTCTAAATTCTTTTAAAATTTATCATATTGAAAGTAATTCCAATTATACTAACTATCAATTAGTTTGATAGATCTAATTGTGAGATCTTTGAATACTAACAGTGTGAATAAAATAAATTTTATTAATATGATCACAATACTCTACAATACCTTATTCGGATTAATCTATTAATAAATTATATATTAATAATTATAAAAAAAATATATCAACTATATAAATATATATTCGTTTATGATGTCAATCGAATTTAAAATGAATCTCATCACTTTAATTATGACATTTTCAATGATAGGTTAAAAATATATATTTTAATAAAGTTTAAAGTTTTATTAAAAGATAAACAATGTTCCTCGAAGAAAATATACTAGAGTAGGCTCACACCACATAACTTTAAGATTCAAATAGCCCCCTTCTAATAAACACCGAGTAAACAAAATATAGTTAACAAAAACAATAATCAAATTTGAACAAAAATATCGATGGGATTGGTGGTAGATTCTTTGTATGAGAGCATGGTGTAATCTTGGTTGTGTTTAGAATACACAAAGATCCTTAAATTTTGGTGTATTTCATTTTGTTCATTGGTATTCTTTTCCTCCAATCTAAGTTAAAGAGGTTTTTAATAAAACTTACGAACAAAATTATTCTAATAAAAAATGTATTTGCTGATAAAAAAATCTCAAGGCTATAGTTTGCGTACTTGTACGATTTGATGTATATCGATACTATTTTAGATTTAATGGAAAACTAAATATTGATGTACCTGTACAATTTCTTCGAATATTGATACTGGTATATCAATATTGATGTACCTGTGTAATTGGAAAACTAGATATTTGAAGAGATTATACCAGTATCAATATTCGAAGAAATTGTACAGGTACATCAATATTTAGTTTTCCATTAAATCTAAAATAGTATCGATATACATCAAATCGTACAAGTACGCAAACTATAGCCTTGAGATTTTTTTATCAGCAAATACATTTTTTATTAGAATAATTTTGTTCGTAAGTTTTATTAAAAACCTCTTTAACTTAGATTGGAGGAAAAGAATACCAATGAACAAAATGAAATACACCAAAATTTAAGGATCTTTGTGTATTCTAAACACAACCAAGATTACACCATGCTCTCATACAAAGAATCTACCACCAATCCCATCGATATTTTTGTTCAAATTTGATTATTGTTTTTGTTAACTATATTTTGTTTACTCGGTGTTTATTAGAAGGGGGCTATTTGAATCTTAAAGTTATGTGGTGTGAGCCTACTCTAGTATATTTTCTTCGAGGAACATTGTTTATCTTTTAATAAAACTTTAAACTTTATTAAAATATATATTTTTAACCTATCATTGAAAATGTCATAATTAAAGTGATGAGATTCATTTTAAATTCGATTGACATCATAAACGAATATATATTTATATAGTTGATATATTTTTTTTATAATTATTAATATATAATTTATTAATAGATTAATCCGAATAAGGTATTGTAGAGTATTGTGATCATATTAATAAAATTTATTTTATTCACACTGTTAGTATTCAAAGATCTCACAATTAGATCTATCAAACTAATTGATAGTTAGTATAATTGGAATTACTTTCAATATGATAAATTTTAAAAGAATTTAGAATTATTTTAAATATGATAAATTCTAAAAGAATATGAATTACATTAAGAGGATAAAATAATAACGTCAATATGACAAAATTTTATTTAAAATGGTATAATAAAATGCTTCAGTTGAATCGTATGAATTCTGGAGTGTGTACCAAATGAATAGAATGTTTAGAAACAAGGAAGAGTGCAAATGCATCGGCGACGAAAACCTTCACAAGCTCCACCCATATAACCTTCCGTCTTGCATATAGATTCGCAGTTACTGCTACTGAAACACGACCCTTAAACTTATTGCTTTTAGTTTTGCATGGTTTAAATTCCGACGCTACCGTCTCTATTTCTGTAGATAAACATCAAAAACAACAATCAAGTTAGTTCAAATTAGGTAGAATAATTGATAAAGAGGGTGAAAGAAGATAAAAACCTATTGCTAGAAGAACTAACAAAAAGAAAGAAAACAATTGAAGGGGTGAATTTTGTCATTTTGAAATACTAATATTTTACAAAGAGAAAGATGGGCAAAAGAGTTTATTTATTTAACATGATAAGAGTTGAGTATTGCCAAACATTTATATAAGGGTAGAAGTCGGTAGCAGTTGACGAAAAAAAAGGGCGAATTTTACATTTGTTTGGTACACCAAACTTATCTCAATTTCTATCCATTTATATTATAATTAAACCTTTAATCTCCTCCTCTTTTCTCACTTTTTATTAATAAATAATATAAATATTTATTATTATTAATTATCAAAATTATAAGTTTTTTTTTTCAAAAATAACTCGTGATGCACCGTAGCTTTGAGATAACGAAGAATGCGTTTTGCCATCGTCCTATGACTACTGGCTTTTGGATCATGCATGTATTGTGCCATTCTACTTACTGAATAAGCAATGTCTGGTCTTGTAAACAATACATATTATAGGGACCCTGGGAGTAGCCAAAACTCAGTGGCATTTGTCTCACCTGAATCGTCGTTGGCTTTGATCATTGTGGTCGTAGACATTGGTGTAGACGTAGGTTTGGTTCCTTCTATGTGGAATCGCTCAAAGATGTCAAGTAGATATATTTGCGTTGAACAAGAAAGAGACCAGTATTAGTTTGTATGACTTCAATTCCCAAGAAGTAACTTAAGCTTCCAAGGTCTTTTAGATCATCAACATAACCGAAGAAGTAAATTAATGCATGGTCTTTTAGACCATCCGAATTTCTTTTGACTCTGAACACCCATTTGTTCCCTACAATACTGTATTTGTGTTCTGGAGGAGCGAGGATCCATGAGTCATTAGCAATTAAGGCATTGAATCCTTTGGTCATAATTTCTCTCCATTCGACCACCTTCATAGCTTTAGTCGCACACCTAGGTTCAGAATGAGGACTAGTTGAGCTTTAACAATAATTAAGATCATCAATGTGAAATTTATTGTCAAAAGAGAGTACTTATCAATTCTCAATGTATTTAGGATTCGTTTAGGGCATCAATTAAACAATACAACATTGGTGATCAATAGCTAAAGTTTTAAATCTTATTACAACTCTTTTAACTAACTTGTTAGTACCAGTACCAGTACCAGTACCAGTA
The DNA here is from genome assembly GCA_035048815.1 of Abelmoschus esculentus. NCBI lineage: Eukaryota > Viridiplantae > Streptophyta > Magnoliopsida > Malvales > Malvaceae > Abelmoschus > Abelmoschus esculentus. The sequence continues at coordinate 3,405,404 of JAUCBN010000039.1, forward strand.
CTTGAAGAAGTTGTACCAGTACGTCAATAAGTTAAATATTTTTTTAGACCATTTTCAAGATCAGTACGTGATGAGTCATACCGATACGCCAATATTTAATTTTTTAAACCTAAAATAGATATCAAATATACATCAAATCATACCGATACGCAAACTATAACCTTACGGATCAATACAAACAAAACCATACTGATACTCCATCTCTGATTTTTGTTCATATTTGGTTATTGTCGTGTGAACCTCCTTTAGTATAACTTTCTTCTACAAACATTGTTTTTTTTTCTTCCAGCAAATGTAGTTTTTATTAGAAAATTTTGTCCGTGTATCGTATTAAAAATCTCTTCAACATAAATGGGAGGAAAAATGTACCTAAGAACCCCCAAATTAAGGACCTTTGTGTATTCTCAACACACCCTATCCCCCATACAAAACCATTCTTGGATATTGCAGACCAGTAAAGAACGTTGAATTCCATCTCTGGCGAGAGAGTCTGCTAACACGTTTGCTTATCGCATAATGTTAACAAAATTTATTTGCCCAATCCTTCGAACCAACTTATCAATTTCTACGAGGATCGACCACCAACGTCAAGGAGGAAAATAATATTTGAAACGACGGAATTCATTTTAAATCTGGTTGGCATCGTAAACGAATAGAGACTTATAGAGTTGATGTATTTTTTTATAATCATTAATATATAAATTGTTAGTAGATTAATTTGAATTAGGTATTGTAGAGTTATGTGATTCTGTTAATAATTTTTTTATTCACATCGTTGGCATTCAAAGTTTAAATAATCTCACGAGACCTATCAAGCTAATCGATAGTTAGTATAATTGGAATTACATCAATATGGTAAATTAAAAGAATTTAGAATTACTTTAATACAATAAATTCTAAAAGAATATGAAATACATTAAGAGAATAAAATAATAACGTCAATATGACAATTTTATTTAAAATAGTATAATAAAATGTTTCAGTTGAATCGTATAAATTCTGAAGCGAGTACCAAATGAATAGAATGTTTAGAAACAAGGGAGAGTGCAGATGCATCGGCGACGAAAACCTTCGCATCCTCCACCTAGATGTCCTTCCGTTTTACATATAGACTCACAGTTACTGCTACTGAAACACGACCCCTTAAACTTATTGCTTTTAGTTTTACATGGTTTAAACTCCGACGCCGCCGTCTCTATTTCTGTAGACAAACATAAAAAACAACAATTAAGATTAGATCAAATTCAAATAGAATAATTGATAAAGAGAATGAAAGAAAAGAACCTGTTGTCAGAAGAATTAACAAAAGAAGAAAGACAATTGAAGGGGTGAATTTTGCCATTTTGAAATATTAATATTTTACAAAAAGAAAGATAGGCAAAAGAGTTTATTTAATATGATAAGAGTTAAGTGTTACGCAGCCTTTATATATGGGTTGAGATCAAGAACGGTTGACGAAAAGAATGGAGAGATTCTACATTTGTTTTGTATTCCAAACTTATCTCAAATTCTATACATTTATATTATAACTAAACCTTTAATCTCCCCTCTTTTCTCCATTTTTATTAATAAATAATACAAATATTTATTACTATTAATTATCTAAATTATATTTTTTTCCAAAAATAACCCATGATGTACTGTACCTTTGAGATAAGGAAGAATATGTTTTGCTATTGCTCTATGACTGGCTTTTGGATCATGCATGTATTGTGCCAATCTATTTACTGAATAATCAATGTCTGGTCTTGTAAACAATACATATTGCAGGGACCCTACGAGTTTCCAAAACTCAGTGGCAGTTGTCTCACCTGAACCGTGGTTGGCTTTGATCCTTGTGGTCGTAGTCTATTGGTGTAGACGTAGGTTTGGCTCACTCTATGTGGAACCGCTCAAGGATGTCAAGTAGATATATTGGCTGATGATTAGGTGGTGATGTAGGCTGATTAGGTGGGTTAGAAGTTGCAGGTTGTGTTGATTTGATTTCCTGTGTTGGCGCTGACTACAGGAATAAATTGTGCAACTTCTCCTTCTTGTATAGCTTCGATTGTAGTCTCTTGAGTAGCAAACAATTTTTCTTCAACAAACTTAATATGCTGAGATAAAATCATTTTGTTGCTAGTAGGATGAAAGCATTTGTATGCATTCTGTGTTGGTATCCTACAGAATACATGGTTTAGATTTTTTTTTTTTTTGATAAATGAAACTTTATTCATTCAAGTAACTTAGAGACTAATAATACAATCATCTATAGCTCCCTCACAATAAAGAGACTGTACAAAAGAAAAATTAAAAATTCTCCATTCATCTGCTATATATCTATTTATCGTATATTTATGGTC